>RSEF01000001.1:201944536-201963952 GCA_003993805.1 Himantopus leucocephalus | reverse complement strand
AGAGGAGGAGGCGGAAGTGAGGAAGAGGAGGAGGCGGAAGTGGCTGCTCGCGTGAGGCCGAGATGGTGAGTGGGGGCTGGTAGTGGCGGAGCCGGGCAGGGTTCGTCCTCGCGCTCCAGTGGGGCGGACCGGTGCGCGTGCGTCTGTCTACTCCGCACTTTCCCCCGCGCCTCGGCCGTTGGGGTCCCCGGGGGTGGCGGCCGTTGGGCGAGGGGCGGTGGGGCCGTGCTGAGTCACGGGGTCTGGCGCGGCCATGGCGGGCGCCCGTGCTGCCCGGTGGGGGGACCCTCACCGGGGGAGAGGCGTCCCTCGTCGTCCGTGCGTCCGTCCCCCTTCCCCCTTCCCCCCCCCCCCCCCCNGTGCGCGGCTGTCGTTAAAGCCCTTCTGAGAGCGGTGGGGGGGGAATGGGGAGGCCGAGAGCGCCGGTTATCCCCAGCCTCCCGCCGCCGGGGGCTTTGTGCGCCGCAGCTCCCGCGGAGGGAGGTCGTGCCTTCGTCTTCTGGGGGGTGTAGCAGTAGTGTGACCGGCTGAGACGGACCGGGCACTGGCGTGACTTGGGGGCGTTGCTTTTGGGGAGTATTTTGTGTTTTTCTCCTTACGTTTGCCTTTCACTTTGATCTTCCCTTTTGTCACATCTTCCAGGTGATGTATCTCTTTAATGCTTTCACTTACAGCAATCCTAGAAAGGTCTGGTTGGTGTTGAGTACGTTACTTGGTCAGTGCATTACATGCATACATAGTAACAGGTATTTTAGGGTTTTTTAATAGCTCTTAAGTTATTGACAGTTAACTTATTAGTACAAAAGACCACAGCTGTAAGCAAGAATTTTATGTTGGAACCGACAGTGCTGCTGGAAGAAACTCCTGCACCAAACAGCTCATCACTGTCACCTTCCAGAGATTATTGCTGTCATCTTCCAGAGTTTATTATATATTGGCCTATTGGTGGAGCAATTTGTATGAACAATCCTAGAATCACTTCAACAAAATCAGGCAGGTTAGTGTGAAATTAGTGGTCTGGGTTAAGATGGCTTTGCTTAGGAAGCCTGTTGAGGTGTGTTTTTCTGGTCTTCTGCTACAAGTTACTGTTTTGTCTTTGCTCTTTCAGTTGACTGGCATACCAGACCACTTGAGTACACCTTGTCCTCTTTATGGCAGCCTTAAACCATGGATAAAATCAATTTGATCTTACTTGATTGTGTCTGTATTGAAGTAAATGAAGGAATGCTTAGACATGTTCCTTTCCATCTTGTCAGCTGAGCATGACCTGCCTTTTGCCTTTCCATCCCTGCAGCCCAGGGTGGGAAGAAACAAGGGAGCTTAACTGTTGCAGCCAGATCCAAAAAATGTGTTATCATTACCTTTAACTGTTACCAGACTCTCTGAAAGAATTCTAATTCAGTGTGGGATTTGTGGTTTGGGATTTGTTTTTGATTTGGGTTGTTTTTTGGCTTTTTTTGAGACTGTAAAGCCTAGGTCTTGTATATGAGTAGGTTAAGGAGTCTTTGAGCACTTCGTTTCATTTGCCTGACCTAATGGCCCATATGAAAGGGGTCTTTTTCTTTTAAAGTAATCCTCACTTTCTTTTGTTCCAGAATTCCAGAGGCGCTTCTTCTCTGTTGAAGGATAGTATCCCAATTACTGAATTTTCAGCTTCAGGACCATTTGAAGGTCATGATCTTCTGCGTAGAGGGTATGCTTTACTACTTCTTGTTGAATTGTGCCATCATCAATGTAGAACTTAAGATATAGGAAGAAAATATGCGTTAAATGTTGGCTTTTTAAAGAAGGTTCTTGGAAAGCGTATCACAAAAACTGTAGCCTAAAGTATACGTATTTAGTCAGATTGTCTTTCAAGCGTGAAGTTTCTGTGAAACATCACTTCAAGAAGTAAATAGTATTAATGGACTTTTACCTGTGTCATACTGTTCTTTAGATAAGAGATGGCAAAGTATTAATAATTATGAAATACATTCTATGTATATTAAATATGTATATTAAAACATGTATATGAGTGTGCCATAGCACTGTGAGAAATGGTTAATTTCAGCATTGGCAAAAAAAATAAAGTTAATATAGCAAAAATAGTGGGTTCGGGTTTTGCCATTTTACATGAGTGCAAAACTATGTACGTGTCTGGATAACGAACCTAAAATAAGTTCGTGGAGTTTAAAATGTGGGTAATACAACTGCGGGGGAAGGCCTGTACAATATTCAGTTGCAAAAGCTTGGAGACATAAAATCAGATACTGTGTAGCTTGGACATAATTAAATCTATGATGTTTTAATTTATTAGTATCTTTCTCTGTTTCTGAAGGGGGTCAAGGAAGAAAAACTGTCATTCTATCTTGTCAAACATAAAGAAAAAAGGATGCCTGAAATTTAAATTCTTTTTCTTCTAGTAGTGCTTTAGTTAGAGGTCTTATTTGCTGCTTCACTATTAAGCTTTTTTTGTAGTTCAAACTATACTAATTGTGTGTCTCTGTGGGTTGATGTTTGTATCTCAGATTTTGGAATGCAACGTAAAAAATGATACCCCGCTTAATTTGAAGTTCAGTTTTTTTACTTGTATTTCTAGCTTTACGAGTGTGAAAAATGAATTGATGCCCAGTCACCCACTGGAGTTGTCAGAAAAAAATGTAAGTGTAACACCAAATGTAGCCATCTTCACTCTTAGCAGTTTAAATTAACAATGTGGTTACCTGGACTGCTTTGTGCAGTAACAGCAGCGAGCAGGGTCTTGCCTTTAACAGAATGAAGATGTTCAAAGATAGTAACGTTTTATGTGTACAAATAACACTGTTGGCAAATTTAGTTAATGTTAATCTCCCACTTGTGACTCACCACTTCCAGTATGTAAGCAGGCTTCCAAGTAGGCGTTTCCTTAGTAAGGTTTAGTTGTCTAAAAGTTAAGCTGGTTGTGTATGCAGCCTCTGTAGTTAGGTGGGGAGCACACCTGTCACTTCAGGAAGGCTGATCCTCCCATTTTGTCTATAGGTTTACCATATATCTTCATTTTCAGACTTTCGGTCTGTGAACACATAAATATTTTTCATTAAATTACTTGATCCCATCTAGAAATTTTACACATAGGGTTTGTAGTAAGTGTATGCAATCTTCTCCAGCTTAGTCATCACTTGTGGACCACTTAAGAGTAGTCTGTGGACCATAGGTTGAAGATAAAGGGACACTAGACTGACAGCCTTGGCCAAATAGTTGGGTGAACTGAATCTCATCTCTGGTGCCTGTTTTGTCAGCACAGAAGATTTGATGTAATAAAATGTCCTGAAGCAAAGGCAGTGTTTGGATAGAATTGCTAAGCTAATCAGCATGATAAGGTCTGACTGTAATGTCTAATATGTTCTAAAGGATGATGTTAATGTGACACCAACTTCACAAGCTTATTTATAAATACTATAAATGTTTCAGAGCTATTTGTCAATTCATTATTTTTTTTTTTTTACAACTGACTGCTGTAACTTAGTTTTTAACTCTATTCTTGCTGTATAAAACCTTCATTATTAAAAGATCACATGCTGGGGAGAAAAAAAAATGCACAGAAATAATTAAAATAGACAATGTGATTCCCTAACAAGTGTGTGAAACTTTTAAATTGTTTTTTCCACATATTGTTTGGTTAGTTTTTCTGTAAGTTTGTGGCCGATTTAGCTAAGAGTTAGTTTCATGTACGTTTGAATGGGAAAAGACTTACCTTAGCCCGAGATAGTTATGGTTGTTTTTACTGCCATAAATGGTAAGTTATTCAGGTAGCACTAGTAGAAACCAAATCTCTCTGCCACCCAGATAATAATACCCCACCTCTGTAAAATAAAAGAACTGGAAAAATAACGTGACCAGAATTGTAAGTTTGGGATGAAGCATATAAATAATATTTTTGCTAACTTTTGAAGAGCATTCAATGTAGGTTGTTATGAGAAAATGCATGTTATGCCTTTGAGTTGTAATTTTGTGTTGTTTTTTGAGGTCGCTTTGCATAAACAGGATGATATTCTTGTGCCAGTAGCTTTTGTCATGGTGATTGAATACAGGTTTTAAAGTAAAAGACTTGTGGTGGGTTTTTTTTTTTTTACTTAACAATGTTGTTTTGTGTCAACATTACAGGCATGTAGTCCCTACTATAAAAGCCAAATTTGAGACTGGATTATTCGAGTTTAAGTTTAACATTCAGCATAAGTTACTTTTGTGTACCTCAGCATTTGTGAGCTAGCACTTTTTCATTAGAAGAACCCTCTACTAAATAGATTTTCTTTGTCTTCCTGATCAATTTTAGAGCAGTTGGTAAAATTATGGGCTTTCTTTTGCTTTCCAGAGTCACGCAAAGTGTGTGTGGTGCTCTGTCTTCCTACTTGATCAGAAAAGAAGTATTTCAATGTTTTCAAGTAGAGTCTTTGATGGTTAACAATAACATCAATTGTGGCTTTCAAGTTTGTGTTCTTATTTTAAACCAGACTTAGCTTCCAATTTGTGTTGACAATATTGTAGTAATGTAAAGTAGTGCAAAACTACACCACTTGGTGGTGTTACAGGTCCTGATTGTCAAAAATAACAAAATAAAATTGCTACTATTGATTTGCAATAAAATCTAGCAAAAAGCAATTTCAGTTTCATAAAAAAAATATTACTGCATCACTATCTTTCATGTACATTTGAGACACATACGACTGAATCACTGAATTTTTACATATAAGTTTATTAAGCATGTTCATTTAAGTAGGATGTCACAAATCACTTCTATGACTATACATGAAAGTAACTTTTTCTAAAATAAAAGTCAATGTTGTTACAGTTCCAGTTAAATCAAGATAAAACAAACTTTGCCACGCTGAGAAATATTCAAGGGCTCTATGCACCGTTAAAGCTGCAGATGGAATTCAGAGCAGTGAAACAGGTAGGCATTTTTATCCAACTGGTATAACTTAAACTGCTTGAAAAAATGTTTATTTCAAATCATGCTCTTCCTTTGTTGAAATACCTTATGTTTCCAAAAGAAGTTCTTTCACTGGACTGCTTTTATTAAAAGCAACCAGCCAAAAACTGCAATTAATAGTTTCCAGAACAGTCAGTGTGTTTATGCCTTTCAGCTGCTGTTCTTTCGTTAGTTACTCGGCTAAGTGGTAACTGGTCTAGGTTTTCTGTGGACTAGCTTCCTGTAAGCCTTCAGAGAAAAGCAGGAGTAATTGAGTATTAATTCCTAAAATTAATACGCTCCTCTGTGGAATGTATGACCTTCGTGGGAAGGAATCTCTGCATCTCTAAGGCAAAGAGACTTAGAGATCTGAGGCAGGTAGTGATTTGGGAGCGTATATAGATGTAACGTGAAACCCGAAGCAGAGAATTTGCTATGTGCTTATTATTGTTCTGCAGCTTTGTAAGATCAGGCAGGGGAGGTCTATGTGGAGTTAAGTTCAAAGGTTTTAACTTAACTGGGAAGCTGAGTGTGTCTCCTTTTCCTTCGTATCTCTGAGGATGGAGAGGGGGTTTGACTTTGTCCCTTAGGAAGCATGGAAAACTCATTGGTCCTAGTAAACTTTTTTTGCTTGTTGAAAGTTGTCAAGCTATTAAGAGTTGTTTTTCCAAGTGAATTGGAGCAATTTTATACTCCCTTCCAGTGGATCAGGTGCTACTGAACCACAGTGAACTGCATTAAATTTGGCAGAAATTACTGATCCTGAAGATGTGGAAGTCAGACAGGATGTATGAAAGCATCTCTTGATCTCAGCTGTGCTGTCTTGTGATGAAGAGTCTTTTTCCTAACTGCTGTTAGCACATAGCAGAAAATGGGGCAGGTTAGGGTATCCTGCTAGGGTGTCTCCATAGGTATTCCTGGGGGGATGGGTGGGGGAAATACGGTGCTAAGACAGCTTTTCACTCCCAGCTTTGTGTTAGTTAGACCAGTTCTCTTGTGGTTTAATTTCACTTTTCTAAAATATTTACTGGAATAGTGTATATAAACTTCTGACAATTGTACCAGTAGTGATTATGGAAATCTTTGACATGTTTTTTGTGTAAAGAGATAGCTACATGATGATTTTATGGTTGTAAAATATGTTCATGGTAAAACTGAAGTATCGCTACTGGTAGTGAATGCAATTGGAAGTACAGATATACCATTCTTGGAATATTTAAGATCTGAATGCTCTGTGTGTACTGCTTGAAATTTTTTTGTAACACTGTGTGGGTGAAGGGTACAGAAGAGACTGTTGAAAGTAGCTAGGGGTGAACTTGAAGCTTAAGAATTGGTGGGGATCAGAGAAATAATTATAATTTAGATTTATTGCAAGGAGCATTATGTTGAAATGTGACAATCAATATAGATCTTTCACTTACATTCCTGATTTGTGTCAGATGTAGGAAACTTAGAATGTGGTTTCCAAACACTGCAGTATGTCAATCGCCCCATACTACCTCAGGGCGTCGATGTGTTTGTTGCAGTGAGCCTCCCAGCTTTATGGGATAACAGGAGGAAAAAAAAAACCCTGCTTTTTTTAACTACTCTGTTTGCTATAGTAGCTGCACTGTAGTGAAAGCTACAAATCCAGTGAAAGGCTGTTCTTTTTAAAACAGAGATAAACAATAGAAGATGGTGGTGGGTAGGTTTTGCTATCTGCCAGAAGTTCTCTTATTTCATTATTGGTTTTAAAGGAAGAAGTGACTCTGCTTTTCTCAGTCACTTCTGACTGAGAAATCCAAATATAAAACTCCTCAATTTCAGATTTGCAGAAACTTGAACTCCTATTGTCTTTTTACAGGTCCAGCGTCTCCCATTTCTTCACAGCTCAAACATAGCACTGGATACTCTGAGGGGAAATGATGAATGCATCAGTTTTGAGGATATCCTTAATGGTAAATACATTCTGGTTTGAGTGTTGTGGAAACATTCAAAGGTAAAATTTGGGAACTGCGAAGTTCTTTGCCTCTACGGAATAAGAGAATTAAATGCACAAAATACAAAGAAAAAATTGAACTCCTAAAGGCAAAGAAGCACTGGGGGAAGGAAAAATAAATGTGGTTCAGCTGGTAGTTGTGTGGAAATTAGTCTGAAATACCAAGTAAGCCATTATTTTGCTTGTAGGCTGAGTTTCTAATGGAGTAGAACATTATGCCCTTATGTTATATGCCTATTTCCCCAGGACCTTTTGGACTACTTGTGCAGATTTTGACAGGTGGAGGTTACAAAGAGACAAACACACTTTTTATAGGTTCTATAATTAAAAAGAAAGAAAGACTATAGGAGAGATACTGAACTAATGAACCAGAGAGGTGGCAGGGGGAAGGAAGGCTCACTCAAATTAACTACAGTTTGTGGTTGTGTGGTGGGCTACTGACTGATGGTTAGTAAGTGTGGAATAGAGTAAACCTGGAAAAATAGTGTAAAAAAATTATTTCTTTCTAGCTGATGGTTAAGGACATGGAAGGAGGCAGAGGGTATTTTGAGGTGGGAGTGGAGAATGGAAAGAGGAGATAGGAAACCAGAAATAATGGAGGGGTAAGTTGGGATTCTAGAGGCATGAGGTAAATCTGGCATTATTTTCTGCGATGGATTTACAGGGGGCAAGGGAAGGAATCTTAGATTATTGTGGTTCAGGGGATAGAGCAATGTCAAACATAATTTGTAGGAATTTGGTTATTTACCGTTGCTCACAACAAGCAGTTGCATATTTATACAGTGCTAAAGAGTGAGTGGGTTAAAAGTGTTTCGGTAAGGTTCCATTGAACAGCTAGGGCTGAATTAGATAATTTTGGTGTCTCTGGAGGAATCAAAGGCATTAATATGCCTTATTTGTAGAAGGAAAACACTCCGATACACCTATGAAGAAAGGTGCATTTCTTCCAAAGTGCAGTCACAACTTTTTTTCTGGCCTAGGTTTTTGGTTTGGTTTTTTTTTTTTTTTAATTTTTATTTTTATTTTTTGGTATGGAAATGAAGTTCATACTGTCAGTATTGGTACTACTTGTGCTCTCTGCACATTCCTTGATAAGCTTTGAGTACAGTGGCTAATGTCAACCGTACTTTATAGAATGGAGGAAATCTCAGAGATATTTAAGGGCATAGAATTTCTGTGAAACTAGGTGGTTAGGTGGAGAAGAGAAACCATGAGTATGTCGCAACTAACAGAAGGGCTGGAGAGTGAGCTCCTGTTGTACAGAGAAGTTGCAATGGAAAGATGTGGGGCACCTATGGGAAAAAGCTTCAGTCAGACTTGAGTTGTCTTAAACACAAAACTCAGCCTTGAGATTCAGGCTATAGGAGACTGTGCTTATATAGAACTGGTTGGTATTACTTGAAGAGTGTGTGTGTGGGGGGTTCCATATGAAACACTGTTCCACTATAGATGTATTTGTTATCTGATAATTGATTTTGATAGAGACTTATGAGTTGCAGACCAGCATTGTGCAACACTGTCAAAAATCAGCCAAGTAACTGTTGCACTAAGCATTAGAATGAGGCTGGGGGCGGGGGAAGATCACGTTCATAGCTACTGTTGGGCTTTGTAGCTTGGTAAAAGCCTCATGCTGTTGACTTTTTTTTGTTTGTTTTTCCAGATCCTTCACAGAGTGAGGTTATGGGAGAGCCACACATGATGATGGAATACAAGCTTGGTTTATTGTAACAAAATGAACTTCACAAAAATGTTTTGTGTGTGTCTTTATACTGCAGATTTAAATACGCGATACTAAATTGACACTCACAGTGTTAAGCAGTCCTACAGTTATCATTTGCCTTCCTTGATGAAAAGGCACATTAAATGTTTAAAGTCTATAAGTTGTTCTGTGCTTGTTGTCAATTATATAAATGTCCTGTAACTAGGTAGTTTAAATAATGTCTCTTCATACACTGCTCAGGATTTTAGCCTCTTAACTATGGAAATGCTATATATGTATACAAGAAATCCAAAAATACTCATGCTTTTAAAACTGATTACTGTAGGTAAATGCATTTAATGGATGTTCTTGCAGAAGAACTTTTTAAGGGGGAAAAGAAGGTATTTTCCATTGAGTAACTCTTTGTTCATGAAAATTTCCATACACTTTTTAAACTATTGAATAAAAGTTTGCTATAAATGCTGTTGCGTTCCAAAATATATTTAATCATAAATGAAGACTCTCTTATCCACAACACTAACAGTGTTGTTTCTTTTTCTTGAAATATTTTTAAAGATCTTTAACTTCTGCACTGCCAATGGAATCCTGCTATGTACATTTTATCTTTCCCCCATTGACAGTTGTGTACGAGTGAGCCATTAAGCTTTTGCGTAGGACTGGAAGTAACGCTGTAAGAAGAGAGTTAAAGCTCTGGATTTTTTCATCTTTGTCCCTGAGGTTATTCTGGTCTCTGAAAGTAGAAGCAGGCACCACTTGGAGTTTAAAGAGGTGTTTTAAAATCCATTTGAGAACATAATCCAAAGAGCACTCCTACATGTAGGTATTTTAGTATTCAGAGATGAAGAAGAGTGCAGTGCCTAATTACGACAGTACCTAATAAAGCTGCTGCAGTGAGACAATGAAGAGACAGTGGTACTAGATGACAAATATAGAAATAATTCTTTGTGAGTTTACCAAAATCAGATGTTAATTCAGGGAGAATGAGACCTATACTTAAATAAGCCTTTTTAAGGAGCAGGCCACTGTAAGGTTTTATGTGTTCTTAAGTTGGGGGGATGTTATTAATTTTAGGGTTGTAACAACTGTTTTCTGGTTTCTTACATGTGCATGTGTCATATTAGCTGCCTTGCAGGATTTATATATGATGTGGCATATTAGGAGGAAAAAAAAGTGTGTGGTTCAAAAGATGTCATCTCTTGTCATTTGTGGGGAGCTTGAAACAATATTTCGAAGACAGGAACTGGCTTTATTCAGCAGGTTTTAATGACTTGGTTAAACTGCTAGGTGCACTCAGTGTTCTGTTGTAGATAATTTTAGCAGAAATGTTGCTATACACCTCTCTTCACAATCCCAAACATCTCCAGTGTGTTTAAATCTGCCACAAATTCCCTACCCACGTGTGGCGAAAGCCTCTAGCTTCCGTCCTCTAAATTTTACAGTGCTTTTATGTGCATCTATTGCAAAACATGGCAGCAAATTAAAAACATTGAGATGACACAGGATGAGACGTTTCACTGGCAGCTTTGTTTTGTTTATATTTAAACTTGTTACATTTAAGAAGTGAAGCTTCTAAAATTCTTTTACTTGAGAGCTGCAGAGATTAGAGGCTTGTGCTATGAAATACAAGCTATTTCACTTGTATTTTTTTGCCTTAGTGAGGTTCAACATAGGACCATTAAATTCAATGTGCAAGCGTAGACCTACTCCCTGTCTTCCATAGCTGTCCTGGTCTTTCTGTGAGCTGATACACTTCATTAGATATCAGCATTGGCAGCTATTTTATAATTTACAAGTTTCTTGGCAGTTTTGTATAAAGCAAAATGAAACTGTTGTTATAAAGCAAACTTGGGGTTCAGTAGCCTTTTTATTGCTCTAGGCTCAGGCCAGAAAGGCTGAGGGATTACCGTGCCCAGTCTGGGACAAATGAGGGTGCAAGCATGGATTTTTAGGAGGATTTTCAGGTCTGCCTTCCTACCAGCACTGTTCAGAAAACGGGGAGCTATCCCATAGTTGTACACATTACTGGTACCGCCACAGTATATCTAGCTAGTTGGCCTTTCCTGGTGTTGTTTGAAAGATGTATTTGAGCAAAACTACGTTAAGACAAGTAATTTAGTAGAATTTCTCAGTGCAGTGAAGAGTGGACACAGATTAGGAGGCTGGACGTAACTTCAAGGTGGTTTTGTTCAATGATTATTATACTTTATTACAATCTTGGGTGAGATCAGGCCATATTCAGAGCAAGGAAGTTGCATTGTTCATGATGTCTGTAAGGAGCTAATTTTAGGGGGTTAGCCAGGCTCGAAAGCAAATGTAAGTGTAAGAAGCCTGTGCAAGAAATTTATGCTGTTAATAAAGTATCAGGAGTCAAACAGGACTGAGGCAAAGAGCTTTTCGAGATAAAAAGGAAGGATTACACTTGTGGAGTGTTGCAGTGTGCTGAGCTGGGGAGTGGTCCAGCTCCTTCTCCGTATTTCTACCAGCCTCTTTCTGTAAAGCAAGCACTGCAAGTAGCAACCCACGGAGGGGTGCCAAGCAAGGCGTGCTGATGTTGGAGCTGGGACAGGCCCAGCCTTGGTCTCGTGTCGGACCTAACCTAGGCACGGGGAGTAAGGTGCCTGCAGATCCGTTGGTCTGACAGGTACAACACCAGCCCCCGTGCTGACTTCTTGCAGGCAGCAGTGCTGTGCCTGCGCTGCAATTCCCTGCCTCTTCTTGGTGTTGATGTTCTGGGCAGCATCCTTCCCTCTCCCGGACAGGAGGGAGGCAAAAGCACATCTTCCTGCACTGCTATTTCTTTGTGATGACCGCAAAAAATAGCTGCTTCTGTTTACATAATTTCTCCACCAGTCATCCCATTGGCCATTTGTCCAAAAAAACCCCCCAAAAAACCCCCAAGGACTACAAATACAACATAGAGTTTAAAAACAAACTTCATTATTAATTTCTGTCAAAATAATTTGCAAATATACAAATAGAGCAACTATTATAAACTTGAAAGATTTTGATTTAATAATCTGAAGCACATTAGTACCTGGTTTCCTCAGCTTGTACCACGTTAGGCACTTCAAAAACAGAGTTCATATCCTTCATGTGTTTTGACCTAAACTTACAGTCAGTTCTAAGTCCTGTGTTTACCAGAAATACTTTGCAAACAGAAAGTACATTGTACAGCAAAATCAAACCATAGCAAAGCCATTCCTGAAGCGTATGCGTTTGTTCACATTTGGGCCGACACAATGCCACTGTGGAACGGGCTTGCTTTGTTGCTACCTTCCAAGTGCTAATAGAGGTGTCCATTGAAAAGGAAGTGAAGGCACACACCCCTTCTTAATTTGCTTTACTTTTTCTAGGCAGTTTTGTGTGAAACGGTTAATTTCATAAAGCCTTACATAACTGCATAATGAAGAGGCAAGGGAAGACAATGTAATCTTTGTGCTGAAATCCTTTAGATCAGTTTTGTTAATCTCTCTAAAAGTAGTCATTGTGTTTTGGACCCACCAATTATTTTAAAACTCGGCTTGCTTCTTGAACAAGTTGGCAGCAACTTAGACACCCCACGGGAGGAGAGTTAAGCAGTTTCATTTACTGGCCAGTGTCTGAACTAGCTAGGAAAAGCTAATGAATTTTAATTGCCAATATCAGCCTTGGTAGTTCAGGACAGAAGTGTAAGAGCCGGCTACAGTTATTAGCTGTGTAAATGCGCATTCCCCTTCTTCTGGATAAACTACACTGTTTTCACCAGTGATGGTCTCCTGGACAGTGTAAACTCTTCTTTACCTTATTTGAACCCTCTTCCAAACTTCTCAGTGATCGTGATACATAGCTTGGAAACAATGCTGTCATTCAAACAAAAAGGATCTACAGTAGTATCATGATGTGTTTTTTTGGTGGAGTACCACTGAGAAGCTCTGAGAAGTACTCTGTTCACGTGATGGATATTAATGGCTGTAAGCAGATCATTGATTATACAACATATGCTCTGTCTGTCTTTGTTTTTATCCTATGCTGTGTGCATGTGAAATCAGTTCCCACATCATAGTTGCTTTCCTAGAGCTTTTCTTCTGTGAATGTCAACCACTTTATGTTATTTTGATTCCTCTACCTAATCTTTTTTTGGGAAGAGAATCACATACAACCTACCTGTACTTTCAGGGATCGGAACAGTATTAGCTGTCCAACTGTCTCTGAAAAGAACACATGGGAGTGGTCCTTGACATGGTGTTGTATTTACACTTCTGCTGTACGGTGCATTCCAGAAGCTAATACTCTGGACAATTTCTACTTAAAGTTCTCAAGCAAGAAGGTGAAGAGTCAATGCAGAAACTGATTTTTAGGTTTGGCAGTCTCACCCGTTTGCATTGTGGCACTGGGCAAGTCACTTGTACTCTCTGTTAATTTCTCTCTCTCTGCAACAGAGATGATAGTATCTATTATGGAAGGAGGTTCTTAATAGTATTTGTAAAGTGCTTTGAAGATGAGAAATGCTGTTCAAGTACTCACAAATTATGCTGCATTCATTGCACGATGATTAGATGCATGGTTCAGATTTGGTCACCTCATTTCAGGGTTGTTAAAAAAAGATCCACTGAAAAGAAATGCTATTACAGCCTTTCACTAGAAGAAACATTCAAGCTAAGTATAGCCAACTTAACTAGAAAACAAGAAATATCTATGGGACAAAAAATAGAGGTGTCTGTATGCAGTCCCTAATATATGGAAAATTATAAAAATAAATGTGCAATATGGCCTCTGCAAAATGTAGGCATAGGCCTAACTTCACACTCTGCAAGCTGGAAATTTTCTAAGTATGACAGTTCTGTGTGAAAATCCATTTTAAGAACTAAGTCACAGGCAAGGTCCACACATCATACATTAAACTTGCACAAACACTGACTGCTAACTGCAGAGCAGTAACTCTACTTACAGCAGGTGCAAGTACTGCCTCCATTTTGGCTGCTTTCTGAAAAAAGTACCTTTTAGTTTAGTAATTTTAGATAGGTTTGGGGGCTTCACCATTAAGACAGGCCTTTTAAGATGTACACAGTGGACCGCATCCACAGCTGGCATGAGCTCCACTGGCTTCAGCAGAATTGCCAGCACCCTCTGAGTTGACAAGCATTCTCTCTGTCGCCCCGCTTAGAATGATACAGGCTCTGTCACAATCCACAGCTGACATTCTCAAACTTGAGAAAGGGTAAGTGGAAAGAGAGTATCATCCTACCTCATTTTTTTCTTCATGCTGAAAGCAGCATTAAAATCTCCATTGCCAGCCTATTTGCATAGTTAAGTATAAGAGCTAGCTTTATTCAAGTGCTAAGAGACTGGATAAAGAGCGCTACCAATTTAGTGCTTATTGCTGCAGGGCCACTTTGAGATTGCATCCACAACTGTTGTGTTATAGCTGGTCTCTGTACGACATAATGGTCTCTGCCACTGCATGTCAGATTAGAAAACCCAGGTAGATGAATCCTTTGTTCAACTATCAACGCTCTCTATGCTGGATACTTCTTCAGGTACAAGCAGAGCCAAGTCCTCCCCATTCCAGCTTGTGCACAGAAGCCAGCTGTAAGACACAGATAAGACAGATACCTTTAGGTGAGATAGTTTAAGTATAGCATGCTGATTCAGCACCAACACACGATAGCTCTGTTACAGCCATCTTCTGTGGCACAAAGCTGTTGCCATTTGTTAGTAAACAAAAGCAATGATGGTACTTGCCCTTATTACACAAGTTAGACAATATCATTACTGCTGTCTTTGATAAGTACTAAACCACTATGTCTGATTTATCACAGCCTGGAACAACTACCCTTTCTGCTCTCAAATAGTAACATTGCATGACATTCTCAAAAGAAAGGTTTGAGAGAAAGGTTATTCAAAGGGTGGGATATCTGAGATGCTAATGACAGAAGGAAAAGAAAAGTAACTTTCAAAAATGTACAGTGATGATGGACTACAGTCCTGATTGCAGGATGGACCAATTGATGGCAAATATCTGTTATGTTTTGCGTAGCAGAGAGTGCTTTCTTAACAGAAACCTTCTCTACCATACAGCACTGAAATAAACGAAAACTAGAATGTAATAAAACAAGTATTTACTGAGCCTTTGTTACTACAACTGAATTCCTCAATTTTTTATTACTTTACTGAAAAGTATTCTGCACACACAAAGACCCTTTTGCTTCAATTCCCTCAGGTCTGCGACCCATCACTACCTTCGTCTTGTTACCATTAGTGCAGCTTCTCTGAACAGACTGTGTAAAACACTGTAGTCAGGCATGCAAAGACTTGAGATTACGTGAAATGTTATAAATCTATAGCATTATCACTGCCTATTTAAAACTTAAAATGCAGCTGATGTAGAGATAAAAGGGGACTGAGGTAAAGTCTAAGCATTAGGAAAAAAGATAGAAGTCTCCTGCAAGAGTACCACTCTCGTTAAGAAAAACAGCTTTTTTCCCCCTCAGATATAAATCTATCTAATGAAAAGTGATGCTTCTGTCATTTAGATCTATGTTCCAGCATCCTAAAAAGACATAATTTATATTGGAAATAATGTAAAGTGAACTTTGCTTTTGTGAATACTCATGAATAGTGACCTTTCACTGTCAGTATTACTAGATGGTCACTAGATATGATTAGGTGCAAATGCTATAGAGGCATATTTTTTAAACATGTCGAGAGATTTATTCATATGGGGCTTAAAGTTAGTGCAGATCTTTTACAGGTTTTAATGGCACTGGCTTACAAGGTACCCATGACCAAGGACCAGGACAGATAGCTTTCCATTAAATTCACTGGGTGATTGGTCATGTTCATAACCCTCATTAGCATCTAGAAGAGCTCAGACTGCAAAATTAAGCTCATGCCTTTCAAGTGGTCTGTTACTTTTGTTCTTCATGAAAGGCTTTCCTGTAAGAAAGACCATGTGAAGGTCTCAAACCAAGGGAAGGCACACACATGCAGTCAAGGGTCTGGTGTATTCCACCAGTAGTACATTCAGGGTAGATTTCAGTTTTGGGGAAATAGGTGACACGTTCACAGCATGGAGCTGAGGGGAGGTAGCTGGATCAGGGTCAGACCGGGCTGGTGATGGAAAAACTCCAGCAAGGTGTAGGGGAGCAGATGTTCAAGACAGAATAAACAGGAAACTACAGCTACCAGCAGCTGCGGAGCCACTTCTCTCAGAGACTGGTCACAAGCTTCACCGAGAGAAAGCAGCCCCCCCATTGCCTGGGCTCTCTCTCTCCTATACAATCCCCCCAGGGAAGACACTGCCATGTCCCCTCGTTTCAGCTCTGCCCCACTCCTAGCAGCCCCCTGTACCTTCCATAGGCTTGTTAGATATAACCAGTTCCTCAACTGGGGGGAAGCTGGAGGGAAGGCTACATAAGATAAAAGCCCAGAACACTAGAAAATACTGAAGTTTGAGAACTACTGCACTAAACCATTCTGCTTCAACTCATGTCAAAACAGCAATTACCGGTAAAAGCACTCAGAACCACCCTCCTGATCCATACTTACCACAGGACAGCCAGTGGAATTAGACAAAGGCCTGCTGATAAGAGGAAGCTAAAGCCTGAGAACCACGCAACAGTAGTTGCATAGAGAATATTAAAAACTGAAAGTGAAATAGTGCCGGTCACAACTTCTAAACAGGCAATACAAGCAAACACAGCACCTGCCAAAAACAAATGGATGGATTACAACCAAAACAAAATAAACCCAAAACTCCTGCAAAGTACTAAAGTTTTTAAATTTGTTTTGAAAGATCTGTCTATCTATAGTATTTTAGCAAGTATGCAAGCAATAAGCACCAGAGTATCATATGTCTTTGCTATGTAAGTGTATTCCGTGGGGAATACACTTACAAAACACATGGTTTTTAAATGAAAAAAAAATCCACAACATTTTGCTCATGGAAACTATTTTTTCTGTGCTACTATTCTATCACCATACCTACTTTATTGAACCTGCTTATCACATGAAGTTCAAACTGTTCATCCTCACTAACCATGTTCTGCCCGTCTCCATCCTTTACCCCTTCCAATTCTCCTCTTGATTCTCACCCTTCCCTTTCATTTTTCTTCCTTCTCTAATCTTCACCCTTATATGCGGAAAAGGCTGTGATCCATCAAAGACTGCTTGTTCAGTACCATCTCCTCATTTTTGAAAGGAAAGAAGCAACCTTGTTTTGCACTGAACTACCCATTGGGGTGGCAGTCTACCCCATCAGTGTCTTGTTGAACACATTTTCCCAAGCTGCATTCTTATTCAGAGGACCATAAGCAAAATCACAATAGGTAAGCAGAAAAGCATGACAGGAGGCAACACGATTCCTGCATCAAGCTACTCAAGTAGCCAAAGCCCTGAAGAATGCCAAGAAACTGCAAAAACAGAGCTGTATGTTAGCACTGTTAAGTACAAAGAGATCTTTGTTTTAGTGTATAAAGATATGTCTTTTAAAAAATAAACCCAAACAACTCGGGAGCGTGCTTCTAGAAGGTATATGCTCCCCAAAATCTAGAAAGTATATCTCCCCAAAAGCAAAATACAGGATATTAGAGGCACATTTTGAGGCCTGACATGCTTTTTTCTGTGTTCCATAAGGTAAGGACTTTGAGATATAACATATTACTATATATTGTATGTTTTAGGACATGTTTAAGAAGCCACAGGCATCCGTGAACCTGGGTACGCAGCTCAGGATCCAAGTCTAATGGTTTTCAACTGCCTTGAAGGTTGACCACCTATTGCTTANCTTTGAAGGTTGACCACCTATTGCTTACCTTTCTAAATTATTAAGTGTCTCATTGACTAAATAACAGAAATACATCTTTCTCTGCATGTCAAAATCTTGTGAATGTAGAAGCACTTGTGAAATCACAGCTGTACAAATCTTGAGCACTCCTCTGCTTCAAGTTGCCAATGGTCTTTATTTTTAGAGCAATATCTCCTTTGAAGGCTGAAACTTGCAGTAGTTTTTAAACACAATGTTATTTATATTAAATTCAGAATCAAAAGCCATTAATATCATGACATAGGGTCATATTATATGGAACTTGAAAGAAAAGCAGTCTTAAAATACCAATACATATCTGCTTGTTTAAAGGTAACCTTGGTGCATTATGGTATGATAATACCATATTATTGTATTGTCTAAAACCAAATTCTACTCACCCTGTTCACCAGTGAGAACCACTTTTGACAGCATGGATCGGAGAACAGGAATAGGCATAAAGCAGAGCAAAGATGGCACTCTTACTGTAAAGCAATGAATCAGTCATGAGACACTGAAGTAACAAAAAGCCAGGGTTTTACAAATACATTGCAAACTAATTAGTCATATACTTTTGAATGCTTAGTTCCCCAAATTGTAAAAGGCAATAGAGAAGTCAAACTAGGAGTGCAATGAGACACAATTATCCAGGCACAGAGAAATTAATAAATCAAATGTATCTGTGTGACGCTAAAACCAAATCATAGGCAAGTAATTCCATTCTCTCTCCATGCTCTTCATCTTTTAATTAAATCCTAAATCAGTCTGACCCAACCTTGTATATTTTACCTGTCGATGACCCTTTCAAGATGGTAGGTCCGGTATCTACCAACTGCACTCACTACAGATAACATAGCAGTATTTTCATACATATTGTTGACCATGGAACAACTGATTGTGAACTCACCTAAAAACATGAGCAGGGTAGTTTTGGCAAAGGCAGCCATGACCATTCCTCCAATGTAAGAAAATATCCCAATAAAGACAATATAAATGTCTTTGAGACATTTAGAAAATAAGTAGACTCCTAAAAAACTTGTCAGAGAGACAGAAGTGAACGCAGCTGCTCCGTATCCAATGTATACTTCATTCCAGCAGAGTGGCTCATCCAGTTCATACAGTGTAAAAAGCGAACTCCCACCAACCATAGTAAACAAATAAGTCATAAATGTAAAAAGTAACACAATGATTAACATTCTTTTTTTATAAGGGGCAGTTTTAAAAAGCATGTACACTCCAGAAAATGTCTCTCTCAAAATTTCTTTACAAGATACTGGTGCCTGGTGCTGGAATTCAGATATGCTTACTGTGTCTTCCAGAAAAAATATAATATAGATAATATTAACAACATGAAGCAGAGATGCTGTCACAAATGTCCATGTAAAGCCTATTCCTCTTAGAAAGTAGCCAGATGACAGTCCTGCCAATCCAGATACAACTCCAAAAATCAAATCCACCACAGCTATTCGTGTTGTCTTCTGCTTCTCATCGTGACACACGTCTGCTATAAAAGCAAAGCCTCCTCCAAGGAAAGTTGCCATACTCCCAAACAGTCCAGTAATAAATGCAACCGCAAATAGGATAGAGAGTGACAAGGAAAAATATGATATTACAGTGAGGCAAATATCAGCAATCAAAGCTCCCATTGATGGTAAAACTAAAGACCTTTTGCGTCCCTGGCGATCCCCATTAGCTACAATGACAAAAGCAACTATAAGGCTGGGAACTGCCCCAGTTAAGTCCAACTGCATATTAAAAACAGAGGCTTTTTCTTGAACTTCCTGCAAAGAGAAAACAAAAATAATTGTAAATACTATAATACATTGTAAAAAAAAACCCAACCTATAATAATATTACACTTACATAATGACTAGCATGCAATAAAATGTATACCACATTACATGTTTCTAGATTATATATTAAATCATTATAAAACCTAATACATTCAATAACATTTTGTAAGATTTGTCCTGGTTTCAGCTGGGACAGAATTAATTTTCTTTCTAGTG
>RSEF01000001.1:201917757-201944436 GCA_003993805.1 Himantopus leucocephalus | reverse complement strand
CAATGATCTTAAGGGTCTTTTCCAACCTAAATGATTCTATGACTCTAAGTTACTAGTTTCCCCACGTATAACCACACCATTACTGAATTGTTTTAAGGAGCAGCATCCCAGCTGGAATCGAGTCCACAGAGCAGGAATCGGCTTGTAAATGCTTTGGGACATGAACAATGTTTTCATTCAGTGTTGTGTGGCTTAGAATGAGGGATGCTACTCAAAGCATCCTTTCAATACAAAGGATTAGTCAAATAGAATGAAGGACATAAACAAGGGCTAAGACATGATCCATCTGCAATGACAGAATAGCAACAACTTCATAAGCTCCTGGTTTAGGCTGCTTAAATAAAGTTACTTGCAAAGAATCTTCTGATATGTTAATTATATTATTCATACTGTTTTTCTGAATTTCAAAACAAAGTGTGACCTTGATTTCAAAGTAAAAGTGCATGAAAGCATGCTGTGCTTATTTTTCCATAATTAATCATGTATAAGCCAATTTTATGGCAAAACAGATAAATGAGATGTCAGAATATTTGTTTGTAAATACTTTCCTTCAAGATGTTAGTGCAATTTGTGTCTTAGCTGTAAAGAAATCCAGTATTTCTTTCAGTTTCACTGTAGGATGAAAGCATAGCATGAAATATACTGCAGTTAAACACTAAATGGATATACCATAACTGGAGTATACATTTTGTTTAGTTCTTGCAATATGTATGCTAAACATATAAAAATTCTTCCTTTTTCCTTCTGTAGTAGCCTAGGGGAGTGCTACTTGTCCCTAGCATCCCTATCAATCACACACGTGCAGCTCAGCTTGCATGAGACACTAACTTGGAAAGCATCAACCATTTCCGGGCTGTGGTGAAGCAAATACCAAAAGGCTCGTTCAAAGGTGGCAGCTGCTCAAACCAAGAGATGCCAATAACCTTTCCTCTAAATGTCAGAGGGGTCCTGAGCCTGCCTTGGAGGTTGAAGCCAGTGCTTTTCCAGAGATGACAGAAAATGGGCTTTTCCTCCCTCAGAAGAAGACAAGCTTATACAACTCTGTTTGCATCTCCAAAGGAGAGTAGGTGCATTGATGATGGCCCTTGTTTGGCACTGCAGTTAGGTGTTTGATGGGGTAAGTTGGGTTTGGGGCCTCCCATCCTCACCCCAGGGAGAGGTGAAGGGGGTACCATGGCAAGTCCTCCCCAGTGGGGTTGCATTCAGGAGTGGGCAGATGAAGACATGGGGTCCCTCTGACCTAGCACCCATGCAGGCAGGCTTTGCCATGTTTTGGCCGCACAAGGCTATGGGGATGCTGTGGGGTGAGCTCAGAGGTGCAGGAGAAGAACCAACAGTGGGGTGGGTTTGTACACCCAGGGCGCTCGGGCTCCCACCGAGCCAGGGCTTTAGTTACAGGAGTCTCTGTCAGGACAACTAGAAAGCCGCACTGAAACTAAATGGGTAGAGCCACCTGACTAGTAACAAATGCCCATGAACATCATATGTGAGTAATTTTACATAATGAAGTTAACAGCTGATGATGTGTGTATTATAAATGCTTTTTAAATAGGATTTACTGAATTCTACTGTGAAGTGTCGCAGGACAGTATTATTTTATAGCTCACTTCACTCTCCCTCTATCTAACAAGTTCTGGCATTTAGTATCTGTTACATATGCAGTATAATAGGTTTCGGCATTAGACTGCATTCAGCGCGTAAGCTAGTATTAGTTTGAGTCTTCCAGGCCTTTCTCCTAAGCTGCCAAGTGGTAGGGGATATAGCTTGGATGAGAGAAAACAATTTAAACTTTCTCAGTGAACCAGTTTTGAGAAGAGTTTTTCTCAAATGCAGAGTTTCATACTGAAGCTGTGTGATTAAAAGCCTATGGGGGAATCAAGCATAGGGATGGTTTTAAGGAAGATCAAGGGACCAAATGCAATTTTTTCTGCAATGATAATTAAAGAAACAGCATCCTCATTAGCATAATACACTAAATGATAAAAAGAATTGGACAGATGCCTAATCTTGAAATGCTTCTTAATTTACAAGTACACATTTTAAAAAGAAAGCAATTGAGGTCTGTTCCTTCTAGCTGCCTGCCTGAATCATCAGAACTGCCTCTTACATAACTTACTGTCTCAAAGAGGAAAAAAAAATACACAAAACAAAGTAAAGTGCTCCAGGACACCATCCACACAATGGCTGTTGCACGTGTGCAGGGATACTAGAGCATCTGCAATACTTAAGGTCTTCTGAGATTGGATGCCTACCAGACAAAATTACACATTTGAGCAGATATTTTCAACTGGAGCCATATACGGCCCCAAAGGAGTCCAAAGGCAGCTACCACAAAAATGAAACACTCATTTTCTGTTGATTGTTGACTCTATCTGGAAAGTGGCCACCTGAGTTTCTTATGATTAGATGTTGGGCCACAGAGAAATGTGTTTGAGGGCCCTATCAAGTTTAGCTTTTAAGAAGAATTCTTGCTAAGGGCAAAAATGATTTTCTGGTTTTAATGAAATTGTGAATCAAATGTGTCAAGGAGAAATAGGTGGCATTCACATGGAGGCATCAATGACTTACCTATATCCTGTTCTTGTCCAATATAAGCTACAATGGAGCAGTTTCTCTGTCTCACTTTAAATATCCTAGTTCTGTTCTTTTACTGTCACCTCTATAGGCTCCCAAAGGGTTTGGAAGTGAACTAAATTCTTGTGAAGTCTCAGCATTATGTCACCACCTGCAAATGTGGGGAGGCTCGTCATATCTCGTTAGACAGTCTACACTGCGGAACGAGAGCCGGGTATGTGTCAGGGAAGGACCTGCTCGCCCTGCTGGCTGCACCCTGTGCTGTGCTGAGAGTTACTCTGCACTACACAACGCTCAGCTCAGGGCCTCTTCTGGATGCCACACAGTGTCCTGTAAAACATAATTATTACTCTGTATGCATTTTTTTTTCCTCCATTCAAAGCTGTGAAATACGGTGAGCACCAGAGTACTTTTTATAGCGTGAAATGGAGGGTGTGTGCTGTGGGCACATGGGGTCAGCACGAAGGCGTGTTAGGAGTGCTAAAACTCGCTGGGGTAGTGATGGGAGACTGTGTTGGTGGGTGTGAGGGAGCCAGACCTGATTTGGTCTTGCTCATGCTGCTACCCAGAGTGGTCCCTGGTGTGAATGGTCTCTCCGACCACACTGGGGTATTGCCAGACTGTTTAAAGAAGACTTACCTTAATTAAATCCCAGGCTCTTCTTTGTCTAGTAGTGTTGGAGTGTGCATCTCTGGAAGATTGGAGTGGGAATTACAGTTTTAATAAGCTTAGGTGTATCAAGGAGAAAATGGTTTTTTTAGTAGTGAAAATGATTTCTCAGTGGAAACTGACTCTTGAATTACTCCACTTACAGCCCCAATGCAAGGTAGAGGCTGTCTGCAAACGGATGTCAGATTTTCCAGCTGGGAGTAGCCCTCCTTTTCTCAAATCCTAAAGCTTCTCTTCAGATGGAGAGCTAGTAACCACCACTTTGTGAAGGGGCTGCAGCAGCCAGAGAGCCGAGAGGTTGGCTGGAGTAGGCAGTCTCTACCAAAGCAGTATCCTGCTGCTTGGAAGCTTACATATTTTGATAAGTACAAATCCCAATTTAACGTTAGGTAATGAAAAATCTTCAACCGATGAGTAACTTGACAAGGACACTCTAGAAAGTCAAAAGACCTTTCAGCCCCCTGCTAGGTGACTGCTACTGGTGATAATGTTAACTCTGGTGCTGGCTGGGTTTGTGTTTGGCTTCTCTGTTAAGAAGCAAGGTGGATGATCTGATATCTTAGAGTAAATATTAATGCTACACAGAAGATGTTATGGCAGGTAACTTGTTCAGTTTCCATCTTAACTTCTGAAGTAACTTGGAGTCAAAGACCCGCCTATTTAATTTTTCTCATGTCTTCACACGTCGAGGTGAACCTGGTCCCTTTATATCCTGCTAATCTTTCATATATGCTGAAGTAGTAACCGTGGAGCTGGAGAGTTCTGATGTATAAAAGGCAGCACTATTGATCTTGGTGATATATATATTTCCACATAGGGCTTTGAACTTGTGGTAGTTCTGGAGAATGAATAAATTGAGTGGTATGTGCTAGGGTGTGCATTTTCAAGGAAATACTGTATCTCATTCAGATCTGTAGTTGCCACAGGTGAGTTACTAACGCTAAGACATGAGCGTCCTTAGCGTTAGCTGGTCTGAATGTTGGTAGCACTTCAGCTGTTCAAAATCCAGCAGTGCAGTCTCTGGGGCTCTGCAGAGCGTGCATCCCTCTTCTCTGCTCACGTGGTAGGGGATGGAGGGTGACCCTTCCTCATCCAGCTCAAGGACTTCGGGATCCACTGGGGCCCTGTGCTGGCATTGCATCTGGGTTTCTTTATCAGCTGAGAAAGATGGAGATGGGGCAGCATGGAGGTGTGTTGCTATGCTGGGGTTGGGATGTAGTGGGAGTGCGTCCCCAGGGCTGGGGACTCAATTCTTCCCAGAAGAGCTCATTTTCATCCAGTCTGTGTTCATGGAGAGCTTGCTGTGGCTTGTGCATGCTATAAGGACCAAGTTTGAAACAGTCTTCCTCACTTTTTGTTTTTCTAGTAGGTTTTAATGATACTCATCGCAGTCCTACTAACTTTTCTTGCGGGTCTCCTGATAGTTCATGATTTTTTTTCTAGAATGCCCATTTTGCACACATGTTATTTATACATAATGTGTATAAAATTTTTCTAATCCCTGCAGTCTGAGGGGAAAAAAGATAGAAAAAGTAATGCAACCGCCCTCAAAGGCTGAACTAACAATTGACAAATAATTGTATTGTAACTTATTTTTCATTATGAGGTTTTGGAGGAATGACTCATAACTTTTGAATTGCAAGGTTTTTCAATGTTAATTTTGTTCTACTCATATTTGTTTTAATGACTCTTTCAAGTAAATAAATGTAGGCTCAATTATTTTTTCCTGCTGGAAGTAAATGGGATTGTGGTCTGGAATTTATATTTTTTTCTAGCGTTCAAATAATTCCTGTCAGATCTCATCTGTTTACATTTGAGCTGCAGTTACGGGTTTGTCTGTGTTCATCTGCCGGGATCCGTCACTACAGTAGCTAAGAATTTTCCCAGGGAAAAAACCCTCAGCAATGATCTTCCCCTTCCCCTCTTAAGGGCTTTAATATTTTTCCCCTGCAATGTCTTCATTCATATTACGTCACTGAATACTGGGATACAGCCCTTTGTATTAATTTTGACTTTCTGAAAAAGAAAAATTTGCCAGATTTAACTTTTACTGTAAGCCTTTTGTCCACCCAAATATTACTCCCGGTATGAACAGTTACCACTTATAAGGAAGTCTCTGAAGGAAAGATTCAGGCTGCTTCTTGCCTGAGTGAATTTAACTCTTAAGAAAGGAAGAGGAGGTCTTCACTGATTATAATAAACTGTTCAAAAAATAACTGTAGGAAGCTTGGAGCCTGTCCTCCATTTTCTGATTGGCAAGAGCATTCTTCTTTTTCTTTCTGCCCCTGATGCAGCTTAAGAATTAGTTTCTGTAAATTTCAGGGCTTTATTAATTTGACTTATATTTAAAATGCTGTTTCTATGGAGTCAAAAGTATGCTTTGCATACTGGTTCCATAGAAAGTAGAAGAAAAGTAAACAGTTGTTCCACTTCTCAATATGAGAAAAGATCAAGAGTATATCAAGAGCCTTTCTTTAAAAGTAAAGAAAAAGACAGTCTTTCTCCCAAATCCTCCTGGAGAATGTATTTGTTAGATATTTGTCACTTAGGAATTTTCTGAATGGAGGAAGCCTGAGTATAGGTGTATAGCTTGCTTTAGAATGTATATTTTTCTCTGTTTTCGTTCATAAGGCTAACATAAATATTTCATACACTTAGGGGTCTATGCTAGAATAGAATATATGAAATTGTGAACCTGCCACAGTTTTTAAAGAAACCAACATTGTTCTATTTTTGCTGTGAATACGCGTTCCACTTGTACTAAATTTCAAAGACTGCTTTGCTAAAATTTCCTGGGCAATTGGCTTGGCATCTGCTAATTTAATTCCCATGTAGTACTGTAATAGGATATAAATTAGAACTCTGGGGACTACTAATAATGTTCAGTGAAGATGAAACTTTGAAGGATGTGAAAGGGATTGGTTTGCTCATACTAAAAGTGGTGACAGAAGAAAGTTTGGGGGAGTAGATGAAGGAGCTTGAGCTCTTTTCCTATACCAAACTTGACCCCAAACGTGAAGAATTTCTTTGCGCAAAATGCATTTTTCCCCTGTGTCATATAAATGCTTGAGAATAAACCTGCTGTCATAATAAGTGAAGTAGGTGCTGACTGTCACCACCTTCTGCACCCTGAGAGTCAGCAACCAGGTTTTTCTTTCATAAGTCTCTCTCATGGTCTCCCTCAATGAATTTACCCATTCCCTTGCCCTCTCCTGTAAATTCCTGGCTAGACTCCCTTACCCTTCTCCTCAGCTATTTTACTATCAATAAAAATCTTCCAGATCTGTTGGGTTTTTGATTCCACTCCTCCTTTCACCTGGGCAAAAGGGAAGACTATGGTGAGTGTTAGGAAATACCGTGTTGCCAAGAGGCTCATCTCCTAATCAGAAGAGAACAGGACACAAACTATAATGGAGCATGTATAGATTCATACTGAGATACTTTGAAAATAATGTTTTTGTTATTTAAGAGAAAATTTTAGTGTTGCTCTACTGACCTAAAATTGTGTTAGGTGGTATCATTGCCATGCAAGTCCGGATATAGGCAAGAAGGAGAGGGAAAGCTTACCTTTTGATAAAGGAAGAAGAAAACAGCTTTCAGAAAAATGACTCTGGTTTTTTTTACTGCTATTGATGGGTTTCTTCAAACTTTGCCATACCTGCCACATTTTCTTCCTCAACTATTCAGCTTTTTTGCTTGAAAAAATAAAATGTTCTCGT
The DNA here is from genome assembly GCA_003993805.1 of Himantopus leucocephalus. Classification (NCBI taxonomy): domain Eukaryota; kingdom Metazoa; phylum Chordata; class Aves; order Charadriiformes; family Recurvirostridae; genus Himantopus; species Himantopus leucocephalus. The sequence goes on along the minus strand of RSEF01000001.1, from coordinate 201,937,474 downwards.
ATTTAAGCGCCTGCTGTTGACACTGCACTTCACATGAAAAACATTTTATTTGGAAACATGCTGAAGTTTTTGCCCAGACAGCTTATAAATCCATCCTCTCCTCTCCATCCCTGGGTGGGGGTTTTCTTCTTCGTTCCTGGCTGGGACTGACCTGGTTTGACCCCCTTTCACAGTTGCAGTTACCATTGCCAGGTCAGCTCTTTCCAAGACTACCTTTTTAATCCTGACCTGCCTGATGTCCTGCCGTGCCATTCTGCACCTTAGCCCATCTCTGGTTCCTCTCTGGGAATGACTCATCAGCATTCAAAGCACGTGGCTAAAATAGATATTCTGCTCCTTTTCTCTGCACATTTGTCTGTGCAGAGGGCACAACTGACTACTTGCTGCCCAAACCCACAGCAGGGAGTCAACTGCAAATCATCCTACTTCAAATCCTGTCACTCTTCCTATAACATCCCTCAGATATTCAGTGCCCCACTTCTGATGCAGCTGCTGCTGCGACACAGCTGTGTACACCACTCTCCTGGCTGGTCTTCCCTGCTGCACCACCTTCTCTGCCAACCTCCTCTGCTGCCTCTCTTCTGTGGCCGAGACAGCAGAAAGTGCTTATCCTCAGCCCTGAAAGCCTTTCACATCTTTTCCTGATCCTTGGCCAGTTTGAGGCCTCGCTCATCAACCACTTGTCTGTGCCTCTCACAGCATATTTATGTTTGTGTTACGCTTCACTGCTTGTATTTCCAGAGATTGTCAATTGGTGAAGCTGGGTGGGGATGCTGGTAAAAACACTTTTGCTGCATAATAAGTTTCGTGCTTGATCAATAGTGATGGGTCAGTTTTACTTTTTTTTCCCCCTAATTCTGCAGAAAGTCAGTAGCAAGGAAGTTAGAAAATTCAGTTTTCTGCCCTTCAACACAAGCCTTTCCTGGTGAACAGGTTGCCCAGGGAAGTTGTGGATGCCTGGTCTCTGGAAGTGTTCAAGGCCAGGCTGGATGGAGCTTTGAGCAACCTGGTCTAGTGGGAGGTGTCCCTGCCCATGGCAGGGGGGTTGGAACTAGATGGTCTATAAGGTCCCTTCGAACCTAAACCATTCTATGATAACTAATCTCTTATCTAAGATGAGTGATGTACTAAATGAACTCTGTGGATTGACTTCAGCATTTTCAACTTTCATGATTAAGTATATCACAAGGAAATACTGGTCACAAATAAGCAAGAAAGCTACCTGGGGCTTGAATGTCTTCTCTCAGTTTGCACTGAGGCAGCTCCAGCAACTCTACCACAATGTTACACCTGAGTTATACAGTGTTCAGTTATGGACACCTGATTTACTGGTGCAGGGTCTTTTATTTGACACTTTGAACTGGTATGTGTTAATGTGCACTGGCTGAAGAAGGGTTTTAAAGTGAAAAATGATGATGCATAATGACATTAATCTCTAAGAAAAGGGTCCTGTCAAGAGGCTCGTTGGCTTCACTAACCATTTGGAAGAACCTGACCACACTTCTGGTTCTGCCAGGATTTGCTGGCTCTTGCTATCTGTCTTGCATGTTTAGAGTTGTTCGTTGGACATCCTGCAACAACTAGCCTTTTCCTTTAAATCCTCTGAAAGATGTTGTCATGGGTATCATGTTTCCATGTATCATCCTGTCTTCATCAGTGAGAACAGAAATGCTTCTCAGGTCTTACAGTCACTGTTTCAGAGACATTTCTTTTTCCTCTTTTTTTCTGTTGCTTTTCTTTTGCTTTTTCTTCTTGGATTCAAAAGAGTGTGAATTGATTTAGAATCCAGTTTTCACATATTTACAAGTCCCATTAAAATTTCATTTCAATGGGTTGAGACTATTGGGTCTTCATTGGTTTATTGTATTGAGAAAACAATCTGTGCCCTCGGGACTGCAAAAACCTCAAGGTTTTATTTCATGATACACCAAATTTTATTTCCTTTTTGTAAATGTTGTTAGAGGAGTTTGGATTTTGTCTTAAGTTGCTATCGTATAGTACTGCAAACTGCACTGAAATAAAGGGTCCTGCTACTGTAAGAATCAAGCTGGCTTATGCCATGTTCTTGGAGTAGAGGTTTTTTAGCTGCTGGAATTACAAAAGCTGCCATTTCCATTTGATCCAAGGGAAGAATTAAGTGCATTAATTCTGGAAAAAATGCCCCTGTAAATAGTCGGTAGGACAATGTTCTGAAGAAAATTCTACAGTACGTAGTGGAATCAATACTCCTAAGATCTAGTCTATTAGGTGTAAGGTTTGTTGGAGTTGGAGCTGCCCTTTGCAGAATGTGTGGTTGTTTACACGTGATTTGAGGACATTACAGGAGGATCCATTTCTGAGCACCTCCTGAAGTACACTAGAGTCATCCTTCCAAGCTGACATGTCACCTTTACTGCAGGAGAGTGACTACACCCAAATGAAAGGGCAGAGCAAGACAGAGCTTCCGCTTTGCCTTTAATTGCCTGAAACTGTAAACAGCTGCTCTTCACTAGAGAAGGTGGCCAGTCTCTATTCCTAGTGCAAAAGTGGGGCCTTGCTGATCAGCCTGCAAGCCCTCTTCCAGGCACCATTGCCTCTATCCAACCCGATTGTCAATCATGGAACAGCCCATCTTTCTTCTGTGAGAGCAATTAAGTTTATGCGCTTCATCATCAAAGTAAGGTGGAAGAGTTTGTGCAACCTTATGTTGGTGCTGTAGTGAGAATTACGTGCTCTATGAAATATCTTTAGTGGTCAGAAGAGATCTCTTTTTCTGCTGAGAAGTCAGCTTCCCACAGATCTAGCAAAACAACCCATCTCTGCTGGTTATTAACTCTTACATTCTGAGAGTTCATCTCAAGTGCTCTCTTCTGAAAGGCCAGAGAAAATTGCTTGGGACATGCAGAAGAGTGAATATGAAAACATCTCTGATTACATGCAATGTGTAATCCTCTTATTTGATATCAGTGATAAGTGGAACCTTGATCTCTGTATACTATGGTCCTTTTTGTAGCCACGATATTCTGTTAGCATAGTGGCTAATGCCTCCCTTCCCAGCTACACCAATGCTTCTTATTTACACGGCTTTGACTCTTTATTCCTGCTCCTAACTGATCATTTAGCAGACTGCCTGCTGGCGTGGCAGGGTTCTGCAGAGGGTGCTCTGAATGACACACGTCATTACACGGGCTCTGGCCCTGGCTGCTGGGAATTATGTAGAAATAACATTAAAAATATGTGACTCACTAAGGCTGAAAAACACAGAACTGAACCACTTGCACTGGTTAACTGCTGGTGTCAGGGTGTCTTTGGGCATGATGTTAAGCCACAGTAGGTGTAGTAAAAGGAAATCTATTAGCAATGTTGCAAGTCTATCATAGCTAATTTAACCTAATTGTGCAGGAGAATCCTCAGCAGCTTAAACCGTGTCTTAGAATGGTACTTACCACTTGTTTTCATACATAATTTAATGAAACAATCAGTTCAGTGTGACTGCAAGCATGGTTTAAAGTTAAGTGGAAATACAGAAGGGAAGGCATGAACCTGAGGTTAGAGGAGACAGACTAAGGAGAATAATTCGGTGAGAGGATTGGAAGGAGACTAAGGGATGATAGGCAGAAATAAAACTTGGAGGGATGAGGAGGAACTAAAATCCAGGAACCCAACAAAAGCTTTCAGAGGAAGGTGAAATGGTCTGCAGTGCATTAGAAACAGATACTGCTCAATACAGGGTTTATCTCAATGGTTTGCGTTGTAGACTTAGAAGAGGAGAGCTGAAAGGCATCTCGAGACATCATTTTTTATACTTCGCTTCCCCAGGGCAGGATCATGTGCACACTTTAAAATGTTGCTGACCCATTTTCATGTGCACTGAGAAGAATGCATGACACTCATTAATTGCATGGGTACTCTTTTAGACTGGCTGTGCTCAGGCATCTGGAAATATTTAATTGATACCAAACATGACTGGAGGTTGAATCCAGGTACTGGAATAGTCCCCTTAATACAAGTAACTTGGTAAGTAGCCACGTACGTGCATCAGATACCAGTATTAGAATGGGAAAACCAACCCTTCAGGAGAAATATCTGTGTGCTGCTGGGACTAATTTAATTTTCAACAGCAATATAAATGAACTGAAGGTGGTTTTGTTGAAGGACATTTTTGGTTTTTAGCATCCACAGAATTGGCAATGGAAGGTAGCTAGAGCTAGACATTAGTAATTAGAGCCTCCCTCTCCGTGTCTGGAGGTTTTGGTTCTCACCAGAGATCTGTTACTGGTGTGATTCACAACCTTTTGCCAGGTCAGTGCACATCCCTATGCTTCTTTCCTTACTTGCCCCATGTTTGAATTATTGGTCCTTAAAGCTGGAGATAGAACAAAAACTCTGATGCTTGTAAATGTAAGAGTACTTACATGGTGCTAGCAGTATTTATAAGGCTTTTCTTGTATACAGCATGTGCTAGCTNGATTCACAACCTTTTGCCAGGTCAGTGCACATCCCTATGCTTCTGTTTCCCGACTTGCCCCATGTTTGAATTAAAGCTGGAGACAGAACAAGAACTCTGATGCTTGTAAATGTAAGAGTACTTACATGGTCTTACCAGTATTTATAAGGCTTTTCTTGTATACAGCATGTGCTAGCTTGCCCAAATAAGAGTATCAGCAAAAATAAGGGTAGGAAGAGTAAGCTGTTTCTGAACTGACTGGAGCACTTCCACTGCGTTCAGCCAATTTTACAGAACTTTTGTATGAACACTGGGAGCTCCACTTCTCACTACTTTCTAATACAAAGGCAATGGGACATTCTCTAAAATTCGAAGTTGGCAAATCCAAGTTGATTGAGGAAAAAAGTAAATCCCTTTCACATAACAGATAGAACTGTAGCATTCGTCAACTGTAACATGTACATGAAGCAATGTACACCAAAAATTAGTAGATTTTTTTTTTAAAAAACTGACTTCAGAGTTATACTTGCNAAAAAGTAAATCCCTTTCACATAACAGATAGAACTGTAGCATTCATCAACTGTAACATGTACATGAAGCAACGTACACCAAAAATTAGTAGAATTTTTTTTAAAAAACTGACTTCAGAGTTATACTCGTNAAAATTAGTAGATTTTTTTTTTAAAAAACTGACTTCAGAGTTATACTTGCGATTACAAAATTAGCAAAAGAACTAATGAAGCTTGGTTTCTATTGGGTTTTTCTCTCATGATTAGCTCACTTTTTAACTGAGTTATACTAAACCCTTATGCATCAGAGAAGCCACATGCAGGAGAGCCCTCAGTGATGCTGTAATTCTGGGGAACTATCAGTCACAGCTGCATCTTATTAGGCAATAGACAGTCACCATGGGAGAGAAACCTTGATGAAGAGATGAATTTCTTGGTGTCTCATAAAATACTTATTTCAGTTGCAGCTTTCCCATCATTAAGGAAAAACTTTCCCTTGAAGGCTTCCTGTTGTCACATGAAGTTAAAGCTTACTTTACAGCCTTTCTTTACAGAACTCTTGCTCTTCTCCCTGGTTACTGACTTTCACAAAACTTGTGGGAACTCAACTCTTCCATCGAAGTTGCTTGAAACTGTCCAGGCAGTTAAAAAGAAGCTAGGTCATGCATATGAGCTGTAGTTGTTTAGGACATACTTAAAGGGGTATAAAGTAAAACCTCACACATAAGAGCTCCTTTGGTCTTTAATGGCTGGATCTGAGATGAGGGAGTGTTTATTCCTTGTATGCTCTCTGCATTACTCTTACATCATCCTCTGAAGTATTTGGTTCATACGGCTGTTGGAGATGGGACGAGAGGGCAGATGTGCTTCACCTCTGATCCGAGAGGGCAACTGCTATAAAATACCGTCAAATTCCTTTGTGGGAAGGTGATCAAAGCATGAAACACCACAGTGGTGAGCATCTGAATACAGTAAATGGCAGTCAGTCAGCTAATCCTAGTTGGCAGCTTCCTCAGAAAAGCCAGATGTGAATGTGTATGGAGCAACCAAGGAGCTGTTGTGGACCTCAGAATGGCTTAAGCCATCTTCTGTGACAACTTTCCAGCCCAAGGAGGACTTTCACCTGTAGGGCTTCAACATAGCAGACCCTACAAACACCAAAATCATTTATTTAAAAAAAAAAAATATCCAACCCCCCCAAAAACTGCTAAAGTACATTACGGACAATGGGGATTTCTCTTCCAGGCAGTTGTTATTCTGTATTGGGAATTATGTTGATATCAGAGGATTCTGATGGTAGTGTTAGCTTGTTGCATGTGTAGTCTGTGATACACAATGACTATTATTTGGATGCTTTCACGCAAAAGATACAGGTCTATTTAGCTAAAAGATGGTTACTTCTGAAGCAAATCAGTGGTGAGGTTTTTTCCAGAAGCTGTGATTAAAAAACCCCAACCTTTAAAATGTAGAATTTTATATTTACATTGGTGACACACAAGTTGTTGCTAGATGAAGAAAACATTTCAGATTTTTATTTCTTGTGCTGTTGCCTCTGTTCCTGTGAGCTGCTTGGGTTCACCGTGTTCCTTTTGTGTCTGACTTAATACTTAAATGGTTCTTGGGAATATCCCTTTTCGATTTTGATTAACACAGGGTTTGTATATTTTTGTTGTTTTTCTTGTTTCTGGCCTGACTGATGAGGATTGCTGTCACCACTTAATTTCCTCGAGGAAAACTGGTGTCTTCTTTCTTGCTGACTCAGTGGCCTTTGTGAAAGACTGAAGTTTGTGATAATTCAGGTGGAAGAGCATCCCTTGTATCACAACTATACTGGCAAATAAGTGGTATGTGTATCGTTGCGTACAAGGAGAACCCCAGTTAGTTATTGGAAGTGTTTATTCCTGGTAGAATAAAGAACTTAAGACAGTTTTTTTAACTCGGGGTTGGTGGTGAGTAAGATCCAAGGTAGGTTTTTAACTGTTAAAGTAATCAGCAACCAAATCCCAGTAAAAGGATAAAACAGATATTTAAGGACTCTTTGCAAATAAAATAATTCAACAAACAGTTTTGCAAAGCAAAAACAGGTCAGTAAATTGTATTAAACATATACCTTAAAAATTGGACTCCAGTTCACTTTTATTTCAACAAATTTAGATGTTAAATTTCAAATGAANTAAATCTCAAATGAAGTATTATGTAGCAGGGAAGCATATTGTGTTTTCTTTTTGGTGTGTTTTAACCATAATAGCTCATAATAACTTAAATTCAATTAAAAGAAGCTGTCACTGGTCTTGTTTTCTTACCCATCACTTAAATGGTAAACATCAAACCGTGAGGAGGAACCATGAGAACTGTGTTCTCCCCTTTGACAAAGAATATGTGATAACTGCTTACCTTATTGCAAGAGCAGTGCAAAACACACACAAATACAGATCTGAAATCATCAGCTGCTTTATGCAAAATAATTATTTTCAGTGAGCTGCCAAAAAATTCCCCACCTGGCTTCTAGTCTTCTAGTCACACGTTTATCTGCTTTTCAAACTTAGTTCTCCATTGATTTAAAAGGAGGTAACCCTAGCTGATATGAGTATTTAAAAAAGGGACAGTTTACACCCTGTAAATTTTTCTAACACATTTTTGTTTTAATGGTGCACATGTGCTCTCTGTTTAATGATTTTAAAAAGCTTTGATTTAAACTACAGTGAGTTGCTCTACCACCCAAGCACTGTCATGCAGCATTTGTTCATGTCTAACAAGACAATATAATCAGAAAAATGAGCAGTAATTTTTATAAAAATAATTTTTTACTTCCTGGAAAACAGCAAATAAATGTGCCTGAAGACTGGTTTTGGGCACAAATTGTTTAAAGCTAGCCATGCTGTTGCAGTTGTTTGCATCAAATTTAAGCTTCCCTTTACATCTTAGCTGTCGCTCAGTTTTTTCGATCTTTCTGGACCTAAAGTTTGTCTTTTTCAGCTCTATCTCAAAAGCCATTTATTTTAGGTTCTTGAGTTTTCCTACCATGACAAACATACTATTTTTACTGATTTTTCCAGAGTAGCTGAGACAAATGAAGAGGGATGAAAAAATAGTAGGTTTTTTCTGAAGAACAACTGTATTACAGTAAGCTACAGGTTTGTCTCTGTTAGCGAAGAGCACTGCCAGGCCCTGGGGAGAGGCTGTCTGCCTGCATGGGGGGAACTGCTGGAGCCATCCCTAGCCCAAATTTCGCCCATGCCAGCCAGCTTTCTCTCGGTGGCTTCCAGAGCCTGTTTTGGTAGTTAGAGAGTTGGGAGATGTCCCCATAAGGCGGTATATATGCAGTCATCTGTTTCAGTCCTGTCTTGGAATGTGGCCTCATCCCTGGGAAGCCACCTGGGCATGTTTAATTTACCGGGATGGATGTAGCCTACGAGGTTTCCTCAAGCAACCTGAGCTAGCAGTGCTGGAGCTGGTGGTCAAGTCAGCAGTTCTCCTATAATACAGATTATCTGATCCGAAGTCTGTAGGTGCCTCTCCCCCAGGTCAATGTAGGGGCAATGTGGGAGGTGAAGGGTGATGTGGTGGCATGGCTCTCCTCTGCCCTGCTGCCAACATGATGCTAGCAGCCCCTTGTCCCCAGGAATATCCTCCACCTCATGATGGGCACGTGAGCGTGGCTCAAAGGGTGAAGTAACATACCACAGGAGCAGCTCTGCAGCAGTTACAAGGGAGCAAACAGCGAGGGAATTGTGATGTATATCAGAATACGACATTTTCAGTCTCAGGAGATTAATAAAGAGATTTAAAATGGGGTTGGTTTGTGATTTTACTTTTCCTCTCTTTTTTTTTTTCAGTGTTTTTCTGAGCACTGAGTTTTTTCATTTGTGTCTCAGATCATTCTTCTTCCTTTTCTCCTGACGGCTCTGTCTTCCCATGTCTGTTCCCTCCTTCTGTTGTGTTCCCACATCCCTGGCTGCCTGCCCCTCTCATGGCTTCGGTTTTATTGCTTAACTTCACTTGCCTGTGCCCCAGTCCTGCTCTCCTGTGGTCTGTCTCCTCTCCAGGGCACACCATGTCATCCCCTCACCAGCCTTGCTTCCCCCCACTAGTGAAACCACAGCGGTGCTACTCATGCCTCTCCCCTTCTTTACTTACCTCCGTCTCCTCCCCCTCCCTCCCCTGCCTTTTTTTTTNTTTTTTTTTTTTTTTCCCCTCTCAGATTTGTGTAGGATTTCTTCCCTTCCCAGATTGCCACCTCTAGTTGAGCTCAGAGGGTCCTTGCCCATCTCAGCTCCGTCCCAGCCATGGGGTTTATCAGGGTTGTCCCATCGTACCGACAGTCACAGACCTTGGTTCCTGGGGACTGACACTGCACAGAGTAGCAGAGGCACTGGCTAATCATTCCTGCTCAATCAGGAATTAAAAGCAGGATTTTTAATCCTCCTTGTTTCCCAGTGCAGGTACAGTCAGGTGAGACTCTTTTCCAATTTTAGAAGAAAATTAGACTTTGTGGCCATACAGAGGGGGAGGGGGAAACAGGATTATTAACTGGTGGCAGCTGGGCAAAGCCCTCACATTAAGCTATTTTTTAATTTTTGCAGCTGAGTTGCATAAGTGACAGGTGACAGCTCTGTGCTTGTCTCCTTGGGGACTGGTAAGAGCAGTGGGGAGAACTACATGAGGCTGCTGGTGGGGCAGAGGCGAGGTGGCTGCCCAGATACTTCAGGTCGGTGCTTCGGCAGTATTTTCTGAGCCATAATTGCTGGATTTCCCGGCTGGTGCAGGGGAATCTGTGAGCAAGCGGCTTCCTGGCAGGATTCTGGGAACAGCACCAAAACCCACGACAGGCAGCGAGCAGGTTTTGTGCTCTGAGTCAGAAGTAGGCTGAGAAGATGCAGTCCTCAAAGCGCCTACCAGAGACGGAGATCTGTGCGAGAAGGATGTTTCCAGCGTGAGGTTCAGAGCTCGGGGGGGACCTTCTCCTGCCAGCATGCTGGGTGAGTCCGTGGGTCAGCTGCTGGTTTTGGTGAAATCACGGGAGAAGGGAGGTTGCTACCTTTCACCACCACCATCACCCTGAGCCAGCTCATCCTTCTAGCTATTTCTGTCTGCGCTTATCTATAGCATCATCCCCCTTGTGCCTGTGTACCTGCCAAGCATTCAAAACAGGCACTGCTGTGGCAGCCTCCTTCTTTCTCTCCAGCCTGGAGGATAAATGACTGGATTGCTTTTTTTTAATTGTTTCTCTGCATCAAGAATTTACGGTGGGAGAGCTAAGCTGGAGAAATGCTTTCAGGAACGGGTGGCCGGGTCGGCAGATCCCTGCTCGTTCTTAGCCCCTAGGGAAGTCCTGCAGCCTGGCCCTCGCGTACTGCCCTGTGCGTCGGCGCTCTCTTTGAAAGCAATGGTTTCCCGGCGTGAGATGTGGTCTCAGGTAATGACAGCCAAAGTTTGGATGCGAGAGAGAAGACCTGGATCTGACTTGCTTGCAAGGGGACCCAGAACAGAAAGCTGAGTGCTTGGGTGAGTTCACGGCAGCCGGCTTGTCCAAGGCAGGACTCTGCTCTTCTTTATTATAGACTGAGTTATTAAATGTAAAGGATAACACTATCAAAAATCCTAGCATCTATATACTATATGCTGTCTGTATGCTATATGTGTTGTTTTGTTTAGTTTGGGCTGTGGAGTAGACTGCGCTCTGTGTTTAGTGCAGCTCACCCTGGTTTGTGACTTTGTTCCCAGCTGGGAATCTCAGTGTTTGCATCTGGAGCCGTGCAAACACGCGCAGACGTGCAAAACTTATGTCCTGCTTTTGAGTCTCTGTTGCAGCACTGGTTTGAACCAGTAAATTTCACTCAGATTGGAAAACAGGAATGAAAGCATGTCTTCTGCCACTTCAGTGTATGACTTCGGAGGCACTGAAGCGTACATAACGTGTATATCTCTAACATACTGCTTCTGATCCTTAAAATACAAGGTGCAGATGTAATGGGATACAGTTTCAAAGCACCTTCCTCACAATTACCTTATTGGAGGGGTGGGAAAAGAGATCGACTAATCAGAATTTTCTTCTTTTAAATAATCAGGTTCTAAAGACAGAATTTGTTTTTTATTTTTTTTATTTAGTAATCAAACGATATTTCAATGTGAGGCTGTCAGGGCTCCCCAGATATTTTTTTCTGTCCTTCCACTGACTAACCTGTCAGTGTAACATTTGAAATAAGACTTGGATTCAGATATCCTATATCAGTATTTCTGTTTGTCAAATCTGTAATTTACGTATGGATTCTTATGGCAATACCTACAGTGGAAGTTGTTTTGATGAGCAAGAAACATTGCAGTGTGTGGAGTATCTAAATATCTACATTAATATATTATTTCTTTCAGCGTGTGTAAAATAACCTCTATGCAGTAGGCAACTATTGATTTACAAAATTTAACTTAAAAGTATTAATAGTTTTCAGCACTTCCACAGCAGTATAAAAGTATTTGTAGTTGGCTCCTGCCCAGATGGAGCATTTGGGCTGAGATTGCTTTGCCCTGCCAGCTGGGGTCTGGGTGATGCTTCTGGATGGTGCTTGTGGCTAGAAGCAGAACCCTCAGCTTTTTGGCTTAGCTTCCTACTGGTCTATGAAGTTAAAGCTGGCAGGTCCAAGGAAGAGTGTGTTTTACTCTGATTCTTGGAAATTATCCACCTTTACTTGGGATGAGTCAGGCAGGTTTCGATATATATGTATATTAAGGAGTTTTTAAATCCATAGGTAACAAAGTTCTATTTTTCTCTCAATCCATAAGTACAGGTAACTAGTTCTTACGCAGCCCCTGTCATGAACTGATGAGAAAGTCCTTTGCAAACGAGAGCACTGCTGCTGTACCACCACACACATTCAGGAATGACAGCACAGGATGTGGGAGTCANACTGCTGCTGTACCACCACACACATTCAGAAATGACAGCACAGGATGTGGGATTCGCTTTGTCTCATTTTTACCATCTAAAAGTTGAACTGGTCATTCAGGGTCCCGCCACATCAAAGGGGAGAGGTGCACAGTTCATCACACCCTGGAGGAGCTTCATTCCCTTTGAGTATGTGATGTCTACGCAGTTAAATATCTTAATTCTCCTGCTCTGTCCCAGGTCCTGCTCCCCTGGATCAGATAGGCTGGGGTTCTTTGCTTCAAACGCTTGTCTTCTGGAGACAACTAGTTATTTCTCTCTGAGACAAAAGCCGTGTTAGTTTTGAGGACAGCTTGCTGAGGGGGCTGACACTGGAGGAGTTGAGGGTGACACCACACCAGGTCTGGCTCCCCACGTTGTATATGGTCCTCCAGTGCTGTCCCAGGCAGGAGGGTTACCAAAAAAACCCACACGCCCATGCCTTGCTCCAAGACATGCAATACATCCTTCACGCAGTCAAATGCTGCTCTGGTGAGCTGCAACACAGACCTCATATTATATGAGACAATTTTGAATGGAGAAAATAGTCAGTTGCCACATGGCACCTCGATACGCGGGCAAAGTGCTTAATGTATGGATGTGACCAGGTGGGTATAGACAGGGGTGGCTGCGTGGGTGCTTTGGGGACAAGAGACCTGTCCGTGGGGCAAGTGTCTTTGGGAGACATGCTGTCTCTGTTGGCCAGGGAAGTGCTTACCTGCTGAGCTGGACTAGATGCGTTTCGGGCATCTGACAGATGGAGCAGATCTCACCTGGTGTGACTTGCACAAGGTCACTCAGCAGGCGAGTGCCAAAGCTGGATGCAAAAGCCAGGCCTGTGTGTTACTCCCTGGGACACACCACCTCCCCAGCACCCAAACGGCACCGCTTTGTTTGCACTTTCCTCATTCTCGCGTGGTTTGTGAAATGCTTGCTCTAAACACCAGTGTCCTTGTGCCCCACGGTGAGTCTGGCTGGGCAGTGCGTAGCACCATGGCTACATGAAGATATGAAATCAGCCATGGCTGCAGGATGGGAGGAAAAAACAGGGGAAAAATGGTACTTTTTCTAGATTTTGCAAAACATCATAGCTAAGATCCTGTTGTGCAGCAAAGGCAGCAGGTGCCTGGCACTGTCAGAGTGGTCATGGTGGCCTTAACCAATCCTTTACAAGCCACTAAACCACACAACATTTGTGAACACTGCTGCAGTGTGCTCCTTTGCATTCCAGTTCCTATGGAAACATGCTGTAAGAATGTCTAAAATAAGTACAGTGCTTTGAAACTATTATTATTTTGATCTTTCCTTTCCCCTAAAAATCTCCTTTATCACCTTTTGGGCTGAATTTTTAATACATTAAAAAGGTCATCGTCATTATCGGGCAACAGTGTGCTACCCAGGTTTCTGCGCCCTGGGATCTGATGTGTAGATCACTGCTCCCTTCCCCCATCCTCCCTGCTCAATGGGGTGGCAGGTTGTGGGTGTAGGTGTTGAACATATATATGTGTGTGTGTGTGTGTACACGCACACGGAAGGAGGCTTGGCTCCAGCTCCCTTTCTTCCCCATGTAGTGAATGAGACGGTGCCACAACAGGTGAAGGCACAAGCTCATTCCCAGCTCCTTTTAAGATCATGGCATAGTGTTGGCTGGGAGGGAGTGCTGGACTCACCTTGTTCTTGTTGGCCGTGCAGGAGATGGTTGTGTGCCAGATGGAGACATCCTGCGGGAGGGTGAGTGCTGGAGCAGGCCATGGGCTGTTTGGGACTGCTCTTGCAAATGAAATTACTTTTTCTCCCCAGAAGGATGTGCACCCCGGTAACTGAAAACAAGGCTATGTCTGTAAAGCACAGTCCTCCAGTGCTCCGGTGGTTTCCTTGTAAAGTTATCGTATGCCTTAGAGCAGTCTCACTCACCTTAGTAATGTCTAAGATTTTGAAAGTAGCGAAGTCACGTTTTCAAAAGCCACTTTTGACGGGAGAGTGTTAGGAGAGTTAGGGCTAAATCCAGTAAAGGGCTAAAAAGCCTTATTTAAAACTAGGTGCTAATTTTTGCTCATTCTTAAGCTTCTGGCCTCTTGTAGTACCATGCCCCAGAACCCAGTGTTGGGCACCAGGAGAAGAACTGGAGATACATTTGAGGGGGAAGCAGGCACTTAAATTCCTGAATTGCTTTTCTGTATTTTTGGGCAATGCCAAACCCCATGATACCCCCATGTGCTGGATACCTATTTCCCTTGGTATTTGCATTCTCCAAGTGTCTTGTGGCCTGAGGAGCCACACACCTGCCAGTTCTGTAGAGCCCTGCTGGATCCCAGGAGCAGAGGTAACAACAAAAGTAGGTTTGAAATAAAAGGGAGTTGACACTGGAGCAGTATTTTTCATGGCTGCACATCCTAGACAAAATGTATTACAGAGTCATGATGGTATGGATCTAACTGATGTCACGCTTTAACATTAAATCACATTTCAGCCATTTGAGAAATGTGGGCATCTGTTTGAATCCTGTGCCAAATCATCAGGCCAAATTCTGCTCATGAGGTTACATCTGTTGTGTAAGTGTGCACCCCAATTTATGTTGCAGCATGTTTAGTCTTTGCATGACGTTTTACATGCTTGTGGTAAGTGTAGTGGCAACATCAGATTTGTTTTATTATGGTGCAACACCAGAGGCCAGTAGAAGAAATATGAGTCTAATCTTACGGACAGAAGAAAGCTTTATAAACTGATTTCAGGTTTCCTATGATAGTGGAGTTAAACCACTCATTAACCAAGCAGACAAATTAAAATGTAAATGCTGGTCCAAAAAAAAAGGATTGTGAAGCCTGGCATTTGCATTTCATATCTGTGAAGATCCTTCCCTTCTTGAATAACAAGCGTTGGCTCCAGCACTGAAGCAAATACCAACAGAGATGAGAATTGTGAACTCCGGAGCAGTTGCAGATTATAAAGAGAAATTGCTCTGTTTTACCATGGAAATGCAAGGCTGAGGTTTTGATTGCGAGGGCTCTTCCTGAACTGCGTTGGAGCTGGGCCACTGTAGGTGTAAGCTAACCCAATTGATAAGTTCATGCGGGTACACAGTATGTAGGTCATTCACATTTATCCTGAGCAGCCCAGAAATGAACGCAGTAAGACTTCAAAATATGTTGCCTTCTGACCCTTTCGTTGTAGCAGATTTCTCTCTCCCACTCCTCCTTGTTTATGTATGGATTTTCTGCTGGAAAAAAAACCAGTAAGATATGACCTGATATGCACAGATAACTGACAAATGGAATGCTGGATAAACAGCTACACTGATGAGAGAGTAAGTGGCAGATGGAGATGCATATACCTGCAAGTATGAGGGACAGGTACTCTGAGGCAGGGAATTCTTTACACCTTTACTAAATCATTGCAAACTTGTTTAGCAGTCATGGGAATTTTGGAAATACCTTCAATTTGAGAAGGGAAATATTGCAATGATTTAAAAGAATTATTGTCCCATGGGCCATTAGATAATATTAAATCCTGACCGCAGTCAAGTCATTGTTAAAGTCTCTTAAGAGAATAATTATAAGTTATCTTGAAGGTACCAGACTCATGAGAAATGTGTGTGTGTGCTTCAGTAAAGGAAAATCACAGAATATAAAAGTGTTTTTTAAAGGTGACATGTGCACATGTACAGCATTATTAATTTCGTCCTTGTATTGAAATATTTCATAGTCTCCTAGTCTTGCCAACCACACCAAATAAATTTTCCTGGGCCCCAGTGATGTCAGACATACTGAAAATGGCATGAACGGTAATGATAGATGGTCATACTTCAAATTGAGACGTAGTGTCCATTGGTTCCCACAGGAATTCGCATTAAGTTTGGTTGTAACTAATGATCTGTGAATACAAAGATCAATTGAATTTGAAGATAGTACTGGACTGGGAGGTATTGCAAGCTCTGCTGAGGACAGAGAGAAGTTTATAGCTGGGGAACTAGAAATACTATCTGTAAGGCTCTAATAAGACAAATTTATACAGACAGATCTGTGGAAAATGATCTGAAAATACGTAAACAGTGAAGAGGTTCAAATTGTCAGCCTGCGGTGCAGCGTCTCTTAATAATGGAAAAAGTTTAACTCCGTGACTGTGCCAGACGGAGCCAGACACTGGCAAACAGCACTAGTCATTCAAGACATCTATGAAGGGAGCAGCCCAACCTTGCTTCCCTCCTGGCACGAGTGCCCCAGGAGCCCTGCCACATGGACCTCCACCTGCAGCGATTCACCTCGTTCTGCATCTTATACCCACCCTTGTGTGCAGTCTTAGCTCCCAATGGTGGTCAATGGAGATAAAAATGGAATTAAGTATACACAGAGCAGGCAGGCAACCATGGTATGTGGGGGATGAAGCTGAAGAGGGATGTACGCCTCTGCAAAACAGGTATTAGCCTGGTTTACTTAGGTATCTGGGGCAGTGGGTTGAGTTGCTCTCCCTACATGTCTGCAGTTCTTCGCTGATCATAGACCCGAGACCGCTATAAAATTAAGATCGCTGCATAAAACTGAGCATTTAACTTTTAGATGGCCAAAGCCTAGTATGGATGTGCCACAGGGAAGAGGGAAAAAGCTGCCAAATTTGCCACGTGACCTGGGACTCTTGGAGAGTCTGGTGGCCGTTCACAAGGTCTGAATTTTCTTCAGAATAATGCATCGAGTGTAACTTATTTCTGGCATGTTTTAAGATGTGGATGACTGCATTCTTTGTTTTTCAAAATGCCGTTTGTTTGTTTTGGGTTTTTTTTGGAAACAATCTTTTTGATTGTTGTTGCAGTGCAAAGAAAGGCCAGTGCGTAGTGGAGGTGTGAGCAGAAGGGTACCACCACAGAGTCCCGTTACGGTAGATGGGGAGGAAACAGCAGAAAAGGAAAGGGGAACAGCCCCCAACACAGAGCCACCCTCACGGAAACACGGGTCTCTCAGGTCATGTTAGTTAAACAGGGTAAGCAGAGGGACAGCAGTCAATACAGGTTTTGATGTCAGAATTAATTTTTACTGATCAATACAATTTGCTTAATCAAATATCTATATGCCTTCAAGGATTAACACTTCTGTATTTGATTTATCTGTCCCTGATTAGGATCAGACTCAGGGCAGGTTACAATAATTTCCACTTTAACTTCAGATCTGCATTTTCTCAGTTAAAACGTAAGTTTTTTTGTCTCAGAAAAATGCTTTTACGCATACCTAATGCATGCGTGTGTGTGTGTGTGATTTCTCCCCTTCCTTTACCAGCTGCAAAGAGCATAGGTTTGCATAGACACCCTGGGGAATTACATTTTAGCGCATCATTGTGTTTGAAATTCCAGATTTCTTAAAGTGAACATACAGCCTACTCGCTCTTGAACCATGTAAGATTCTTTTTTATTTTTTTTAATATATAGTAGAAGGATGAGGTGCTTAAAAGAAAGGACGAGTTTTTAGTAAACAGAGCACTAAACTGAGCATCAGGAGGCCATCAGCGCTTCCCTCATTCTGTTATTTGCCTGCCTGGTGACCTGGGACAAAGGGTTTCATTGCTCTGTTTCTGCCACACGACTTTGGATTTTCCTTATGCTTTGTTTTATCTCATCCTACTGTAAACTCTTTGAGGTGATGTCCTTCTCTTACTGCATTTGTATAAAGCCTACAGCACTTGACTGTCTACCTGAAAATGAGGGCATATTTTGGGATAAAAAAGGTGGAAGATGCATGTCTCAAGAGGGTAAACCTAGTAAGTACTTGCAATGAGAAAATAATATTTTTTTTCAGTTTGGCCTAAAATGCCTGGCCTATTTCTAGAAAGAAACTTTCGTTTCTAGTAGTAGGAGTAGGGTGGGCATAGTCCATGGAATTCAGCCAGAGAGGAATACAGTTGCTAAGAAATACCTGTTTTGCTGAGCTGAGGTTCTTCATGTTAATATAATCCATAATTTCCCATTGATCCCTCAGAAACGGTGGTTTCCTAATGTGCGTAGTTTGTGTGTGTTGCTTGAAATGTCCCCAGGAAGCAAATGTAGGTTTGGACTAGCACTGTCTGGGCTTTGCCTCCATTGGCAGGTCCATGTCCCTGAGCTGGGACCAGGACACCTCTTCTGGAAATCTCCCCCCATCCCTCTTCTCTGCTGCATGGCTGAGAGCAGTTACAGAGAAGAGAGATTCGAGAACTGCAAGAAGGAAAGAGGGCCACCTCTGCATCCAGATCGGAGAGGCTGTGAGGGACCATGGTGACAATTTTTACCTTCTTCTGTTTTTCTCTGCCACTGGGAAGGGCATATCAGGATTTGTTGGAGTGTGCTAGTTTTTTCAGAGCCCTGTGGATGCTTCTGTAAGCATAATTACTGCATTCTTGCATGTGGGGAGAGAAACTATGGTAGCGGCCAGTTCATAAGAGTATCTTGCTTCAATCAGACCTCAGTGATTTCCTCAAATCCAGTTGCTAAAGCAAAGCCCAAACTACCCTTAGATCTCCAAAGCGCCCATCCACCTCTCTGATTATGCCCAGACCAAGTACTTCAAAGAGTTAAAAAAAATCTATAAATTAATTCCTCTGGCCTGTTTCCTTCCCCAAGATATTTCATTATAGGACAGGTTGAACTCAGGGGTGAGATTAGCAAGTTTTTGTAGTTTTGATCACATGCATATTTGGATCAAACTGTTGTAATGTTTTTTTTTTGTGAAATCTGCAAATTGCTTTTTTAAAGTAAATTTAATCCCTTTGAGCATATTGTGCACTTTATAGGTCTCAAATGATGCTTAAGCTCCAAGTTCTGTCACTGTTTATGACAAATAGGTTGTCTAGAGGGAGACTCTTAAGCCGGCTGGCTCTTGTTGCAGTCAATGGGATATTTTTGCTTTGGTTTCCAGCTGGAAGAGGATCAGCTTTCCTGCCACTGGGAAATGTACCTTTAAATTGTCCTGCATCCTACTTCTTCATTAATTGATGCATTCTGCACTAAGCCGTGACATTTTCATTTTCTAAGCTGTTTATTAATTCCAACACTGAATAATTAAAAAGCAAAAAAAAAAACACAAGGAAAATGTATCATTTAAGACCATCACAGGAGCTGTGCATACAAGAAAGCATGCAGACAGTAGGGCGGATTGAAATCATAAACTAAGAGCTACATAAAAGCCAACATAATCCAGAAGCTATATCTCCAATTATGGATGTGTAGTGTTTCTAAATGAGAGCTGCAATACCCTCATCGAGTGCTTGTTTGGTACTTTTAACTACAGAACTCCGTGTGGAGTTATAGGCTGATAGAGCAAAGCAGCATCGTTAACCTGCTTTCCACTGTAAGATGGGATAAATGTGCACTCACAGCCCAGAAATCCAATCGCATCCTGGGCTGCATCAAAAGAAGGGTGGCCAGCAGGTCGAGGGAGGGGATTCTCCCCCCTCTACTTTGCTCTCTTGAGACCCCACCTGTGTCTGTCCAGCTCTGAGTACCTGAGTGCTGTGTCCAGCTCTGGGGCCCCCAACATAAGGAGGACATGGACCTGTTGGAGGTAGTCCATAGGAGGGCCACAAAGATGATCAGAGGGCTGGAGCACCTCTCCTATGAAGACAGGCTGAGAGAGTTGGGGTTGTTCAGCCTGGAGAAGAGAAGGCTCCGGGGAGACCTTATTGCAGCTTTCCAGTACCTTAAGGGGGCCTACAGGAAAGACGGGGAGGGAGTCTTTATCAGGGACTGTAGCGATAGGACGAGGAGTAACAGTTTTAAACAGAAAGAGGGTAGATTTAGCTTAGATATTAGGAAGAAATTATTTACTGTGAGGGTGGTGAGGCACTGGAACAGGTTGCCCAGAGAAGCTGTGGAAGCTCCATCCCTGGAGGTGTTCAAGGCCAGGC
>RSEF01000001.1:201902357-201917723 GCA_003993805.1 Himantopus leucocephalus | reverse complement strand
GGGGTGGGGTGGAACTCGTTGATCTTTAAGGTCCCTTCCAACCCAAACCATTCTATGATTCTATGATAAATGTGGGACAGCGTGTTCTCTTAAAATTATTTTTTTAAAATGCCATCTATGCAGACAAAGCATGCAGTGGTGTCCTACCATATTTCCGCAGGGAAATTAAATAATAACAAAGGAACAGGAAAAAAAGGCAGTGTGTTTTGAGGGGCTGTGAGGAAGCAAACTGAAATTTGTGGGTTAGTTGCCAAGAGCCATCATTCTGTGTCTTTGGGAGAACAGCAAGCGTTTTACTCGTTCTTCTTCCCCAGTGTTTCACTTTTTGTAAAAACACAAAACCACAGCAATGTGTTTTAATCTTTTGCTTCTCTGTACTGCGCCTTATCTTCTCCTCCTAGGTTTCCAGAAAATACAGGATTCAGAAACTTTGATAGAGGAACAGATCAGATAAGTCTGTGCAGGTTTTCATCTGATTTGTACTGAAATGACACGATGTGCAGTGCTGTGGCAAAAACACGGGATAAAATTAAGACTACACAGCCCTCAGGAAGTATTAAGATTTAATAGCAAGACTGAAAACCTCATGTGCCGTTCCCAGCCCCGTTGAGCTTTACAGCATGACATTTGGATGCTATTGTACGTGTGCTTCAAAATGAGTCTGTGCTTGGTTATGCAAATTATTCTTGTACCAAGGAACCACTATGTGCTACAAAATTAAAACTGGGAGGAAAAATAACCGCTGTGGGATAATATGCAATAAATCCACTGAAGCTGCTGGCTCTGGTGAGGTAACGTCTTGTCCCTCTATGGGTGGAATATTTTCTCTATCGAATCATTACAGTTTTGCTCAGAAGCGTCCCACTGATTGAACCGCTCTGGGAAGAAGAGTAATGTCAAGCAGATATCAGGTTTTCCCAATAGGAGCATCCTGCTGGGAAATGGGGTGCACTGGCTTGATGGTCTGAGCAGCTCAGCTGTGGCAGCTCTCTGTAATTGCTATTCCCTTCTGATTTCTTTGCTGAATGCACAAAACTGCTTCTAACAAACAGATCTGAGAACAAAATCCTTGACTTGTCGCCAGTGTAATACTCTGCATGCTAAGCTGGGGTTTGTGACTACTTTGCCTTCATCGTTTCTTGCGATCACTGTTTGATACTGAGTCTCTCATCTCCTGTTATGGGTGCCAAAGCCTGACGCTGAGAGCAAATGCTTCTGTTTCAATTGGTGATGTTTAATTTTTCATGATCAGTGCAGTTTAGTGCCTCCCCAGGTAGGAGGCTCCGATGCTAATTAGCAGGGAAATGTTTTCTGCCTTCACAGGACACATGTGCCCTCTGCGTTTCGGTTCTGTTAAACAGCTGAGCTGAGTGGGGTTGGTGGTGGTTACTGCTGGCTGCACCGAGCAGCCTTTTACTACTATCGCTGCTTGAAGAAAATGTTGCTCAGTTTTCTCTCCTAGCCCACACAGCTGCAAAAGGAAGGCTTTTTTTTTTATGTGGAGGCTGTTGAAGGAGCCGTGTAGTCCTGCGTGGAAGCTGGTAAGCATCACATCACATCCCAGAGAGAAGTGCTGTGTTTGTGTGGTGTGAACAAAGGGCAGGCTGGGTTTGGTTCTTGTGTGTATTCTTTATTGATGAGGAGTTTGGTCCTTATAATATTAGATGGTAATCGGCTATAGACCTGCAGCAAAAGACATCTCAGACCTTCTATGATGTATTTAAAGTTTAGGGTTTATTTTTCTTTTGGTTTTGGTATGTAGTTTAAAATGATTGCTACTTAAGATTTATTTTCTGTGACCATGTTGGGTTGAAAAGAATGGTAAGATCTACCTTACTTTTTTTTGGTGAGCTTATATCATGGCAATTGGATAGCACAACAGTTTATTATATCCCACTTAAAGCCTGTTATATGGAGTATTCTGGGCATTGCTTATAGGGGGTCGTTTTGAATGTATACTTACTCTTTGCATAATTTCCTAAGCTGTTGTTTAGCCTCACCACTCATTTTTGAACAAGTCACACAGAATTCTTTTTTTCTCTTTGATCCTGTATTGTTTGTCAGCAGGATTTTCAGCAGCGGTGTTTTTCAGTCTGCTGCAGAAGAGTAGAGCATTCATGAAGAAATGTAAGTTGAGGAATTAGAAATATCCAATCATGATTTTTTTTCTTTGGTCTGTTTGTGCTGAAGAGAGGTGGCTGAAATATATTAACACAGCAAAACCTCCCCTGTGATCAAGCAGAGGAAAAAGTTGGGTGTTATGTGGACCATACCCTTTAACACTACGGACAGAAGAGGCTGCTGCAGAGCTTGGATCTGCCCGGGCTGCTCCAGGGCTTTCCGCTGTAGGAAATTCCCATTTCAGATGGGGGTGTTCAGCAAATGGAAGCAGCCCTGGCAGAAACTGGGAACAGAGCTTGCTTTCCAGGGTGTTCAGCCAGGTGCTCCCATATATTTGTTTTCCCTGCTGGAGCAGGGATGGGTCCTGTGCCAGCAGAGACTCCCAGTAGCCTTGGTGGCCATGAGGCATGGGGTGTAGGTTTCACTTTCTGAGAAGCTGTAGACACGTCCCACACCTCAGGGAAGCAAGGAAGAGCAAGGAGATCTTCAGCAGTGACCTGGCTGGGACGGATGAGCCCTACGACGATCCCCCGACCAGGGGAGGGCTGCCGCTCTCCTTTCCTCTGTGTGCTGCAGAGCAGATCCCGTAAAAACATTGGGGTGTACCTGCCTTTCCATAGAGCGTCTAAGGTTTTCAGAGCTGCTGTAGTTAAGTTTAAGAGATTCTTAGTTTGGAAAGCAGAAGTTTAACCTCAGGGCTCGAGTCTAGGGCTGGAATTGCTCACAGCAGAGATCCCTGAAACCATAGCNAGGGCTGGAATTGCTCACGGCAGAGATCCCTGAAACCATAGCAAATCCCAAAGCTGTGCCTTGAGCACAGTTAGGGATGTTAGAGCCTGAACGAATGTAGAAAATGAAGCCCTTAGGACTTAAATGAGACCTTAAAGGACTTAAGGAGCTGCCAGGTTTATGTGTCCCCACTGGCCATATGTGGGAGGTTGGTACGTACATGGACAGCCCAGTTTCTCAGTGCTCAAGAGGACAGGATTACGGGCACTCAAGAAAATGTTTAGCAGAAACCCGAGTGTTGCCTGGGGTGCTTTTGCCCGTACCTGCGTTGGTCAGGGCTTCTTGGATCACTGTCCTCTTCGAGTGGTGGTGCTAATTCCAGTTAGACAGCACTTGGGTGCCTGTACGTGCTCCTCCAGGTCTTACCATGGGTTTCTAAATAAAGTGAACTGCTCTAAAAATGTCTCTTCTTTCTTCATAAAATTACAGGGAGCTTGTTAATGTCTTGCAATATTTCAGATTCTTTTGCCAGAGTGGAAAACTCAAACAAAACACAAAGATTTTATTAAAAATAATTGGAGTGGGTCAATATATTTGGCTTTCTGAAGCTCTACTGATGAGTTATTTTAGTGTGAAGCTGGGGATCGTAACTGGGTAGTGTCAAATCAAGGTGCTGTGTGTGTATTTGAACAGGACGATTCGAATTCCAGCTAAAGGGAAACCTGGCTCTATGTGCAGTGAGATTTTAGCGTTTGCTTTCAGATTTTGGATTGGTGTACATGTTGGATGGGCTAAAGAAACAGTCCCCAATTTTTGTCTGCCCTTCACAAATTTTGACCTAATCATCTTTCTTAAAATAAATAAATGAGAAAAGCCAGCGGAGAGCTCACCTGTGTCAGTGAATGGCTATGAACCACCACTTGCTTCCACCTGAGCAATGGTAATTTGAGCAGATCGTGCATTTTTCTGCAAGTTTGCAGGGGTTGGTGTGGTCCCTTCTGCAGCCAGACATCGGTACCAAGGTCCCAACTTTTCACTGATGACATAAACCAGAAGTTTAGTCCTCATGGCGAAGAAATAAAAAATATGACTCACAGACACCCAGAGAGAGAGTGGTTAAAAAAAAACCAAACCCTGTCCCAAAGTGTGATATTAAAAATTAGTAAAATCTCATTTTTAAGCTAAGTTGTGATATTAGCAATTTTTATTGATGGAATGGTGACATGCTGAAACAAGAGGGTTTCAGAGCTTTTGGGGAGCTTTTCTCTGCAGCCATGGAGGCTAGAAACTTATTTAAGTGAAAGCTTTCTTTCTTACTCAATCTGATGCCTCCTGGAGCAAAGTCCTATAAGAAAAACACTAACATAAAATTCAGCAATTTGTTGCTGCTCCTTGGGGATTTTTTTTGGCAAAATTGGTCTTGACCATCCCCTTTGTGTTCAAGTTAGTGAGCTGCACTTGTTACAGCAAATCAGCGGGATTTGCTGACCCCCCCAGCTCCTTCTTTGAGTCAATAGAGTGCTGAGTCCTTATTTTGGGCTATACCTACCTTTGCCCTGGTGTAGGGGCAACAAAAATAGTTTGAGGTCTGTGTTAGGCCACTTCTAATTAGTTCAATATTTTCTACACTCAAACTACAGGGTGAAAAGGTTATTTTCGAGTAAGCGTGTCTTGAGTTTTTCGTTCCAGTCAGCTGCGAGCATTCCTTTTGGAGGATTGTGGACCAGTCCCACCGGGCTGCGTGAGGTGTGTAGCTCCCGGCCAGAGCCAGGGACGGAAACACTGTGGTTTGTAGGAGTACATCTTATTATTGAGATGTCCTGTGCACGCCACATACTTCAGCAGAGCTAAGCAGCCTGTGTGCTAGGGAAACACTTCCAGTAATAAACCTGAGCTGCATAAATTCCTGTTCCCTGTAGCTGGGGAATATCCATATGTCACTGATGAATTCTGCCGGCTCATGTGTAGAAGTTCTGAGTTTAATATCAAGATTTAATTTCCAAAGGGATTTACTAAATCAGTGCCGTTATAGATGGGGAAGCACGTAAGTAAACGGAGATTAATTGATTCAGGAAAACTGAGCTCCTTGCTTGGGAGAAGAGTGTCAGGGCGGGATCCTATAATGGATGTCTGGGTGTCAGGGTAAAATATTGATGATTGTTTCTGTAGTTCGGGTCACTGGCGTGGATGAAATTATATTGTACAGAAGAAAACTGATTTGTATTCGTTCATGTTTGGGATGCACAATGAAGTAAGAGCGCAGTTTATCAGAGGACATAACTCTGTGTCTCTGTTGTTTACTGTAATATTTTGTGTGTTGCATTTCTACAGTATTTTACCTGGAACCTTTTAGATAGATAGATATATAGCTTTCATAAATACACAAGAATAAGAAAACAGTGACAAAAACCAACCCTTCATCTAATCTCATCTAGTACCTAGTTTAAAGTGGCAAACCACCAGGAATTTGGAATTAATAACACTTCACAGCTAACACTGACTTGTTAAAGGTTTGTGACTTTAGAGCATCCTACTGCATTACATAGTGACGAACTGGAATTTCAGTGTTAACTTGTAAGTAATTCCAGTTTGTCAGTCTATATATCTCTGTTTTTCGAGGTAAGAAAGGCAAAAAATTGAGTCTTTTTATACAAGTGCACTGAAAAGTAGTTAGACTTATTTCCTTTTTAAAGCATTTAATATTTCATGCCTCCTGCCAGCCCAGCTGGGAATCTTTAAAAGCACATCTTTACAAGAGCTGACCAAGATTTTTTTGGCCTAGGGTTTGGTTTTTTTTTTTTTTTCTTTTTTCTCAGAAAATGCTGATGGATCAAACTCAAAACTGTTTAGATGAATCTTTCATTTTATAGAACATTCAAAAATGTTTTGAAACTGAAAGAGGATGCTGCTGCATTTTCAAAATAAAAGAATCTGATTGTGTTTATAATTTTGGGGGGGTTAAAATAAGGTAATGATTATACCAAAAATAAAAATAAAAGGCAAAATAAAGCAATGTTTTGATGCTATTAAAAATACTTTATTCTCCCAAATACTACAGCTACTACTTTTCTTTTCTGAACATTTTAGGGTTGTATTCATTTGCTGCTTAACCTATGAAAAAAACCACAGTTCTGTTGCCAGAATTAGAAATGATAAAGACTCAGTTCATTGGGACTCTGCTTTTGCCATTGATTTTTAGGTGGAAGACAGACTGGGACCACTCTGAAGGGTGGCCTCGTGAAGCTTGTGACATGTATAATGAGTATGTGGTAATGACAGATGAATATGGAAACATACAGATGGCAGCTGGTGGTCCATGAAAGATGCAGGGAGCCACATCCAATTTGTTGTATCAGTTAAGACAGGTTTATTGTCCAGCACTGTACTGCGTGGAGTGTATCGCGAGTGTCCTCCTTCCCTGAGTAATTCTTGGACTTGCTCTGCTAGCGATAGCTTGTTTTTTAAATACATATGTTATTGGCTATTCATTTCTGTCATTCAGTTTTAGGCTGTGTCCCATTTACTCCACTGAATAATGAACCTTTCTTCCCAGCCGTTTTTTCTCCTGTCCTTGAAATGAAACAACCATTAGTGTTTTTCAAGGGTACAAACCCACCTAAGTACCGTGTATTTTCTGGTCTTCCATGGTTTTGGCAGTGCAGTGGGCAGGAGGAGATGTTGTCCTGGGACGTGCTGTGTGGGTCCTGGCGGTCCAGGGAGGGCAGACACAGACCTGTCCTGACAGCGTGGTTGTCAGCGAGAGGTCTTGCGAGTACGGGTTGGTAAACGTGACACGAGATCCAGTTTAATGAAAATGGTTAGTATTGGAAACCAAAACCCTTTCTCTTTGCCACCTGGTTCAGGTTGGTACCCCCTAATGCCAGAGCTCCTCAGCATCAGTCCTGCCAGCCTGTTTTTAAATGCAAGGGATATTTTGGGGCCAGTGGTTTTCCCGTTGTACCCTCAGTATTTGCTGGAGAACGTCATCTCTGTTGCTGCCATTTTGCCACCAGCACCTCATTTCAGATGCAGCACCTGATATTGATTAGAATTGATTAACATTTCTATGGTGCTTTTTCTTAATGTAGAGCTGGGTGTTGTTACGCCCACTTGACAGTTGGTAATTTGTGTTCTGGAATGATAAAAGGTCTTGTCCTGAGTGACTGAAGGTGTGACAGTGGTTGTTCTGCTAAGGTGGCGTGGTGGTACCTAAGGGGTCCTGAAGGAGGGGTCTGTGCAAAGCGCGGAGTCCAGTGCCCCTGCCCTGAGGGTCTCAGGAGACCTGCAAGGCAGAGAGGGGGAATGGAGATGCACCTCTGCCCTTGCAGTGCTGGTGTCTGTCTTCTGCTGTATCAGAGCAGATTCTTGGAAAAGAATTTGCAAAGAAAATAAAATGTGCTTTGGACACCAGTCCTCTTCTAGCAACTTAGTACTCATTTGAATAATTGAAGGTTGTGAGCTCCTGGAATGAAGCATTTGTAATGAAAGCAGTGCTGCAGTTTGCAATCTGGCTTTGACAAGACTTGCTACCGCATTTCTAGATTTCTTCTTGATTTCTTCCGTTATTTGCATTTCTGATCGCTGCGTAGAAATTAAACTCTTTGAGGCAGCTCCAGCAGCAAAATAGAAAAAGTAGGTGCATACATAAAAATCCTTCTAGCCTTACTTGGGTAAACTAGGTGACTTCTTGATTTACAGCTATGTGGAAAAGAAAATGCTTTTGCTTTCCAGGAATGAGGGTGCTGGCTGCTGTTGGCTGGGAAGCAGCGGCAAGCGCCAGCCTGGATGTGCCGCTTGACCAAGGTAAGCATGTTGCGGTGGTGTTGGCCTCCTGCAGGAGCTGCGCTCTGAGCTGAAAGGCCCTGACACAGCAGCTGCTCTGCCGGAGGGGCCACCTCAGGCATCAGTGAAAATCAAAGCTCTTGGCCAAGTGTTTCCTCTCCTGCTGCACGAAAGAGCAGGGAAGGAGGGGAGGAGGCACTGGAGGATGTGCATGGAAAGGGGCCATGTCCCTTACCCCGTGTGCGGCAGCCCCGGGAAGAGCTGGAGGCTCTGCGTCCTCATCATGCTCGTGTAAAAGCTGGCTTGTACAGCAACGTGATCGGTAGAGGAACTGAAAGATAACACTTTTACTTGCTGTTGCTTCAGCATAATTATTCAGGATCACTTGAATTTTTTTTTTCCCTTCTGCTCAATTTCTTTATCCAAAAAATATTGGAAATGTCCTGTCTTTTCTCCCCTCTTTGGGATCTCTCGGAGAACTTAGATGTGAATAGGTAGGGGTCTTTTTCTCCCTTAATTGAAAGCCTGGAAAGTTTTGATCCTTAATAAGCATATCTTTTCTTCCAGCTGTTCATATGGTATCCATACAAAATAGATGTTAACATTACGGAAAAACATTTTTAACCCATTTGATCAAAATGATTTTTTTTCCTCAAGCAGAGGTCACTGTCACGTTGTCATAGTTCTCCTTGTTCCCCACTCAAGAGGGTCTTTCAAGTAAGTAAGGCAGACAAGGACTGAATTTAAAGAAAATTGTGGCAGCCTGCTCTTTGAGGCCCTCACTGTACATTATAAAGAAGCAAAGAGATCTAGTACTAGATTTCAGCTAGTACTCCATGTGTCTTGATTTCCCCAGGCGTGTCCTCTGCTGCTTTGGCATTCAGGGCACCTTGAATGGTCGCAGCTGGTCATACACGGCCCCAGATTCCAAAAGGCTGTTGCCACCCCAGCTCTCAGGAGCGGCTGCACACATGCTGTGGGACACAGGTGCCTGTACATCCATTCTGGGTTTCTGTGTGGCTGTGGGGAGACCTTAATTTCATCCCGTAGCCATCACTTGAGATTCTGCGAGTATCACCATTAGTCAAAATTGATCAAATGCCCATTCTCCCTGCTCCATCTCCTCGGTCTCCAGGAGCTGTGAGCCCCGGCCAAGGCAGGGCATGGTTCCGTCTCCGTCGCAGCTCTGTCCCTTCCCTTCCCATGGCAGCCCTTCCATCTCAGAGCAGCGGTGCTCTGTGCTGCTATTGCAGGCTCCTCAGCCACGTCCTGAGCTGCCCGCTTACTTCTCCGAGTCACCCGGCTGCTTGAGCTGGTAAGGATCCCACCCCTGATTGCTACTTCTGAGCCACTGCGCTGTGTGCCTTAATGTGAAAAGAAATTTTAAAAAGTGCTTTGCACTTAGATGACATGTAAGTTTTGCTATAGTTAGCTGGTATTATTTGTCAGGCTTGGATGATTTGTGGCATATTATATTTGTCTCTTCGTCAGATGGGGTGTTGTAGTGCGGTAAATAATGTTTGCAACACTATCTGCTGTCAGACTGGGCAGTAATGGAAGTGCTGTAATGGGTCTGAACAGGGCGGCAACCAGGGAATCATCAAATGATGCTTATATTTAAGGCTCTGTAGATTCATCTGGGAAGCATCTTTGCGGGGGAATGGACTAGCTGCACATTCAGTGAAATTGGCCTTGGATTTGGGGAAGTGTAGAAGTCATGGTAAGATTCAAATGTGTTCATATCAGTCATTCGGAATGTAATAGTTTCAAATACCACATATTCTGCTTAGTACTGCCTTTAGCAAACAGATGGAGGGAAAAATTAGCCTGAGATGATGCCTGCATTTTCTTAGAGAATTGGGCCACTCGTTTTGCACGGATGTCTGTGTGTTTTGTGTGCGTGCGTGCGTTATCCGTCACTTGCAGAGCCAGTGAGCCAGCTGTTATTCTCTGGAAAAAGCAGAAGCTAAAATCTACTGTGGATTTATGCCATAGTTGACTGACTTCTATCTTAGGTTAATATATTATACATTCCCATGTATTATACATATGTCTATTATAAAGGATATAGGAGGCAACAACTGTGGATAAGATTGCAAAATAGTTTTCATTACACAGTTTCCTGGATTTAGATGGCCAGAACTTTGTGAAACATCTGCCTTTCTGGGCGAGATATCCCAAACATGGCTTATGTCCAAAGATGACAACCTGATTTTAGAAGTTTTACAGATCCACTTAGCAATATTTTTGAGAGAGAGGAAAGTGCAAAAGGAAATATTTGTACTTAAAGTAATTTTTGAAATGCTTCCTTGGGAAGGCAAGGATCATGTGAAACTTTAAACCTGATGGACTGATGGTGCTCGTACAGCAGGGGGTTCGATGAGCTGCAGATTTTGGGGAAGTTACGTTAATGATCATTTGAAAACCAGCTGATGTTTGTATACAGCACAAACCCCATGAGCCCTGCTGTCAATCTCCATGTGAATCAGGTATGCATGCAAAGTCAGTCAGTTTTATAATTAGCCACCTGATCCAGTGCACTGCTCCAAGCTGTCTCAGAAAGCTTTCCAAGCGTTTCAGGGAATGCAAGGTCATGGCAAACAGACCTTCTTCTTGTAGCAGCACCAGCCCTTCTGCACCCTCTTGGCTGGAGGGGATCGATGTCCTCAAAGTAAATAAACTTGGCTACGTACAGGGAGTTCAGAGGAGTCTTTGAAGACTGGAGTCCCGTCATCTCAGTGGGGATGTCAGAGCCCCAGATACTTTCTGTAGAGAAGTCTCCAAGCAGGCGTGCTCCATCCCCCCCCAGCCTGCTGACGCTGCAGGCGCTTGCACGGATCCGTGTAACCCCGCTGCAGGGAAACTCTATTAAAGTTGCATAGTGGAGCACTCAAAGCCAAATACGTGTCAAGAATAAGGTTAAAGACACAGTTTTACTCCCTCCTCATTCCCTTCCCCCCCGTATTCATTCTGTTACTTTTGCCTCCCTGCAGTGCCTTNTTTTTTTTTTTTTTTTCCCTGGGAAAGCAGAATTAGGTTGGAGAAAGAGAGTGCCCGGGGGAAGCAGAGATGCTGCTCGTGCGAGCAGGCGCTGCGCGAGAAGCTGTGCTGTCCCCGGGGATTGCCCTGGGGATGGACGTGGAGCGGTGCCATCGCTTATCGAGTAGCGTGGCGTGGAGCTGAGCGCTCCTGGTTGTTTTTAGGGAGGAGGGAGCAGGTGGAGCTGCTGCACCTCCCAGAGAGGGCAAGGGCTGCTAGTGTGAGAGCAGATCCCTGGGTGGCTGCTGCTCTTGTGGGAGCAGAGGCCGAGAGGAGGTCTGCGTGGGCAGTTGAGGGCTGGCAGCGTTGCCAGAAACAAAACCGAAGGGGACGTGTAGCGGCAGGGCCCAAACCGAAATGATTGATTGCTGGGAGGGCATGGCGTGCGCTGCTTTGCTGGGGGAGGTTACTCAAAATTAATTGGTGTGTGGGTTGGGGGTGCCCTGACCTGTGCTGGCAGAGTTTAGTCTGCGAAAGTCTGAGGCCAAGAAGCTGCGGTGGCGTGTGGGATGGATGCCGGGGTGGTTGGAGCATGGCCGACGTGTCTCTTCCTGAGGAGACGCAGCCTCGTCGCCTCTGCTCCGGAGGTGATGTGCATGTCCTGCACCTGGGCCAAGAGACTACCTGTGCACACTGCGGTTATTCTGCAGACTATAGAGATTACTTTAAATACGTCTCAGAAGCTGGCACAGAGGGCTCACTGTTGGGCTCAGTGTATTAGTGACCACTAAGAACAGACAGTGTGTGGCTCCTCTTTCTCTTACAGCCAAGCGGGTGGAAACCTTCGGAGAGCCCAGGGCAGGCTTTCCCAGAGGCTGGCACAGAGGTCGGGTGGTATTTGCTTCCTTCAGGGATGGGTTTTCCTGCCACTTACTTACGTGGGGCATTTGTTTCCCGTCCGACCTATGAGAGGGCTGAGCCTTTCCTTCGCTGCCACCACGGATGTGCTGGCACGTCCCCACCACAGCGGGTCCCGCAGGTAGTAGAGCTGCATTAGCAGGGCACCGCACTAATAAGGAATAAGCTAATAAGTAATAAGCTTCTAAGTCCCTCAGGAGATTCCAGAAGTAGCTTATGAACAGTTAACCTCAAGATCTCTGCATCACACTTCGTGTGTTTTAAACCTGCCTTCTGCCTCTTCTGACACTTGGTGCGCTGGTTTATCACCCCGACCATTTATCATTAGGCAGCAAGCTGCAGGGAGCCGTGTGCGACCGGAGGACTTGCTCCAGGAGCAGCAGCTAGGGTAATGCAGGTCACGTCAGCTTTGTTTCTTCCCTTCGTGCCGGGTATGTGCTGCCTTTATGGGCCAAATGAGGGAATTTGTTGCGGGGCTGCGCCCTGCTGCAGGTGGCTGCTAACACTGTCAAACTCTTTAAGCAGCACCTGCTTTTTGTGCTGAAGCCAACATTTGTACTGCTAAAAACTATAGGAAGTTAGACCCTGCAGACATCTTTTCAGCGTCTGTTTCCTATCATACAGATCCCATGCCTGTGTGGGACACCCGCAACCGGCTCCAGTGGAACTTATCTCCTGCATGAGATAGACTCTGTGTTTCCTTCAGGAAGCCCTGGCTGGAGGAAGAGGCATTGCTTACTTTCAACGAGGCCAGTTAGCCTGAAGCGATCCACCTGGCCACAGGAACAAGTTCTGCGTGATGCTACTTTTGCTTCCTCCAAGTATTTGGTGTAAAGTTGAAGCATCTAGTGAGGCTCTAGCCCAAAGCTGATTGTAGGCTCTAGGTGCGTAAAACCACAGGGTAGCAAAAATAGACTTTTTTGCCTTTCTTTGAAGAATTTATAGCCTTGTTTTAAAAATAACATCAACAATTGAAGAACGTGCAGGAAAGTACCATCGAAATAAGGGAAGAAAATACACTGACAGGCACTGAACACCTCAAAGAAAGCCTGAGAGGTGACTTGATGTCATATATAAACTTGGCCATAAAGGGATAGTGACAGTAAAGGACTAGTGAAGAAAGGATTGTCAAGGACTAATAGTTGAAAGCTGATACCATTGAAATTCCAGCTGGAAGTAAGTCACCACTTTCATGGCTCAATAAAGGGGCTAATGAATGTAATTTAATAACTTGTGATATACAGAGGTCAGACCAGATAATTGGTTCATTCCTCCGGGCTTACGTTCTGTGAATTCAAGAACTGATGTACCTCCTGCAGTTTCATCAAGGAAAAAATATGTACTAACTAGCAGACACAGTTCCTCAACTCTGAACCAATTTGAAAATGTTTTCTTACAATCTAGAATGCAGTTTCAGAGTGTTAGAAGTTCAGAGGCATTTTTGCTTCACTTTTGGGTTGTTTTGTAAAGTTGTTCTGAGGTCAATTATCTCTGAATTATTACTGTGTGCAATTTGGCAAGTATGCCTGATTTTAAATAGATTTAAGAAAATATTTGGAAAATAATATGGATGAAGAATCCATTAAAAAACTAATGTTTCTGAAATGAAAAGTATTTTTATCCTTTGGGAAATTAAACAAATTATTTTGCTTTCAGACTTGTAGAAATAAGGAGTAATTAAATTGAAGTCAACAAAGTGACATTTGTCACATTGGATATAAGCAAGTTTATATTGCAGTCCACTGACAAGGAACCTTGTAAAATGTGCTCCTTGTGGGTTTTCGTTTTCAGCTGTTTATTAAGACTGCTTGAATTATTCATGGTGTATAAATTATCTGATAAAGCTGAATCTTTTTTCTGTTGGTGAAAAATTTGAATTTCCATCTCTGAATGCTGGAAATGAAGCTGGGTGTTTGTGGAGTTCACTTTGACTATCTGCATTTTGCTACCTGCGCGCCGGTAGCCAGTGGGTCATGTTCGTCATGTGTTATTGTCCCAGCTTGGCTAAGGCACTGACATCTTTCGAGCAGGATGAATGGAAGTCCCTGCAGGAGGTGATGGGGAGGGAGTAGGGTCCTCCATGTGGGTAGATGCAAGACCTGTAGGGTCAGCTCTGTCTCAGCCCCTGCAGTCAGAGAGTGCCTGGACTGGACCAGGGCCTCCCACCTGTCCTCTGTCCCCTCCATCCCCAGCAAAGCCAGCCTATCCCCCCTGGGGCCCTTACCCTGCAGTATCCAGCATGCGGAGTCATGGTCATGCTGGAGCATGACCCCTTCTGTCTGTCCTCTGCCCTGTGTCCTGCCCGTTCCTCAGTGCCTGAGCTCGTGCATGGGGGTTCCCACTGTGGGAAAGCAAAATGTGAGAGTTTCCTCATGAATGCTTTTTTTTTGTGTGTGTGCATATATTAATATGCATTTGCATATATGCATATATTTATATGCACATGTAGGTATTCATAGGCACACACGTATTCATAAGGAGTAATTGGTAACTGAAGTCTGGGGATGGGAGGAAAAGCCTCTGCCTCACGGCTCTGCTCCTCATAAATTTTCCTCCTGTGTGAGGTGGAGAAAGAGTGTGGGAAGAAGATGCAACCATCAGTGTGTACTTAGGGAACTAGCATTGCCTGGTGTGTTTGAAGTAGTGTATTGATAAAAATGTGGTTTTAATTGTTTGGAATGGTTACACTGAAGCACTGCTCTTCATGTTTCCTTTGCATTAGCCTCCGTCAAACTGTTCTTAGAATAGCCTGGGACATGGAACGTCTGAATTTAATTACTGTTAACACTACAGACATTTAGTTTCATTTGAGGAAGGAAAAAAACAGAAACCTTTGGGAGCAGAGGTAGCTTGTAACGATAGCAGCACTGAGAAGTTTGTTAGCTGGTCTGTAGTAATTAAACTTATTTCCATAGCAACGTTATCAGTTCAGCTCCAGAATTTTGAGATTTTTGTGTGCCCAGTAATTAGAACTAATACCCTAATTTTAGCAGAGATACCACATTTGTATTTGGCGAGAGTCTTGTAACTAAGCAAACTGATTGGAGAGTGAAATAATGTTCCATTTTCCTTGATTTCTCTTTCTTGCATCACTTCAGAGTGCTTAACTAGCTAAAAGCAAATCCCTGCAGTCTGCTTTCTCAGTACGCAAGACTGGTTTTACCATTTGGGAGAACAGATGCATATATATATGTAAATATATAAAATTTAGTTATTTATAAATATAAAAGCTTGCCTATCTGTGCAGTCTTTGGCAAAACACAGAGGCAGAGCCAAATTCCAGCAATTCAGAATACCCATATAGTCCTGCTCTAAATTGCTCCAATTTAACACAGCGGTGGCCTCTCTCTGACGAGGGATTTGCGTGGCTTACCGCTGAGCCTGGGAAGGGAGGGTATCCTACTTGCTCACAGGCCTTTCCATCCACAGGGTCGTGTGGTTGAGGTGTGCAGGGAAGGGAGTCCCCCATCCCATCTTGGTCTCACTCTCCACCTGTGCTTCTTGGCTTCCCGGGAACTTCCCATTAACCTCCCCAGAGGCCAAACTGCCCTTCGCGGGAGACATTTTGCTGGGCTTCCCTGTGAATAAACACCTGATGAGATGCACAGAAAATAGGGAGAGTTGTGGCAGCGCACAGGGGGAATTTTGTGAGCCCTGCAGAAGTCCCCAAATACTGGCAGGTAGCACCCAGGGGTCGGGGAGGAAGGGAGCCTGCCCCTCAGGTCCCCACTGCCATAGAGTGGGTCCAGAGGAGGGCCATGAGGATGATCAGAGGACTGGAGCACCTCTCTTCAGAGGACAGGCTGAGAGAGTTGGGTTTGTTCAGCCTGGAGAAGA
>RSEF01000001.1:201880438-201902257 GCA_003993805.1 Himantopus leucocephalus | reverse complement strand
CCAGGCTCTGCCTATTTCTTATAACCAGCCTGGCAGTATATACTGTTTCATAAATAGATACAAGTTTGCATTCCAAATTAAAACATTAAGTTTTCTCCTCACTGGTGGTGTCTGTGAAAAGAGTTATGAAAAACCAAGGAGCCTTAATAGGAGAACTTGGGTTAATGTGGATTTGTGTCCTTCATTCACTAATCCCTCTTGGCTCCTGTAGCACTCTGTACTTGATCTGCATTCCCAGCCTTGTGGGCAAACATCAGCCCAGGCTGTGGCTCATTTGAGTTAGGTTTTCAGGGACAGCCAACAGGCTGCTGCCTCCCAGGACAGGCAAAATACTCCTCTCTATCTTCTGTACCCAGCTTCTAATTTTCACAAAACTTGCCAGGATTTCTTTCTCCGAGACCTCTGTCTTCCCTCTTCCCCAGCTGTCAAATTTACTTAAAACTAGCCAACAGGTTCGAAGGTTATTAAGAAAGGATTGACAAAGGTATATACAGTGTGATCATGTAAGCCTCAATTTCCTTAGAAGTCAGGCTAAAGAAAACAAGTCTACAGTGTTTTGACAAGAAATCCCTGTGTCTAGGCAGAGTTCATAAAGACCCGTTAGATCATCTACCTACTGGGTCAACGTGGTTTGGGTTTTTCTTTTAAAGATTTTTTTCCCCTATGATCAATTTGTTTTTTCAATTCACTCTTTAAAATAAGGCTAATGTTGGAAACGTAACATTCTGAGTGGCACAGCAGGTTCAGCGTATGCAGAGGATATATAGTGGAAAATAGCATCAGAAGGCTTGTTCCTGTTGCTAATGAGTTCTGAAGGTAAGAGAACAGTTAATGTATTCATAACAGACTTATACTCAAAGATTTGTAAATAATTTATGGCTTTCCGTGAGTGGGAAGCCAACTACCATAAAGCTTGGACCCAAACAGAAAATAATTTTGTAGCAGCAAAGGACTTTAAATTTTGCAGATGCAGCAATTCAGCTGTAATCCCCCTGGCAGGGAAAAAAATTATTTAGTAGACTTACCATAGAATATGTGGGAACTTATAATTTAGTCTTTGTGGCCTCCTGGGATTCTATCACAATTTGGCATCTACTTTCCCCTAAGGAAAATGAAACTCCTTGCAGTATGACCAGTATTTTGGTAACTTGTGTTTATTTGCAAAAATTCTATTATAAATCTAAATTAAAGACAGTGGAGAAATATACTGTTGGCGTATGAACCCCCCGCCGGTGATGGATTTGTGTGTAAATTGGCAGATAGTAACTATTCTTAGGAAATACTAGTGAAATAGGCAGACATACTTTGCATGTGAATCATGGTGGCCTTTGGGAGTCTGGAACACTGATTTCTTTTACCATGGATTTAAATGGCTGAACTACTGTTTAAGTATGAAAAATTATGTGCAAATGCTTTTTTGTAAGATTGCAGGTAAAAAGCATGGTGACTGCTCAACAACAGGCAGTGGTAAAGGGGACGGCTTATAGACTGGATCCAGAGGAATTGCCTTTGTTCCCCGTTGAGCTGTTTTTATAAAGGTAAAATAAAGGTGTAAGCAATGCAAGGCTGTACGCGAGACCTGTTCCAAAGTCTGAGTAGTGACCACAGCCTTTCTAGTTACAACGAAGCAGCATTGCTTATGCTCCACAAGAAGAAAATGACTGGAGTCTTTGCCCCTTTGCGTTGGCTCAAACTGGACAATTTTAGCTCTAGGAAGGGAAGTGAACAGAGGAAGGTCACAGTGGTGAGAGGCAAGAAGTGCTGGTTACATTTCCCATTGTTAGTGTGCTTGTGTGAGGACACAGCAGCTCTCCGGTCAATTCAACCAAACTGTCTTCACTTGGGGAAGTTTTCCTGCCCGCTGGGAGCCATACTCTTGAAGGAGGCAGAGGGTTGGAAGACCCTTACTAACAGCCAAGCTACGATCTCTTTCTTTAAAACTTATTTTTGGGCTTTTGTACGCATATTATGGACACATAACTTGCTGAATGCTGCATTTATCTACAGCTCCTGTGAAACTGGAGAATGTTCTTCAAAGTCTTAAATTGCAGGGGAAGTTAAGCTTTTTCGTTACTTTCTCATTGTTGTTCTCAATTTCAGTAGGCGATAGGGAGGCCTTTTAATTTTTTTATTCCTTTGGGTTTTTTATTATAATCCTTTGCGTTTTGAGGACATTGGTTGAGTTAGTAGTTGGAGGTGCATCTTAATGAGGTGTGAGTCAATGTCCCTTGGCCCCAGGAAAGGGGGTCAGTATGGAGGACAAGGAGTTCTCTCTCCACTCACAGTTTGATAAGGCCATTATTTATGGGAGTATGGTAGAATAAGCAAATAAATCCTATGGATTTGTTCAGTCCTCTCTTCAGGGAAAACTTGAGACCCAGAAGAGGTGTCTATCACTGCCCATAAGCATAATTTGCAACCCTCAATTTCAGAAAGATTTTATGAACCATTTATGGGCATTTTCTGATTCACAGCAAACAAGAAATTGCTGTTTTAAAATTTCTGCTTTCCTGGGAGACTGTATCCAAAGAACCTTTTTTTCAAGCCCTAGTGCCCCTAGCAGCAATACATAACTTGCTGAAATGAAAGAACAGCTGAAAAAATATATATATTTATAGTTTCAGCTATTATAAAAGAAGTGGGTCAAAATGTGCTATTTTACCCATGACACATAGTACTTTTTTGCCTTCATGATTAAGATAAATCACCTTGGCTATCTGACTGTGATAACTATGTGTTAGGACTGGCATTTAGGTACAAACTGGTGGGAATCTGGTCTGCTGCATACAGATGAGGGGGCCCTAACACACAGGCATGTCTTTGGCTTCTCTTCATGTGATACTTATACCTCATGCATGAAAAAGAGAATTGTGGAAGGGTTTTTGAAGGCTGCAGTATGTTGTGGGATTTATTGCAAGGAGGAGTGAGAACTGGAAAGCCAAAGAAGTGCCCTATCATATTTTGTCTAATAAAGGGATTTGTACGGCCTTCTGCTGCAAAAGATAGGACAAGTGGAGTAGTGTTTCTGACTTAATGAATAGTGTGTAGTAGTAAATTTGAAAAAGAGGCAGCAGCCGTGTATAGTATCTTTATTTTTAGCCCCTCCTTTAAACTTTTTTCCTTTAAAATTTATATGTAGGACATCATAATCTGTAGTGCAAAATCAAACGAGGTGTCTCCCCAAGAAAGCTTCCTGTTAAGTGGTGGAGAATGCAGGGATTAGTTTTGCTAAATATGTTAAGGAGACGTTTTTCCTGTTCTCTCTGCACTGTGGTCCAGTGGACTGAGCAGTTAAGTTCTCCTGTTAGATGGGAAGGGTGAAGCCTTAGGTGTAGTAAACGTATTTCACTTGAAACTAAGGAACTACTGGGAACTGTGAAAGGAATATCTTTGGTGATTTAATGGAAGACTAGTGACTGGCATTACCTTCTGGTGAGAGGAACAGGATGGGGAACCCCTGGATCAGAGTTCAAAGTGAAGAGCAGGCTGCACTAGGGAGGCTGTCACCTAGATGGAAGCTGCCCAGGAGGCCCTGAAACTGAGGGTGACTTGCACTGGTAGCAATGGATGCACTTGAAAGCTTTGCTTTGGTTTTTTTCTCAAAAAATTCTTGGGTAAATCCTTTCATTTTGAAAGGCTGTCCTGCGTTGCTGCAAGGGAACATACCACTAGACAGAACCAAGTCTGCTCACACGTAACCGCACAGCAGGCAGAGGGGTTTGCAAGCATCTGCTTCTGTCTTAGAAGAGATTAGAGGCATCAACAGTGTGTGTTGGTTGAATGGCTCTTACAAAAGGAATAAAGGGAAGCTCATTGGGATCTGCTGAAAGAGTGATTGCAGGAAACCCTGATACCTCCTAAAGATACAGATGTGGTCTGGTAGGGAACATTTAAACTTCATAGCACGAGGGAGCTGTGTTATGGCTTAAACTCTCTCCTTCTGGTCACCCAAATTAAGAACCTGAATTAAGAGAGTGTTGCTGCTTATTGTTGTTGAGAATTTACTGGATCCTCTTTCTGTTTATTTTAGTTTCTAATATCTCATATACAACACTATCTGGCAGCTCTTTCATTGCAGTTCATTGCTGTATCGTTGACTCACTATCCATGGTAAAGTGAAAGGGAGATAAATTGCAATGTTGGTTCAGTGCTTTTCATCCTATGTGGTCTCTGAATGCTTGACATGACCACGACCCACTTCAGACACCACTGAAATAATGGACATCAAGCAAATGTGTAATGGTGTGCAGGTGCACTTGGCAGGGTTGAGACTACAAGTGAAAAAACTCCTCATGAGTTTTAAATTCCAGGAAGCCTTTAGCTAAGCAGTATGTCGATAACTGTTAGCATTTCTTTGTCACAGAACTACAGAATGGTTAGAGTTGGAAGGGACCGTAAAGAACATCTAGTTGAAACTCCCCTGCTGTGGACAGGGACACCTCCCACTAGACCATGTTGCTCAAAGCCCCATCCAACCTGGCCTTGAACACTTCCAGGGATGGGGCTGCCACAACTTCTCTGGGCAACCTGTTCCAGTGTCTCACCACCCTCAGAGTAAAGAATTTATTGCTAATAACTAATCTGAATCTACCCTCTTTCAGTTTAAAACCATTACCCCTTGTCCTATCACTACACTCCCTGATAAAGAGTCCCTCCCAACTTTCCTGTAGGGCCCCTTTCGGTACTGGAAGGCTGCTGTAAGGTCTCCCTGGAGCCTTCTCTTCTCCAGGCTGAACAACCCCTTATGGAAGGAGAGTCTCTCACAACACTTCTAAAAAGATAAGAAAAGTATTTTCAGACCAAAAAAATACTCACTTGTAGTTATTTAAGTGACTGCACAAGTTGGCTGCTCAGATAACAGCTTGGCTGGTTTAGTTTTAAAAGTATTACACAACAAAATAGTTGGACTAACCTGGGAAAGATAGGCTAGAGGACAAGTAGGTTTGTCTTTAGCTTATTAGAAAATTGTGTGTTCGGTATTGGAAAAAAATGTTACAGGTAAAAGTCTGGTCATTGCTGTGGTTATTACTTCAGAGCAATTACACTGATATTTATAAAATCAGTAATGGAGAAGCAAAGTAACATCTACTGCCCAGGTATGCTTACGTAAGATCTAAATTGCTGTGAAATAGTTTTGTTATACTTTTATAAAAAGGAGCAGTGCTTAGTAAAATCAGTCATATAATTTAGAGGAATTAAAAGTGCTGACAAGCTAATACTGATCCTTCTAATTATTGAATAAATTAGCATAAAAGAAATAAATGATGCATTCCTGGATTTACAACTGAAGGTTATTTTGTTAGAATGATAATTTCTTGAATTGTTTTTTTTCTGAATAGAGATGTGATTTCTTTTTTTTTTTTTTGCAGCTGACAGTAAGAAAGATACATAGAAATGAAAGTACATATTTAAGAAAGTATACTATATAGAAGTAATTTTCTTCTATTTTACCAATCATATGGAGTTGGTCATGGGCTTTGTAGATCGCCTTTTCTCTCTGCTTGTATTAATTGCACAGCTGGAACATACCCCTGTTGATAGAAGCTTGCTCTTTGATTCAATAAATACATTTACTTTCAATTAATTTATGAAGACAAGTGCATTTACCAAAGTTTTAAAAAGTTTGCCTTTTCAGACTCACATCACAATATTGTTTGGATTAATAGTGTACCCACATTCCAGAATTCACATCTTTTCCAATAAAAATACATGAAGTCATGTTGACAATGCAGGGTGCAAGAGTGTTCTGTGAAACACAGTTCCAGAGAAGACATTATAAATTAGATGTGATAGCTCTTTTTTTCCAGTTTCCTCTTTTGTCTGCTGCCTTTTTTTGTGTTTTGTTAGGTGGGTTTTGTAGGGGCCGACCCCGGTATGAGAAGGGATGTGCGCAGGGAGCCAGAGCAACAAGTTGGCGTTGGTAGTCAGACCATAAAAGTCTCGTGAATTTCAGATGTTTTCAGACTTCAACCACGTGCTGAAGAAGGGAGGGGAAATGAAAATAGATGAATGTTATCGGTCTTGCCATTAGGTTCAGAGGACTCATATTGAATTAATTTGAAGTCTGTGCACTGATCAGTCCTCGGTTTGGATGACTGGCACTGTGCTGTAAATAGCAGGAAAAACTGCTGAGCATATTGTCTAACTTTTCCTTGTAATGGCAGCATCAATCACTCCATGATTAACATGCTCACAGGCACTTTTTTTCATCTTCTGCCATAGCATCTTTTCCAGTAAAGGAATGGATTAACAGCTGAGCATTTGAGGAAAAGAAAGGAGTCTTCTCTGAAGGAAACTATATGAAAGTCCATAGAGAAGTATGATTTATCATGTGTCACTTGGAATAATGAAGCACAAAGAGATACCCTTCTCATCCTGCAGAATCAATAGTTTTTTAAA
The DNA here is from genome assembly GCA_003993805.1 of Himantopus leucocephalus. Classification (NCBI taxonomy): domain Eukaryota; kingdom Metazoa; phylum Chordata; class Aves; order Charadriiformes; family Recurvirostridae; genus Himantopus; species Himantopus leucocephalus. The sequence goes on along the minus strand of RSEF01000001.1, from coordinate 201,895,858 downwards.
TATAAATGGAAATATATAACTGAGAAAGAGGATCATTTGTCCATTGAATACCTGTAACCAAATTATATAGTAACTTTGATTTATAAATGCATTTTTTCTGGATGGGGAGAGATCAGTCTAATCACATTACACATTTCTCATTTTCACAGCCAAAATCTCATTCTTCCAGGATATCAGTCAGACGCTTGCCTCTTCTCACCCATGTCTTGAGTATGAATAGTTATCTAGGAAGGTTCAGGAACAGTATGTAGCAAAGGAATCCAACTGCAAATAATAAGGTAAAGCAAAGGAAGAAAAAACTTTACCTGCATACTAAAATATAACTTTCTATTTGTTAAGTTTGCAGAACCTCCTTTTGAAGAATCACTCAATTTACATCACTGTTTGTACTTTAAAAAGTAGAGTATAGAATAGTGTACCCAATACGTAGCACTGTAAGGGGTGTTTTTTTTCTGTACTGTCAGAATACTTTCTTAGTAATTAACACTGGGTTTTCTCAGTACCATCCTAGGAGAGGTTATACAATCATTTCCATGGCCACTAGAGTTTCCAAAGTATGTGTAAATTTCTTGTCAAAGCAATTCTGAGAAATAGGAAAGTGTTATTTATTTACACTGTCTCCGGCACACAGCGCTTCGTCTGGCAACAGGTCACTATCCCAAAGTTTGCATCCTTTAGGGTTTTGGAGTCACTAACCCTCTGAGCTGAAAACTTCATTTTCTTTGACTTCTACGACCCAGGACTTCATCCTGCCATAAAAAGTGCTGTGTCCACGTTTGAAGATTGCTCATGGTGTGTTCAGTTTTCATAGCGCTACTCAGGCCCAAAGCTTGCGCTGAAGTGCAAGCAGCAACTCGGGCAATAAAATGAACAGAAAATCTTTGGTGAGCTAGTTCAAACGTAATCCAGACTGGTGCTTATGTGAAAAAACTGAACTGACATTTTAATAAATATTCTATAATTTGAAGAGCTTCCCTATTAACCTAGAGTGAATTGTTTGTGTTTTTTTTCATTTTGATATCTTTTCAAGGCTTCTGATGAACAGAGAGCAAGAGCCTTCCCCAAGGAGCATCTTCAGCAGAAACCAAATAGTAAGTAATACAGTAGGCATGCAAGGTACACCTTGCAGACAGCTACTCGATTCAGTGCCCTTAATAATGTGCTTTAACTTGGTCAGCCCTGAATTGGTCAGGCAGTTGGATTGGATGATCATTGTAGGTACTGTCCAAGAGAAATTTATTCTATTCTATTCTATTCTATTCTATTCTATTCTATTCTATTCTATTCTATTNAGTAGCATGTGATACCCAGTTTATGTACAGCTCTCTGCTCTGTTCTTGGGTTTGCACTGGTGGGCCAGTAATTCGTATTTCACAGCTAGCTTTTTGTCTCCTTTCCTCTTTGTCAGATGTATAAACTGAACGGAAGATAGCAAAATGAAAACATTTTCTAAACAGCTGATCTAAGTGTTCTTTCCACCCCTCCAGTTGGTTTAGTTTTAGATGCTTCATATTAGTCATTTCATAAGAAACCAGCAGTCATACTAAAACTGAAACTAGGTGCCTGTTATAAACTGATTTCTAGTCCCATTCCTAATTTGCCGCCAGGGAAGTCTAATCTTTCTGGAAGTCCACATGCTGAATCTTAGTGGTGGATAAGGGATTTCTGAGAATGTTAGGGAAAGAGAATTGGGTAAAATTGTGAAAGTTCATCTCATTTCATAGTCAGAAAGTCTCTGTTCAGGGTCTTTTTTTCTCCTTCTGAAAGAGCTGGAATAGACATTCCACATGAGCTTTGCTTCACCTGACTTCCTTTTGGCTGTGAATGTTTTGTGGGAAATAGGTCACTTGCAGAGATGTACAATAGACTTATCACCTAAAATGCAGAAAGGAAGTCATTAATTATATTTTTTTTGAAACTTGACTGTGAAGGTTTGTCCTACTTTGTGACTGACATTTATGCAAATTATTTAGAACACTTGTGTATTAATTAGAAGATGTATATATTATCATATTTGCTGTCTTCTTCTCGACAATACATGTTCTGAGCAATGTGAAAAGGATGGTAGGTTGGCAAATTGGCTGTGTACTACAAGTTAGCGAGGTCACTGGGGAATTTCAGAGTTGTTGGTAGGTGCTGGGAGCATTCACGTTCTTATGGGAAAGGGGTGTCTTTGTTGATGAAATATGCCCAAACTGCTGGTACAGGTGAGAAGGACATGGTAGGCATGAAGCCTGTTTCCTTATAGGAGTAAGGGTTGTAGTTTACTGGGCTGCATCTTGTTTTCTCACTTTTCCTGTCTGGCTGTTGCTTTCCAGACACGATCTGATGACATGGAGACGGGTAAAGAGATGATGCTTGGCTCATCAGCAACCACAGCAAGTGTCTGTCATCTTCTGCAGCTCAGCTGCCTGTATAGAAGTTCAGTCTGAGAGCTCTTTNTGTTTGAGAGCTCTTTAGTATAGATTGATGCAGCATAATCCTTGTATCCCACCTGGGATACACAGTAGGTGGGTGGACAACTACAAGGGTAAAAAAATGGCTGTTTTTTGGGCCCACAGACATTAATGGGTTGGACTCTACCTGCAGGCCAGTTATGAGCTGAATTCTCCAGAGGTCTGAGTGGGGACATATCCTATTTAATACTTTTATCAGTGACCTGGAGAAGTAGCCATGATGTGCCCCCCTCAAGTCAGTGGATGACACAAAACTGGGGGGAACCAGGGTATAGGCTGGAGAGCAAGGCTGTCATCGAGAAGGACCTGGACAGGTTGGAGGAATGGGTCAACAGAAACCTCATGAAATTAAACAAGGACAAATGTGAAGTCCAGTGCTGGTGATGGAGTAATCCTCTCCATCAGTACAGGCTGGTGAGCACATGTGCAGAAAAGGTCCTGGGAGTCTGGTGATCAGTGAGTTGGGCATGACCCAGCAGTGTGCCCTGGCAGCAAAGATGGGCAACAGCATTCTGGGCTCTATTATGAGGAGCAAAGCCAGTAGAGAGAGGGAAGTGATTATCCCCTCTACTCAGCACTTGTTAGACTGCATCTAGTTATACTGCGTCCATTTTTGGGCCTCCTAATACAGCAAAGACATCAACAAATTTTTGATGTTTGAGGGAGTTCATCAAAGGCCCCTGAGATGGTGAGGGCTAGAGCATTTCTCATGTGAGGAGTGACTGATGGAACTGAGTTTGTTCAGCCTGAAGCGCAAACAGCTTTGAGGGGGACCTGGCAGCAGCCCCCAGTGCCTACAGGGTCATTGAGAAGACACAGCTGGGATCTTCACAGTCGTCCATGGCAGGTGGACAAGAGACAATGGACATGAGATGAAACAAGAGAGGTTCAGGCTGGATATAAGGAGAACAGGAGACTCCTACGAGGATGGTGAAGCTTGTGCAGTCTCTCTGTCCTTGGAGGTTTTCGGGACAAAGCCCTGAGCAACCTGGTCCTGAATTCAGTGTTGACTCTGGACTAGAGACTTCCTGAGGTCCCCTCCAGCCTGAAAAGGTCAATAATTCTGTGACAATGGGCCTTTAAATGAGCCAAAAAAATGCTGAAGGTGGGATCCTTGCAGAAAAGGGACGGAGGAAGTGCCAGCTTATATATGTAAGAAAGGAAGATGTTTTTTACTCCTGCTGTCATCATGTTGTTTTTTTTTGGTTTTTTTTTGTAAAATTAAAATTATGGATGAGGTTTTGCACATTTAGGAGATGATTGCTTTCCAGTTTTGATAATTACTTTCTATACCAATTCTTCCAGTCATTAGACATAAATTGCAATACTTCACAAACAGAAGATGTGATTTACTGTCTGACCTGACTAGTAATGAAGCATTTTGACAGTATCTGGGCTAATTCCCTGCTGTGTAAGCATATGTAGGTTCTTTGAAGTGAATGGCACTACATGCAATTGTACTAGTGGCAAGTTTGGCCCATTTTTATTAAAATACAACAAATAGGTTTTGTGCTCGTAAATTATTTAAATGTTCAGACAAGGACTTGCTGATGAGCAATTATAAGAAAATCTTTCCTCTGACACAAGAAATGTCAGATATTGCTAAGAAAACCAAATGAATCTGATCTTCAAAGCTAAAAATGTTTAACAGAAAGGCCATCTATTCAATAGGTACAACACCCAAATTGACACACGATCCTACATCAACTCCAGTGTTGTTAAAACACAAAAGCTTTAAGAGGCTTTTTCCCATCTATGTTCCAAACACTACAAACAACAAGATCATAAATCAGTTTTTGACTAACACCATAGAGCAGGATAGAAATATTTTACACGTTATTGTCTAAGACCTTCTCTGTTCTGACATTTCTTTGGATATTCTTTCCCACTTTAATTACCCAAGTAAAAATGCTGTCAGGATAGATTCAGTTTATAAAACCAAAAATGTTTGGATCTAAGAGCTGTGTATAAGGAGAAGGCAGTGCAGCCTAAAAGGCTGTAGTGGTGTTTTCCTTCTCTTGGGAAGTGCCTCAATGAAAAGCTCATCTTCAGGGTCAGATTTTAACTTATTTGGCAAGTAGATTGCTCTGTGGGTTGAGAAACTTGTTGATCTGTACTTTTATGCACAAAAATAGCAGGTTGGTTCTGATTTTTGAGTTTTACATGACATTCTGGAGGTTGAAATCTGACTTTCATATTGTTAATGATCCTGCTTTAAAATCAGTCAATTTGTATGTGTCACTTACAGCCTTTTCATTGGTGGTAATTTGAGTATCACAAGCAAAACACATACAGAACTTGCCCTCACATCTGCAAAAGCCACTCACATCTCTATGAGTGCACAGGAGAGGAATATCTCTCTGAATTACTGCTGAACTCTGTTTACAGTTACAACAGTGAGACGAATTGTTGAAGTGTGCAGAATGCAAAGATTATACTAGTAAATTGAACAATGCCAATGAAAATTCCCAGGCGCTGGAACTCAGTCACCTGTGGTAACATACTGCTGGGACAGTCCTTACGCTGTTTTGCCATATGCCCGTCATTTTAGGGCACAGTTCAGGAGGTAATCTGTAGCAGGGATACCCTCTTTCAGAAGTTCTCAGTATATAAGTGCAGGTGAGGACTGGTACCATGCCAGTTGTCCTCCATGTTAGAGAGTGGTTGTGGACATAGTGATAGTGATGTGTATTGAAGTTAGGAGTAGCACACTGAAAATGGACTTTTATCATCCATGACATTCTTAATAGCACCCCACCAGTGACCCTTTGTTTAGCTGTGTCAGGAAGTTATGATACGACCATAGTACAAAATCTTTGAAAATGTAGTTTGAAGAGGCTGTTGTTCCAGACTGTTGCCCAACTCAATGCACTAATAGTAATTTTCTGATTGAAAGCTGGGCATATATGTTGTCTTAATAACTTGTATATATCAGATTTTCCCGAATAAACCTCTGAAAGATATCCAGCCAACAGTTTATGATCATAGAATATGTTAAAAACCCATAGCAGACCTGTTACAAATGCTGTTGTTTGTCTGTGTCTGTACTGCTAGAGGTACCAGGACTACCCATGACTCTACTAACAAATGGCACAGATAAATTGATGTCCTCGTGAATGCACATTTGTCTCAGATGGAGCTAGTTGGAGCAATGCAATCATTGCCAGGGAGTGAACTAACGATTAAGCAGCGTGGGCAGTTGGGCTGAGCGCTTGTGCTCAAGTCTTGGTCTGCTCCTACAGAGGCAGCCGTTATCCCTGACAGCTGTGCTGTGTGCCTTGTTGCATTTCATAGCCATGTGATTTAATGTCAGTCCCTGAAGTGTTTCCACTTCACTTTTTAAGTTTTTGTTTTGGTTTCCTTCAATAGAAACGAAAGCACTTTTACTTTTACAGATGCATATTCATCTCACTTAACTTTAAACCATCCAGAAGTTATACAACTCCTCTGAGTCCATCACCTAGACTTCGAGATAGTTGAGGTAAAGCATGATGCCTTGCCCTGTCTTAGAGACCTGTCTTAGGACTGGTTGAATCCCCTGTGAAGGTGGCTCCTGCTCTCTATTCACTATATGGAGAGAGCTAAGGCGATTAGCTCGGACTAGACGCCTAAGTTTTAGATTGCTAAAATTAGCTAAGTCCTACCCACAGCTACTACATTTATCTTCAGCTTCTCTTTTTTGATTTTGTTTTTGATTTCATGCCTCTCTACTTACCCATTTTCTATATATTTTGCAGTTTTTCTCTATATTCATCATCCCACATGTGCATGTTATTTCCTTTAACTTAACCATGGTCTCTGACGCTGGAATGGCAAATGGGATTCTACAATACTTCTGCTGCACTCTATTTGCTGAAACATTGATTTTCTTAGAGCATTTCTGTACTGAAAAAGATCAATAAGGCTATATACAAGGCAGAAGCAATCATTTAAAGGCATCTTGCTAACTTATAACGAAAGAGCTGATAGCCAGAGTTGAACGTCATTCAGTGAAAGGGAAACCTCTGATTTCTAGTTGAGAGCAAACGATAGTGTGATTCTCTGACACCCTGCATTATGCATCTGCCCATCGAGGGTAGCCACAGCCCAACAAGCTGCAAGAAGAAAGAGCAAGCTCTGGAGAAGATAAGGGACTGCCACCTATAAGTTGTTGGCCATGATGTTTTTCAGGCCAGAGTGAGTATGCAGGATCAGTCTTTTTATGTGAACACAAGTGTGAACTTCTGTTGAAGTCAATAGAAATCCGCGGACCTTTTCAGGGGAGGCTGCTTTTTGTGTAAGGTCCCTCTCTCCTTGTAGGAAGGAAGGACATGCTAATAATTTCATTTGATTTGTGTAACAGTCACTGAGTTTCGAGTGTTTCATCTGGAAAAATTATATTGACAAAGTGTGTCATTTTTCCAGATGAAACTTCATCAATTCAGGGGTGAATTTCACGTATGCTTTTCTGTGATGGATAAGCAGCAGAACAGGTTTGTTTTAGAGAAAGTTTATTAAATGTTCACTTTGGACCTCATCCACTAAAGCTGCTTAACAGGAAATACCTGTTTAACTGTATGCAGGTTGTTGAGGAAGAGAAAGATGATACTTTGGGACTGAAGTTGCAGGTTTTCTTACTTCTTACCTATTTTCCAAAATGTTATCAGCCAAAGGCAATGGTTTGCAAAGTGCGTAACGGAACTGCAACTGCGTTTTTCTATATTGCTTCTCACCCATGCCTGGTGTGCTTGCTGTTACAGCTTTTAAAGCGGTCCTTAAGACATCTCACAGTGAAATGAGTCACATCGTCTTTCATTCCTGTGTGGTTGCAGATTGTTAGCAGGAGAAGGAGGGAACCCCACAGAGAGGTTGTGGGAAGATTGCATTATGGATGCATATATATAGGTATCACAGCTACTGCATTAGAATGGGAGGTATCCAGAGAAAGGCTTTATGCATTGCGAGGGTTGTGTGTTGGAGGTTGCAAACGCTGTGATAACGAGAGATCACAGCTGTGGTGGGTTTCCAAGCAGACACCTGGCAGTGAGTGGGTGAGTCCCCACGCGAGGCAGTGGTAGGACAGGCTGACGGGGAGCAGCGTTGCCTGGCCCAGGGACCAGGTCCCCTCGGCTGCGGCCGTTCTGCCTGCATGCTCTGGCAAGGCTGGCACCTAAGGCAGGGTCTGTGGTGGGGTTCTCTTCCACAAACGGGGTCTAGAGCCCATGCTGTCCTGTGCTCTCACGCCCATGCTGTCCTGTTCTCTCTCAAATGGCTGAGCTCAACAAACTTCAGCAAACCTGGCAGAACACCAGGAGCCTCAGGGACTTCATTTTGCACAAAACTTTCAGAAGTAGGCAGGTGGGTGGAGGGAGGAGACCCCATTTGTGCTCCCTGAGCCCCGATGATGGGGGCATCAGCGGTGGGATTGTAACCAGCATCCGGAGCAGAGAGGGCACAGGGAACACCCAGCTTTCAAGAAAAAAATCGTTGAGGTTCACCCGTTATTATTATTGTACCTCCAGAACCCCAGGAGAGAAGCTTGCTGGGGTCTGGCAGCACAAGCCCCTGTGCTTGCTGGGGTGTTGGTTGATGTCTGTGGAAGACCCATTCAGTTTGTGAACTTGGACTACGGTGCTGTAATGAAATAAGTGTACCTGAGGCACCAGGGCCAACTGGTGTGGAGCTTCCCTGTTCCACGAAGGTCCATGTCCTCCCCTTGTCCCTGGCTGCTGTTAGAGGGCTGTGGCAGGGCAGGGGCATGGCCCAGCCTCCCAACTGTGAGGTTGGGTGGCCATGGCCTGGTGGTCCATCTCCTCCCGTTGGCCCCAACGCGTGGCCATGGTGTCCTGCATCCTGCCACAGTGCATTTGCACGTCCCAGGAATGACAGAGGACTGGGCCAGGTGACAGGAGCAGGTCCCTCCCTGTCCTGTGCTTCTGTGTCTCCCCTCCTGCCTGGTGTCCCTCAGGGTGGCCGCTCCACAGAGCAGGAGGGCCTCTGCCCCCTCTCAGGTGTCGGAGGGGATTTGGGCATCTTATACGGCCTCCCATGAGACTCTGGCTCATGTCAAGTGCATGTCCCCACTGTGGCCTTCAACAGGGGCTGCTCAGCTCCTCATGGAGGAGCTTTTGAACCCTCACAAATGATATGTCAGGGCTGAGGTAAAATGGAAACTAGGGGTGCTGCTGCCACAGCCCAGGAGGTGGCCCCAAGATGTCCCTGCGGCAGAGACCAGGTCCTGCGGCAAAACCCCTGGGCGATGCCTGGGATGTGCCTCCTCTGCTGGGCGCCGAATGCACCTGCTGGAATAACTCAATAAGTTTCACTTTATTGAAGTGAAAATAAAGTCTTTGCCCCTCTGAACGTATGAGTTTTTCTGGTAATGTTGGAGGCCTAGTGTTTGAAATGTCTTTAATGACACTACCTTCAGAAGCTACAAAATAATCTGGCATCTTCCAATTGTCTTTTTGTTGTTTGCTGCCCACAGCCTGTATGCGAAGGCAAACTCGCAAACCCAGCAATATTTTTGATCAGTGGGTCCACTGCCAATGTCAAATTACGTTATGAACTAGCAGACAAACATTTCACAGATGTAAAGCAATACGACCCGAGCTTCAAGGCCAGAAATATTTAAGTGCAAAGAAAACTGATGCTTGCAGAGATACCTTAAAAATTTGTCTCCTGGTGCATGTAATGTGATTTTTCCATCTGTTTGCTGCATAGCTGAGGAATGCAAAAGCTAGAGTATGGTGAGATTATAATCAGATTCATTTGTTTTTCAATTACTGCTGGGTATATTTTATTTCTCAGGTTGGGACAAGATCCAGCATTTTTAGCCTGAATGTGAATAGTACAGGTTACAATTTATTCCTCAAAATGTGGGGCTGGTTATTTTTCCTATGTTTGACATTATATAATCACAGATATTATAATTATAGGTATCCGTTCTTTGTGGTGAAACGTGGCTAGTGTAACAACATTCTTTAAATGGCTGTCTCCATTTCAGTGAGAAATAAACATTTGGCAATATCCCATTCTGCCATTTAATTAACTCAAGTCATGTGAAATATGCGAGCTGGGAGAAGAATCAAAATTCTTAAACCCCGAACACGTGAATAGGGCATGGGTCTGTCATGGCCCAATACTGATATTAACTTAAGTGTTTCTGATGCTGTATTAGAGAAGCTGTAGTAAAATAGGAGGAAATCCAGGGAGGATTCAGTCGGCACCATGAGGGAGGCGTTACAATGCAGGCAGGCGCACCAGCTACCTACCAGTCATCTCAGTGAGTCTGACCAAGCCCTGGTCGTGGCGGACCAGTGGTGGGAGCTAGAAGATATATTTGCTGCTGGATTTCTCTTCACAACAAGGCGCATCAACAGAGATGTCTGGAACTGAAACAAAAACCTTTCTGATTTTCCAAAGCGTCTCTCAAAGTGGGGATAGAGAAGAGAGATACAATTGCTGGTTTTCAATTTCTTTGTTGGGAGGAGTTCTTTTATTAACTTAGGAGCGAGGATTGCTTTATTATTTAAGGAAAAGTGTGGAAGTATATGAATCCCATAACGTAAGTTGTCAGATTTCACTGTTTAGCACGTGCACTTCACTGTATTTATACTTCTTATTGCTTTGGACCTTGAACACCTGAGAAAGTAACTCATAGAGGCTTGCCATCTTGTAACATGTGTTCTGTTTGCCAGTCTCGAATCTGCTTTTTCTCCTATATCTAAACCCAGAAGTTGGGAATGGGAAGGCTAGTCAGAGTGTTATGTTAAGCAGTGAAGCTTCTTAAGGGTGTCTAGGTGAGCTCTGTGTCAGGTGCGCTCTTTGCACTTCCTTCAGGGATAGCGATGCTTTGCTCCAGAAAACATTAAATTATTAACCTCACTGATGCAGTTTCCTGCGATATACTGCNCAGTGTTACGTTAAGCAGTGAAGCTTCTTAAGGGTGTCTAGGGGAGCTCTGTGTCAGGTACGCTCTTTGCGCTTCCTTCAGGGATAGCGATGCTTTGCTCCAGAAAACATTAAATTATTAACCTCACTGATGCAGTTTCCTGTGATATACTGCAGGATACACAGTTTGACATTCGGACCGATAATACAAGCAATATGGTGTGGAAGATTGTCTGTAAATAGTGTAAGAAGGGTCATGCAAAGGACATCCTCTTGTGCAAACNCGATATACTGCAGGATACACAGTTTGACATTTGGACAGATAAATACAAGCAATATGGTGTGGAAGATTGTCTGTATATAGTGTAAGAAGGGTCATGCAAAGGACATCCTCTTGTGCAAACGTGGTACGAAACATCTAGAATAAACTGATAGGGGGTGGGTGCTTTGATGGCATAGGATGTTCCTTCTGCTAAGGGTTTTCTACATAGGCTTCATAAGATGATGCTATGAAGTACTTTTTGATCTCCTCCATCCACATATGCTCACTACATGTCGTTTTCATCTTACCCTGGGATAAGGCCTCATGTGCAGTGCTGGAGGGAGAAGCTTTCCCTAAAGGCTCAGTAACTCAAGGCTCAGGCAGATACATCACTCCTGTAGTAAGCCAGGCATAAGTGAGAAGGGGGAACTGGTCTGAGGAGGTGTTGTTGGACCTCCTGATGGTCCCCCTGGGAGCATCCAGTGGTGTTCCCTAGAGTCTGACTCAGCCAAGAAAACAGTGGCATTTCTGGGAACAAGGAGCCCGTCTATTTGTTGGGATATTCCCACTATATCCCCATCACCTCCACGCTTGGTTGAGTGCCTCTGTCAGTCTTCCACAGCCAGAGCAGCCATCCTGCCCTTTGCACCAACGTGGTTTCTCTCTTCTTGCAAAGTCTAGTAGCCAGTTCATCCCCTTAGGAGGTCTCACCACTGGAGGCTGCATTGCTTCTCTTACATTGATGTAGTTGTCTTAGCAACAGCAGGAAGTTTAGGGCAGGAGTAAGATGTGATCTCTGTTCTGTACAGCACAGTGCAGAATTCACATGGCTATACAAATGTTTTATGATGATCATTTCCCTTCCCTCGATGTATTAGCCTGCTTTTCTTTCACCAGCTGAACCTCATTTTGTTATTTGTTGCCCATTAGGACTGCTTCTAGGAAGGACTGACAAAACTGTTACTGAAATTGTTCACTTAAAGTTATAGATGGTGTTCAAAGCACCTGCTGTTTTGTTGAAATGTGCAGTTCAGTAGTTTTTCTAGCCTTACATTGAATGTGGGATGCTATGTTAGCGACAGCAGCGTGTGACATCATAAGCACCACTGCTTGTACCAAATGTAATCATCAGTGTGGCATCAGAAATGAAAACCAACTGAGAAAATGTTATCTAGTGGTGGGAAAGTGCTCTGCTGATAATGAAGCACAAGTACAGGCAGAGCGCAGGACATTATTCCTGAGAGAATTGGCAGAACAGAGACATAAGCTGCCTCTTTTGAAGAGAGAAACCTCTATGAGAAATAGGTCACACATGCTTGTTTAGTGGAGAGAAAGAAATGAAGATGAGACCTAGTATAAGCACACAGACAGAAGAATTATTTTAAAGCAATTTCTGACTTTTTCATAGCAAGTTTCACTCGCAGTGTCCCGCACCTACCCTTGCATCTCCTAACTCATTGCCTTCACTTGCCCTTGTCCTGGCCCTCTGGCCTGGGGGCTGGGCTGCCCCTTCTTGTCTCTGCCATTAGTAGCTTTCCTCCTGGTCTTGCCAGTGTGGAGATTGCTTGCTCGGTGTCATAGCACATGGTGGAAATTTGGCTGGGATGGCTCATTCAGTCCAGGATCATCTCAGCGTTTGGGCTCTGTGCTTCCCATCTCTGCCAGCTCTCGGAGCGTGGTACACAGCCAGCTCAGTCAGGACAGATCCGATAAAACAAGTTAAAAGGGCTGCGATTGCACCTCACTAGTGAGATGTAATTAGCCAGTTGAGAGCCACGGGTCTGAAGAAAATTTCTGTCTGTTCATACAGGAGAAGCAATATTTCTTCTTGAGGGATTTTATTCTTCTATTATTCTCCGAAGATGGTGCCTGTGGTGTCTAATCAGCAGTGGGAGTTGCGGAAGGAGAGAGCATGGTCAGAGAAGATTAAATCTTCATGGTTTCCAGATGCCATAATCACTTTTTTAGCTGCTAATATCTTGATGGAACTGTGATTATTTGCTTTTTTTAAGATGCTCATAGATTGGCCATATTTTGACCCTAGAAGGACAAGAATTACATGCAAGACACAAGCCACCCTCTGCCAAACTGTAAGCTGCAGAGGAAAAGGACACTAAAACTTGTAATAGAAAGTATCACACAGGTGTCTCTTAGTGTGCATTTTTCTCTAGGCTGATGCCTAGAAATGCTTACCTTGTTTCGGTTAATATTTCCTAGAAAGTTTCTGCCTGAAGGAGGCACCTACTGCAGAGAAACTCAGCCTCGGCAGTCAAAGGGGCCAGGAACAAACTCAGGGCAGGACCAAAACTGTGGGGTTCCGTTGTGCAATGGGGTGCGCAGCCTGTCACATTCGCCCAGTGTTTGGGGATGTGGTCCAACCTGCCAGCCCCCCTGCTCCCAAGGGCGGCCCTGGGACTTTCTTCGGCTGAGCCCTTGGATGCTGCTGGCTTTAACCTACTTGGCACAGCAGAGCTGTTTCTCACAGGACGTCCCATTGCAAGAACTGAATCATTTTCAGTTTGCTGTTCAGGTGGTTTTCCTTTCGGGGCTCAGTCAGCACAGAGAAGGAAAATTGGCTAATCAGTTTTGCTTTTGTTTACAGTCAGTTACTCCCTCTCAGGTGGTATCAGACCTCTCCAAGGTATGAATTATAAACATTGAGGGACCACGTTTATTTGTTTAGAGAAAGCCCTGACTCAAATATAATTAAAACCGTATAAACATTTGTATTGCTGTTACGGAGTGTGAATTTGGACAAAATTTTCGATGAGAGGGTGTCTTCTAACCAAAGCATCTGTCAGTGTTTGAAGTTATGAAGATATGTTCATATAGGTAGATAAATATGTGTTATCTACCTGTCATGTATGATACTCAGTAGATGATAAAAATAAACTAGAATAAAAAGAAAAAAAAATTAATAGCAGATGGAGAGGGTAAGCTGGCAGGTACATTACTGGTGAGCAGAGAAAATGGGAAGACAGGCTGACAAGTGAGGATGTGCTCCTTGCTTTTTTCAGGACAATCATTATTTCTGCAGGGAGCATCTGTGCTCCAAGCATCCTTTGCAGCAGCTTCCCGGGAAAGGCGCATAACCCCAGATTGCTTCATCTTCAATGCATCTTATACCTCCACACGTCAATTGATTCTGGCTCCTTCTGTTTTCAAATTTAAATACAATTCTGGGGACAGTGGTTGAAGACCCCTCTCCTCTGTGGATAGGAGGTGCCATAGAGCCAACGGGATGCTTGTGCCTGAAGTGGCCAGGACATGCGAATCTGCTTGGCGCACCCTGGGCCCCAGGTAAGGCATTCAGCCAGGCAGTGCAGCAGCTTCTTTCCACAACATAAAGGGCATGTTGGGTGCTAAATTGTATCCAGAGATAATTAACACAGCATGTAGCTATGCGTATGAGGAAGGTAACCTTTTTAAAGAAAGATCACTGCAACCTCTTATGAATGGCATCACATAACACCAGCGTCTTCCCTTTTGAATGTTGAGAGTTCAGTAAGATGGACAGGGGCTATTCCACGGCAGCTGGCGTAGAATCACAGAATGGTTTGGGTTGGAAGGGACCTTTAAAGGTCATCTACTCTAATCCCCCTGCAATGAGCGGGAACATCTTCCACTAGATCAGGTTGCTCAGAGCCCCGTCCAACCTGACCTTGAATGCTTCCAGGGATGGGGTATCTACAACCTCTCTGGACAACCTGTTCTAGTGTTTCACTGCCCTCATTGTAAAAAATGTCTTCCTCATATCTAGTCTAAATATACCCTCTTTTAGTTTAAAATCATTACCCCTTGTCCTGTCGTTACAGGCCCTACTAAAAAGTTTGTCCCCTTCTCTCCTGTAGGTGCCCTTTAAGTACTGAAAAGCTGCCATAAACTCTCCCGGAGCCTTCTCTTCTCCAGGCTGAACAACCCCAGCTCTCTCAGCCTGTCTTCATAGGAGAGGTGCTCCAGCCCTCTGATCATCTTTGTGGCCCTCCTGTGGACCTGCTCCAAGAGGTCCATGTCTTCCCTGTGCTGAGGGCTCCAGAGCTGGATACAGTACTCCAGGTGGGGTCTCATGAGAGTGGAATAGAGGGGCAGAATCACCTCCCTCGACCTGCTGGCCACGCTTCTTTTGACGCAGCCCAGGATGTGGTTGGCCCTCTGGGCTGTGAGCACACGTTGTTGGGTCATGTCCAATTATTCATCCACCAGTACCCCCAAGTCCTTCTCGACAGGGCTGCTCTCAATCCCTTCATCCCCCAGCCTGTATTGATACTGGAAGTTGCTCCAACCCACGTGCAGGCCTTGTTGAGCCTCATGAGATTCACACGGGCCCACTTCTCGAGCTTGTCTAGGTCCCTCTGGATGGCATCCCATCCCTCAGGCCTGTCAACTGCACCACTCAGCTTAGTGTCGTCTGCAAACTTGCTGAGGGTGCAACTCCATCTCACTGTCTATGTCATTGATGAAGATACTAAACAGTGCTGGTCCCAGTATGGGCCCCTGAGGGACACCACTTGTTGCCGGTCTCCATCTGGACATTGAGCCATTGAGCACTAGCCAATTCTTCATCCACCAAACAGTCCACCCATCAAATCCATATCTCTCCAATTTAGAGAGAAGAATGTTGTGGGGGACCATGTCAAAGGACTTACAGAAGTCCAGATAGATGACATCCGTAGCTCTTCCCTTGTCCACTGATTTAGTCACTCCATCATAGAAGGCTGTTAGGTTGGTCAGGCAGGACTTCACCTTGGGGAAGCCATGCTGGCTGTCTCGAGTCACCTCCCTGCCCGCCATGTGCCTTAGCATAGCTTCTAGGAAGATCTGTTCCATGAT
>RSEF01000001.1:201861335-201880338 GCA_003993805.1 Himantopus leucocephalus | reverse complement strand
CTTCTGTATGTTCAGGTTCCTCAGGTGGTCATGAACCTGATCTCTCTTACAGTGGGAGGGACTTTGCTCCCCCAGTCCCCACCTTGTGGTCCATCCTCTCGAGAGGTGTGGGGAGAGAGCTTGCCAGTGAAGACTCAGGGAAAAAAGTTGTTGACTACCTCAGCCTTCTCATTGTCTGTGTTTACGCGTTTGCCAGTCTTGCTCATCGGGGGGTATGATTTCTTTGACCTTCCTTTTCTGGCTGACATACCTTGAGAAGCCCTTATTATTCCTTGCATCCTTTGCCAAGTTCAGCTCCAGCTGAGCCTTGGCCTTCTTGACCCCATCCCTACACAATTGGGCAGTGTCCCTATACAATTCCCAGGATACCTGTCCCTGCTTCCACTGCCTATGCATTTCCTTCTTGCCCTTTAGTTTGACCAGCAGATCTCGCCTCATCCATGCAGGCCTCTTGCCCTCTTTTCCTGATTTTTTACACCTAAGGATTGAGAGCTCTTGCGCTCTATGGAAAGCATCCTTAAATATTTGCCAGCTCTGTTCTTCTCCCTTGTCCCTGAGGGCAGTTTCCAAGGGGGTCTGACTGACTAACTCCTTGAAGAGTTGGAAGTTTGCTTTCCTAAAATTCAGGGTCCTGACTTTATTCTTTGCCTGACCTGTATCCCTCAGGACTGTGAACTCCACTGGTGCATGATCGCTGCAGCCCAGGCTGCCTTCAATCTTGACGTCACCAATAAGCTCACTTCAATGGTCCCATGCACTTTTACTTTAGTCTTATATAAATACTGATGTGATTTTACCACTGTGTAGATGTAGCCTCAGTGGGTTACTTGTAGGACTGCATAAAAGAGCACCAGAGGCTATTCCCTTGGACCAAAGCCTCAGGAGCTGATGGTCCCTCATCCATAGCGGGCAGCAGTGGTGCTCCCAGTGACAAACCCGTGAAGAAGAGTAACTGTTGGAGCGGGCCAAAACAGAAGCCAAACAGAAGTTAATCTGCATAGTCATGGTTGAGGGTACAAAACGTGGGATTTATTTCCATTAACTAAAAATATGCGTAATATAGACATGTGTATCAGAGCCGGTCACCCTGAACTGCCCCACCTATCCCCTACAGTCAATAGGGAGAAAGAAGCAATTTTGGGGCCACTTTCATATATGACCTATTTTATTTAGGATGATACAAAACCTACTGTTACTGAAGTTACTGTTTTTCTCCATGGTGGACAAAGGGAGTTTGGCCATCTACCTTGTGCACATTTACCTGCATTGTAAATGTCTTAGTTCAGATGAATCCAGACCTGAAATACCTGTTGATTGATGGTGTTTTGTGACATCTAGCTTGAGAGTTCTGGAAAACCTGTCCAGATCTTACTTCCACCCCTGTATACCTCAATATCTGTGGAAAAATCCAACTCATTATCTTTAGATGTTTACTTATGGAAGGGAAAAGGGCTTGGCATGCTGACCATGTTAAAGGTTTTCTTGCCACCAAAGAAGTTTATGTAAAAAATTACTTTTATTTGCTGCGTGAATTGTTCTTTATATGAAGTCACTTCCTCAAAGCCATGTAATTTCGGTGTACCCAGCAGTGAAAACACTAAATACACTGTCTTTGATATCTTCAAGGGGGTTGAAACAGTCACCGTTAATCACTCAAAGATATGGAAATGACTTATGCAAGCAAAAAAGAAAAGCCACTTCCCAATCAAAGACACAGTGCTTGACTTTCCTTTTAGTTACACTGGTGCAAATTGAGAGTTGCTGGTGTCAATTACATTTTGTCTGGATTTGCACTGGCTTAACGGAGATAACAATCAGGCCCCATGGCTTCTAATCAAGTTTGATATTACCCTGGTGAGTTGTTATAATCCCTTAAATGGCACCATGTGGTAAGAAATCAATTGTGTTATGAAAATTACTCAGCTTTTCAGTTGTGGTAGTGTACTCTGGTCTAATTGTCTAATTTTACCTGCTAAATAAAGACAATATTCAGAATTCTCTATTGTATCACAGCTCCAGTGGACATCCATATTTGTAATTCTCAGTGTAAAAAAGAAAGACAAATTTTTTTAGGTCAAAGAAGAGTTTTGAATATGCATCACAGAATAAATAGTCACTAGTAAGTACATTGTCTTGCAAAAACCCTTATAGTTTAATTAAATCGACAGAAATATTCTTTGATTGCAAACATCTATATAGCATTATATAAGGACAGAATTATGCCAGATACTGTACCGGTGAAATAACAGAGACAATTTATACAGCTGATGTAAAAACTATACCTTGCTTTATTGTACTGCTGTCCCTTGCTATCGTCTTTGCATTTTGCTCATTGCTTTAAGTTGGGACTCCAACTTTTGTGAGCAGCATTAGCATTATGGGTCTTTTGGGTTATATGAAAATAGAAGTAGTAAGTACATATAACAAATATTTGCTCTTACACTGGATAAAGGCAAGTTGCATTCCCTTCCATAAGCTGTTCTTCAAAGTTATATAAAAAAGTGCAAAGATACGGTTAAGGTATTTCCTTTGTTAGTTAATTCTAGGGATTTTTTTTTAACCACTTATGAACATCTATCAGCTTTGATTACTTAAGAGGGGTATTCCATACTTAGAGAGGTCTTGTTATTCTGGGGAAAATTTTCAGAGTTTTGGCTTTTGAAGTTATTTTCACTTTTGCCTTTGATTGTATTCTTCAGTGCAATTCAAAACAATTAGTAAAGTCTGGAATGAATCTTTTCAGAAGTTTAGTAAAAACAAAAAAATAACTATTTCTGCTTTGNGAATGAATCTTTTCAGAAGTTTAGTAAAAACAAAAAGTAACTATTTCTGCTTTCTCCTATCAGACTGTTCCCAGAGGGCAGAACCAAGCTCAGAATTTTTAATTTCAGTACCTTGTAATAATTCAGTTCATGAAATTAGCTGTTTGAAAAAATACTATTAATTGGTTTATGAACTTCAGAAGTTGGTAAAAAAGATCCCACAATATCCGTGAATATGGACACTTGGAGCATGATTGGTTGAAAAGAGCAGAAATAGAAGTTTTCCATCTTTTCACCTGTGAATATATACACAGTGTGGTTTTATTTTCATGTGAGTACCCAGAAAGCTTGGAATAAATTCTGTTTTCCTGTCTGCTATACTTTGTGCACAAATGCTTGGGCATGGGTATTTTTTCTGAAGGCAACCTCTTGCCAGTGCCGATAGTGCAGGTTATTTGTGCTGTTGCATGCCTGTAATTCAGCCTGTGGAACTTATGCGTAACTGAGCAATAGTCCTACAAGTTCTGCTACGCACAGAAATGGTGTGTATGCGCTTCTCAGAAACAAATGCACCTGGAACACAGTTTTGAATATTATAAATTCTACACTGGAAGAAAACAACAAAAATAAGCACACTCACATACATACTCAATAGGCAGCTGTTTGCTGTTAGAGTTACCTAGATGCAAATTTCTATTGTTTGGGAATATCTTGCAGTTGCTTTAACTGTGGCTCTAAAACCAAATCAGTAGATTCAGTTCACTCAGTTGCTTGCTTGGTCATCCTGTGACCAAGGTGAATAGATATAGTTTTGTTTATTTTCCAAAGAAATACCAATATGAATCACTGAACATTTACTTTGTGCTTGGAGTACTCTCCGCTGTGCAGAAATGCCTCGGAGCACCGTGAGTGGAGTTGCTTGCATGAGCCATGAAATGTGACTGTGGCATTTAGAGGCACTATGAAGTGAGAAGGTTGCAACAGCTTGGTTTCTAGAAGGCCACCTTGCATTGTGAGTGACCTGTCATGTTTTTCACTCTGCTGATGTGTCGCAACACACTGTCATCCTGCAACACTAAACTGCTGTAGCGTGTATCGATCGACTGTGCTGTATAGGATGTAAAGTGTGGTTGCAGGACATGTGGTGTGGTTGAGAACAAGGTGAGCAACGGACGTAAGCAATAAGTAAAATTCTTTTGTGGTCGTGTGTGTAATAAAAAAGACCAGATTTGTTGCACTGGGGAAACCCTCATGCGCAGACCTGGATGTGCACGTTTTCCAAAGCAATTAGAATTATTGGCATCACAGACTGCTTGTCCTGGGTAAGTTCATGTTTCATGTAACATCAAAACAATGGCATTTCATGGACTTTGGGTAATATTTTAGGATTTCTTATATACTCCAAAGCACAATCTCTTCACCTGATAGTGGAGTATTTGGAGGAGTAGCGACTGCTAATTCTCATCCCCAGTATACTTCTTGCACATTGACCAGTTTATTCTCTGTTGTATTTTTCACTTTGTTTTCTTCCGTTTTTTTTCCCCATGGGGAAAAATGTGGCATGTGGGAAGGAGGCATTAATAGTACTTCAGGATCATAAATTTATTATAATTGCTTTATTATGGTACAAATTAAAAAAGCACAACAAAGGGAAGATGTTTCATATAAAGTGACAGTTGATTTTTCTCTGCTTGCCCATAAAATACCCCTTTATCCCAACCTTCTCTGAATATCACGCTTTATTTTCCAGAGAGAAAATTCTAAGCTTGGGGCACATTTCATTAAATCTTTGCAAACCACTGATGCCCAGAATATGTTCTGCTTAGCATAATCACATTAATTTCAGTTTTCACAGACGTATGTGTTCCACCATCCACATCTTTTAATCGCTAACCCAACCTCCATGAAAAGCTTTTTGGGAAAAGCATGCCGTATAAAATGAAATCAAATTGTTCTGAGGCTAGTTTCTGAATGTTACATGGAAGCTTTTACTCTTGACAACACTGGCATCAACTTGCCTTTCCTTCAGATGAAAAGTTTAGACTTGAAGCAAAAAGCCATGCTCGTTTGAAGCCTGGTACATTGACAACACAGGGACTAGGCATTTTATCAGCACTATTTCATCCTAATCACGACTGTGGAATTTGAACGTGGTGGTTGTTCTGGGTGGAGTAGGTCCTACTGGGAGCTCATCAGTTCAGTCCTGGATGGGGATTATCCCTAATTCCACGCAGGCACAGTGCCTCAACTGAGACTGGAAAGAGTCACATATTTTTAAAATACTGTTATGTGTTTATATTCATATGTGCCAATCCTAAGCTTTCCCTTTAATATTGTTTTCTGAGAGGGAAGCAAAAATGTAGGGGTATGGGTGAGAAAGAAGAAGGGAGAAACAAACAAATTAAGTACTGGCATCACCAAGCTGGGACTGTTAAAAGCGGGAGACAAGCATTTATAATAATGAGAAGGCACTGTGGAAGTCAAGTCTGGGAAAGGCCTTCAGTATTGAGTATTTCAGTGACAGCTAGCTCCTCTGGTTTCCTAGGATATTGGCCCCAGGTAAAGGATTAATAAAATATTAACCTGACAATAGCTGCTTCTCCTGGATGCAAGTGCTCATTATCTGAAAAAATAGTCCAAAGAACTTAATAAAAAAAGAAAATATCATTATTTAAATTGTCTTCTTGCAATGATTTGCACAAGGAAAAATCATCGAAGGATCATTTCATCTTGATTGTGCGCCATGCTATGTATCAAATTACATCAGATTTATGCTGCAAGTAGCCCTTCTTCAGGAGCATCTGGCTGGCAAAAGCTTATTCTAGCCAAGAGGCAATGCAGTTGTATAAGTCATCCCATTTCATGGATATAATTCTTCAATCAGTCAGCAGAAAGGGAGTAAAAGTTCTGAATATGTTGGTCATAATACAACTGTCTAACCTGGGATATTTTCCTTTGTCTGACGATGATATTTGAAGCTGTATGGGGCAACTTGTTTATCCATGCAGAGCCAGATCCTGCCAACACTGCATTCAACAACACATTACTCCATAAATAAATCTAATGGGACTGCTTGAAAAATGAGACTCTGCTTAGACTGAAAAAAAAGTTAAAGTCTGTCCCTGAAAGAGTTGAACCTCAGTTACAAGAAATGGATGTAAGGTACAAAAAAAGATGGCCTTCCCCTTTCCGGTCTCTGAAAACTTTTAGTAGCTTGCAGTTCATGGCTAATGTTTCCAGAAAAAATAGATGCCTGCTCCCATTCCCTGCTCATGCATACGGTGGCAACAAATTTTGTATGGGAGTACAGTAAATTGTTAAAGGTCTTCCATTTCATGTTCAAGTTTAATTACTGTAATTTTCTTCATGCAGTTTTTCACTTTCTACTCCAGCAATAATGACATAGATAAGTAGTAATAAGATAATATAACAATAAAGGATTATAACATGAAATGGAAATTAAAAAAAAAAAAGCAAAGTTTCTGTGTCAGCAGCACAGCATTTAAAAGGCATTAAGAAAAATTCTTGGTCTGAGAGGAAGAAGCAATTTCTCAGCTGCTAAAAATTTAATCTAAACTGTGTTGTAGAAGACAGGGATTTCCCCAGAGATTATGATAAAGCTTCTACAGGTGCCTAAACCAGTAGTCATAGTCTTCAAGACAGCGAGATCTATTTGTCTGGTGTTCGTATCTTCTCTTTCCAGCTTCTGTCTGCACAGTTTCTGAAGACTAGTAGCCTCACAGGAGAGTCTTGGGTGATCCATCTGGGTTAATAGAGCTAATGTTTGATTGTTTTGCTCTAGACCTTCTACTAGCACCACCAGTGTACCTGAGCGTGAGCCATGTAGCCAACATCTGCCACATGTCGTTCAGTCATTCATCTTATTTGCCTGGTACGTTTGCCTTTCTTTCCGAAATTTTATCTCTTTCTCTTACTCCATGATCTCTATTGTTTCTCTTCCTGGAGTAACCCTGATTTTACATCAAGAGGTCTTTGATCTAGTCTTTGCTGAACTTGACCAAGGCTCATAATGTAGAAAGCAGAACATTGTAATCTCTTAATCAATTTCAGCACTTATTTAATTTCTTTCTTAAATTGAAGCAAAAGCCATAACTCTTCTACAACACATCGTTCAGATCCCTCTGGCAAATGCTGACCCAGACTGAATGTTTGCCCGTGCAGTGGCGTGCTGGTATATCAGGTTGGATTCAAGAATAGGTGGTGTATTACACCATGGCACTTCAACACTGTCTTACCTTGAGAAATTCATGGAGAATTCTCTGCCAAGAACCTCTATGAGAGTGTAACACAGGTATACTGGACTGAATTTGCTTGCACAGGGACAGTTCAGCACAGGTATCTCCAAACTGTACCTTCCCAAACCTTCTGGTAGTACCATAAGCTTGCAGGCCAACGGCCACTGGGCAGAGATGCCCAGCGTTCTATTAAGAGGTTCCAGGTAGTGTTTCTTATTCATTTCAAGTGGGGCTAAAAGCAGACTGTACAGTCTCATCCCGAAATTGGGAATCCGTATATTTTGGGGAATGTCCGGATGCTATTTCAGGTTTTGGAACAGAGTTTTAAAATTCTGTGTTTGTTTCATAGAAAGAATTAAGACTTAATGCAATACTGTGTAGCTATTCTTGGTTTCAAATATAAAGTACAAAAAATAAGAGGAAATGAACAGGATTTTCATCATCAGTTTCCCAGTACAGATCTGAGAACTTAAATTTTTGCATAACTGTTTTCTCCAACTTTACTGTGAACTGGTACATAGGTATGTCTTCTTTGCTTGTATCACTTGCTGGTATGTACGGTTCTCACACATGCTATCAGCTGGAATCAGAGGGAAGTTAATAAACTTTTTTAATGCAAAGCTTTTTCTAGAGAGGTCTTTATAGGACCAATGTGGGACCACCCAGATCTAAGGAGTCCTCCAAAACATGCTAACCTTTTTCTTGCCTAAATGATATTTGTCTGGGAGGGACAGATGATGCATGTCCCTGGCTCTCTGGAGAAGTTCTCAGGTGACAGTATGCAATATTAATCACTGTGCTGCATCCGCCGAGCTGTCATGAAGGTTTCATGCATTCTAGAGTACTGTGGAATCCATTCCCCAGGGCATCCAGACATCTCTAAATTCCTGGGACAACAGAGACTCTGTGAGGTTGAGGATGTGAGCTGCAGACAGACAGATTCACCAAAGGGATTCACTGGTCAGCTTAGTCATTCAGGGACACAAACACCCCTACCTTCCTCACAGAGGTCATCGTCTTCATCAGAAGAGAAGATCCTAGTCATAAAGGATTAGTAAAAAGGGATAGCTGGCTTCTAGCTTCTGTTCTTCAAGGGGCACAGAAGCAGAGGGTAGCAGGACCAATTTTAGGCTACCATTTCTAGTTGGAGGGTTGCTGGGAACCCAAATGCATCTCAGATCTGGGGAGGTTAGGACAATGAGAAATGCTTCTTTCATTACTTTGTTCTTCTGTGTCGGGATTGCCAGTGTTGATCAAAGTCATTTTTGTATCATCTCTTGGCAGATTTTCCCAGTGCACTGCGGTTGGTAATTTACAGCAGAACACTTTCAGCAGTAACCGTAACTGACATGTGAAAGTGGTTTATTCTCATTTAAAAGCTTGGGCAATGTAAAAGTTAGGCAAGGAGAGGTAATATCACATATTATAACAGCTGATGTAGCTGAAAAGGCATGGGCACGTTTCCAAACACCCAAACCCTTCTCAGGAGTGCTACAGAGACAGAGACTACAGAGAAATGAAAATCCAGTGCCTCCCCTTCAAATGTGGCATTTCCAAAATGCCTCCCAGTGCTGCAAATCAGTACAAGTTTAGAATATGTCTGATTTATAGCCATAGCACATGTTGCGAGTCTGGAAACTCAATAACATTTTATTACCTACTAAAGAAGTTGTTTATTTAAATGATTACTTCTTGCGGCAGATACCAGAAGATAAACAATGTATAAATGAGTAAACTGTGTGTCTGAATGCTTTGTGACTAGCCTCTTCCGTTCATTTTATGCCATTCATTTCTGAATTTATTCCACAAGAAATACAGATACTACTATTACATCTTCCAGAAAAGCAAAAAAAGTCTCTTCAGCTGCGGGAATCAGCGTACCTTACAAGAACCACATGTTTTATCAGATTTTCATTCTGATAGTCAGTTGTAAGTGAAATTGTTAAGTTCCTATTTTCCAAGTGAAAAGCAATGATAATTCATGTGATAATTCTCCCAGCCAGAAAAACCCAGGAAGCTTTATTTTAGAGATGCATAATGAAACATGATGGGAAGGTCCCTTTTTCCACGGCCTCACATTTCCTTCCCTATTAGCATGATATTTATAGATATAAAGGCAAAAAATCAGTTTCTCATCTGACAAAATGTATTTATCTTCTGCACATAATCTTGAACTAGTCTTTTTTTCCCCGCACCCTGTTCTTGAAAGTATCATTCAATGTGAGTTCCTATCTGCAGCTGTGCTATAAAAGGTGCTCTCCCTTTCCTACAGAGGTGTGGTGTCTCCTTTTGAAAGCTGATATGTAGCACTAGTCTCTGTCCTCTACCCAAAGGAGCAGTGAAGGACTAAAGTGTCCTGTGATCCTGATCACACCATACTGTGAATAGAGTTTCTGGCTACCCCGTGCCATGGGGAATGTTAAGGGCTCGTGTAGCCAAAGGACTGTGTTTTGCCTGATGGCCTCAGAAGGCCTTCTTTAATCGGGGAAATTGTGTCTGGTGGAGCTGAAGCTTTCTCTTTCCATCTCCCTTTGCCTTACTCTCTGAAACCCTTTTTTTGCAGACTTTTTGCTGCCTGCTGGGGAGGAACTGAGACTATTTTGGTGTTACTGTAATAATTTCTTATCCTATCGTCCATCTCCAAAACTGCTCTGTTTCAGTTGGTGGCTCACTGTTACCAACTTGCTTGATCAGACTTTGCAGGTCTGTTGCTGGGGTTGGGGAGATAAGCAAGGTCTGACAAATGTCAGTTCTTGATGATTAGGCATGGTGAGGTGACGTATGTGTGTAGTCCCCTTCTTTTCTTCTGGGCTTCGGCTATAGTAGGCATTATATCTGTTACTGGTGAGGCTGGCTAATAAAAGCCATCACATCCTGGCTGGCATTGGTCATGCTTAATTGCAGGCACATATTGAGGTTCGTGTTGGAAGTAGTTGCTTAGATTTCCATTCAGTCAGTGCACAGTCGTTGGTATTTCTAGAGTGGGATTAACGAGATTTATTTTAGACTTTTACAGTGATTATTTCTGCCCATGGCCTGTGACAAAAGGGTAAATGCTAATCTTAAATGCCTAAAACCCCAAACTTTCGGTGTAGTGTCTACAGTGTAAGCATGGAAAGTTAGGTGAGGTTGATCCCTCTGCTTATGCACTTTGCAATCATCTCTCCTCTTTAGGTAAAGTAGATAAATGTCAGCTGCTCCAGCAGCCACTGTCTCTAGCAATGGAACTAAACTGGGAGGAGAAACACTTTGCTGGGGACTGCTGTCTGCTCCGGACCCTCGCATCCATTGGTGTGCACCCTTACACAGCCTCATGGCCACAGGTTGACTGTCAGCTGATCGCGGGCAGGGTCTCATTTCTGTGGCCATTCTCATGTCTTAACATGAGCAATGGAATCTAGTAGAATTATTTAAATTATTTTTCACAACCCAGACTATTTCCAGAAGAGAATTTGGGGGGGGATATTGTTAACAATGTTTTTCCCGCATCTTTGCTCAGGGCTCTTGCAACATATTCCTCTATTTCTGCTTGGACTGGAACAGCAAGGCAAGCTCTGAAAGGATCTTCGGAAATCATAGTCCTGCTAACCATCAGATTAACACAGATAATTGCTTAGTGTCCTGACTCCAGTGCATGTTTCTGATATGCAGTATAGCTTTATAGTAGTATTGTGAAATATGACCAGGGTATTACTCTTGCTTTCTTAGTGACTAATCATTGGAAAATTTGATGTTGGTTGACAATTTAGCCATTGTCAAATATAATCTAAATCTTTGCTGAGAGCAACGCTGAGTGTATGGCAGGAGAACAATAACAATGTCTGAATTGCAGCTTTCTAGAGAAATCAATTCTGATTTTACAATTAGGCTTTTAAAGTTTCTGTGTGTTGTAGAGAATGGCGCAAGTCAGACTAATGCACTAAGACATTTTTGTCTTGGGCAGAATGTGTGTAAAATACAGCAGAGCTGTCATGACTTTTTTTTTAACAATCCTAAAATATAATCACTGTTTTCTAATACACATCTTAATATTTTAGTGTTTTTCACATCTCTGTATCTTCAGAAAACGACGACTTCTATTGAAGTGCTGTCATTTTCCTTAAATAAGAAACTCCAAATCCTAAACTTCATTTTCACAAAATAAATTATTCAACAAGTCGTCTTTAATTATCTCCTCTTTGACTGCTTTGTTGCCTGAATTGTTCATTGCTCTTGCAGAGAAAATGAACCCCCGGATTTCCCTAATGGTTATTGTAGATGTCAGCTGTAGTGTGCAGACTCTTCAAAGGATCACTCCCATGACCTAATCTCAGTGCTCCTAAAGCTCACCAATGATTACTATGTTATGTTTTAGTAGTGACTATGAGGTGGCGGGGAGTGCTCGTTGCTAGTTTTTATTATCCACAGAAAAAACTTTGTACCATTCAAAAATGCAAGCTGCATACTCATTAATGTGCCAAAGACATCTAAGGTCATGGTTACATATAAAGCGGGAAGCTTGCCACATATTGATAGGGTAATTAAACAGGATGGAGGAGTGAATGAACCGTACATAACAGATGTTAGGCACATCACTCAATGGACTATTGGAAGGTGCTTGGGTGCTGTTATGAGTAAGCCCATACAAGGAACTGTGTGGGAGAGTAAACCCACCCAGCTTTTGTCCTCCACCACGTGCCTCTCTGTTTTCTTCCCTGTTTTCACAGGTAAGTAGCATGGTTGAGTTGGGTCTTGAAGGCTTCTGCATCTCGTACCTACAAACAGACTTAAGGCAGTAGCATGGAAAATTCCAACCGCTTTGTTTCCTGCTCCTGGTGAGGCATTTCCGTTCAGGCTAATCCTAAGTGATATAAGTACCGTGTTGGGCAGTGTGGGATTTTGAGAGAACATCCTGGCAAATGAATACCTTCTGTATTTGCACTGTGGGCTAGATAGCTGAAACCTCTGTGAAGACTTACTCATCCCTATAAAACCATCCTGTATTTGGATGTTACCTGGCAGAGTTGGATGTATCAATCAGTCACTGACTGACCAGACCGTGTCCTTCAGGGCTAACTCTGGCAACATATCAAACCACTGAGGCTAACTCTGAGACTGGTCTGGTGCACAGCTGAAAACATTTTTTTTCCAGTACCAGGCACTCGGAGACTATCAACACTGAACCTGAAAAGTCAAAGTTCTTTTTTCATGTTTAGACCTGAGATGACTTTCTACTGAAGACAAACACATCTAAAGAGCCATCTTGGGCTTTGTAATCACTGTGTTTGCAGGGTTTTGCAGCTGTGGCATGCTATTGACATCTGATGAAAGCCAAGCAGACAAAGCTTTCTCTTTCCCCACATCCTCCCCAAAAGAACAGCAGATTTTTTATAAATGTATTTGTACTAACAGTAGTATCTTTTTTCCTTTCCCCTTTTTTTTAGCAACTTGATTCAGTCTTTCATTCCTAAATGTGACAGGTGAACTCTCTGGGCCAAGTTTCAACTTGCAACTTGTATTTATAAGGGAGAAGTAGGCCATGGAAAAACGGGCTTTGAAATGGAAATTCTTCCTCAGCTACAGCCACAGCAGTGCTGCTCAGTGTCCTATTTTGTTTTCTTTTTCCCATCGTCAGCCAAATCAGGCTCACCGCTCCTTGTTCAAAGGAGAAGTGTTAACTTTCCAGAATTCCCTGTGCTGCTGCTTACGAGTCTTACAGACGTTGTCAAATACCGTATCCAGTATTCCATGTCTTTGAGCAGGTCTTGAGTTTCTAAGAAAAGGCTATTCTTCTCTGACTTCCAGAGCCTTGGAGCTAGCTCTAGGATACAGGGAACCCAAACAAAATAGAAGGTATGTTTTCATATTCCGGTGCTTGCATGTTATTTCTAGACCAGTGTATGCATTTCTGCTGGATAACCCTACGCCAGCTGTATGCTTCCATCTTACCAGGCTTCCATTAAAATCAGTAGCTGATCATACAACATGTGTAGAGTAAGCCAATGTTGGATATTTGTGGGAACAGTCAATATGTTACTGGAAAGTTCCTTAAATGTTTGCTCGATAACAAAGTAAAGTGAGACAAAGTGAAGGTTAGTTGAACGTGAAGCTAGAGCTGCTCTATGACTGGACAGCCACTGTAATTGTGAGCTATTATTAAGGTATTTCTCTTTTTAAGCAAGTATGCTGTCTCTTTTGGAGTTCATTTTGCTTCCAAATATATGAATTCTGATCTCATTCCATTTGGAGAAGCCCTGTGTTTTGGCAGATGGTAAAACTTTCTGTGGAGTGCCTTGCAAATGTTGGGGTGTGAAGCGCACTTGGCGGTGGTGCTCGGAAAATGATCTGATGTGATTTGCGAAGCATGCTGTACCGGTATGCAGTACCTGGGAGAATGAAACCATGAGCACAGCGTAGCGTGCCCAGATCTTGCACAGGGTAGCATAAAGCATAACTCCTTGGCATTTTCTCCGGTGCTGAAACAGCAGGATTTTAGCTGACGATCTTCCCTGGCCATCTGGTGAAAGAGTGTGAAAGAACTTTACAGGGACTAATTATTTCCTAGATTAATATTGCTGACAAGTACTCCATGAGGCAGCGTGTATGTTTGCAGGGTGTTATGCTACTAGAAATGCCATTAATTATTTTGCCCGTGATTCGCCGAACACTGCGATTCTGTATGCTGGCGTTCTGCCCCAACATCACCATCTGTGTATATCACAGGCTATACCATAGTATTTATTTCAGATCTTTCTGGAGATTTTTCCATTTTCAGATATAAGAGTATGGATTAAGTAATTTTTAATATAAGGTATTAAAACAATATAACTTTTTAACACAATTTTCCTTGCAAAACTTGTCAAAATCTGCTTACTAACAATATGCTCAGTGGGATGTACTCTCAGCCTAACTCTCAGGCACTGCAGTCTAAACTGAGTTTAACAGTCTTCTACATTAATTAACTTCTCAATTTTTTTTTTTTTAAAGTCGCTGTGACATAGTGACTTTTTTGTACCTTATAACTAAGGTATAATACTTATTATGTTGTGATGTAAATATGAAAAATACAACATTAGCTATCCATATTAAAAATATTTATGCTACACATGGAGACATGTCCATAATTTGATCAAAGATATCAACATAATCAATGTGACCATCAGAAGTGTTAAAAAAATGATCAAAATATTCCTGGTTTCAAAGTACTAGAAATATTTTAAATAAATTTAAACTGATTTTGCTTTCACGGCTTCACTGGATTCTGATTGATGATGATTTTCTTCCCAACACAGAAATCTGATGCAATTCCACATCTAGTCAAAGAACTGTTGCTTTTTCATTGATTTATCTATAGTGCATTTATTAAGAATAATTTCAGATTAAAATGCCCATAGGTTCTCTTCGACCTTCTGTGTTACTTACTGTGGCTTCAAGGACTTTTAACACTTTAAGTGTACAAAACTAGTCTGATCTGACAAACTCCTGTAGGTTTTTCTGTTGTTAAAACAGATGTCCTGCCTTATTTACTGTAAAATAGAACAATCACCCAGTGGAGCAACACATATGGTCTAAATTCACTGACCTATATTCGCTGGTAAAAAGAAAATCTCTGGTGAAACCTCAGGGAGGAAGGAAGCATCATGTTATCCCTTCACAGAGAAAAAGAAGGAATCAAAGAGTTTATAGAGCACTGGGGAGTTTACATAAAAGAAAAATATTTTCGGGGTGGATGACTGTGGAAAAATAAAAGGCATTTTAGACTCTTGCAGTGGAAACAGAAGAAAGTGGTGGAATTTGTACATGGAAAGCTGGGGTGAGATAAAATGGAAAAGATAAGATTTGTGATGGGATAGCAAGAAGCACCTTGTTAATGGAGCAGGGATGTGGTCCTCAGGGAGAAGGGTGTTCTTGCTTGGGAGAAAACTCTGAGCTTTGCAGACTGTGTTCAGAAGTATCACCCAACCCAAACACCGAAGCCAGTGCATGAACTTTGCAGGAAACCAAAAAATCATCACTGATTATTGGAAAAGGAGCAGGTAGGATGAGAGTACACAACTCAGTATCTTAGATTATTAAACTGCTTCAGGGATACACTCTCTGTTTCTTGTCACAAGGACTACTGCAGTCAACCTAAAAACCTCTTATGAATGCCCAAATAAAACCTGTATCCTTTATGTTTTGTTACCTTTGCATTTGGCAAAGGTTTTCTTTATTTGTACGAACCTCTTAGAGCTCTAGCACAGCATCACTCAAGAATTTGCTCTTAATGCGGTGTCTGCCTAACCCTGACTCTGACTGAAGAGACGCTTTATACTCCAGCGAGGGGACCTGTGGCTCAAAGCCAGAGTGCCACTGACATGTCTATTAGTACTGACCCAGAGAAGTAGCTCTGTGCCTTATGCAGTAACTCTCTGCTCCCAGTGTGGTGTTTCACAGGGAGTCTGTGTTCCTCTGTGGGTTTTTACCTCTGGAGTAGGTAACATAAAAAAGCTGAGTCACTACTGCAACAGAAGACAAACCCTTGAACAGCATGAAGACAAGCGTTTTCACAAAACGGGTGATACGATTGCACTTTACTTTCAGCTACCAGGCGGCTACGTGGTGGTTTTCCTTGAAGGAGCCAAACCTGTTTTTCAAAGGCTTTTCCAGAGCCCTGCCCATAGGATTCACCACTTTGACTATAGGAAATACTATTGCAAAGCAGGGAGCCAAGATTTACCTGACTTTAACCATATAAAAGAGCCAGGATGATTCAGGCCACAAGTCTAACTTGAATTTCCATTGAGAAGGGCCTCTTTCTCTCAGCAGGTTGCAGAGTACGCCTGCATGACTTGCCTAAACTCAGTGCTTACCTCTTAGGCAGCTAAAGTGTGGTGAAAAGAAACCCTGCTCTGCAGAGATGAAGTGATTTGCCCACCACTAAAATTGACTGGAGTCCAGAGTTCAGGCCTCGTAGGCTGGGACTCTGGCCAGATGTAGATATTACATTGTAGGTGTCTACGCCTGAACCACCCCTCAGGCAGCATTCAAGTCAGCGGAGAAAATCATCTCATTTCGGTCTAGGCTAGGTGCATAGAATGAGTCAGATGAATTCTGCCCTGAAAATACCTCATTTTCTCTGTTGTTTGTAAAAGGAACTTGAGGTGACTAGTTCAGCTGTAGATGCTTGCAGAAAGGTGAGATGAGTCCAGCCCCTCATTGTAGCCCTTACTCTACAAATGCTGACTTTTAGTAGCAGCAGCAAATTGCGGCAAATTGCAGCTTCTGTTGGATCTGTGCATTGGTATAGGGAATAGACTGGTCTGGTTGGAAGACTATGAATTGGGACTTCAGTCCTAATCCCAGCTAAGACAGTCTGCTTCTACGAGTTTGTTGTGGGTGAAGAATCACCAATAAACCAAATCCTAAATATGGATTCCGGTCACTTCTACCAATAAGAAAACTACGGATAGGTTGTTGTGTGCTATTACAGGTAGGGCATGAACTAACAAGAAACAGGATTAGTACCAATGGTTCTTTGAGGTCCCCCTCCACGTTGTTTTCAGTAGTCTCTTTTATCACCTCACTTCCTCTTCCCAGTGCTTTGGAGACCCCTTTTCACACAAACATCTGCCTGCTGCCCCTGCTCTGGGTTAGAAGACTGGGGCTCTTTTCTCCTATATGTCCCTTGCTCCTGATTTTCTAAGCTTTTTCTCCTTTCATTTCAGGACCAGCCTGTTGTCACAGCAACTTGGGTTGGCTTAAGGAATATGCAGGGGTAGAGAAATTGAGATAAAACTGAGTTGTGTAGTGTGAAATGTCTTCCCACTGAAAAGCAGAATGACAGAGCATTAGACAGAATAAACTTGAGCATCACATCACAGATGATTTAAATCTGTTGCTCCCTCACAGTGTGATGGTGCCCTGTGTGCTTGAGCGACCTCTGTGCAAAGGGAGTAGGCTGGATGTGGGGTCTGAGTGCCCTGTCTTAGCTTTCCAGCTGCTATTTATATTACCTTAGGTCACAGAGCATCCAACTGAGAACAGGACCATGCTGTGTGAAGTACAAGGAGCGTACAAGGAGTTTTGTACAGTCTTTGACAAAAGACCACAGTCTTTTAGTGAGTCTTGAACAGTCTTTGACTAAAGAAGAGCATGCAAGTTAAACACACAGGGCAAGCAAGGGTCAAAAAGTAAAGAAACACCCGTGGGGAACTTGCCATGAATCAAAAAGAGGTGGAGTATACATCTACACTGTTGTTTTGGATTTGATCTTATGCTTTGGTCAGCTTTTTCTTGAATGACTTTCAATGGCCCGTGCTAGCCAAGCAGGTGAAAGACACCTGTATCATGTGAATCCAACCCCAACAATGAATTCAAAGGTGCTACAGCAGTGAAGGATCTGATCTTATAAATTACTTAGCACACCTTAAAGTTACCTCTTTTAACAAAGACTGAGGTGGAGCCAAGAACGAGCAAGCCCAGTATCACTAAAGAGTAAGCAAATCTCTCCCTGCATCCCCAAACCTTAGCTTTGTATTGCAATATTGCACTGTACTTCTCAGTGAAATATCTGTAATGTATGTCATGATAGTCTTCTGTCCCGGATAGGTTGTGCCATAGCTGATCTCTGAGGTCTTTTCAGGTTAATGGGATTAGACTGTTCTTGCTTTTCTTTTTTTAATGCTGGATATTTCTAAGCGTGGTTTTTAGTTGCCTTCCATACTCCAAATAAATGATGATGTTATCTCCCTCTTTTACTAAAAGCCCTATATGTTACATTCTGAAAGGCTTACACTGAGCCATACTTATTTCTTGACTAGTCCCATTTGCATAAGGTGCTTCTCCATGTGGCTTTGTGGTCTAGCCCCTTATAAAACATTGCTGCCAGCTAGGAGCTTCTTCTTCCCAAATTTGCTCTGTTTAAGTATGTTGCTTTGATTTCATTTGGGGTGTGCGTACATAAATTCTGAACAGGGCAGAAAAGAAAATGGGGTGACTTCTTGCAGGAAAGAATTGTTTCCGATAGTGGGGAAGGATCATAACAATGTGGTTGCTTAGCTGCAGATTGACTCTATGCAAACAGAGGACCCAAATCTAAGCCTTGCTTAACTGTTCAAGAGAGCTGTGTACCAGCTGTACGAGCAGGTGAGTTCCCAAATGAATGCATTCGTGCCGAGAGCCCCATTCCCATCAGGAGCTGCGTGTGCAGGTTGGTGGTAGGTGAGGGAAAAGGACCCCCGATAGCAGGGTCAAATCGTCTGTTCTTTTTCTTCGTGGAGCATCACTATGACACTTATTTTTTTTTTATCTGGAGGGCACTTTCTGATCCATGAGTCCTGCCCCACCTGCCACAAGGCTCACATCATATAATACTTTCAGAATTTTCCCATCTTGAGTTTTAGAAGTACCTGGGTAGCAAAAGCTCTCTGCTTTAAAGCCTAGCAATTATCTTATGCTTTCTACCTAGATACATTGACTGCTAGGTCGTACTCACTTGGTTTTGTGACCCAAATTTAAATACCTTTTCTCAGGTACCATTCTCATAGTATATATTCTTAGATTAACCCCCTTATACTTCCCTAGAGAGAGATACCAGTCTGTCTCAGCTTTTGTTTGACTAGACTAAACAAGCCACATTCTCTTTTCTCCTCTCCTAAAACAGGTTTTCATCTCCCTCAATTACCTTAGGTGCCATTACCTGCGTATGACATTGAATGTGGCTTGCCAGTTAGATTGTTTGATATCTCACCGATGCTTTGCACTGAGACACTTACATTTGTGAACCTGTGTTGGAAACGCTTCCATAAGATTGCATTTGCCTTCGTTTGGCTGTATCACATCAGAAACTCACAATTGCTCTATGATCAGTTAGTTCAAGAAGATGCATTTTCAGCTGATGAGCGCTCAGATTTTAGCTGTTTCTTCTGTTATTAATCCATAAGGGCAAGAAAGAAATGTTACAGGGTTACTGACTAACACAGAAAGCAAGTCCTGGAACAAGGAGAGACCTGGACACGGCCTGAT
>RSEF01000001.1:201827362-201849998 GCA_003993805.1 Himantopus leucocephalus | reverse complement strand
TGCCCGTCAGAGCAAGGGGCTCAGTGTGGGGCTCAGTCCAGCAGCCACGGGCGCAGTGTAGGTGTCAGCCAGGTGAAGGGGGTCTGGCCTCTTGCAGAGTACCCACGTTTGGTCTACAGTCAATGGACAGACCCAGAGGGTTGCTTCTCCTCGGGGGACACGTGGGGTGCCTCCCCATGGATCGTACAAGGACTCCTGGCACCTCCAGCGTGCTGGTTGGGGAGTGCTAGGATTCACCACAACTTACCAGAGAGGTGCCTGAATTTGGCCTTTTTCTGGGGCTGCACTTGATGTGCCTTTATATATGTGAGATTTGGTGCCCCAGGCGCTTGGCTGCATACTGCAGGAGACCCCTCATGGTCCCATAACTCTTCCGTTCCATGCAGGGACTCAGCTTGCCCAAGAGCAGAGCAAAGTAGTTTTTCCCTTAATCTGGAGTACTGCATCACCTGGCACAGGGGACATTCTTTTCGTAGCAGACACAATCGCCTCCCTCAGGCTGNATTCTTTTCGTAGCAGACACAATTGCCTCCCTCAGGCTGAGCCTTAGCTCGGGGAATTGGTCTGACCACAAGACTGTTAAGTAAGTAGTGAACCCTGCAGCAGCTGAAGTTGGCTGTATTTCTGGACATGGCTTTTGGAGCTTCTCGAAAAAGCTTGTATAATATCGAGCTACCTACTTTAAGCTGCCCCACATTTAACTCCAGGCAGGAGATGGAGATAAGCACCAAGGCAGGACTTCAGGCAGGAGGCACAGCCCCATGGAGAGGCACTCTGAGAGTGCTGCGGCAATGACAACCCACAGGTAACTTGCAGGCTAGGGAAAGAGATGCTTGATAGGTGTAAGTACCTGCAGAGTGATTCTGTCATGGAAAATAGGAGGAGAATGTTCAGGAGAGACTGGATGCTGTCCATAGCTCTCTGCATTTCTGGTGGGATCCATGTTGCAAAAGAAACAGGTTTTAGGGTTTCTTTCTTCTCTGACTATAAAGAAGCAGAGATCATCTCTAGATTTGGCACAAGCTTCCCGATATGACTTTTTTGCTTTCACCTTTTGCTAGCTGGCATTTTTAAAAACAAACATGTTGCAAAGGAACATAACATACTCAAAGCAATGGCTAAATACATTACATGGATTCATTTAGAAATAAGCATGGAATGGTTGAATATATGCCATGTATTTGTGTAGGTGCCATACGTATGATTATAGTGTTTGAATTTCTTTCTGATAGTCTTGGAATATCTTCTGTTGCATGTAAAACAACATTGCACCTATCTTCAGATAAAATTAAGTGCTGGAAGTTACTGAGTTTTAGGAACATTAAAAAAATGTTCTGTCTTCTCTCCCCTGCCCCATAGGCACTTTTAAATGTCATTGGCAGAAAGACTTCAGAAGATTATTTACTGTGTTCCCTCACCACTTCTAACTCCTAAGTTAGAAAGTTCTGCTGATATAACTCTCTGTCTCTCCAAAATTACTGCTGCAGTCCCAGGGGGTGAAAGTGTAAATATCGTAAGTCTTCTTGTGTAGATCCATTTTGAGCAGATGCATTTTGAGCTGATGCACAAGAGGGATTTTGCAGCAATATAATGGAACTTTCCCTGTTGATGAAAATTCCTGGCAGATTGCTCCAGTGCAAAACAAGGCTTGAAAATACAGATAGACTATGACTACAATTCCCATCTTTAAGCCTTTCAAGTCTGTGTGCCACATCTGCAAAAATCTCTCTTATAGACATGCTGATAGAAAAAGGAGCATTTTCTTTATTAGTGAAGTTCTGATTTGATCTTCAATTTTGCAGGTGCAATTTCATATCCCCATTGCATTTCTTGTGGATTGTGTTTACAGATTTTAGCAGCTAGGTAGCCACGTATTTGATTTGTGGACTGTGAGCTGCCTACACTTTTGAGCATATAAAACCATCATGCTCACATTCCCACTGATTCATTTTCAATGAGTGATGGATGCAGCAAAGCCAGGCTGAAACCTGCTCTGCCTGGAGCTGTCTTTCAGTACAATCCTGACTTGCCTCTGTGCAAAACAAAGCCCAAGACTTCATCCCTTCACCCCCACCATTCCATAACTGACTGATACTAACCTCATGGAGAGCCTGGCTCGGAGAGGGTATTTGGACCTGGCAGTAGTATGCAGTGATTTTGGATCATGAAGTGAGCTGGGCCCATTCAAACGAAATGTGTTATAATGCAACTAGATGTTAATGAATAAACGCAAATGCAGCGTACAGGTCATGCCTACAGGACTGCGGTCTGGGTGTCAGGTGGAAAGGAGTAACTCTGGAAGTAATTAGAGTTTCTGGTCTCAGAGCAAATCAATGTGAGCTCCTACTGTGAGCATGTGTTATGAAAAACTGTCAGGATCTTTGGGTGAATAAGCAGAGACATAGCAAGTAGAAGTAAGAGGATGATAACACCTGCACATTCAGCACTGAGGAGACTGGTATTATAACATGATATTTAGCATTGGTGCCCACGCTTCTTCAGGAAACAATGAAAAAGTGGGGAGGAAACAGAGAAGGGCAATAGGCAACTGTGAGGGCTGGAAAAATCCTTTGCTGTGAGAGACTGCAGAGCACAATTGATTTTCTTTGTAAAAAAGGGTGAAGTGGCTTGAGTCCAGAGCAGAACAATCACCATAAGAAGGTACTCTTGTGTACCAGAAGGCTCTTTTCTCCAGCAGGGGAAGGTTTAGCAGAAACCGCTGGCTAGAAGCAGAAGTTTTGGCACCTTCAGCATGTGAAGAAAGCACAGACTTTTAGCAATAGAGATGATCGGTTACTAGAACAAACCACTGTGAGAAGAAGAAGCAGCTCTACGTCTTCATGTCCACAGTGCACTGCCAGATGCTTTTGTATAGGGGATGCTTTCATCAAGTACAGTTACAGAACAGTAACTGTGTAAAATATAATGTTCTGTGATGCAAAAATCATGTTATTTGACTGAGTCATCCCTTTGTCCTTAAATTCTAGAAAGATCTGTTGGCAACAAGAATATCTGGATGTATAACATCTGGTGGTGCAATAGGCGCTAGAGGGGAGACACCTATTTTAAGGTTGGAAGCCTTTTTCAGATAGATATTAAGATGTGATCTCCATGCAGAACAGCTTTTCATCACAATCTGTAATGCAGGGCTTCTTGCACCTTCTTCTGAAGTTTCTGGCAATAATCACTGCTAAATGCAGGATCTGGATTAGATGAACTCAAAGACATATCCACATGGTAATTATTGTGTTCTAATGACTTTGACTTTTATTTTTGCTATCCTTTCAAGTGGAAAGTATATCCACTTGATATTCTTTCTGTGTCCTCCCAGCCATCCAAAAGCATGTAGGTATGCTTTTGAATCAGATACCCAAATCACCGCCTGTCTCTCGTTTACCTCCCCTTCAGGTCTGAGCTCTCTGGTTCCAGAAGTGAACTCTAACAAGTTTTAACTGCAATCTCCTGGAATGCCCTGGCCCTGCTCTCACCCCTGAGGTCTGATTCAAAGGCTGCTCCCTACAATCACCTCTCACACATTAGACAAATAATTTCAGAAGGTGGTGGGGTTTTTAATATAATGATTTGAGAACTGTTTATTATGTTTTCTTCTTAAAGCAGGCTCTAACTATACAGATGTTGGAGACAGAGAAATTAATATAAATGGTGCATTTTTTAAATGAGTTCTAAAAATCATCTGAGTTAGGTTTTCTTTGTATAAAAATGCTCCAAGCCCACAAGTGATAGATTGGATTCTCATTATGAGTATGTGGTATTCCTCTCAGCAGAGGGCTGGGAGTCTTCCCAATAGGAGAAACCTTGGTCCACGTGAAGCCACTGGAATTTTTTGCCACTGACACTGCTGTCACAGGATGTCATCACTTGTGCCTTGCTCTGCTTGGCCTCAAAATACAGCAGCTTGAAGTTGTCATTGGCTTCGGGCCAGAATAACTCAGAAGTGGAAGAGAGGAGATTCCCTGTTTGTTGGGAGAAGAAGGGAACATTTCTCTGCGAAGTTGATTTAAGAAAATGGCTATCTGCTTCCAGCTACTCAGAGGTTTGGAATTTAGAAATAGCCCTGCAGGGGTTGTATTCCTGGGTAGAGGGCAGGTGAGGAGTTCAGTGAAAACATGCATTTGTTTTAGTTCCTTGTGATCTTGGTGTATAAATGATGTTTCGTATGAGGGAACATGAATTCCTTGTCAGCAAGAGCTAGTTAATTTGGAATTCACTGCAAATGCTTACTTTGTACTGTTCCAGACATCAAGAACTAGAAAACATAGTAATAAACTATTGTTCTCTGGTGCATTTTAATCCATGGCCTTAAAAGCTACTGACATAAAAATAAATGTAAGGCTACACTAGCAGAAATAACAAAAGTCTGAAGGAATTCTGTTTAGATCCTCACATTCTTTTCATATGAGAACTGAATTAAAAATGGAGTCAGCTTGCTGGGCTCTCTCACTTGAGAAACGGAGAGCATGTAGTCCGTGCTAATTTGTTAAATTCTAGAGTAAACATTCTATTCTTCCAGATATACAACAGTGTAATTGTATAATTGAAAAATTATATTAAAAAATGTTTGCTTCCATATAAGTTGCCTGAGGATCATTAAAACCTCATGGTACTGAGTAATACACAAAATGTGAAACCTTACTGTAAATCCAAGGGAAATTGCCATTCTGGGGACATCTGGCATCACCTTCAGCTCTAGCTGAATCAGCTAGCTGAAACTCATGACTGACTGCTCATATCTTCAGAAATCCCCAAATCACTGTTACATTTTCTGAATTTTTTGTTTAAGTTAGGTAAGAATAAAAATAACAGACCCAACCTGGAAAATAATGTATTACATGTGGATGTCAAAAGACCAATGTGGAGAACCACGTTACTAACAACAGATCTGCATCACAGAAAAATTGTAATGCACCTCCAACAAGGAAGATGAAATGTAATAGTGAATGTATTTGCTTTTGTCATTTCCTTGGGCCACTGTGGTTTTTAGTTTGACAGGATTAAGGGTTCAGGGGCTTGTGACAGGGCTCTCCTCCCAGCTGGCGGCAGAGTGTGGAGGCTGCCACACGAACTCCACAAATGCACTTGGCTTGGGGAAGCTGTCCCTGTGCTAGTGAGGTTGTCTCTCCCCAGATTTGCCACTTTCTCCCCGGTTTAGCTTTAGCCCCGATCTGATTCACTGCCCAAACACTTGTGTGACTGTAAGGAAACAAACATGGACAAAACAAGTGAACAGGACAGGGGAGGATTAAATCACCTCCTTTGACAGAAGCACTCACTTTTACTGGTTTCAAGTGCTCACAGAAATACAATTTGACTAGCACTTTCAATAAGCAAAATTTGGAAAGAGAATTTAGGACTAGTTGAGACTTTTTCCAAATTATGCTGCTTGCAGACATTAAAAAATTAACAATACTAATAATGCCTTTAACAATGGATTGCAGGCTTTGAGGCCCATGCTTGGGTTATTGAATAGTAAATCCAGTCTCCCTAGTTGTCTGCAATTCTGACAGCATACTTGACTTGTCTCTTGTAGATGTCAAAATTCTGAGGAAGTCCACCTGCATGTTCTGTCACACAAAATATAACAGCGTTTGAAAAGAGCATGTGCAGAGAAATAGGTTGTGGTAATTGCACAGGCAGTGCTGAATGTCTCTTCTCCCCACCTTGCTCTCCCATCTTTGTCATGAATGATAATTAGTGGCATGCCACTTAATCATCTTCTGAGCGTCCTGGTCAAAATGCATTACTGGAATAGCTTTGTTCTACCCTACCTCAGCACTGCCTTAGACAAACCCCTGCCCCTCACTGAATGCTGCCAACCAGGCTTCTGCTCACATCATCCTTTGGAGGTGCTTAATGTTGGTGTCACAATCACCTCTTACTGTTGACCGCAGAGAACGCCAGGAGGCGGCAGTTGCCGATAGCCTGACTTGTCTGTCACCCTCTAGAGCTGAGACATCACAGAAGTTGCGGTGTCTCAGTTATGCACTAGGTCATCTGAATCTGACCTTCATGTCTCTCCTTATCTCCTCATTCCTGCAATCTCCTGTTCCTCGTCTCCCTTCGCTGCTGCATAGCCCTTTGTCCTCTGAAACACCATCTTCAGAACAATTTTTCCTTCCTCCTCTGTTTCATCTCTTCTTTGAATCCATGCTTTGGTTTCTTTTCCAGGTGAAGCAGTTTTTCAACTTGTGATATGCTCCACCTCAGCCGTCTCTCCCCATTATCTCTCTCCATATCCCTATGGTGGTGTCTTCAATCTTCTTGGTCCTCACTTCTAACCACTGTCTCTGTCAGCTTTCTCCTAGTTTCCTATGTTTACTGCCGTAACACTGATACTGTCCTATCAACCTATTCCCAGAGCTGACAGTCCTCTTGCAAACAAATTTGTGTCCCTTGAGGTTCCCTGTACTGTCTTTTCCTGCTCTTGCCCTCAGACTGTTATCTATTCAGCGTAATTTAAATGTTTGTTTGACATACTTCACATGCTATGCCTCTCAGCAAGAATTTTCAGTGTTTCATAAAAGATGAATAATATACAGTTCACTTGAGGATTCTCCTCAGTGACACACATAGTACAGTGTTACTACCTTTATGTCCCAGAGATTTCCTAATACTTTGGTTTTCATTCTCTTGTCTTCCTCCATGGATCTCCATCTTCACACCTTTGCAGACCAGCACTGTGAAGATCCAGGGAAAGCGCTGTGTCTCTCCTAGGAAGGGTAGCCAGCCTCCATAAAGTAGGGAAACATTAGATACTAAAGGTTAAGAATCCGAAGCTGCTTATATATGTTGGAATA
Organism: Himantopus leucocephalus; assembly: GCA_003993805.1. NCBI lineage: Eukaryota > Metazoa > Chordata > Aves > Charadriiformes > Recurvirostridae > Himantopus > Himantopus leucocephalus. Next base: position 201,843,183 of record RSEF01000001.1, on the reverse strand, counting down.
TATGTTTAGAATGCCAATGAAACGATATATTGTTATTCTCTGTATAACGCTGTCTATGCACTGATACATATAGACCATTATAGAGTTACAGAGAATAAGGTGGTCCATTTGGGGACCTTAGTAAATTACAAAAAATGGCTAATTAAACCCTGCCTCTCCCAATTTCATTCAAATACATGTAAAAGATTGGAATTCTTGGACAGTAAATAGGAACTGTATTATGCCCATCACGGAGAAAAACATTGATTGTGTCAGTGCAGGAAAGATTACTGCCCATGATGCCTATTTACCATTAGAATATATTGTTTATAGACTATGCAATTCCCCTGGGACATTTAAGAAACTATAGATGTCCTCCTTGGGCTTTAATAACCCAGGAGCTTTACTCTGTGAGGTGCTAACTGCATTGTGTTTCCACTGAAGTCAATAAATGTTGGAGGACTCGATAGCTTGTAAAACATATCCTATTAAATTGCTTGTTGTTCTTCTTACCCCTGTTGCTAATCCTATACAGAACAAAGAACACCCCTCTTTGTGGGACTTACCTGTATTTTTTGTTTCCAGTAAGGAAACAAAGGTACAACTTACATATAAGGTGGTTTTTAACTAACAGCTTAGGTTTTCCCAGACCATGTTGGTCTTTCTTATCCACAGACCTCTCCTTTCTGTCTTGAAGGGCAATGTGAACCAGGTCTGCTGGACAGAGCTCCCTGCAAAGCAGTTTGGCAGCGGTAGATTCACATTTTGACTGTGGACTGTCGGCAAAACATGTAGCAATATATTGGTGACAATGCACAGACAAGCAGTATTGCATGGTTAGGAACCTAAGGTGAGCAAAATTCATCCTGGGTCATCAAACACAGTCCCTTCCTGTTTCAAACAACCAAATCCTATAACCTCTTCCCTAAAATTATCAAATTTCAGCTTAAAAGTCATTATCTTTTCCTCTGTTCCTACTGGAGGACTGTTTCAGAATGCCTTGTGATTGAAAGACTTAGGTATGTCCAAGTTCACACCCCTTTATTCTTATGTAAACAGATTTTTTCACTTCTCCCTCTCCTAGTGCTGTCCTCCCTGATGTATTTATAGAAAGCTACTATTTTTCAACTTTACTTGCATTTTCTTAGGCAGAAGCAGATGCGTACTTATATGGCACCCCTCCAGCGGTATAGGCTATACATTCCCTGGGTCAGAACTGACATCCCCAAAACATGGGTGACCAGAACCGTGGGCGGTTCCAGGTGAGATCTCTCTGGGTCTTTCCATAAAGCATTTAGACTTCCCTCTTCTCTCTTTCCTACAGCCTGAGGTTGTATTTGCTTTATTCAGAGCTGTACCATAGACATAGTTCTTTTAGTCATCCTGTGATTGAATACGCACCACTCTTTTGCTGTTATTTCCAGCTGATGAGTCTCCATCTTCTACTTGAAATTCCTGTTATTTGTCCCTGTGATTGTGACCTTGGACTTCCCAGTATTTTGTGTTTCTTCTCAGAGACCTAAATATCATCCACCTCAACAAGCATGGTGTTTTGACTCTCCCCTTGATGGATAGTGCATCCCAGCATCTCATTAGCACTCCTCTAATTTTTGACCAGGGTCATAAGTGAACATGATTTGCCCCAAGGACTGATCTTTGAAGAGCTCCATTAATTATCTCTGCTCAGCTCAGTAGTCCCATTTATGGCAACTCCTCACCATCTTCCCCCAAACAGCTCCTCCCTGCTTAACACTTCTTTGGCGATTCCCCATCTTTCACAGCCTAACAAGCAGTATTGTGGTTGGCCCCATATCTGAAGTCACTTGGTCCCCAATAGGTGGGAGTTACATATCACCCTCATCTAGAAATATCAACTCTTTTGGTGTCCAAAGGCAGCAGTCTGCACTGGCATGGATCTATCCGACTTTGGTACTTTGTTGTGCTTGACACTTTTCTTTTTTTAATGTATTATTCCTTTCAGTATTTGATCCAAGTGCCACATGCCACTGAAATCAGGCAGTTGACGCTAGCATTTTAACATAAGAAAAAGAGTTGATAATTTAAAACCTTGGCCTGAACCGGCTATTTAAAGTGCCAGTTCTCATAGAATTTGGGTATAGGGGCTGTCCTCTCCCATGACATGCCTGCTTTGCTAAGTTTTTTGCTCCTGTCTCAGTTATGCTCATTTCCATTTCTATATCCTTAATCCCATAGGCATTGATGCCTTCAAGTGTAAGTTCAATGTCCTTCATGTAGTAACCTGCCTCCAACCTGGAGCATGCTCCCACCAGAGAGACCCCTCCTGAATTCTTCTTTCTTCATCCTCCTTTTTTGTGCATTTGTCTGAGGAACCGCACTTTAAAATAGGTTCCATTTTCCTTTTGCTTTCTCAGTTTGGGTCTTTTCTCACCTGAATGCCACACATCTTGACCTGCAAGATGAGGCTTAATTTAAACTGAATGAGTTTGGGCTCACTTTCTCCAAAAGGACCTAAGCTGACCAAAGAGGGCAGCAGCTCTCCCATCATGTCCTTATCCCTTATCAGTGCTACGTCCCAAGTAAAATCAGCTTCTGGGACCCAATTCACTCTTCCCAGAAGGACAACACATGGCTTCTGCTTAATTCAAGTTCCACTTAAATATTTTATCTTCCAATTTAGTGCTTAAATGGTACTAAAGTGATGCATAGACCTTGCTGCTTAATGTCTAGATTAGATTTATCACCACACACAAACAGCAAATCTACCATCATTAGCAGAGGGATTGAAGAAGATGGGTGCTTCACTTTAAATACATAACAAAAGGAGTAATGACAGGTTTTTATTTTCCTTGCCTGATAGTCAGACATGTTGATCTGAATACTGTAGTTCTAATGGCCAGCTCAGAGAAATGGCTGTGGTAATTTGTCTATAAGTGGGAATATTATTACTATTATTTTTCTATGGTAGTTAAAATGTTACCAGTCAGGATTTAAACTGTAAAAGATCCAAATAACAGACTTCAGGTTGTGTGGCAAAAAAGAAGTTCCTACAGTGAGGATGAAACTATTTCACCATACATGGAAGTCTCTTTTTACCTCAACTCTGTAGTTCAGTAGCCAAGCAAATTAATTTTCATGTGCTGTCAAGAAAAGTTAGATCTTGAACATACTTGTTAAAACACATGTATGGTGAGTGAGATTTTTAATTTGGTTTGGTTTGGGTTTTGGTGTTTTGGTTTGGTTTGTTTGGGGTTTTTTTGCTTTAGTTTGTTTGGTTGGTTGGTAGAGTTTTTTTTTTAAATTACTTGTCAGTGTTATTCTGAAACTTTATTTAAAGTCCTGGCAGGGTTGAGGAAGAGCAGGGAACAAGAACCTGACACAAACAGGGAAGTTACCGGAGCATTTAAATGTCATTTAATACAAAGTTTTGCTGGAGTTTGTTGTTGGTTCCTACTGTTTTCCAAACTACTTTATGCATCACCAGTCACAGTAGAAAATACAATAAAGCAAAAATGCCTATCCAGAGAGGCACAGATCTGAGCATTACGTCTTTCCTACGGGAAGGCAGAGCTGGGCACTAAAGGCAATGTAGGGTTTTTTGTATGTTTGGTAGTGATTTGACTTTCAGGAAGCTAATGCTTTTCAGGTTTTAACAGTGTAGGCGTTTGCAGCACAAATACCACTTTGGGTGTAAGTCACTGAACTGTTTTGCCTCTTTCCAGCACGATCTTTAATGTAAGTTGTCAGAGGAAAACATACCATGCCGGGAGGCCACAGCCCAGGAGAGGTGAGGCTGCTGCAGCTCCATGTCCTGGGGCCAGCTGAGAAAACGTGTTCCCAGTGGGCACATGTGTACAGACCGGACATATACACCCCAAGTGCGTATATACGCAGGTTAGGGTTAGGGTTAGAGTTAGGTTATGTGGTGTATATACATATATACACAGCCAAAAAATTACCCCAACCCTTAAGGATTACAAAAGTCTGTGCAGGGGTCTGTGCTTTTGCAATCACAAGGAGTTACCAGGGTCCAGAGGGCAGTGATCTTCCTCCGGGTTTAAATAAACGGCTTCTGGAAAAGTCCTTCTTGAGAGATGAGAGCGACTCGGGAGGCAGGGGGACACCCGGCAGCCGGGGGGGACACCCCTCACCCGGGGAAAGCAGACGGCTCGGAGCGGGTCCCCGTCGCCCCCGTCCCGCCCCGCTGGCAGGCAGCGCCCCGGGGATGCGCCGGCAGCGCCGCGCAGAGCCGCGCAGAGCCGCGCAGAGCCGCGTACCGGCCGTGCCCAGCGGCAGACCCCGCATGGCACGGCCGGGGAGGGCTCCAGCGAGGCAGAGCCGCCATCCCGGGACATCGCAGCCGCACTGCCCATCTCACGCCCTGGGGTGAATTTGGGACCGGTGCGGGCGAGCAGCCGCGCCGGCAGCGAGGCGGGAGACGTTGGGGTTAAAGGCACCATTGGGGGTTGCGGAGGACGGGGACTACAGTGATCGATGGCTGTGAATGCGGCGTGAGGATGAGAATCGGCCAGAGCCGCCTCCCGCGGAGAGCCCAGGCTCGCCCTCGGATTTCAGCGCGTTTTGGGGCTTTGGCTGCGAAGTTTCCAAACCTTTCCCTGCCGGCCCTCGTCCCGACGCGTTCCTGCCATGGCACTGCTGGACGTGCCCTGCTCTGGGCAAGCGTTTGCCAGCCGGAGAGGTCGGACGCCCCCACCCCCATTTTTCGGGAGAGGCCTGAGCAAGCGTCCTGGATATTAGGAACAATTTCTTCACTGGAGGGGTCGTCAAACATCGGAACAGGCTGCCCAGGGAAGTGGTTGAGTCCCCGTCCCTGGAGGTATTTAAAAGACGGTTAGACGTGCTGCGGAGGGACTCGGTGCAGTGGCGGGCTCGGCAGTGTTCGGGTAACTCGATGACCGTAAAGGGTCTTTTCGTAGTGGTCTTTTCCCACTCAGACGGGTCTGTGATTTTGTTGACGCTGTCAGGTTGCCACGGCTCCAAACCGGCGAACACCGGTGCGCAGGCAGGGACGGGAGCGGGCAGCCCCCCGCGGCGGGCGAAACCGTTGACCGCTCCGCTGCTCCGCACCCGCTGATCTGCCCCAGCCGCCGGCAGCCGCCCTCCCTTCCCCGCTCCGACACCGGCACCGGCACCGCACGGCCCCGCGGGCATCCCCCGGCGCCCCGGTGGGGGGGTGGGCATCCATCAGGCCGGTCGCGGCGTGCTGAGGGGCGCGACATCCCTTTTTGATAGCGGCATCGCCCCGGGGCTCACCCTCTGTCTCCAGGCGAGGCGGGTGGCGGTCCGGCGGGTGGCGGTCCGGCTGGTCGCGGTCCTGCCAGGATGGGCAAAAGCTGCTCCAAGTGGTTTTGCTGCGTTCGGTGCGAGGACGAGACGGTACTTTTGCCTCTTTTTCTCCTTGAGGGAAGGGGCAGGAAGGGTGGCCCTTACCGTGATGGAGCCTGTGCTGCTGCTTCTGGCTGGTGTCGGTGGTGTGTGCGCATCCCGGGGTGGAGGAGAGGGGAGCGATGCCGGGCTTATTTACAGTGCGCTGAACTCTGGTTCACCAGGGACAAGTCCAGCTGTCGCTTTCACAGGCACTGCAGTGCCTTACATAATACTATCCTGCAGTCTAAATGTAAGGGTTGAGTTTTCGTGAAACAAGGAGGGACCACTGGCATCTTCTGTAGTAGTAACAGCTGGCTTGATCTGTTGCTGTGTTTTTCATACATTTTTAATAACTCCGTGGAGTACAAGTTATAAAGGAAACTTGCACAGAGTTTTAAAGTTTGAAGAGAGATTATTCAACCTAACTGTCCTAAGGCTGTACCTCTGTAATGATCCTCCTTTCTGATGGAGGAGTCATCCTCCGCTCTAGGAGAAGTGAAACAAGGCGAAACTACATGTTTTCTTATGTCAGGGTGAATCTAAACCAAGCGAAGTCCCGGGCACCAAAATGGGTTATGTAACATATGTCAGTGCAGAGGTAAGTACGTAGCTACAGGTAGCAGGAGATGAGCATGTGTGAGAGAAGTTGTGGGACATTTCTGACACATAGCTTTTCACATTACTCTTCTGGATATTTGCCTGGATTTAAAGTATGTACAGAAGAGGGAGAGAATGAACGTATGCATTTAATTTGCTTAATAGAAAATATCTTGGCAGAAACACGTGCTTGTGCAGTAGATTTTGTTAAGAGTTTGGCTTTTAAAAATATTCATATACTTGGTCTAATGAAAAGCTGATAGTGTCTCCCATTTACCTAAATATATTCAAATATAACTTGAGATACGCTGCTAACCAGGTTAAGAAAAAAATGTATGGTTTAATATGAAACTTGTTAAAGTACAGTCACTGGGGGATATCTAGGTGCTTGTAAACTTTAACCTAAAGAGTATTATGAGGAAGGATTACCTGATAACCAGCATGATTGAAACAGCAGTGTTAGAACACCTCTTTTTTGAAGGAAGACTGTAGATCATTTTGTACAGCAGCTGCAGTGGGATTTGGTTATTGCTTCTACAAGTATCGCCTGACATATTTATTGGTACAAGAGTATTCCCAATGTATACACTTCTCTTTCCAATTATAATATAAGGCCTTGCCCCGGGGAACTCTGAACAAAGCACAACAGTGACTAAGCACCATTTGCAGGTCAGTCTTTTTCTTTTTTTTTTTTTTTTTTTTNGGATACAGAAAAGCTATTCTGAAGGAGCATTTTTAATAACAAGTGCCACAGAGCATCTGTGTGCAGTACATATTTTTAGGAGGTATCGTAGAGAGCTGGGAAGTGTTCATGGAGATACTGTACTTATATTTGGACCTCAGAATATAAGCAAGCACGTAAGTTGGCAGGGAGGAGAGACGTGTTGATTTGGGGAGGTAATTCCATGCTCCCGTGTTTAATTCTTAGCTGCAGTTGACTTCCTATGTGGGTCTGGGCAATTTTCTGATGTTCCTTGTCTGACCCGACCCATTTGTACAGTGGATCTACTATTGCTTACCTATTGTTAATAAGTACCTGGAGGTTTAATTAATTAGCATTTCTAATGAAGTAGTATCTCTCAGGTAGTTTGCAGTTCTCAGAGACACTCTAAGGCAAACCTCAACTCTGCCTCCCCATCCCACAATTATTCCTGGGCCAAAGTAAAATCTTGACCTGTCTCCTGACCGTGTCTCCTCCAGGATGTCTAGCTGTCAGCTGGAGCTCCGTGCAATTAAAGCAGAGCCATTCCTCTCCCCCAACCCTTTGTCTCTTCTTTATTTGGACCACACCAGCATCTTGCCCATCCTCAGGCCTGTACCACGGTGTTTTTTACCAAGTTATTTTTCCAGGTCCTCACACGCAGTTATATCTAAGTTATATCTAGGTCTATATCTGCAGATTTTTTCTGAACCACACTGCTAAGTTTTGGGCACTGTTTTTTAATTGGACGAATTCCTCCTTCCTTCCTACCTCTTGGCCTACCTGCCTGACTACCTGCCAGTTTTCCTGGAACTGCTTGGATATTGCACGAATATAAGTCATACCTCAGCCTGTCCTCAGGGAATTTTGAGCTGAATGGAGAATACATAAGTGCCATTTTCAGTGTCTGTTTTACTTGCTGAAATGCAGTCCATCACTGAGCCTTTCATGGCAGAAATATTGGGAGGTCTGTATGTTATAAAGCTGATGACAGGAAAAAGAGTTGCTACTGTGTCTTCTATTCAACAGCGCAGTGGTTTAAGCACAGCTCAAACATATCATTCTACCCATTCCATTCAATTTTGCTTTCTGTCTGAGGAGAGGGGACATATTCCAGACAGCAGATTTAACCATTGTGTTGTAGACTACAGGTATGAGGAAGGTTTCCTTCATCTCCATCATGAGTGTAATTTTATTTTATGAAAATTACTTCAGTATCAAAGTCATTTCTTGGGATGCAGCCAATGGAAGACCTTTCTCATCAGTTTTCCAAGCAATAATGAAATCCATCATTAATTAAAATTACCTGAAAAATAAATGCAACATTTTAATTTGTACAAAAGCCACTGTTCTGGTTTCACATTTTGGCCAAAAAAAAAAAAAATTAATCCCAAATCACATCAAAGCAATTTTTTTCTTGCTTGCCATTTAACTGCCACACTGAAATGCCAGATATTTGCACAATCTCCTTACAGTGTCTGTGACCTTTTCACCCACTGGAAACAGCTGTGTCATTAGTATGGTCACTGAGCCTTTTTAAACCTAAGTTGGATTTGGCCCATAGTTGCTCCCCCTCAATGGCTGTGCTCCAACCGGTGCCTAGCGAAGGGCACCTACAAAGCTCCTGTGATATGTTGAGCCCGTTAGACACAAAACTCTTAGGAAGGCGACAAAGGTTCCTGCTTACTCTGTCTTCTCTTTCAAACTTTGTTGAGATAAATGTTAACGAAGATTGATTAATTCAATGGGATATCCCATTAATTTGGCTTCCTATACGTTTGTTTCCACAGATTTTTCCTTGCATGCCTGTCAATTTTCTAGTTGCTTTGATGTTTTGACATTGGACCTGTATTAATTGCAGCATTGGACCTGATAGCTTTACATTCTCATGTCAGATCCCGTTTTGCTCGACTGTAACGTTTGGTTTCCTCAGCACTGGCATTCCCAGTTCCCTGGCTGCACTGACGCTGAAGTGCTGGTTATCTACAGAGCCACATTGATAATAACGAGGAGATGATTTTTTGTTTTGTACTAGCACCGCGTTTACACTGGTCTCAAGAACATGTGCAGTCCAAACCTGTCATGTTACACTGACAAAGCAGGTTACACTAACAGAAAATATCAGGGACTTGTAAGTTCACTGCGCATCCAGGAGACCACGAGGCTGATACGATGATTAGCCAAAATTACACCTTGGCTCTCTTGCAGAAGAGGAAGAGAAGGCCTTGTGCTATTGCTCTCTAAAAGAGCCCTCTGAGAAAGAGGGGCTACTTGAGGCCTTGACTCTGAGGGCAACCCTTGCACATCTGACCCCCGAAGAGCAGTCAGAAAGCTCTAACCAAAATAAAGTACAATGCAAGAAGTATTGGCAGGGCAGACACATGACAGTGAAGTTGTGAGTTGTGCCAACACCAGCTGCTCAAGGTACCCCCAGAGGCTGGTCTGGAAACCACAGCCCCAGCATGGTGTGAGGCAGCCAGGAGGTCCACTGTCCTGGTGGGGTGGTGTCCATGCTGGCGCCTGAGTTACGGGATAGCATTTTTAAGCTGGTACCATGGCAATTCTCCACTTCTCTGGAGAGGGTCTCACTGCCAAGTGTCCTGAAGGGTAGGACAACCTTATCTAAGATAAAACATAACATAAAAAAAGAAATCTGTAATATTTCTTATGGGGGATCAAAATTTTAACAACTTATTTTTTCCCTAGGGTGTAATTTTTTTTTACTTGCTTTTCATTTTCTTCATGTAAGTAGAATAGTAACAATTTCACTGAGTTCTACTTATCCGTAGGTGCTGGCAATGGTTTATACACAGCTCCCTTGCTTTAAATGGCTTTTGTTTCAAATAGTGGGAGCTGGTAATTTGAGTGGGTGCTTCCAATCTGTGAGTCCCATATCCAGCATATCCCTGTGCGCGTACCTTCAAGGGCACCAGTCCTGGCAATCTGTCAAGAACACTTCTTAAAATGACTCCAGTGAGTTAAACAGGCGGTAGGGGCAGATGCAGTGATGTTCTCCAAAAGGGGAAACCTTATCTCCGTAAGACTGCTGGTTTGGGAATCCGTGTGAACCACTATGTTTTTTTAACATACAAGGCTATATTTATCTGGACTTTTTTCTTTTTTCATAGCTTTTATGTTAATTTAAAAAAAAAAAAAAGAAAAACAAAAACAAAACAACCCACTCCATTTTATTCTGAGCCTAATGCAGTCGGTCAGGACTGTAGACTGCAGTCCTGGCACACGATGCCTTGTGCATTACTCAGCAGTGTATGGAGCTGGCTGCTTGGAGGAGCCTAGCCTTGCGTGCCTGGCTTCTTCCCATAACTGAGTAAGAAAGATGCCGACATCACCCGTTTCTCCTCAGGCCCCCAAGACTCTCAAATCAGCTCAGTTAATAACTCCATTTACAGCAAAACTTGCTGGAAAGTGCCTCCCTTAGATCTGGTAGAAAGCATCCCAAAAGGGCAGTGTGTAAAGGATTAATTTAAATTCCAGATTCCAGTTTGCTGGTATTACCAAAAATAAAGCTGTTGTGTTATATCTCTTAACAGGGTTAAAAATTAGATGCAGGAAAAATAAACAGAAACATTAAGCTCTGAAATCTTTTTTTTTTTCCATTTTCATTTTGGTAAGACAGAACTAATTTGCTATCCTACCTGCTATGTATCCTGCCGCTGAACTAATCCTTTCTGTGCCCTAGATTGTTATTATCCTTGCTTGCTTATTACCGGAAGATTTACTTTCTAGGACTCCTTTGAATTCCATTTGCTACTGCACTGCCTTTTCTCTTGAATATGCTTTTTCTGTAGTGTCCTTTAAAGATTCTTGATCTTTGCTAACCTAGGACTTATTTATAGTAGCCTGATCTGGTTTTCCTAATCATTGGTGATCCTCCCAGCAGGATATGTTCCTTTGTCTTCTTCCTAATGTGATTCAGGATACATTCCAATTTAAAGTGCCCTTATGCTTGAGCCATTATGCCAGGATTTATTGTACTAAACCAAACTCCAATAGAATTTCCTGAGGCTTTTCTTTATCGGTTTGCACAGCACTTATGAGATATCTGCTGCCAAAGTCCTTGCAGTTTGGTAATAACACCTTAGCATTGTTAACCTAAATATGTTTTAATTTCCCTTTGGCCAGCTCATCTGTTTTAATTCCTTAAGTATTCAGATTTCTTCTGAGACAAGTTGAGGAAAGGAGCTCTTGTCCTTTACAGACAATAAAATACCAGAAATAAATGTGGAAATAGGCATGAACATCAGGTGTCTGTATGCGTATGCCCAGCATGCCTAGAATGGTGCAAGTACAGTAATCTGCTCTGCAAATTTGACTGTGTGAGCATATTACTATGTTTGGAGGTGCTTAAATGCAGGCATAAATAGACAAAAGTGTTTTAACAGAATTAATAAAATCATCTCATACCTGCAGTCCAGCCATAAATGCTACACAGATTAAACACAAAATGATAGAAAGATACAAATGTCTTTTTAGGTACATAGGAGTAAATAGAGTATTCTGTGCTGTCCTGTGCACGTGAGTGTGTGTACATGCATTCATAGAGATGCAAGGTATTTGTAGACAGTGAGTTGTGGCTCCTAAGCTTGATTTAAAAACTGAATGAGTTCATTATAATCTGCCCCTCCCCCTGCCAAAACAAAAATAAATAAATAAATCTGAGGAATCAATCTAATCTGCTTTACTAAATGAACATGTGAAAGTGCTTATGTGGGATAAACGTGGGGACTATACATATTTTTCTCTCTTTTTCCTTAAACAGAATGAAAATGCCCTTGTGAAAATAAAGGAGTTAGGAGTCGAGCTTGCAAAGATCAGGGATGAAGTTGGTAAGTAGTACAAGCAAAGTGATAACAACAGTGATTTTCTCACTTTACACAAAACCAGTTATTCCCTGTGACCTGGTCCTGGGGAACCTGTGTACACGTTGGTGAAGTGTCTTCTGAAGCCCAGTGGCAAGAGGTTTTGTGGCTTTGAAGGGAACTGTGATTTTACCTCATTGTTGTGGAAGTGGGTCCATCACCACACACACTGGAGCTAGTTGTGCATCATCTTTACTAGACAAATGGTTCTTCATAAACCCATAGCTTCTGTTCTCAAACTATGTTCCGCCGCTGCCAAGGAGAAAGCACAGTGTGATGAGAAGTGGGAACTTGGGTCTGTTGTGGTGCATGGTGACTGAGAGTGCATTGCTTGTGTACGTTTGCATGTTTTGCAGTTCAGCTACAAACTGAGGGACTCCAAGCTCAGAACTTGCTTATTAATGACGGGTCTCTTCCTGGTTGAAAGATGGCAAAAGCAACATGTTCCATTCAGTCTGTGTATTCCCCGTGTATCTGCATGCACCACTTTTCCTGTTTGGTTTCTGAACTAGGCAGGAGAGACAGGGAGGGTGTAAAGATACTGCAACTCTTGAGAGAGAAGATGGGCTTCAGCCAACAGGCTGAGTTCTCTTGGGCTTAAATCTCCCCAGAACAGGTGTGACATTGGATTCATCTACCCCAGGGCAAACAGAGAGGAGAAAGGGCACGTGGAGGGAGGACCATCAGGGCAGGGGACACCCTGAGTACCAGAGGTTGTTGGAGCCACTGGTGATTGGAGCTGTGAACAGGAGGGACCTCTCAGCTTTCCCTGCATGTGGGAGCCCCAGTGCTGGGTCACACATTAAGCACAGATTTTGCCATGTGGCAGGAGGGTGACTCAGTTCACAAAGCGGGGCTCAGGCTAAACCCCTATGAGCTGGGCAGAACTGCAGATCCTCTCTGTGCTTCATCTTCACCTTGCCTATGACAACGCACTGCAGAAAAGCTGATCCCAGCCCTTTTCTGATGCCCAGCAGGTTGTGCTCCCTGCTGTGCCCCTCTTAATTTTTTTTGTCTGTGCGTCATTTCCCAGAGAGCTTTATTGTCCCCACAGCCAAAGCATACTGCAGCAATAGGAAAAGAGCATTTCCAGTTATTCCCTGATGCCTGCTTTTATCCATCCTCTGAATTTCCACAGCTCTCACAGAGGAGTTGTTGCCACTGGTGCATTCTTTACGTAGGGCACATCTGAAGCTCTCCATTGAATACCCACTTCTCATTTGAAAGCCCTACCTTTTTCTAGAGGGTTAGGTTTGCTCATTTTCATGAGTGCTTTTGCAAGTGGTGGTGACATGGGAAGGAAAGAGAGGTACAGTGCTGGAGATAAAGAGCTCTGCTTCCATCTACACCATGTTTGTACAGCTGAAGCGAATACAAATCACTGGTGGTTTTGCTGGAGAACTTAGTAGGAGATCACTGCGCTGCCGGTCCTTGCCCCTGCTCTTGTGCATGCAGCAATAGATACATCCTCTGCACAAAACTGAGTCCTGGTGCATTACATGGAGACAGTTTTGGTAAGAATCCCAAATCCTCTGGAAAAAGCAGTCTGAGGTCTCAGCTGAGCTGTACTGCTTCAGAGGGGACATCATCTGTAGATGTGTATGTGCTTTCTTTCTCAGAGAGGGGAAAGGTGCTGTGAGATAGTCCTTTTCTCAGTGGTCCTGTGTACTGCAGAGCAGCCATCACAGGCCACCTCTTCCTGAGCAAGCCACCACTCTGGGAGACACCGAGATGCTGAGCAGCAGCTGTTTAGTTGCTGGTGATCTGTCCTGCTTGTTGGAGGTAATGCTCTCTGTACAACCCTGAGATGCAACATGCCCAGGTAGAAAGACTCCCAGTAGAGATGGACAAAAAGATGAACATGTGCAGGTATTGCACTCCAGCAGGATGTGAAAAAATCCATCACTGGTACAAATCCTGGTACATATCTGTACATATGGAAGGTGAATGTGTATATTTTTTAATGTAAGTCAAAAATTGCTGGACAGTCTGTTTTCCTTTAGAAGAAAATTATAAAATTAAATTTTGTGAAACAACCAGTGTTTTAAATCTGTGGACAAGGTGAAACAGCAAATGCCAGGTGCATGAGAGCAGTTCTGTCTCTAAAGCAGTGCAAGCTGGGGCTCTGGGTGCTACTGGAGACGTGAAGACCACTTGCGCTATAGGAGGGTTAATTTGGTCTCACGATCAGATGAATCTGTATGTTTTACAATATTGTACATATTCTGCCAAGCTCTATGCAAATAAAGAATGAAACAGTCATTATTTGACAACAGCAATCATAGGCGTTTTTATGAAGAAATATAGGGAAAATCTACAGAGCAGGTTATTTTGACTACAACCAAGTTGTAGTTCTGACTTGTCTCAGTCACTGTTAAGTAGTCTCTCAGTAATTTAAAAATAACCAGTCCAGTTAAACAGCAAGGATATTTGGTCAGAAATTCCCGATTTCTCATGTGTAAATTCACCATGTCAGACTCACCGATGCAAATGCCTGCATGAATCAGTAAAACAAGGCTGGACTAGCCAGGGTTGATACAGGCACTGTGTTCAACATTTAGTTGTTTAGGCAATAACTCTAATTCAGAATTATGATTTAGGGGCTGAACATGCTTGGTTTTGAAAGCACAGTCTTTGTTAGCTTCAACAATAACTGCAGGATTCTGCTATCCAAAGCAATGAAACTGCAAGATATAATCCACTGTTCAGAAAAAAGTCAGGATATATTTTTAAGGAAATCTCTTTTGGTAAATAAAACCACTACTGAAGCAATAGCAGTGATGGAGCACGTGTAAAACAGCCTAGGGAGACCTGCAGCCTTCTGGGGCCAGGCAAAATAGTCAGGTTCAGATAACACCACCTTTACCCCCAGCACTCCTCTGAAGTATCGTGTCTCGTCTGAAACCAACATGCAGTGAAATAGGAAAGTGCTTCTCCCTTCCCAGCCCTGAGAAGGAATGTGGCCTCTATAAACGCTGAGGGACTTGTTATTTTACGCAATAAGATTTGCTCATGTATTTTGCTAGAAATACTAAGGCTAGAAAAACATGACAAGCAATCGTTCTACACTCAAGACACCCATCTTTATAAATTATAAATATAAGCACTTTTCAACTGCAACACTGAGACTCCTGGAACAAAGAGGTTTTGAACACCAGCTGTTTCCCTTCAAACTAATGGAAATTAAATGTCAGAATTACCTGCTCCTTTGCTGTCAGACAAATGACATGTGAAATGAGTTGAGAGGAGGTATAGAGACGCATAAAAACCTAGATGAATGGAAGATGATCAAATGTCAAGTTTAAAATTTGTATTATCTGTGTTTGTGAGAGTTTGAAAGCCAAACCCTGTGTGCCACCTCCTCCTGGAAATGCCTCTCAGTCAGAGGACCCTTAACCTGAGTGAAGTGGCTGTGATTTGTCTGCGGCGAAGGGTCGGGAGGAAGAGCAGAGTCTGCATGGCGAAGAGCCCATTTCTCATGTCAGAAGCACACGGTCCCTGCATGAGGCCACATGACGCCAGTCCCCTGGTTCCCGTGGGAGTTACCCCCCTGAATGCAGAGGGCCAGGGCTGGGGAGGCTGGGCTGCGACCCAGGCTGGGTTTGTGCGGGAGGATCAATCCATTAGTGACATCTCCCTTTCCCTCACCTTCCCAGCCTGGCCCGAAGTGAGTTTTGCTCATTTGTTGCACACCGTAAAAGCCACTGAGTGCTCGGGGAATGGGGAAGCAATGGCAGCCACTCTCGTTTAACCCAGCAGGCTGTCATCCTGGGAAATGGTGTGTTATGTCAGAGGCATTTCCAGCCTGTAAGCGGCAATTGAAATACCTACAGAGAAGGAAAAAGAAAACCAGGGTGTAACCCTTCTCAATAGCAGCCGATAGCAGTTGTGCTCTGTTTGTCTTGTTCCATGTCAGTAATACTCTTAAATAACTTTTCTTACTGATTTTTTTTTTTTCTACAAGAGAAGCTCACTTTTACAGTATCCATATCCGGATGCCTGAAAGCAAAATTCAGGCATCTGTTGTCAGGGCCCTGCTGGAGGCGATTCAGCTTGGTTCACCAGAACCACCTGCTGAAGCCACTGCTGGTTAAACGCTGGCTCCAGCAAGGCAGGCTCTCCCACACTGGTTCCTGCTCCCCAGCCGGGTAAGGAAACCACAGATCTTATATTGGGCTGCACGGATGTCACCTTCTGCTACTCCTGTCCCAGCAGAGCCAGGCCCAAAGGTCCATCTCCTGTCTAAGAAGAGATTCAGGCTGAGAGAGTTGGGATTGTTCAGCCTGGAGAAGAGAAGG
>RSEF01000001.1:201811068-201826362 GCA_003993805.1 Himantopus leucocephalus | reverse complement strand
AAAAAAAAAATCACTTTCAGAAGTGTTTTGCAAGTAATCCCACAAGCCATCCCTTGGCAGCTCCTAAGAACTGATGGATTTACAACAAAATGCCTCTGAAAACTGCATCCATTTTAGGCATTTAAGCGTAAAATAAGTACAGAGCATGGCAAATGATACAAGGGTGATATCTGACCAGTCTGACAACAGGGTAACCAGCCGCTCCTGTTTTCACACAGAGGTATCAGAGCCCAGTTTTGATATATTCTACCTAAATAAATCTTATCAAAAAGGAAGTACAACACTGATGCGGAATTACATTTCACAACGAGGTAGGTGTGGAGTTTGTTTGCTTTGCGTAAACGCTTTTTTTAGCCACGAGCTCACCATTCAGCTCTCCCCTGCCCCCCGACAGCTGTGCCGCAGGAGGAAAGAGGCAAAAATTGATGCCCAGGCAGCACCCCAAGGTTTGATGCAGGTTCAACAGAGCTTCCTGGCCCCCCACGATTTGTTGTGGCTCACGGGAGTGACAGGAAGATTGCAATGTCAGAAACGCAGGTATCAGGCAGTGCTCGGAGTTAAGTCAGTGTGGCCAAAGAGGCTGTTGTCTAAGGAGAGTTTTGCCTCCATCTAACCCAAACATTCAAGGCTGTGTGGGGAAGGGCTGGGGGGGGAAGAGATGTCCAAGCACAGCTCATTTCATATTTATCTCAGACCCCTTCTCAAAGTATGAGAAAAGGCTTCCCCTTCCTGCCTGGGATCAAATCAAGACTTTCTGGAGTCTGGATTTTTTTTTCCCCCAAAAAAGTGAAGATAACAGCCACCAGCCATATCAGGTCTCACTGCCAATGATGCCACGCAGAGGGAGCCTGCACCTCCTCAACATGGGGGCTCCACACTGGCCAGCCCAAAGAGGGATTTGGGCAAAAAGTTTGTAACCATCCCAAGGGATGCTGAGGAAGGCACAACCCTCATGTGAAGCTGGGGGAGCAGCGGGAGTGGGGATGACACAGAGGTACCAGCAGGTAAGAAATGCAAAAGGTTGGTAGATTTGGCCAGAGCCCAGCCACGAGGCCACTGCAAAATACAGTGCAGACTCAGCCCCCTGTTTTGCACAAGGAGAGCCATTACCTTGTAGCCAGCCTTACAGTTTATTTTGCTGTCTGTGCGGCAGAAATCCAGCTCTCACAACCCACCCATCGCCATGAAGGCAGCTTGTTCTGGCTCCCTCAGAAGCGCAAGTCAACTTGCAGAAGAAATTAACTCCAATAAGCAAAAAAAGATTTGCCGTATATTTGTCATTTCAACCCCACCAGCCTGGAAGCTGACCAATTTGTAGGCTAATTTCTGATTTTATTGGAATTGCCAGCTGCACCTCCCTGCCCCAAAGCCTCCCCATGCAGAAGCCTGGTCTGCCCCAAAACCTGCACCTGGAACCTGGCAATAGGGATAAGCAAAGCCACTTAGCACATAGTCCTGTCGATGGAAGTTATACAGCCGCTCTTAAAAATTATTGTTTCCCTATCAGCAAAAATATCGTGTTTGGAGTAAGCATGCACTTTTTATTGGGATAAGAATTACTAATATCATTCACTCTGCTAATTTTAAAAGCTTTATTATGTTTTTCCACATCGTCATTCCGGCATCAAAGGAAATCACTCTTAGTTATATTTATAGGGCTGGGAGGGTACACAGAGAGACCTAAATTTGACAGTCTCTGAAAGGTGTTGCATTATACATTTCAACGTACTTCTCTGAGCACATACAGTGCCATCATTCCCCATGTCACTTACCTAGAACAAGAAACTTTGAAGTATAATAAGCTCTGCTGCTGCTTGGCTCTTTAAGCGACAGCAGGAAGGAAACAAACTACTGACTGTAAATATTCTCCTCAGTTCCATTGCACTGGGACTTCCAGAAAAAAAAAACCCACCCCCCCCCCCCCCAAAAAAACAAGTGNAACCAAAACTGAGTGATTTTAAAGCAAAATAACTGAAACAAGTCATAATTAGCATTTCCCCCCCAATGGTCTGAACAGCAGCATGAAAAGCTAAGAGCTGCTGTTGTGCTTTTGATGGTGCCCTGCATCATGCTGTTCTGCTCTCCAGGTATTTCCTTCAAAGGAAAAAGCACGTTCAAAAGTACTCTTAACATCTGTGATGGTTTATCTGGAGAAGACAAAGCACAACAGTAAGTGATGAAGCCACACACAAGTTTCCTTGAAGGACATCCTTGTGTTTCTCCACATGCCAACCAGGTTACGAGGGGTAGGATTCCTCTCAACTAGCTTTAGCCAACTCCAAAACAGATGTTTGGGCTTCGGGTATCATCTTGCCCCTCTGTGTAACCAACAGGCAGCGACAGGCACCTCCAGGTATGAATTTATCCCTTCAGAGAGGAGATGGGAATAATGACCCTCTGGAGATGCCTGCCTTCCCTCGCTACTGCAGGGCTCTAGCAGACATCTATGAAAACTCCACCAGGAACCCAGACCGCTCCTCAAGACAGAAAACAGACTGAACCTAGAGCCAGCAGAAGCAAAAAAGCCTCAATGGAGTCTGACCTATCTTTCTGTGGGCAGTTAATAAAAAGACCTAAAAATCTCTGACCGGTCTTTGGGGCTTTAGCAACTCAGAAGTCCACTTCCCTCACAAGAACAATGGCTCCTCCTAACACTTGGGTTTCTCAAAAATCAGAAGAGTTTTCTGGAAAAGGCTTTGTATTTCAGGACTGCCTGAGCACTGATCCCAGCACCTTCAGAGCAAAGCATAAGCGTTTCACTCCTGCTCTTCTCCAGTTACTTAACTGTTATGCTTTTCACTCTATTGCTTGTGTTGGTACCTCTCCTGAACTGAAAAGATGCTAGCGGCCAAATTCCCACTTTAATCTCACAGAAGTTCTTATTTCCAAAATCGCAACAAACACCTATTGTTTTTCTCCTCCAAGATGTGGCACCTCCACCCTTAATCCATCATTCAGCTACTGACTTCTGGGTCTTGCACTTTCTTGCTCAGGGTGCCAGAACATTATGCCCCTTTCTTCCAGCAGATTGCACAGCCAGAAAGGTCCTGCCTAAGGTACCTGCGGTCAGCATGGGTGGATATACGACAGTACAGTACTTTTGCCCTTCAAAGCTGTATCAGCCAAGTTCAGATAGCAATTGGAAGACAAACTTTTAAATACCCATTTTGATCACTTCCTTTCTGTATGGCATCTCCGTGCCTTTATTCAATGGATTGCTAAAACAGTGCTGGACAAATTAGTCAGATCCTCAACTACACAACATTTTTTTCCTATCGTGACAATTATATTATACATTCATTGTCAATATCTCTTAATAGCCACATGATTCTTATTGCAAATAACTTGGGGGGGGGGGGGAGGGGAAGGCTGCTGCTCTTCATAAAGCAAAAAAGAGGAAAGGTCGATTTTGATTTTGCTATATTTTTCTTAACGTCCTGCTCTCAACTTTCGGAAGCTATAAGCACACAAAGCAGTCTGATGCACAGGCTGTCACTGCAAAGCGCAACAAAGAATAAAAATCTTCAACACATATGTTACAGGTCACCCTGTTTTGTGAACTTTTTGGAAGGAAAAAAAACAAGTAGTGCAGCATGCAGCCGCATCCTCTGCTTGGGAATTATCTCACATGGGTCATCAAACAGCTGTCCAGCAGCATGCAACCCTGAGTGGAGTATAATCAGCAACTTAAGGATGAAAGACTATATTCTGGTTACCTGAGCCAACCAATCCCCTCTGGAATATTTTCTAAAGATACATCACATAAGTTACTTTGCTAGCTGAAACGCCTTTCTAAGAGAGTCACTTGAACAAAATAACCTACAAATTCAACAATGCAGTTTTTCCAACAAGTTTATTTTAAGACTCTTTCACCTGACGCAAGCAAGCTCTTCATCTTAAGGAAACAGTTCATTTATCAAACCACAGTAATCCCTTGCACAGTAAGTTTACTCCTGCCATATATACATCTGAATACCCCCCCCCATCAGCATTCCCAAATGAAACTACTACTAGCATCACCAGTGGTCCGATTTTGTTATTGTTTATAGCTTGTATTTTTTTTTCCCCTCTCTTATTTTGCAGAATTGGTTTTGCTTACTGACTCCAGACTTCACAGGAGGGCCTTCTATTCCCCCGTTACCCACAGAGTTACACCACCTCCCAACCCCACTCCAGAGGCAGTTTGGGGAAGCAGATCCTTTGGAAGCAAGTTTTCCCAAGCCCTGATATCAGCATGCTTTACCCATAAAATTAAAAGGCGATTTTGCATGGTATTGCAAAATCACATGGAAAAAAACCACATGGAAAGTGGCGCTAAACCACCCCCTACAAACACCCCACAGCCAAAGCAAACTCACCTTTCGTTCAATCAAACCACTGAACTGACGTGGTCCACTGCAGACACACAGAGCAGCACTGTATCAGTGTAGACACTGGTTTTCTTATGGCTCCAAGCACACCAGCTGCAGAGGTTAGTGTCCCCAGATGCTTGGTATCAGCACTGCCTTCTACCTCCCAGACATCAGCATCCTCTCTGCTCCATGCACTGAGCTATCTGTACGGCATCCCGGATCACTTCACTCAAACACTGCTAACTCGAGTTAACAAATATTTTCTAGAGACACACTGTACTATTTACTTTGCTAGCTGAAACTTTAACCTAGCTGCTAACTCGAGTCAGCAGAGACCTACTACTGAAGCAGCCTGAGCTACACAGCCTCATTTGAGCTGAAACAAGTCAGAGGAGAGCTCTCTCAACCCTATCAGCCAGAAAACTGAAGCAGCAAATTGCCTCTGCCGCTGGTATGCCAGCGAGCAGCCACCAGCAGCAAACTTCTCAGGAGGCACAACTGCAGCCAGAGATGATGTGCATCTACCCTCCAATTCAGTTCTTCTCACCTATACTAAAATACCTGGCAGTGTAAGACAGTCAGGCTCACACACAGCCAGGAATAATATGGGTCACAGCACACAGGGCTATTTATTTTGAGAACACCTTCTCATTTGACAAGAACGGGTTCCAGGAATAAATAAATGATCTGGTACAGTGAATTTTAACCAGCTGCCTGAATCAGTACCGGGGACAAACCCTAGTTAAATAAAAAGCTCATTGTTCAATTTATTATTTTTTTTTTTATAACTCCAAAGTGGCTTATAATAAACTTTCAGAAGTGGGTGACTGTCAAATAGCCACGACGTTTCAAGAAAAGCATAGCTTGCTCAGTAAATAAGGGCAATAATTTTGGAAGTCCTCAAAACCAGGATACTAAGCAAAATCCTCATCCTTGTAATTTAAAAATTAAACGGGTGAATAATATCTACAAGGAAAGATACAAACAAACAACAAGGATGCGGAAAATAATGAGGCAAGAGTAAATTGCGAAAACTGCACAGCTCAGAAGAGACAGCTGGGATATTTGTCTGGAAGTCTGGTGAAAAGGAACCCAAGAATTATTCCTCCTCTCAGGAAAAGGCAGGAGAAAGAGGTGTAAGAAAATATGAAGCTCAATACTACCATTAAGTAGATGGCAATAAATTCAGTATTTTAGTAAATACAGCAATCGCGTGAATTTCTCAGAAAAGGGGTCAAGACACAGCATCGCAGGCACCGAGGAACAGGTTAGACTAACAGGAAAATTTAATGAGGGAACCTGCTCAATTGAAGAAGCGAGAAGCACATTTTTTCCTATAGCAGTTACTGCAACTCCTAAACACACCAAACTGCACCTCTACAAAAATAAAGCTTTCTGAACTGTTTTTCANAAGGAACAGGTTAGACTAACAGGAAAATTTGATGAGGGAACCTGCTCAATTGAAGAAGCGAGAAGCACATTTTTCCTATAGCAGTTACTGCAACTCCTAAACACACAAAACTGCACCTCTACAAAAATAAAGCTTTCTGAACTGTTTTTCACTTGAGTGAAAAAACACCCAGAAACTCAAAAACGTACCAGGAACCAAAAATCTGACAGTATTTTATTTTGGAAACTCTGAAATAAGGTACTTCTGTACCAGATACCATTCACAGAATTTATGACCCACCACCTTGGTGGTCTCCAGCAGAGTCAGGGACCCTGGCAAGGGCACCAGCTGCTGACCCACCATCGAGGGAAGGCAGCTCCAGCCACCGCTGCCAGGGCGAGCAGAGTCCCGAGGTTTCTACAAATGGCAGAGGGAAGGTGGGAGCCCCAGCTCCTGATCCCTGACACCCCCAAACTGCCCATGAACCACAGGCAGTCATCAGGAATGCTGCAACTGGTGGGCCTATCACAGGCAGGTGACAGCCCCCATGTTTTGTTTGACCAAAAGATTCAGCTATGCCTTTTTCTTTCTTTTTTTTTTTTTTAAAAAAAGGTTTAAGTAGCCGGTGACATTGCAACAACAGCACTGAGGAGGGAGTGCTTAAAGAAACCCACCCGTAGCGCAAACAGCCACAACTCTTCCCAAAGTCACTGAGGGATCCAAGAACCTCACAAGTTCATTGAGATAAATACTTAGACATTTATAGTGCAGACTTTTACATTCAAGCTAACCCCCACTGCCTCCTTTTTTAGTCAGTGGAAAGCAGCTTTCAGGTCACAACTCATCTGCTTCGGCATACAGGGTTGAGATGAATCACACCCCAGGAACGTCCACCCTTCCCCTAGCTGACCGTAATGGGAGCTGGGGCTGACTACCTTGGGCAGAGATGACTACATATGGCCAGATGAATGCCACCTTCAACACATGATAGATTTGCAAGGATTTTGGCCTTAGGATAATGAAGGATGAGGATATAGCAGGTAACAGACAAAACCCTATGGTACTGCCAAACACACTGATGTAGACAGCAGAGAGAATTCACCCTGGGTTATTAACTCTGGGTGAGTACTGACTGGAGCTGTACCCAACCAACTCTGCCCAGAACCGCTGAACTAGTTCTCCACACAACCCAGTCTCCCAGTTCTGCTGGTCAATGCCACTAGTTTCTCCAAATACTTAGTTAAGTCAGCAGGACTTCTTAGCTCATCCTTCAGGAGCGGCAAAGGGGCTCTGCCACATCCCCATCTGCCCTTTGGCACCACTGCAGCTCAGCAAATAAACCTCACAAGGATGAAGCCAGCATCCACCGGCCACATCTGCAGTCAAAGTAAACCACCCTCTATTCCTCCTGCCTCCCACTGCATGGGGTTGAACTTTTGGCATCGATACGGGCCAAGAGAAGAGAATTAAAGGCACCATATTATTTTCTGCACTCTGAAAGCTGGGATACAACTGGAAGTGACATTTCTGAAAGTCTCAATAACCTGTCATGGTGGATCAATGTTGAGGAACTTGATAGACCAAGGGTGAACAAAAGGTAGCAGAGACAGTAATTGCAACCAGATCCCTGCCCTCCTTCACCTGAACCGTGTTTCTCCCTGCCTTCTTTCCCATCTGAGACTAAGCAATGACCACTACACCTTTTTGCCGTCCCTCTTGCTCAAACGAGACTATCAACTGCGCTCAACGCCAGCTAGATAGGCACACATCAACCCTCGCTCACGTATCACATCACCTAAAGCAGAGACAGAGTGCTCGGGCACAACACGGTAAGGGGATGAACCCTACATGAGATCTGTCACATCTGGCAGTAGGCTGCACAGGAAAAAGAAGAACAAAAAGAAACGAAAAAAAGAGGGAATTTCAAAGATGTCAACAAAAATATAGCTGAGAGCTGGTTACTCTGACAGCTGGTTAGATTAGAGAAAGAGTTACGGGTTCCCTTTTTTGTCTAAGCTAATTCCTTCTGTATAGCAAATCCTTCTCTCTCCACGTGGAGTGAAGAGCATATTGCGTATGTGCAATCACATGTCTCACCCACACTCACAACTGAACTGTCTGAACGAGACGCCTAGCCGGCCTCAGGTTTCAAAACTCTACATATCCCAGGAAAACAGCATAAATCAGGGACTAACATGCAGTAGTCCTCCTGCTCACGGAATGGGTTTATTTCAAAGCTAATTTGACTACCTAAAGCATGCGTGTGGTGGAGCACCGTCAAGGTGTTCCTTCAGGTCACTCAAAATGCAAGATACTGAAAAGACTTGAAAGGAAAATAACTTTTGAGACCTGTGGCAATCAATGAGCTCATGCCTTCTTTGTGCTGGGGTTGGCACTTGCAGCTATGCAGCCTACGCAATTAGAGTCTGTCCTCTTCTGCATTATATGGAAAACCTGTCTAAAAGTAATTTCAGTTGACTGCTGAAGGCAACAGAAGTCCACAGAGCATCTGACCAGAAAGTTAAGTTTCTGCCTGTTGTCTCCAAGTGTTCATTGTGTTTGCCTCAGACTTGGAGATGGCAGAGACAACCAAGCATCACCAAGTGAAGGGCTTCAAGAGGCAGAGCTGTCCTACTGCAGAGGGTTCCACGCAACGCCTACATGTGTGACCACATCTTCCACGCTTGCCCCGATGGCTTAAAGGAGCCCAGAGCATCGGGCAGAGGGAGGCAGGGTGTCCACTGGTTCACCTGATGTTGGTGATCACCACAAGGTTGTTGCTCAACTGCAAAGTTAAGAGTTCTAAAGGACCACACGTGCCACATGCAAGTAGCAAAACCACTCAGCTAAGAGAAAGCTAACTCAAAAAGCTGCAGCACCATGACCACCTCGGCTTTTCTGCCCGGATCCGCAGCCTGTGGAACTCTTTAGGGCTGCAACCACCTTTTGGTCCCCACTCTGTACACCACCTGCAACGCTGACACCCTGCTCCAAAACTAAGGCTTCTACCAGCTGACAACACAACGACCATTTCTGTACGTAGTACCAATCCTTCTGCCCAGCCTCAGCTATATATAAAATCCCGCCTGATGTTTTCTAGGTTTCCCCCTCCCACCCCCCCCAACCCCATCGGCCACAAACATTCACACATACATATGCAAACAAGAAGAAACCCATCTGTCAGCGAGGCCGACTGCCCGCAAAACGCTGACAAACAAAATGGAAACAAGTCCCTCTCCTCGTCACGGGAACAGGTTCGGGAGCGGCAGACAGCAGCAACTCACACGGGTACAGGACCGACTTGAGCGCTACGAGCAATACCTGCGTTTTTGGTCAATTCTCAGCCTCTTTAGCAGTTTTTTAAGAGAAAGAAGAGCACAGCAGGGCAGCCACTATCTCAAACATGTTAAGACTGCCAGGGAAACAGCCCAGGGTTTCTCCTTGACACCGGGGCCTTCACCCCCGGGCAAAGCACACCCTCCACGGCGCTGCTCGTGTTGGCAAAGCAAAAACGAGCAGGGAAGCGGGTGAGGTGGGAAACGCGCTCGCACTCGGATGAGTTTCCCACCGCCGCTCCATCGCTCCGGGAGAGGGAGAGCGTGGCCGGAGGCGATGCCCACCTCCGCACGCTGCCGGCGACGGCAGCTCCCATCCCCGCAGCAAGCAAAGGCCCTTCCCGCGTTTTGGGGCATCCCTCCCTCAGCAAGAGGGGCTGGGAGACGGCCCCGCCACCGCGGGGAGAGGCGGGGGAGGGAGGGAGGGAGGGGGGGAGACGAGGGGAAGCAGCGCTCCGGGAAAGACCTGCCGGGAACGGCGGCCGCAATGAAGCCACGGGGAGAAAATGGAAGGGCGGCTGTTTTGGCGGGAGGGCAGACCGTCCGGCCCCGGCAGCCCTCCGCGCCGCCCCGGTTGCATCATGCAAAATGGACGCCCCACGCAGGGCGGGGGGGCGCGGGCGCCGCCGCCGCCGCCTGCCTGCCTCCCCCCCCCCCGGCCCCGGCCCTCTCCCGCCCGCCGCAGCGCAGCCCCGGTCCCCGCACTCACCCTCGCCCCGCCGAGGGGCAGCCCGGCGCCGGCGGGCTCAGGCGGGAGGCGAGGCAGCCCCGCCGTTCCCCGCCGCCGCTTTACACCTCCGGCGCGGGCCGCCCGGCCCCGCCTCCGCCGCCCCAATGAATGGGGAGGCGGGCGTAGGCCGCCGCGCCGAGGCCCTTCCGGCGGCTGGGCCGGGCCGGGCCGGGCGGGGCCGTCGGTAACGGCGGGAGGCGGGCGGGGGGCCCGGCGGAGGGCGGCACGGCACGGCACGGCAGCCCCCGGGGGGAAAAGCGCACGGCCAGGCGTGGCGTGGCGTGGCGTGGGAGGAGAGCGCGGGAACATCCAGGTGTCAGCACGTAACCGGGGAACCGCGTGGGTGGGCGCGGGCACGCGTGGCCAAGGGATAGGGAGGAGGTCACCTCCGCGGAGCAAGAAGGGGCTTTTTTTACCTCAAAGGCGGGTTACGGGCAAACGGTCGGTGCCATTAGTTCAGCTTGGGCGGGAAACCTGCTTATTTCCCCCCCCCCCCCCCGGNTCCACGGGAGCCAGGGCTGCGTGGGACGGAGCCCGTCGTGCAGCCGTAGTGGTCCTCACACTCTGCCGGCTGATGAACTTCTGCAGGAGATGGCTGACCGAGCGATGCTGGGATGAAGTGGATGCAGTACATAACGGTGGACGCTGGTGGGCTTGGATTAGGCTGTTGACATTGCCTCCCATGAAGCACCCGTGCCCCCAACCAAGGCAGGAGGCTGTTGGTGACATTGCCACACTTAGGTGCTGATACCTGTATTACAGACATCCACAATTAACTCAAATGAGTCCCATTCCAGAACTCCTTCCTAGAGTTCACTCCTGGAGCTCAGCCTTTTTCTGTTATTAGCTGTAAGGCTGAAATTTCTGACAGAAGGCCACCATGAAATAAAACAAGCTACATGAATGAAATACCACTACTGACTGCTCCAGTACCGCCTGCTATTGTTTAACTGAGAAGTGATATTATCATCACCTTCAGCAGTTTGGTAGTGTACAACTTAGGTTCATCCAGGCTATGCTGGGGAGTAGATTAAAAACCCTGAGGGACATCTGAATACAGTGGCAGTCATAAGATCTCCATCTCCCCTAACCTTAGGCATCTACAGTACAGATATCTCTACATGAGCACATCATAGCTTCTCTTATGAATGCATGAAAGCAGGTACTTGTGGAGTGCAACTCATAAATCTTAAGAGCAGCTGCCCGGACCACACCAATAGTCCATCTAGACCAATGTGCTGTTTCTGAGAACAGTCCAAGGAGATCTGTGGGGAAACTACAATAAAGCAAACACATGAAGACACTTCCTTAGAACACTCTCTTGATCTCCAGCAGTTTGCAGCTGAGACAGAAATGATATCCTTGTATGTATTAGCCGTTGATGTCCTTCATTTTCCATTAAATTCTCCAGATTCCCCTGATCTCATGCAAAATGTTAGTCTTTACAGCATCCCGTGGCACGAAATTCCACTGCTTTGCTACACGTATCTTCAAATACTACACCATTTTGTTTCTTTTGAACCTGCTACTTGCTAGGTTTCTTCTTCTTGCACTGGACAAGACAGTGAACAATTGATCCCTACTTCCATCTCTGTGTTTTGCAGGCTTTTATATGTCTATCAAATACATATTTTACAAGATCTTCCTTTCTAGTCTGGGAAGTCCCAGCCAACTTAGTCATCCTTATGTGGAAGCCATTTCATGCTTTTGATCATCCTCAGTGCCCTCCCTGAACCTTTTCATGTCTCATTCTGAGGAAGATGCCTAAAGTGCACCAGTTGAATCATAATCTAGAAAGACCTGGCCGCCTCCCAGCCCCCTACTGGGAGTGGTCCCTGGCCCATCCCACCTTCCAAAACATGCCTATGTATTGTTCAAGACAGTGATAGTTGCCCCAGGCCAAAACTGTGCCAGGGACCACACAGTGTGACATTGACTCTGTCTATACTTGTGATTTAAACAAAGCTAAGGAATATTCATGGAAACTAATCACCCTTTGGCTATTTTTTTTTTTTTTGAAGGCCCATGGCACGGTTTTTATCCATGCCAACTAACAGTGTCCCAAATAATCCTTAGACACAGGAGCAGTTAGCACAACCCTGTGGCCATTCCCTGTTTACATACAACCACCCTCGTTTGGAGGGCAAGAGGATTTAATAGTGTGGGTATTAACCATTCTGTTCCATAAGCATTTTCTGTCTTGGACAAGCTTAGCAGTCTAATATAAAACCAGTCAATACAGCTGCTCGTGGAACAGTGCTGAAGGACATGCCCTAGTCCCGATAACTGAAGAGCACAGATGTGGCCTATATGCATGAAATTAAGCGTAAGGTGAATACTGTCTTGTCTACCACAACATCACGATAGAAAAGGCAATGGGGTGGGCAGACCTGCTGTGACCACGCAGTTGGACATTCCCTGCAGAATTTATCTAGCCAAATGTGAAGATGTAAGAGGAACCAGGGAAAACAGAAAGAATGCGGAGGTGGATGGGCTTTTCGAAAGCTTTGGCTTCACAAAGGCCAGGCACTACCTCAGTCTGGGCTCTCTCGGCATCGTATGGGTGGGAAACCCTCATGGCTACAGCAACGGCTGAATATCTTCCCTTCCATGAGCACACGCAAACCAGCCAACTGCATGGTGTCAGAGCAAGGAACTAGGCCCTGCTCCCTAGCAGAAGGCAGCACAACCTCCAAAGTTGCGTTCAGAGCATGTGCCGGAGGTAAAACATCAGAGCAAGAGAGGAGGGTTTGGAAGTTGCATGCATTTTCCATGCTCAGGGGCTGAAACAGAGCTCTCCTGCTTTTCGAGAGCAGTGCGCCAGGATGGATTTTCCTTTTTCCTAATTAGAGCTAAGTGTGTCAGAAGAAAGTATTGGAACAAAGAGATGCTGTCTTTCAAAGAGCCAAAATGCTGGTGGTATCTTTACTCTGGGAGAGGTAGTCCCTCCCAGTTCCCACAGCATTTGAATCATACTGGGAGCTGGCAGATGCTCTCTCATAAATGCCTTTCTTGATACGCTTTGGCAGCAGTCCTGCTAGGTGCCCCTCAGATGGCATGAGGTAAGTATTTGCCACCAATGACAGAAGCCTCTGTCCTGAGGGGTCCACAATGTTGGTTGCAGAGAAGCTACGTTGCAGCCCACCATAAGAGTCCATGGTCTGGAGGGTAGAATGCCAGTCTTGGACCTCCCAGTCCCATCTGGGGACGTATGTTGTGTTTGAGAAAAGGGAGGCTCAGCCTAGATGTTTTAGTCACCTTTACATTTGTAATTGACAGCATGTTCACTGCTATATCCTAGTGACAGGTAAGGCAAGTCTCAAAAGCAGTTTTAAAATGCACCTGATTGCAATATACAGAATAAATCAAATGAACACCGATGATCTGTTTATCTGTCTCTTTTCCTCCTCTTGCTTGGTTGTGAGAGTTACTTGCTCCATCCCAAGTTATTCAGCCTTACAATAATAATCTCTGGCAAATAAAATTATTGAAGGATGCTTGTGCATTGATGAATTCAGCAATAGTTCAGGGACCCAGGAATCAAAGAAAGTGCATCAAACAAAGCTGATGCAAGAAGAGCTGGGCCAAGACATCACCTTTGAATCACATGGTGGATTTTAAAGTCCTCTCAGCCAAATTTTATTCCTGCAATGGTGAAAACAAGGAGAGATGCGACTGCCAAGAGTGGAGTCACTCCAGACTTACAACAGTGAAATGGCAAGAAGTGTGCTCTATGCGTTTTCATAATTTTAGTATAAATCTAAAGAGACGCCTCGGAATGCGCTTGGCCAAAGCTGTGGGAGGTGGTGGTGTAACATAAGCCTTTTTGTACTCATGTATAGACGATTTTTATCTGAAGCCACCACCCTCAATCCCACCCTTTTCTCTGTAATCTCTTCTTAAAATAACCAGAGCTAACATCCTGTTACCGCTTTGGGTTAGTCCCATTCTTAACAAAGTTGTTCTTTCACCTGCTAATACACTTGGGTGAGTTTTCTCATTCATCTTCTCCCTCTTTTTTTTCTTTTTCCCATCAGGATTTAATGGGTGTAGCGGACTTCCTTCAGAACCTTGTGTATATTTGGGGGGAAGCAGGCCATGATTTTATTGGAAATTATTAGTATAATTCATGTGGTTTGTGCTCTCTGAAAGCGCCAGAGATGAAAAAGACTTTTGTGCTTTGTGCTCTTGAAAGATCATTGTTTCTGGCTAAGTCATTTAGCTTTTTCCAAGCTGTGAAATGATATCACTCACAGGCGAAGCACGGAAAAGGCTACATCCAGGCATGCCAGAGGATACTGAGAAATGCTAAGACAATTTTCTTGGGAAAACCGCAGTGTCTGTGACATATGTTGTCTTTTTGGCTTTGTACATTTATTAAAAAGTTGAGGAATAGGCTGGGTTCAAATGGACTTTCCATGTGTTGTGAAACAGGTAGTTTAGTTTTTATTTTCAGGGAATTTTGGTGGTTTTTTTCAGTGAAATTTGAATTGCATATTTAAAACCAGTAAAAAAATAAATCCTCAGAAATAAAGTATTCAAGACTTACAAACCATACAGTCTTACCATAGTTGACAGTCTTACTGTTGACATCCTATAAATTGTGTTATGCCTTGCAGATTCATCACATCTCATATGCACATCAAGAAACCCCAGCTGACCACCTCCTGGACCCCATTCTTCTGTAGCTGAGCCTGTACGTAACTCACTCATTGGCAGGACAGGACCAGACATTTTTACCCCTGCACCGAGTACAGCTGGTCCCATGTCCCGTGGAAGAAGGAGCCTCACCCCAGAAGGACCCTCATCACAGTCTGTTGCAGGACTCACCTTGTCGCACTCTTCTGTGTGCTGGAGACAAAGACACCTGAGAAGGGCCATGTAACCTCTCCTGGGAACATATCCGAGTCTTGACTTATGGGTAAGTGGATAAAGCATTCATTTTATCATCTGAAGAGACACCCTCCAACTCTGCTGAACTCAATGTAAAGTAGCCATTGAGTGGGTTTCAATCTAAATTTCCATCTCAAATTATATGCTGGGATTTGTCCACTCTACTTGGCCAGGCCTTTGTCCTCCTCCTGGTTAGTGGAAAACCTCTTCCCCAGGGTTGGGGAAGAATGAAATCCTATAATATCTTTTCCTAAACAAACAAAAGGAAATATAATTACTATGATTTATTTAAAGTTAAGATTTAAGGGGAGCAAAAAGCTGCCTGTTTGGTTTTTTTTCCCACCCTGTAAAGAATAGCAGAGCCAGGCAAGAAGTATCCCGGAGTTCAGTCTCAGAGATAAAGCATTTCTCCAGTGAGCATCAACCCTAAGATTCAAAATATTGGTTCAAGTCACCCTCAGGTAGATCTACGGGTCCTCAGTATCTCAAATAAATGTGTTAATGAATGAAAAACAGGTGAATGGGAGATTCTAGATATTTTTTTGTTTTTCTATATCATAGAATCATAGACTGGTTTGGGTTGGAAGGGACCTT
>RSEF01000001.1:201786179-201810068 GCA_003993805.1 Himantopus leucocephalus | reverse complement strand
TTTTACCCCACCTCCCTTTTTTTTTATTACCCACCCTCCCTTCTGGAAACATAAGGTGAAATCAAGTAAGATTATGAGATACAGCTTGTGACCGTGTGAGCCAAGAACAAGTACTGACAAAGAAAAGTAGTGTAAGTATGAAATGGGAAGCAAAATTCTTGGTTAGTGCTTTTCAAACTTGCTGTTCTTCAGGTATACATCTAAAATTTTTGTTATTATTATTTTTGAGAAACACAAGTTGTTTGGACTCTTTTTTTCATCTCTATGTCAGAATGTGAATTAAATGTAAAAGTAGCCTCTAAAAGGATACGTGCAGATTATATGTGAAGGGATGCCAAAAGAAAGAAAGCTTTTCTGATTTAGTTAATAGAAACAAGCTGCCTGACCTCTAAGGAGCACGCTTAGCAGGCATTATTTGTAAGAGCTCTGTCATAACAGCACTGCATGCACTGTGAGCACTTACCATACTTTTTACGGTAAGGGTTTTTCTCACTCTCGGTCCACCCATCAATGTATTATATTGTTGTTAATCAAAATATTCAATTAGAGGAATCTACCATTTTATGCATAGAAAAAAGTGTGTTTTGCTGAAACTAAAAGATAATAAAGGATAACCTAGGCTGTTCCTGCTGCAGTGATGAACTTCCTACATTTTATGCAACAGATGTCACTTGGCAAATAGTCTGTTTTAAGATACTGCGGTTCTGCAACAGCCAAACAGGATGTGTAACTGGATGAAGTGAGAGTTTAAAGTGCAGGAGCTCACAGTGGATCGCTGGATAGAAGGAAACATGACTTTTGTTTTGAACAAAGCCAGTTTCAGCAACTTGTATTTGTTACCTCATAGATTTCTTTCATCCTTTCATGCCCATGCTTTTGCAGTCCTACGTTTACAAAGACCAGGACAGATGGGTATCCATCCCATCAGTCTGTCCAGAATTACTTGCAGTGACAAGGGGAGCAAGGGATGCTGGCTGTTAAGTCCTCATCATGTCTTTTGGGTTATTCTTGACTAGTAGTGATGTTGCATGATCTTTGTTGTGTTTATGTTCCCTTTTGACAAAGAATGCAGAGGGTGATATTGAGTCTTACTGCATATTTGCAGTTACAGGTACGTGGTACAGTCTCACGCTCCACCAGTGCCTGCCAGTTCCTTTCTGTTATCAATAGTCTTTCCTGGACTTTAGGACTCCGCTTGATCTCTTTATTTGCAAGAGGTATGCCATTCTTCTTACTCCTGCTCTGCTGTTTTAAAATCACCTGTCTCTCTGTCATGGTCCCTAGTGTGTAGGGTTAATCAAAGCTTAAATAGCTTTAAAAAGTTTTCTTCTGACACTCCCATTGGATATTGCAAGCGGCCTACTTGTTTTCAGAGTCTTCTGTATTAGTGTATGCCTCATGTCTTTCATACTTAGGAACAAAAAGGGATTATTAGTCTTTCATACTTGGGAACAGAAAGGGATTATGAAGAAATGTTTACAGTGAAGTTAAGATTTGTGAAACTTTTTTTTTTTTTTAAACCCAACACAGGAGTAGATTAACCCTAGAGGACCAATATAAAACCACAGAAGATTTGTTTCTCTTTTATCCCCTCCACCCAAGTATACAAGTGAGGTTTTTATTAGCTGTACATTCACTTTCTGTTGCAGGCCTGGAAATAATGTCTTCCAATCCATATGATAAAACAATTATTTATCTTAAAAATTATTATCCACAGCATACCCTTTCTGGCTTGTTTCAAAAATGTCTGTCTAATTTCCAGCCTAGATTGCTCACAGCCTTCATATACTCATTTGTTCTCGTTTAGTATCATTCAGTAGCTTAATTCTTAGTTCTTTCCCTGTGATTGGTATATACTTTGGTTTATTTATAGAGATCGTGTTTACTTTTAGACTTTATGTTGCTAGGCTGAACAATCCAGGCTGTCTTTGTCTTATTACATACTGGGAAAATTAAGAGCTTGTTGGGTTCAGCTTGGAGAAGAGAAGGATGAGGGCTGCCCTCATCACAGTCTGCAGCTTCCTTGAGGGGTGGGAGGGCGATGGGTGGAGGGGTGCTGATCTCCTCTCTCTGGTGACCGGGGATAGGACGTGAGGAAATGGAATGAAGCTGCAGCAGGAGAAGTTCAGGTTGGACATTAGGAAAAGGTTCTTCACTGAAAGGGTGGTCGGTCACTGGAACAGGCTCCCCAGGGAAGTGATCACAGCACCAAGCAGCATGTGCACAACACTCTTAGTCATATGGTTTAGTTTTAGGTAGTCCTACAACAAGCAGACAGTTGGACTCGATGATCCTTATGGGTCCCTTCCAACTTGAGATATTCTGTGATTCCAGTAGCCCTTTCTCCTACTGTCTACAGTTTGAACACGTCTTTCTTGTACATGGTGACTGGGACTATATTTGATATTGCATGTGAAGACAGTGACAATAGTGTGAGCAGATCTGTAATGGAGAGAAGTTGAAATTACTAAATACCCCTTAAAATTGCTTTTTATTGTTGCTATTTGTTATTTTGAGTACATCATAGTAGCTGTGATAATGTAATCACCTGATACATCTGTTCTTTCCAGCTGATAAACTGGTAGCTAAGAGCAGACAGACCCAAATTGTTTGACATAAAAGCAGAAATAAAAAAAAAATGATACTTTTGTTGTTTTGATTCTCAAAATTACCCATTTCATTTTTTTACGGCACACTGATCTTCCATGAATGAAGAATACCACTTCAGCCCTTCTTCAGCAGATTCTATAGGTTGTCTCCTATACTTTGTGCCGGTTTCCTTTATGCAAATGTTAAGGCTATGTTTTTGAAACACCCTTAGTTAATGAAACTCTCTCACTTCACTCTTGTGTCAATGCTAGTTGCAGCTGTCTTTCTTTAGCCACTCATACTGATTTTTAAATTATTTTTTTTACATCTTCTAATCCAGTTTCTTTGCGTTTAATAGTTTTCCATGTTGTAGTATAGATGAAAATATACTGAATTTCCCCCCCCCCNCCCCCCCCCCCCCCCGGCCCCAGACCAGCTCTACTGCATTTTCTTTTGTCTGGGGGAAGGATCTTGTATTTCATCAAAGAAAGATGGTATAATCTGCTAAGATAATGTAAGTAAATTCATATTTCATTTCTTCTGTGACTCCATTTTTCATCTCCCTCTGTCTCTAGTTATTCTTTATGTCAGAGTCTGTTCCATTTCCCGTTCTTTTTGATTCTGTTTTATTAAAAGCACCTCCAGTGAAACTAAAATGAATTCATGTGCAGGTACATAGATGTTAAGTAGATGTAGCTCCAAGGTACATTCCTAAACTACAGTATGATGGGCAGCCTTGTACACTTAAAAAGGCGGTCTTATACTTCCCACAATAAGTTTCTGAGGTCTGTAGCTTAAAGCGTTGACAAATTATTAATTATTGCTGGTGAAGTCTTCTATGTCAGGGTTGAGGTGTTGCTTTGCTGTGAAGAGAATAGAGAACCCAGAAGCTGAGATTTAAAGAGAATTTGAGGAGAAGTAGGTGAACTGGGGAGAAGAGGAGGAGTTGAGATGGAGGTAAGTCCACTGAAGCAAGTCAGTGTGCAGAGAAATGTGGCATCTGTAGTTACTGGTGGGACCATGACCCAATGGGGATGTTTAGCCAGGTGAGGGAGAAATCCTGTGAAGTCTGGGGATGGGCTGGCAAGGATGTGGATCACGTGAGGAACTGGAAAACTGTAAGAGCAGAAAACAATTGACCAAAAAAATGAAGTGAAAGACAGGAAGATTGAAGACTGGGGTAACGGTAGAAGAGAGGAGGAGACAGGAAAGACGGACTGGAATGGGTCATACATCTAGCCTGTGTTGCAGCAAATGTGTTGCTTCTAGTGTTTGTTAACAGGTACTTAAAAGATTACATCAGTAATTATTGAGTATAGTTGAATTCTTTGTTCTGTGACGTTCATTATCATGCACCCATAATCCAGCATCAGTGATACAAAATTATACTTACCTTCTTCATCCACATCTTTTCAGGAAGCCGTAGCCTCTTCTTTTAGAAGCAGATACCTGTCTGTCACCTATGATTCCTCCCTGAACCATCTCCCAATTGAGTCAACTCTGTGTGAAACTACACCTTTACATCTGTTCAGGTACTGAAGTGGGTTGTAGTCCAGTGTTTTATCTATGACAACAGTGCTTATTCCTTTGGGACTGTTTCTGATTGTGGAGTGCCAGTGATTATTTTGCTTTACAAGTCAGCTTCCTTTAATACAGTTCTTTTCTCCTTGAACCTCATTCGTGGGCCCTAAAGCTGGATGTTTACAGGAGTGAAGAAAAGGAACTTGAAAACTGGTCAAGTAAGCCTGGCATGCTTACAGCACTCCATTTAAAGAGGAGAAAAAAAGTTATGAAAACTGGTGTTTGTTTTAAATCAGCAGTGCTCTGTTGCAGACTTCTATATTCTTTAGTTTTCCATGGATTATTTATATTCAGACTGGTTAAATTCAGTTGGTTTTAATTTCTTTCTCAAGCATGTTGTACGCTAAACTCCAGTTAAGGAGCTGGATTGCATGGTACTAAGAATCCCAATCTCATTATGGAGGAGATTAAGGATTTCTGGTGGATTTTAATGTATCTTTTTATCTTGACTTAAAATAGCTTTTGCTTTATGCTTGTTTACTGACATTTGTATTGAAACAGTGTTAATGTATTTTGATCACAAAACTAGTAATTTTTAAGTATGTTAATTTAGAGTAGTCCTTTCAGAAGAACTTTCTCTGATACCTAATTTTAGACAACCAAGCTATTCCTATATAACATAGCTTTTATTACGTGTGACATGAGAGTTATGAGAATGTTAATTAAACAGTGATTTCTAGTTTTGTTTCTTTTTGACGGCAAAAATGTGCTTACTAATCTTTTTTTTCTTTTCTTTTTTCCTTTGACTGTCTCACCCAGCTTTCTCCCTGTGAGATTAATATAGAATCACAGGATGGTTGAGGTAGGAAGGAGCCTGTGGAGATCATGTATTAAAACCCCACGCCCCTAGTTAAGCAGGGTCAGCTAGATCAGGTTGCCCAGGACTGTATTCAGTCAGATTTTGAGTACTCCATTGATGGAGACTCCACAGCTTCTCTGGGCAGCCTTTTCCCATGTTTGACCACCCTCATAATAAGCAAGTGTTTTCTTTTGTTCAGACAGAATTTCTTGTGATTCAATTTATGCCCGTTGCCTCTTGTCTTGTCCATGGGCACTGCTCAGAAAAGTCTGTCACTCTCTTCTTTGCTTCCACCCCATGCCAATCAATCTGATATTTATATGTATTGATAAAGTTCCACCTCCTCCCCAGCAAGCCTCCTCCTCTCCAGGCTATAAACAGTCCCATCTCTCCTCATATGGCAGATGCTGTAGTCCCTCAATCATCTTTGCAGCCCTTTTCTGGACTTGCGCCAGTCTGTCAATGTCTGTCTTGTACTGGGTTGCCCAGAACTGGACACAGCATTCCAGGTATGGCCTCACCAGTACTGACTGGAAGCCGAGGGGATCACTTCTCTCAGCCTGCTGGTGATGCTGTTCCTCAAGCAGCCCAGGATGCCCCTGTCTGCCTTTGCCATGAGTGCACGTTGCTGGCTCCTGTTGAGGGAGGTGCGTCCACTGGTGCCTTTACTGCAAAACTGCTTTCCAGCTGGTCAGCCCCCAGCATGTACTAGTGCATGGGTGCATCTTCCCAGATGCAGAACTTCGTGTTTCCCTTGGTTGAACTTCATGAGGTTCGTGTCAGCCCCATTCTCCAGCCTGTCGAGGTCCCTCTGGATGGCCACATGACCCTCAGGTGTATTGGCCACTCCTCGCAGTTTGGTGTCATCTGCAAACTTGCCGAGGGTGGACCCTGCCCCACCAGCCAGATCATGAAAGAAGATGTTGAACGGGAATGGAGCCAGTATTCACTCCTGGGGTACACTGGTAGTGACTGGCCTCCAGGTGGACTTCATGCCACTGATTGCTACAGTGCTTTTGGCCTGGCAGTTCAGCCAGTCCACCTGTTTTTATAGACCATATTTCACCAGTTTCTCTGTGAGGATGTTATGAGAGAATATGCAAAATACACATACTTGATTGACTAAGTCTGTTTAGTTAAAATAATACTTTTCCAAACCAGCATGTTAAATGGCTATTCTGGAGATTCACAGAGCAGGAGAAAGTGTATCTGGGGGTTCTGAATCCACGTGCTGCTACGTGGTAAAGGTCCAACTCTAGCAATGGCTTGAGGTTGTTTTTGCTGTTCAGGCCAGCTTTGAAGGCCTGAAAATGTGTTTCTTTAGGATGTGATCTCAAAATCTAAAGTGGGCTTAAATTGTCAGTTAATAAGACAAAGTGATTTATGTGAAAATACCTTCTAATACCCATTAAAAATTGCCCACATAATTTACTTGGGAAGGACAATTACCTTTCGTATTTTCTATAAGTCACAAGCTGTGATGGTAGGGGCAGTGAGTTATTGTGGTCTTTCTTGGAAGTGTTCAAGGCCAGGTTGGATGGGGCTTTGAGCAACTTGGTCTAGTGGAAGGTGTCCCTGCCTGTGGCAGGGGGGTTGGCACCAGATGATCTTTAAGGTCCCTTCCAACCCAAACCATTCTATGATTCTGTGATTCTTTTGTGGAATGGACCTTAATAACTCTATCATGCCAAAGACATTTTAACATTATAGTTTGTATGAAAGAAAAAGTAACTCCTACTGATGAGAATAATCTGTATTTCTCTCTGTAATGGGTCAGTAGTATATAGCAGTGGTTATAAAGCAATCTCTGCAAGGGTCATCAAGGCATGGGGGTCTTCCCACACACACCCAGTTCCAAGGCTCCTTTTTCTGGCATCCTCAGATGTTGACCAGCACAGACATCTCATAAAAATTGGCCTTTTAGTTCCCACCAGAGTGTCTGTTGTCCCCAGAAACACGCTAGGCAGGGGGGACTTTGGGCATCGCTGTAAACCCGCAGGTTGCCGACCGGTGTTGCTGCGGGCCAGTGCAATGCTGAGGCTTCTGGGGAGGACACCCATATCTGCTTTCTGCAAAACACATGGAAAGCACAACTTTTTATGAAATACATGACATTAAGGAGTATCAGCTAAGTGTTCTGAAATTGAGAGCATAGTCCCCGGCACCTGGGCCAGTATCTTGGCAGGGATCGCTATAAGCAAGATTGTCCATCCAGTGCCAAGAGACAGCCCTCTGTGGTTGCAGACAGGAACCTGGTGCGCATTGCCACAGGGTGGTGGCCTAACAATGGTTTGTCAGGGGTGTAACCTTGGACTCCCGCCCTGGTATTCAGATTTACTAGTGCTCATGCCAACACTGTTGGCCGAGTCCACCAGAGTGTGGGTGGAGGAATTCACTATTGGTTTTTTGGTAAGGCGTTAGTATGCTCTGCTAAACTGGCTCCACAATGTTGATGGGATATATGATAAACCCATGCTACCTGCTTTTCACGAGTCCACTGGTAGACCATTTGTCCTGGAAATGACAACCATTATCTGATTTAATACAAGTGGGAATACCTAACCATTGGCTGAAAAAATGAAGGCCTTTTATAGTGGCCTTCTGGTTAGCATGGGAAGTAGGCAATACAGCCAGGTGGTTGTACATGTACCTGCCATCACCAGTATTTGTTGCAAACCCTGGCCTTTTGGAAGTGGCCCAATGTAATGTATGTCAGGTGTGGCCTGGGGCTCTATCCTCCATAGGGCTGTTGTGGCAGTTTTCTTGCTTCTGTTAGTTTGTAGATCTGGTATTCTTGAAAGGCGTTTTGAATGGCCTCTCAGGAACAAGGAATGCCTCTATTTTGTCCCCATTTATAGGCAGCAACTGTCCCTGAATGACTTAGCTTCTTAGGAGCCCACTCGGCTAACGCTTCCTCATTGAGGGATATTGTAGAAATACGTACCTTAGCTAACTGATCAGCAACAGCATTGTATTCCTACTTCGGCTCACCGTGATGTTTAGATTAGGCATCTACATATCTTACCCAGAGAGCAGTGGTTTTGCACTTGCTCTCTAGTGTTCACCAAATCCTTCCACCAAAGAGGTTTACTGTGTATCATCCAGTCATCTGCTTGTCGTTTACTAGCCTACAGCGTGAGACCTTTATATATACCACCCAAGAGTCAGTAGTTTGACATACTGGCTACTCGCCCCCATCCCCTGATAGGTTAGGAGGGTTTGCCCAGTTGTTTCAAAGGCTGCTGCTTTCCATTGCAGTTTTCCTTTTGCATTGTCTTGCTGGCCCATCAGTGAAGCATACATTCTGCTCTTGGGTTAATTGCTCATGTGGTGGGGCCTGCTGTGCCCAAGATGGAGGCAGACCGGGTGGTGGAGGCACGCTGTCATTACCGAGGCCAATTTCTGGTGTTTTCTCCTGTAGGGCACTTTGTTTGGGCAGGGAGATGTAAGCATAGAAATGCATCATTTCCATTTCACAGTGCTAGTGTGTTGTGCCGTCCCAATTTACTGACTGGAGTCATTGGACAGTACCCACTGCAAAACTGGGAGCCCTCCTGTCAGTAACCTTGGCCTCTTGGGTGATTCTGTTTCATCTAGGGCTGAATAAGCAGCCCAGAGCTGTTGTACTTACGCGCTGATGGGGCCAACCTCTGAGACCAAAAGCCCAACGGTACTTGCTGCCTGTCCTCTTGCTGCCAGAGGCTCCAATAAGCCACATCCTCATCCAATACTAGGGCTTTGAGCTCTAAAGGCTTATTGGCTAATTTTTAGCCTAAAACTACTGCAAAAGGGAAACTGCTTTCTTTTCTTGTTCAAAGGCAGCTCTTTTAAGTTTTCTTCTGGAAAGAACTGACCTTTTTTTTCTTTTCTGTATTATATAATGATCTTAATATCTGGGCCAAATATGGTATAAATTGCCTCTGAAACCCAGAAAGACCAATAATCTTCTGTGTTTCTACTTGCTCTGCATTTCTGCCATATAAAGTATGGTTTCTTTAGTTGATTTGGGCATCATTCTGCAAAGTCCCTGCCAAATTATCCTTCCAAATTTTACTCCTGTGGCAGCTCTCTGAATTTTCTGGGGGTTAATTTCCCAACCATGATTTTGCATTGTCTCAGAAACATTACTCAATGCTTCTCCCACTTCTTGTTCAATGGGACCAGTGGTCCCCCCAGCGATGCAGATAACATCATCTGCATAGCTGAGCGATTTATAGCGTGTGAAAGTATTGAAATCTTCCAAGCACTGGGCTGCCAGCCCATAGCAAATCATGGGGCTGTGTGGATACCTCTGGGACAATACTCTGAAGGTGTACTGCTGACCCCAGCACGAGCGTGCACATTGCTCCTGTGGTTCATCAGCAGCTGGAATACCAAAGAAAGCCTTTGCTGGATCCGACGCAGCTTCAGATACAGCTTGCTGGAGGAGAGCGGTGACATTGGGCACTGCAGCTCTGAGCGTGGGGCAGCCTTGTTTAGCGATCATTAACCAGCTGTCATTCACTGGGAGCAGTCAGGCACTTTCACTGTCCAGATGTGGCTGTTGAAGTGGGGAATGGGCTCTCTGAATAACTCCAGCCTCTAATAGCTGTAATCATCTGGGTGATCTCTATGTAGCCTCTGGGGAGCCGGTACTGTTTGGCTGCAACCCATTTTGAGGGAGGCTCCAAATAGCAGGAACTGTAACCACTTTTCCCACAGTGCTGCTGTAAACCCCAAAAGAATATTTGCTTCCTGTTGTCATGAAAGTTTGCCAGCCAGCAAGTCATGCCCGGTTATGTATTTTGCCATAAAAGTCAGGTAGGAACCCAAATGTAATAGCAAAGAGATTTAACAAGCAGGTTCTTCTACTTCTGGTTCCCTCCCCACCCCACCCCCACCCCACCCCACCCCCCCCCGGTTTAATTTTAATAAGTTTATATTTTAGATGTTTGGATGGGTCCGTGTGAATTACAGTGACCTCAGACCTGTAACCATTAGAGTGATCACCCACTGACAGTTATGGCTGCTCCAGCGCACTGTCTGCGGAATATAAGGCTTGGACCCCAGCCACCCATTGCACATTGTGGGGGCAAGATCCAAATCTAGTCAATTGATATGGGTTTGGTATATGAGCCACCACGTTGGGGTAGTTAATTGGTCCTGATGTACTCTGCCTTTCCCCACTGAATGGGGGAGCAGTGGGTGTAATCAGTCTATCCACTGTCCTGATTTCTTTGTGGTTTATTTTTTCCTTTCACTTGTTGATATTTTTCCCATAAATAGAGGGTGGTTTCCTATCAATTTTGTCTTTTGGGACTCCAGAATGGAGTAGAACTAAACCTATCTCCTTTTGGGTAACTTTCTTCTGTTGCAGAGGCTACATCCACAGAGCGTACACAATATATCTTCTCCTGACAGGCAGGGGGTTGTCTCTTTCATGATACCCACCAGCACGCAGCACATGTCGGCATGGAGCACTCCAGCAAATTCCCTTGCAGCAGTTGCCCATACTGACATAGGGGCTTGCCGAGCCTTCAGGACAAGGCCTGACAGAGCAGCCACAGCTTGCCCAAGATCATTAACTCCTCAAATGCAATGTTGTCCACAAGGGCTACCAATACACCTCACGGTTCGTTGAATTTGAAATGATTGGGCCAGCGTTTAAAGAGGAGATAGCGAACAGAACATTGCAGAGCAGGCTTCTTTTTAGTGTAAAAACAGAGGTCTTTTTCAGGCTCATAGTCATATCACTTTTGAAAGCAGAAGCGCACATAATGAGTATTTGTACATTGATGTTGTATGGTGAAAAAGCTGGTAAAGCAGAGACTGTATCTGACCTGAAACAACGTCAGTAATGACCAGACAGACATCATGAAAAAGAGCGTGTTGCAGTGAAACTTTCTCACCTTTCTTTCTGAAAAGAGTTGGTCAAACAAAAGGACATTGTATTTGTCTGCCTCACTTTTGGACCATGTTCTGCTTCTATCCTGAGAAGTTTGATGTCGGTTTTTTACCCCCATGGGTTATAGAATTCTCATTGCTTCTTTTTAACTGCTTTTATCTAATATGATCTGTTTCATCTTCAGAAGAAATTGAATTGAACAAAGTGAATAGCTATCAAATCGTGTCCTGTTTTTCTTGTGGCAAAGAATTAAAAAAAAAATAATATTCAGAGCTGCATTTAGAGACCCATTACTATTTTTGTGTGGTTTTCAAAAGACATGTCTGATTTGGAGGTTGGTCTTCTAATAGTAGTCTCAGTGTGATGTGATACTTGGCCTTTTATTCCTAAGGGTATGTGAGGATAATACAGATAGATAATGCAATCCTACATTATCTATGTTGTTATATTGATTCAGGAACTGTTGTTGCACTTATGATACATATCATTGGAAATTGTGAACATGTGTAGTGAATTGGTGATCAGTTCAGTTCTTCCACTTGCCTTAGTTGGCTTTTGAATCTAATAAAACTGGAAGCAAAATTGCATACTTGCATACTCTTTTTTTTTTTTTTTTTTTTTTTTTTTTTTTTTTTTTTTTTAAATAGGCATCAGAGTTAGAAATGTGTTAGGGAATAGGGGATGTTTTTTGGCTGCTTGCAAATCAGCTTATTGGATATACTTCTACCATTATGATAACCTTGTGGCTCTTGTTTATGCATTGTAGTAATGATTCTTTTTGATACTGTGCTGTTTCTTTACCTTCCTTTCGCCTGCTGGTAAAGGTGTTCCGTAGTTAGCTGATGCAGCAAGGAGTTTGTTCATTTGATTACTTGTGACTATTTCTTGCAGTAGCTGCTGGTTCAGAAATGAATTGCAAGCATGATTTTGATTGATCAGAAGCAATCTACTTTGGGAAACTTGCTTTGAAGTGACGTTGCTTTCCTCAGATGTCTGTGCTTAGTCTCAGACCACGGCTTGATCATGGGAGAGGATCTTTGATCTGTGGAAATGTTTGGTTCTTTGGTCTTCCCAAGGCTATACTCTGGCTTGCACTGAGGTTTGTCTTTATCCTCTTCTTGCTGCTTGGGAGTAAATAATTAATTTCTGGCACCAGTTCTCTCATTTTTTAGGTAATAAAGTAGTGGCAAACTTGCTAGTATTCTCAGTGGATTCATTATGCAAATGTTTTTTTCTTCACACTTTGTGTTTTGAAGCCCTGAGCTTCAGGAAGATGCCTGAAACATTAACTTTTATTTGTGACTTTTCTGTAAGAGTCTAAATATAAATAACTATTCCTATGTAACTAATCTTTGGCTTTACTGCAAATATCCTCATACTTTAAAAGAGGATTTCTCCACAGTGCTATTGATATAAAACTTATTAGCTGTGCAACACTTAGAGATGAGCCTGTAACTGTAGAGTTAGATTGCACTGTAGTTGGGAGGTTTGGTGACGTATTTTGAGCAAGTATGTCATTGAGATTGTGTGAATCTTTTTTAAGCTAACATGGGATTTCAGTGATTATCAGGGCTTTAAAAGAAGCGCGTCCTGTGAGAATTGTGTCACTCAGTCTATAAGTTCTGTTTAAAATATGTTTTAATACAGTAGTTTAAGTATTTGTGTAGAATATGGATTTTTTTCATTTGCTACCTTTTTCTTGTTTGAGGCTAGTTGCCATCGGTAGCCAGTTTTGTTGTTGTTGTTCTTGTCCTGTGTGGTCCTGCTCCCATTTAAATTTTTAAATTTTAAATTAAAATTTAATTTATTTTTGAAATGGCCTTTGCTCTAGATCCAGTAACTGAGAATAGGTAGGAAATGGGATCTAACAGACTTAGTATAACTCTATCTCTTTAGGGAAGTCAATTTTCTTTACAAGTGCTTCCTTTATTGCCATCTCTGGTACTTGAAATGTGTAAAATTAAAATTGGAAAAATGCCTTACTAGTGTAAGAACAGTGACACTGGTGTTATATCTCAAAGATAAAGTGAAATAAAGCTTCAGCATAGTGTAGCAATATTAAGCAAGTGCTCTCAAGTCAACATTGGTGCTTAGACATCTTAGAAAATCTGCACTGGGGTTTTACAGTAACCATGTCACACTCCCCACGGAGGGCTGGAAATACTGTTTTTGCATGAGGAAAGTAATTCTAGGTGAGTTTAACAGTGTTATGTAGAATCTAGTGTTAGAGCCTAACAAGGTGAATCAAAAGCCACTGGCTTTGGGCAAGCATATTCCATTGATTTTATTAGTTTCGGGGGACCTTCCTCCTTGTGCGTTGCAGCCTAACATCTTTGCTTTTTTCAGGATCTGTATGACAGTAAGGACTAAAAAAATAACGTGATGTCAAGAAGGTTTTAAAATGAGT
This sequence comes from Himantopus leucocephalus, assembly GCA_003993805.1. Taxonomy (NCBI): domain Eukaryota; kingdom Metazoa; phylum Chordata; class Aves; order Charadriiformes; family Recurvirostridae; genus Himantopus; species Himantopus leucocephalus. The sequence goes on along the minus strand of RSEF01000001.1, from coordinate 201,796,808 downwards.
TCACATTGGAATATAAGCTTTAACCAAAAAATTGACCCCCCAAAAAGCTTCAGAAACTGCAAACTATTTTTCTTAGCAATACAGAAGCAACGTCAAAGTGTTGAAGATGGCTTGTATAAAATATTGCACATACAGTACTTTCCTAATGTCAAGCTGAAGTGTTTTCTGAAAATGACTTGCAAACAAAAAGGATTAATGATTTAATTAATCTCAAACCCAATGCTCTTTATTTGCATAAGTGCAGCTTCCTGTCATCTTCAGGCAATTTGCAGATTTTTGCTGCTATAAATAGTGTTCTCATTATTTAGTTACTCTATTTGACCTCTTTTATTCAGATTCTGTTCTGACTATCCATTTAGTGGACACATTTGCACTAAATACATTTGCAAAATAGACTATAAATTATTATCTTGTTAGGTGCATTTTGAAGAATTTGTATTCACGGTGAAATACAGTATGAAAGTTTCTCAAGGTTCATGTTTCTTGGGATGTTGGCAGTTTCAGCTATACAATACCATGTGTAGTTACTAAGGTTTGTTGGTAATCTTGGTAGACAAATACGTGTGCTAACTGTGGATTGAAGCCACCTTTGTCATTGAGGTTCTTGATGCTGCCAAGATGTGGTGGATGCAAGTTAATGGACCCTTCTGGCTGTGGGCAGAGCTGCCTGCCACTCCTGCCTGTTGTTTCAAGTCCCCATGGCTCCAGATCGCTATCCTCCCAGCTGGCTCTTACCCAGGCTGACTTTTTCTCTATCATGTTCTGTCTCTGTGTTTAGCCGGTCTCACTTTTTCAATTCTTCAACCAATCGACTTTCAATGATGTGAATCATATTTTCTTCAGAGTTGTTCCCATTAATTTCTTTCTCGCTTGCCGTAGTCGGTCAGGCTCTGGTTTGAAATTTGGGCATTTCTCCTCTGTTACAATGGCAAGGAAGTTGGCGGAGGGGGGAAATGACAGAAAAAGATAATTTTCCTGCTTTTAGTTACTGGATCTGTAACCTGGCCTTGTCAAAATCTTTTATGTTGGCAAGGGGGGGGAGTGCTATTTTGACAGTACTGCCCACAAATATGAGAATGTTGGAGCTGTTACAGTTGGTACTTGTAGTCTTCTTGGTTTGTTGTATTTTTTTCCACCAATCCCATTTAGAAGAATTGCTTATCAACAAATACTGTTGCTGGAGGATAATCTCATGTGTTTGCCACATTTCTGAGAGCTTTTCCTTCTCCCCCCCCTTTTATTTTTGGAGAGTTTTAAAAATAACTCTTAGTTTCATAGGTATGTTTTAAAAATATTCATTCAAAACAGTTGTTTTTCTAGAATTGGCTTTTCTAAGTTGGGCTGGGTTTCTGTAGTTACTGTTATTTCCTATTTCTATTCTGTTCATAGTTCATTAGTTTTGTGCCCTCTTTTGAACTTGGTTTACTTCTGTCATGCGGTATTTTCATTTAATACTGAGTACTTTTCTCCTTGAGCAGCTGAATTGGGGAAATCAATACGGAGTTACTGCTTTATTGAAATTTACAAGGCCACTGTGGAAAATTCCTTCATTCAGACTGACCTGAACTTTTGAATTTGTGTTCTTATTAGATGTTTTCAGGACCAAATATTTCCAAAGAATGGAATATGTTTTCTAGTAATATATATGATTTATTTTGTTGGTCAGTGCTAAGAAACTGTATGTTCACAACAGGGCTCTGTCTCCCTATAGTTATTGTGGTTTTCAGTAAGCACTAAAGCTTTTCTTTGGATTATGTTCAAATCATGAAGATCTCCATCTGTGTCTTATTTCATCTTCTTTCATCCCTGTCAAGACAACTTGACCTACATAGAACCACAGTAGTTTGCTTAGGAAAAAAATTTGAGTTACAGTGTATGTGCGTATATATTAATGGAATATATAGTCTCTTTTCAATTGTAATAGCATATATACAGTTATTAGTAATGAACTGACACTTAGACTGTGCTTGAAATTGATCTTTGAGGTAAGATATTTGTCAAGCGTTACAGTATCTGGTTATTAGTTTTATTTGAAGTTAGGGAGTGTTGTTTTTTCTGTTGTTTTGTGGGGTTTTTTTTTAATGAATGGATAGTAGTTGTCGAAGGCAGAAATTATCACTTGCTGACCTTATTCTGCACTGCAAGTTGAAATTTCACTTGGGCCTAGATTGGCATAGTCGCATCTAAAAGTGCCTTGCTTTGTTTCACAGCTGCATTACTACTTCAGTGAAATCAAATTCTGAACAGTTGTGTCAATCATTTACTGTGAATATGGCCTGTTTCTTTTAAAATCTTGGTGGAGTGTGATGTGAGTCAACCTTGGCTGGCTGCCAGACTGCCACCCAGCTGCTCTCTCACTCTCCCTCTTCAACCAGACAGGGGGAGAAAATAAAATGGAACAGCTCATGGGGCAAGGACTGGGAGATCACCCGCCAGTTACCATCACGGGCAAACAGACTCAACTCGAAGATTAATTTAATTTATTGCCAATTAAAAATAGAGTAGGATGGGCTGTCCATGGGCTGCAGCTTGCTTCTTGGCATCTCCACGTGCTCTGGCATGGGGTCCTCCACAGGCTGCGAGGTGGATATCTGCTCCAACGTGGTGGGCTGGAGGGGAATCTCTGCTCCGGCGCCTGGAACACCTTGTCCTCTCTTTCACTGGCCTTGGTGTTTGCAGGACTGTTCCTCACTGTCACTCCCCTCTCTCACACTCTGCTGTGTAGCATTTTTCCCCGTTTCTTAAATACTCTTTCCCAGAACTGCCACCACCTTGGCTGAGGGGCTCAGCCATGCCCTGTGGTGCGTGGGTTGGAGCCGATTGGAACCGTCTGTGTCCGGCATGGGGCAGCCCCGGCTTCTCACAGTGGCCGCCCTGCAGCCCTGCTGCCGGCACCTCACCACCGACACCCAATAAGACTGTCAATGAAAAATCAAAACTTGATGTTAAAAATAATATGGATGATCCATTTTGGGGACACTTGTTGTGCTTGTTGGTTTATATAGTCCTGTAGAACAAGTTATGTAGAACTAGTTAAATGGTTCTGTGTTTCCCGATTGTGTTTACACATACATCTCTTTCCATTGAAAATACCCGGTGAAGGGTAAAATAACTATTAGTTTTCTCTACAGAATCACAGAATAGTCAAAGTTGGCAGGGACCTCTGGAGGTCATCTTGTCCAGCCACGCAACTCAATCAGGACCACCTAGAGCAGGTTGCCCAGGACTGTGCCCAGATGGCTTTTGAAAATCTCCAAGGATGAAGGCTGCACAACCTCCCTGGGCAACTTGTGCCAGTGCCTGCTCACCCTCACAGGTGATTCCTTCAGTCCTTGAGCACCTCTGCCAGTCTCTATGATTGATCAAAGATTACGGAGAGTGGCCTTGCAGTGACATCAGCCAGCTCCCTCAGTACTCATGGGTGCATCCCATCAGCACCCTTGGACTTGCGTATGTCCAGTTGGTTTAAATGTTGCCTGACGTCATCAAGGGTATGTCTCCCTTGCTCTAGACTTGACCCCAGTGTCCTTACCTGGGATGTGATAAAGTGGTGATATTTAGTATGACATTTCCTCTAATTTTCTAGTTCAAGTAAGGTTCATTATTTGCCTCTACATGGACATAATGCACTTTATGTAGTAATTTGATGAGTTTTATTTATTTTAATGGTGGTTGTTGGTGCTGTTAGCAGTTTCAGCTCCTGCTCTGGGTTAGTTTTCATCTAGTATGTGAGAGAGTACGGCTGCGGTCAGCTCTCTGCCTTGGGGCAGTCTTTTCTGTGTGTCAACCTAGTGTTGATCTACAAGTGAAGAATATGCTTTTAATGAAAATGTGATGTTTAGGCCAAGGCACGTGCGCTAGGCAGGTCGACGGGCAGTTACTTCAACCCCTGCAGCTCTTGTCAGCTTCATTTTTACACAGATAACTGAGTTGCTCCTTGCCTGCTCTTCGATTTCAAACATGAGCTTTGTTTGTGCGTACTCAAAGAAAGTCCTCTGAGCCCAATTAGAACAAATATTATTACAGTCAGGATTTTTGTCTTTGATTTAACATAGCTTCCCGAAAAGGGATGGTAGCACAGACTTTGTGAAGGAGCAAACTAGTTCTCATCTTAAAAGCAATTCTAGTATCTTGCATATCTAAATCTTCTGAGGCTGTTTCCCTTGCTATGCATGAGGTGTCAGGTGGGTTTGTTTTTTTTCCTTGTTGTTAATCTTTGAGATGTCTGCAGCAGATCTTAAATATAAACAGTTATAACTTTCAATGAACTATACCCTAGTTATTTCCTTCTTTCAAGGGAGGATTTGGGAAAATTAGATTGTTTCAGCTTAATCACACAATATCAGATAGGATTAAGCCTGGCATATCCAATTTTGTGACTCTCATTAACTCATTTGCAAGCCACAACTTTCTTTTAGAAATGAAGCCTGTCAGGTATCCGTATTTAGAAAAATAACTTATTGAGCTGTGTCAAACTGTCTTTTCATTCTCCAATTTTGCTAAAATTTTAATGCATATCTATCTCTCTTTTTGAGGTTCATTTTGCAGAGCAGGTGCAGCAGCTACACAGAAGGTACCCTATGGTTTTGGGCCTCCTTTAAGTGCTGTGTTGACACGGCAGCATCAGCTCTCAAGTATAAATGCTGAAACTTTCTGGCGGTGAGATATTTGGGTGTCGGTGTGGTGCATGCTGCTTGAAGGAATGCCTCAGGCATCCTCTTCCATCATTGGGAGCTAATTGAGAGCATGTTCTGTGAAGTTCTGTCTCTGCTTAGGCAGGGGAGGAGTTCATCAGTTACTGTTACTTACTGCCACCTGACAGTACTACTCTAAAACAAAACCAAAATACGATTTACTCGATTAGATCTGCTAGCTCATGTTGTATGTTCCGTTAGCTCATTGTTTTGCTTTCTAAGCAGTCTGTAATATTTAGGAGCAGTAACATCCTATCTGTTGTTTATAGTTTTGTTAGAGCTGTTTGCTCTTTGTTGGTGAAACTGAAGCTGATTGTTACAGGGAGTATTTTGTTTTTATTTAAACTGGTGTTAAGGGCAAGAGTTGCATTTGTTACCTGTAGATACGGGTTTAGGATTATAACTGCGTGAGAGTTTTGTTGTTGTATTTGAAGGACACCTAATACATCAGAGGGATCTTTTAATGGATTTACATGCAGTTAAGCAGAAAGGTGCTTTGAATGCTTGTTTAAGTCCTGCTTCTCTTAGCGTGCTCTGTCTTTCCAATTTACTTTAAAGAAAATCTTTTCACTGATTCTGTTTACTCTTTGTTTTCTGCACACTGCCAAAGCAAGTTGCACTTAAACGACAAATCCTCATCAAAAGCAATTTTCTACATGTTTTATATTCTGGCAAGGAATTATAAATTTACATTCTTTATGCCTACATAGGTCTGTTACGCATAGAACAAAGAAATATTTTAGTAAGAAAACATGATGCAGTGGCAATGGGTTCTGTTTTCTTTTTATATCTGTGCTTTTCTTGTTTGTATGTGAAATCTTGGAGAAAATGTTACAGCTCTGGATACTGTTCTTGTGGTTGTTTTGCAAAGATCATTGCTATAACTCTCATTTCACTATCCATGGTATAAATCCTTTATTTTAATGGACTAAATCAAGCATGTCTGTCTTCTTGTAATAAATTTGACCACTTTGAGTCATCTTCAAATAAAAATAAACTTCCACCATAATCTGTATTTGCTCACCTGTAGGGCCAAGGTGGAAAAACAACTGGCAATGCAAGGTGCTTATTTCACTGTGAAGTCTGTCTCAGCTGAGCTAATTTAGGGAGCACGGCTTGCCTTGCTCAGCTTGCTTACCAGATGTTCCACAAGGCATTCTCTTGTCCTGATGAGATATTAAATGTTCCTTGATCAAAATTTAGCTTTTAAATTTCTGTGTGAAAGCTAGACAGGAGCTACTAGAAGACGCAGGAGTAACACACTCCATCTGTAAAATACCCAGTGCAGAGATTTGCCAGTTGTACAGTGCTGTGACACGGTAAATCACTTCAGCATGAAAACAAAGTCAGATAGTCTAACCCTTCTTACATGCCCCTCTCGCAGACTTTTAGTGGTTACAGGAGAGAGATTGCAGCCACAATGTTAAATTTTCTCATTTTTCTGTTCAGTTGAGAGTTGCTTATCTGGAAAAGTAACCCACTTAATTTGGGACAGTGGCTCTTTTATTTGTCTAATAGAGAATAGAGTTTGAGGCTGGGACCATCTGTGGCAAGTAATTTGCCCTTGTGCCATAAGCAGGCTGAGGTCCTTTCATAACTCATTTTGCTGTAATACAAGCTAGAGACATCTTAAAGTGTGATGATTGTGGAAAGGTCCTTCTTCTAGAGATAAATTTCTGACTCAAGAAAACAAGGTATGCATGGGTCACTGAGACCTTTTTGAGATGTGGAAGCAGTGTGAACTCAGTACGCTCCCTGAAGTGGAAGTGTTGTTAAAGTTACTGCAGGATGCTGGAGTGGAATGAGGAATTTAAAAGAATCGGTATTTGGTTCTCAAGCATTTAGCTGACCTTTGGTGCACCTTATTCAGCTCTCATGCGAGCAAAGCAGTAAAGAAATGGTGGCAGTCAGTGACTGAGGGATAACCCTATTTTAGGACAAAGCAGGAAATTTTGCTCTAAGTTTTGAATTAAAAGGTCTGTTGTCATTCCACTGGCAGAGCTGCAGAAGGTATGTGATAATTGAACGTGCATATATAAAGCTAAGGGGGTGGAAGAAGGTTAACGTGTATTTCTTTTTCAGTGTCTCTGTGAGGAGCATTTGGACAGAGCAAGACTAATTTTTAGATGATGGAAAGTTGGGATTTAGTTCGGAATTCTTGTCTGAAATGCAGAAATGTAAAATGAAGTGAAGTTTGAACAATAGAGACAGTAGTCTTGGAAAGCGCCTCATTGTTTGCTCTCTAACAGAGTGATGTGAACTGCTCCAACCTTACAAATATAAGTAAGTACTATTGTGTGCACTGATGTTCCTTTTACAGATATGTATCAGGGTTATGAGAGGTTTTGTTTTCTACAAAAAAACCCTGCTTGTATGTTTCAAGGATCCATGTTTGCAAGCATTAATTGCATGTGGGTATTGCGGTACAGCGTTGTAAGTAGACCTTAGTCTTCAGAGCTATGCTTGAACTGTAGGAAAGATCTATTGAGCTGCTGTCTTCTTACATTTTTTCAAATGTGAACCTATTAATACAAGTGCCTGTTTGTACATGCTGTTTGCAAATATGTTACACCATATCTTTTCCAAGCGGTGTCTCATTCTGATTTTCATTTTTGTAGTTAATCCCTGTGTATTACATAGAGCAAATTTGCCGAGGCAGGAGATGTTCTCTTCAGAACTCTAATTTAAGGGATGCATAGAAGACTTATAAAAATAGGATGTGTTTCAGGCACTTACGGGGAAGAGATTTGTGTAGCTGGAGACGGAATCACCTGTTGAGAACAGAGTTATGCTGCTGCTTCTTTTTTTCCTTTTTTCCTTCCTTTCCTTGAAGAGTGTACTTGAACAGATGGGTGTTGGTGGTCATTCCAGAAGTATGTGCACATGTTGGTTCCCTCCCCCAGCATTACAACATCAGAAAAGATGTTTGTCATGAGATATGTACAGGAATAAGCAACATCTGAAAAAAGAAAATTGTGTTAGCATTCTGCTATTAATGCTGCTTCTGTGAAAGCCTTCTAGGACTACCCAGTCCATAATATGCTTGAAGTGGGACTGGTGCCAAATAAAAGCCAGATTTGCATGGGTTTGGTAGTAGAACAACATGAAGTAATTAAAATACTTTGCTTGGCCTGTAACAGCTGTATATTTTTCATGTGTGTTTCCATGGTACGACCAAGTTCAGGAATTGACGCTATAGAGTAAGGAGTTGCTGCCTGCGAGTACATTCCTTCCTTTTTACCACTGGTGATGGTGGTGATAAGAATTGTAGCTCTGTTTTGACAACGTATCACGGTAAAAAATTAGAGAACCCCTTGGAGGTGTACATACATGAAATAAACCACAATTATCTCCTAATTCAAAATGTTTTCTAATTGAATTTGGTATTCATAATCCCTTACATTCCGTCATACAAATAGTGTATTTTTTATGTGTAATACTAATGTATCACCTCCTGCTTTGAGAAATAATCATCCGATTATGTTCAGTAATATTCTAACATGTGGTAAATGCTCATCAGTTTGTAAGCTGGTACTTGTAGCTTGTCCTGTACCTACCTGTGTAATAGTTACTGACTTAAGTGGCTTACGCCCAGATTTCAATATGGATGGAGAGTAAAAGCTGCTGAAAATGTTCTAGGAAACAGTGGTGAATTTTGTGCGTGTATTCTTGATCTCTTTCGCAGAAATTGTGGGTGGGTGAAGAGCTCTGCGGAAGAGATGGGAGTAAATAGCTTGGAATGTCTCTTAAAAAGAACAGGACTTCAGACTATGTCATCGTGATTGCTTGAGCTACTCGCTTTCATTCTTTCTATTGCTGTAGAAATGAGATTCTGGGATGATTATGGAGTCTTAGTCTAATAGTCTTAGAAGCTTAGGCATACGAGGAAACCATTACATGTGTCTGCAAAAATGAAGTCAAGGTTGTTCTACATACCAACCTTAATTTTTTTAGTACTTGACTTTTGGACCTTAAGAAAGAATGTGTGCTGTGCTTGCATCATTATTTGCAATCCCATTCTAACCTATGCTGATATCCTAACCTCATGCCTGTCTACAATCATATAAAAATAATGTGACTGTTTATTGTTGTTGGTTTGGGGTTTTTTTTTCGCTCTTGGAACCCACACTTTATCCAGCTCAAATGAAGACCCTAAGAAGCGCACAAAATTGTCATTTGCGCCCCCCGCCCCCTTGATACTTGTAACCTAAATTGGTTGGGTTTCTCTGGGGATTCCAAGAGATTCTAGTTGGAAAAAACTGAGCCAGTCACTTAGCTACTAAATCAAGACCTCTGAGGTGATGGATTTATTGGATTTATTTATTATTACATGCTCTGAGGGGATGGATGTAATTTCCTAGACGTGCCAGATGCTGTCTGTTTCTCCTTTTCCCAAAACAGAACAGAGATTGTGAGAAAAGTGTTTTGGATAGTTTGGAGCTGGTTTTGTGTCATCTAGCAATTGAAGATTGCATACATTTTCATTTTCATCCTTTGTAGCTACATTTTCAACTTTGTAGTCAAGACAGTAGTACTTCAATTCTAAGCTAAGCTTTTATATTTGGCTTTGGGCTGATCTACTTAGGTTTGAGGGGGATTGTTTTATTTATTTATTTAAAGAAAAACTCTTTACTTGAGAATGAATTGGAGATGGTAAACACCTTTGCATCTTTCACACTCTGGCTTTAGAAGGAGTTTCTCTGTTCATGTTGCTGTGGCCCTTTTGGCTTTTGGGCTTCCTAACACGAGCTGAGTAGCTTGTTACGCCAACTTCTAAAAGTGGAGTTGGAGGGAATAGAGTGGGTACAATCTGCTGCTATTTGTCTCTGTGCATCCACACAGATGAGTGCTGTTGGTGTCCTAATACCTGTCTCAGCAGATAATCAACAAAAAAACCCTAGTTATGGCTTTCTACATTGGTGTAGTTAGAGGGAACTTGGGTTGTATATATAACTTTTATCATAAAGACAATTCTCCAACTGTTTTCTACTTCTTTTCCCTATCTTTTCCTTTCCCTAAAATGTGCATAGAATTATATGCATAAAGCAACAGAGACTATGATGGAGAGCAGTACACTTTGTACTTTAGATCAATGGTTTCAAAACCAGGTGTGTGTGCAGGAAGTTTGCTATGAAAAGCCCTCCATGTATGTGAAGTATCCGAAGCAATTTTGCACGTATATTTGAAAGGGGGCCACAAAGTGTGCTTTATAAAAAATAAAAAAAAAAGGTGCAAAATTTACTCTGCAAGATTTGTCATGTTGAATACAACTAACTGTGGAAGTGGTTGGCCCAGTAGCATTCTTAATCTATCATCTCATGATCAGAGTTTTCAACCTAACTGTGGAAAGCCCAACTTGTTCACGAGGTTTTGATTGATGTTAGAATAGAAAAAATGACATTCATTAAACAACCAGTTTACAGCAGCTCTTCTAGATACTCCAAATCAGAGGAATCGTAACTAACTGTGTGTTGAGAATCTCTGTGTGTGGGTAGGAAGCTGACATCAGCTTCCTTCATAGGAGGAGATGTTGGTTTCCTGAGAAAGAGATAGATACTTTTTGCATTGTCAGACCGCAGTCTGGTCATAACTGTGCACGTTTTAATCAGCCCCTTGTACTCGATACTGAGTGACAGTGGTTCATAAGGAGGTCAGGTTGCTGACCATACAGTTCAGCATGGTATGCTATGTTCTTTTCCCACAGGTGCAGAGTATGAACTGACTGTCTCAGCTGTGACGTTAAAGAACTTGTGTAATGAATCATCCTATGAACTATTTTTTTCTTTGGAATAGGTTTTCTGATGAAGTCTTTAGACTTCTAAGTATCACAGAAATTAATGAAAGCACTGTAGCATTACACTTTGAAAAAATTTAATTTTGAAAAAAATAAACATATTTGGGTTTTGGTTTGATTGGGTTTTTTTGTTGGTTTGTG
>RSEF01000001.1:201764999-201775570 GCA_003993805.1 Himantopus leucocephalus | reverse complement strand
ACGTTGCAGCTTCTTATTCAGAGCAAACAGTTCTGAAAGAAATATTACATGGTAAAGCGCGTACAGAAAATCTCTGGTAGCCAAGCTGCTGGCCCTCCGGCAAGACTAGGAACTCTCGAGAGGGTTATACAGGGGCCCCCATCTATGAGGGGTGCTGAAAAAATCCTGGGTCATTCTTCCAGACTTCTTGGAAACGATCTTCACCTTGAAGGAGTGCTTTGGGCTGATCCCCACAGAGCTGAATGAGATGGAGGGAGAGAGGGGGACGGCAGAGCCTGGGAACAAGATGGCCCCATGCAGCCGGTGGCCGCAGTGCCACCATGCTCTCCCGCTGGGTTGTAAATCACCTGCGTGTAATAGCGGGGGTCTGGAGCACGAGGCACCACCATGGGACTGCAGCATGGGATGGAGAGCAGGCACCCACCCAGTGACTCCCACATACTGTACTGGGTGCCTGAACCCTCACAGCAGAGTAGTGGGTGCCCCTGCCCACCGCCCTGCTGGTTTTCACAAGGGTGTTGGGAGAGCTGAGTATCCTGAGCTCCTGGAGCCCCGGGGAGCTGAGAGCCTGGCTCTGCCTTTACCAGCACCCTCCCGGGACAGGTGGCACAGGGGAGAGGGAAGAGAAAGGAGATGCTTCGTGCCTGGGCAAAGACTGGCTGATGTCAACAGGAAGCATAAAAAATAGTTTCTGGTTTAAAATATCCTCAAACAATTTCTTACTGCCCTTTCTTATGGTTATGGCTTTGATTAATTGCAACAGGCTCCCGCCTGGCAGCTGGAATAGATGCTGAAAACAGGGAGAGGGATGTGTTTGGCAGAGACAGCTTCTTCCAGGACAGCTGGGCCAGGGCCTGGACACTCAGTGAAGGCACCCGCTTCAGCTTCCCATGAAACATCGGCATCTCGGCTCTGATTTCTGCAGAGCTGTGTTGAGGACTGGAGGGTGGTGACAGCCGGGCTGTCCCAGCGCAGTATATGCAGCACTGGAGCTAGGAGGGCAGGTCAGCAGCTCCGGAGACTGCTATCGACATCGCTGGCCTTTAATTTTGATGGAAAGATACCCTGCATAAAGTCACAAGAGAGAAAATGGGGGCAGGAGGGGGGCCATAAACTGTTTAATTGCTTGCATAACTCAGCTGAGGAAGCTGCAAAGAAGAACTTGCCATTCTTGGCTGTTTGCCCCAAGGCTGTGTGCAGCTGGGGAAGGGAGAAGTGAAAGAAAGAACCTCCCGCTTGGGTACGGGAGGGTAGCATGGCACTGTTAGAAGAAGTCAAAGCCTAAGTCTGCAGTAACCAGGCCAAAAAGGTACACGGTATGTAAAAACCCTAAAGCGGTCCTGCCTAACTGCACACGCAACAGGAAGATGCGGCGCCGAGGGGATCTGAGCTCATTGCCCAAGTTCCCTTCTAACCTGCGCTCTCACACTGGGCGAGTCCCTTCACCTCTGTGCTCTGTGTTGGTCTGCTCAGATTTCAAAACCTCCAGGCTGTCCCCATGCATTTGACATGGTGCCGAGCACTGCTGCAAGTCCCCCTTGCTGGTGGCAAGGTCTTTTGCGATGTCCATCAGCCCCGACTGAGCAAGGCAAGCCCCTTGTAACCTCCTCATTGCAGCATCAGAGATGTGGAAAATCTGCCTGTGGATTCAGGAGCTCCAGAAATATAATCCCTCAAATCCTGATGACCTACTTCATCGTGTCTTGGAGGCCAGGCCATGTTTCTCTGCTAGAGGAAAGCTGGCCGTTGAAAAAAGTCAGATCTCAGCTATTATTTTGTTTCCACTAATTTAATTCCTCAGTGTTTTCTCAGTTGCTCTCTCCTTCGTCATCCTCCCTTTAGTTTGTCTAAATGAATGTCTGAAAGGACTCTTACTCCCTTTTGATTAATGTTAGTGCCCTCTGCTTATTAGCTGCCCTCATCTCTCCCATTTTCTGAACAGTTCTGAGTTCATTTAAAAGAAAACAGAGTATTTGAATCGGTTTATAAATATAGCTGGTGGTACTGTATAATCGCTGTGGATGCAAATAATGACTTTTACATCACTGGTTTTAACATGCGTTCTATCGCTGTTCAGGACTCTGACTGTGGCTGAAGAAATCATCCTGCCTCCATCACTCTTGGGCTGTACACGGACAAAAAATGCATCGGACACTTTGTGGACTGGTGAAACGTCTCTGCTGGTGCTCTGTACGAGGTGTTACCCAGCCTAACCCAGGCCCTGGGGTACAACGCACTGCACGTGGAGGAGGCACTGGCTATCCTGGGACCTGGAGGCTCCTTCCAGCTGGGCAGAGCCTGGGGGGCTCCAGCAGATGAGCTGCCGCAGCTCTGGTGGGCTCCTTCCCGGCAGAGCCCTGCCTCCCTCCCTGCAGGTGCTGCCGTGCTCCCTGCAGGATAGAGCAGCCCTCGAAGGCCCGAGCAAACCCCAGCACTGCCATACTGTCAGCAAGAAAACCCAAATCCCATCATGGAAGCCAGGTGGAGGATGTGGAAAACCCTGGCATGGCCGCCCTCCCTGGGACTCTTTTCTTTCTAACCCAGCAATCACTCCACGGATGTCAGTGAGACTATCCCAGCTCTGAGCAACCCCTCATGAGTGGGAAGGGAAAATGAATATTTAGATTCCTCCAGAGAGAAAAATTATCAGCAGAGATGGATATAGCTGAATTGATGTGGACACGCCGTTCTTGCTGCTGCTAACCAGGGAATAAACGGGGTCACTGCAATCTCCTCCGACAGCTGTATCTGGGGCACCAGAAATCCTAGGGCCAGGATTTGACTGCAGGCTACCGGACCTGTTTATACCAGTTGTCAGTATAAAAACAGATTTAAATTGAGGAAAGTTAGAGGAAGGATCCTGTGGGTGGGCAGGAGGCTCCTCTCCCCTGGAGGCTGCTGGCCAGGAGGTGGCCACCAGCCCCAGCCAGGGCTCCAGGCTGCCCCGGGGCGCAGGGTGGTCTCTGGGGGTAGCCCTTGCTGCATCGCCCGCTGCAGTTTCTCTGTCTGCTCCCTCAGTACCTTCAGGGGCAGCACGACTCACTGGGGCTTGCCAGATGGGATGTCTCTGGTCGCTGCTTCTTCTGGGCTTTGTCCCCACTTGCTCCTCCTCGTTAATGAGACCGGCATGGCTTCCAGTGTCGCAAACTGGCCAGCCCTGGCTGTGCTACATTATTTTCACCCATGAGACCCATTTCTGTCTTGGAGTAGAGATGTGACTGGGGTGTAATTCCCATGCCTAATCCTTCTGGGTTTTTTCCCCTCCACGATAAGGAGATCAGTTGATTTTATTGTCTGATGGATGTTGCAGGCATCATCAGTGGCCAGGATCTGGTTTCAGCCAGCAACTTATCTTGGGGATCCCTGCAGGCTGCCAACCCCAGGACAATGGCTGGTTGTTCGGTGCCGTAAGCGGACATTGCTCTGCTCCACAGTTCCCTCATTGGAGGGATCACTGCGATAACGCACCAGCCCCTGCCCGGCAGTGATCACCACATGCCAGCAGCTCCAGGCTGAAGCTCACTGAAGGGTTCCCAGCCTCCACGACTGTCCTGAGGAGCTCAGGGACCTCACAGGACATCACACTCTGATGGTGAGAGATCTTCCATCTGCAGCCTGAGTTGTGGACACAGGTTATAATTTTTTTTTTCTAATGCCAGTGTTTACCTTAAATAGCTTTTCCTCCTCTCTCAGGAATTTGCAGAGGGCAGTGACAGCTCCTCTTGGCTTTTCTTTTGGTACACCACAAACTTCAAGTTTCTCCTTAGAACAGTCTCCATTTCCTTGGTCAACTGGTTCATCCAGTACGGGTTCTTTGTGGGGCACTTTGCTTTTGTAACTAACAACAGTGTTTGTGCAGCACTAGAGCACTGCCTGGATCTGCGCAGGCACACAGAGAGATGCTGTACAGTATTGCCTTCCTTGCTTGCTTTTCTCATGGGCAGGGACTCGTAATCCTGTAATTCGATCATTATTACTGGCAAGTGAGCCCCTGTGCAGTCTTTCAGGTGGGGTGCTGGCAACCAGAGCCACTAACCCTAAAATATTTATCTTTCCAGGACAAGCAAATAGATCCTTCCTCATTTCCAAAGTCTTCCCCTATGCTTCTCCTAAAAATACGTGAAGATGAATTTTGTTGGCCTGATTTGTCTCTTCTTGGAAATTTACCCAGCAAATTGTTCTACATCTCCTCCAGGATAAGCTCTGTTAAGTTATTCAAAGTATTTATTTTGATATAAATACAGGCATGCTTATCTCTAGGTCTGGGGCCCTTTTCTCCCCCTAGTTTAGTTCAATCTGCCTTGTATGTTGTGATCATTCAGAGAAAGTGTTGAGGCACAACTTAGGTTTCTGGCAAGTCTCCTAAATCGCTGTGTCCCTGATGTCCCACGAGGAACCAGGTCAGCCTTGGACTGAGGGAGGAGGTCTCTGGCACCTGCAACCCAGACCGCTGGGAAGAAGCTACGAGACCAACAAAAGCAATTGTTAACTTTAGCGCTGGGTATGGTGCATCTAATGGAAACCCGCTTCGACAAGCTCATCTACTGAGAAGGAGGCAAAATAACCTCCCTTTTGTACTACAGGGATTTTTTTTTTTGATTACTAGAAAAAAACATGATTGCAGGTGAGAAATGTCTTGGGCTGAGTCGAAGAGCATCTGATGGAGATGGGAAAACCTGATTATATGAGAGAATTATCCCAGAATAGGCTCATGAGAAGAGAGGAGGGGGAGGTTAGAAAGAATAACTGGCTGTATTTTCTTTTCTTCTTTCTGTTTTCTCTTTTTTCTTTTTTTTTTTTACAGATAAGATCTGTGTCTCATCCCCACTAGCTAAATTCAGAGGGAATCGTGCAAGACCCTCTCCATACCTTTCATGGTGGGAGCTGTTGGAAGGGTTTCACTTACTGCCAAGTGAGTCCAGGACCATCAGTGATGACTGGGCCAAGGGCAGGGGGTCTTCTGGGGATGAAGGTGGAACAGAGAGAAACCCTTCCCAGGACGTGCTCAGCGGCCAAAGAAAGAACCTCTGCTGTCATCTTTGCAGACCAAGATGCATGGGGGGCTGTGGATCTGATGTCTGGGGACTCAAATTCAGTAAGGTAAGGAGACAGCTTCTTACATTCAGCCAAAGTGTCTGTTTCAGGACGTTGTGGAAGAACATGGTTTTGGTTTTGGAGTAATAGTCAAGAACTGCTCTTGGTGCAGTTCTTCTGGAATAGCAGCATCTGTAAATTTTCACATTTGGGCAAGCCTTGCACTGCTCTAAATCTGTATTCCCCATTGAGCAGAAGAGAGTAAAACTAGATTTCCACTACAAATTTAATCAGGATGAGGGTCTGGCCTGATGACGAGTGTCTTTGCTCAACTCTACATAATTTAAGGGCACCATATTTGGTGCTGAGCTCTCCCACAACAGCCGGGCACTTTGACCCCTCCCAGCTTGAGCATCTGAAAATAGAGCAACCTAAACTGGGATGCACCTAATGCAGCGTCATCCCTCCTCCATAAGCCATCCCGTGTCTGTCCATGGTCAGCGCAGAAAAACGGGCATGGGGAGAGCATTGGCTCACCAACCAGGCGCTGATCCTGGCTGCATGAGAAACCCAGATGTTTGGCTGATGCTGACGCCAGCTTTCACATGGTACAACCTAAAGGAATCCAGTCTCAACCTCAGAAGTCACACTTGAAAGTCATGACTGTGGATTTTAACCCAGGTGCCATCGTTGTGGCCTCCGGAGGCTCTATGGGAAGCACACGGACTATCAGACAACGGACATGAAACCTAAGGGAAAAGAAACACGGTGAAAAACTGAACATAACATTTTCTCAGTTAAGTAGTCACCTGGATTATGCCGGCGCGGCGCTGTTGGCCTGCCTGTATTTTAATCAGAGGGTCCCATGAGCGCGTTGCTCTTAATGTATATTAAACACCCTAGCCAGGAATGCAGGCGGCGTAGACAGGAACACTCAAAGATGAAGTGCCTCTTAATATGTTTTCCTGTTTAAACAAAACCATGTACTCGCTAAACACAGCTAAGGAAAGAGGCAACAGCCCTTGGCAAGCAAGCCTATCTGCAGCGCGCTCTCGGCGCATGTTTACTCAGTGGGTTTGAAAAGTGTACCGAGTATATTGACATTATAATGCCGTGCTCATTGTGTGTTGTGCGACGTGAGAGGGAGGGCAGGTGATCTAATCCCTGGCCCCAGAGTTACTCTAACCCAGGCCGTCGTTATTTCTTTGCAAATAGCTGGTGCTCAGCGGAACTGGATTAATTTCCAGGCAAATTTAGAATGAAATTAAGTTCTGCCACCAATCAAAGATCCGATCACAACGCAAACCCAGGCAAAAGTACTTGGTGGGTGGCGGGGGGAGAGACAAGGACCTCGCGTGACAGCTCACAAGCCCTGCCTGGTTTGGGAGAGACATCACTACCCGGGAGAGACGTCACTACCCAGGAGAGACACTATTGTTGATACGCAGCCCCAGAACAGCAACTGGATGTCAGCAGAGATGCAAAGGTCTGCCCGAGGCAGGACAGACAGCCTACTCCCTCCCTTGCTGCACGGAGGCAAAACCCTGTCCCCAGGCTTAAGAGTCCCCTCCAGCACATTCATGTCATCCTGCTTTTGGGACAAACCTAGGTAAAGGCAAGATAGCCAACTGCCACCATCCGGCCATTTCCTTCCCATCATGAAGTTGACATAAAATCCTGCTATTTGAAAAAAAAAATCATGTATGTGGCACTCTCTTTATTATGCTTTTTGGTTAGAGTGCGTGATCTCACTCTTTCCCTGAAACCGTGAAGCCAAAAGCTGGAGTGAAACTGAGATGCTCAGCTGGCCTCTGGGCAAGGGATCTTTGTGGAGGCACAGCAAAACTCAGAGCTGATTCAGGCTCACCGAGAGGCACAGGGACCTTCTGAGCTCCAACACGCTGTGACAACCAGCTTTTCTAGTGAGCCAATGGAAAAACTGATGAATGAAGATGCTTCACCTCCCCTGGTGAATCAAGATGCTTCACCTCCCCTGGATGCTGCTTCATGTCTCGTGCTGGCCAGCCCCAGATGCTCGCCTGGTTGCCCCCACAATCTTCATCCCGCTTGTAAACATGGAGGCTTTAGAAACACAGCAGTTAGACATCTTTCACAACCTTTTTGGAGCCTGATTTTCAGGACTTGGGGTTTCAAGCTTTCTTGCCCCACATCTAGGAGAGAAAATGAAGCTGGAATGAGAAGCTGCAATGCTGCTAAAGCTGCATGACTGCAGCGTCTTGGTCCTTAACAAAAGCTCCAGACACTGGAATTCAAGATGAAATAATTCAGATTGACAACATTGTATTAAAAGCACTAAATACATTTTCACTCTTATTATTCTATTACTCTCTGTGAGACTGTACTTGTGATGACAAATCCTGCTGCTTAGATAAGGAACCAGGCTTTGAAGCCAGGACTTGAATTAGGTTTTGGTGTTTTTTCCTTTGGAGGCAACTCCGCCTGTTTGGTTTGCCTCTTCCCACACTAAAAAGAAATATTCTTAAGCTAGGAAAGCTCTGCTTTTCCCTCAGTTCTCTTTCAATTCCAGCTCGTTTTGGCTCAGTGCCTCTTTATGCCGTCCAAAGCATCACCCGCAATTCAAAGAACAGAAAAAGAGAAATCCATTCAATTAAAAAATGACATAAAATAAAAAGCACTTTGGAGGGCAGATGTCAGAGCTGGGTAGCATTCTCACCCTCTGGCTATTAGGAGTTTCTTAACTTTAAGGATTATTAACAGAAAATTCATTTCCTGTTCTTACATAGATTTCATCTGCAATTTGCTGAGGGTTGGTTTGGGTGTTTTTCTGTTCTGAAAATGTTTTCTCTTGTCTCTGTACACGGAGAATATTCCCATTATATCTCTCAAGAAAAAGTAATATCTCTATTAAAAGATAAGCCGTGGTGCTTATGGAGTCCCCACCATGCACCAGGGTGGAGGGACCCCCTTCTCTGGATGCTGCTTTCCAACCGACATGAGGACTCCCTGGCTGCTCTGGAGCGCATAATCTTTGCTAAACCTGGTAAAAGGTCTGTTTGAGGGATCAGTATGCATATGGGCATTTCTCCAAGCTGCCTCCTTCGGCACAGAGCAAATTAAATTCAGTGTCAGCCCCAGGTCTGCTTCCCTCAGGGTCCTTTGAAAACCCCAGCTTTTATGTCATGCCTCAGACTTGCAGTGGTTTACTGTAAAACTTAACAAGCTTAATTTGGTTGGGTTTCTTTCTTTTTTTCCCAGACTTAATTTGTCTCAGAGCACACAGTCATCACTATATCCCAGAAGAGTCTGTTTTGAGCAAAAATGTGGCGATATAATATATACACACACAACCCCCTAAAGTTTTTTCATAAGATCTCCTAAAAATCATGCGTGTTTAACAACAGGGGGTAGGGAAAGTTTCATCATGAGTGGAGATTTCAGTGGGATTTGGGCAGGGGTTGGTGGATAATAAAAATTTAGGTGTGGGGTCATGGTTTTGGTGGCGTTAGGGTAACCATGGAGAGGTAGGGGAAGAGGAACCTGCACATCTCCAGCCAAAAAGGTGAGCATCATCTGCTGAGCAAAATGAGGACAAAGAGGCGTAAACCCCGGGCACCGACGTGGCCACCGCAGCAGAGGTGGGAGCAGGCAGGGGCTCAGGAACGAGCATCGCCTCACACTGAGCTTGTGGCTCGATTTGTAATGTGGCGCGTGAGAAGTTTATGAATATAATTCCAGGGAGGATCTGTCTGAAGTGTCGTCGCAGGCAATTTCTCTAATTAGGGGAAGTTCATTTAAACATGGAGATGTGCCAGAGCTAATCTCTGCGTCCGGTTACCACTCTGCCTGGGAAATGCCGGTGTCTCTGGGCTCGAACGCTGATGCAAACTGAGCGGCCATCTGTCGTGGGCCCACACCAGCCGGACATGGAGGGTCGGAGAGGAGGGGAGAAGGTGTGAGGAGCGGGGTAACACCTTCCCCTCTTTTGGCTCTGAGCACACAGATACTGATACAGAAACACACACCCACTTCCCCAGAAAAATGAAAATATAAGGGGAGCTGAGCTGTTTTCCTGGCTCTAAAGCACCATTGAAATGAGGGAAAGGCAGGGCTGCAGCATCGCTCCAGCTCCTCACGCAGGAGGAGGATGGGGGGGAATTGAAGCAGTCTCCCATGTGCTGGGAGAGGGGCAGGAGCGCTGGGGCTGAAGGAAGAGGTGGGTGGCATCACCGCTGATGGCTTTTTCCAGGTGAAACATCCAACCTTTTACGGAAATACTGAATTGTTTTGGGATGCTGAGAAAAGTGCTGGTTAGTGATGGAAGCGAGAAGCTCAGGTGAGGAGCTGATGAAGAAGAGCCTTTGATTTCAGACAGCTGAAAGGCCTCCCAGAGAAAACCCAAGATGCAGTACAGAGGAAGCCAGAAACAATTACGGAGACAGGGGCTGAAGATAAAGGTGCGAGATACCACCAGCTCTCAGATGTCGCAGCCACAGAACTTTCTCCTCTCGCAGATCAATAAAAAAGATGCAGAGAAAAAGAAAATAAGAGAGGAAAAAACCCATGTTCCCTGGTGAATACTCCCTGAAGCATCAGCTCTTGGCTGTATTACCCGATACCAGCCCTGTCTGAACTCGCTCCCCTTCCATTCAGTTCCAATCAGGAGCTACTGACCAAAGCTTCATTTTCTGTTATTTCATGTTATTTTTATTGCAATAGTGTGAGGCGGCAGGATTGCCACTGTGCTGTGTGCCGAGGGGCAGCCCGAAAGCAGAGGACATTAGGGACCGCAGCGACAAAGATGCTGAGTGCCCCCATTTCACAGACACTGACCGTGATTTGTGCGCAGACAAGAAGTCTGGGAAAGGACAGGAAGCTGACATCAGGCTTCCCCATGCCAGCCCTCTTGCTATTTTTGCTTTCTCAGCCAGGGCAAACCTTTATTTTCTCTCTTCTCCCACATCAGCATCACTCCTAGTAGGAGTCTTTAAATCCTTTAAAGCTTTTAAAAGCCTTCGCACTTCAACTTTGGATTTGAGATCCATATAAGCACGTATATACATAAGTATGTATGGGTGTAGGCATGTACTTTAAGGAATTCCTGAAAGAAAAGGCCCATTGAGATTACGTGCTGAGTAAGCACTTCCATCCATCGCCTGGTCTGCAGGGTCCCTCTTTGGCCGCTGATGCTGTGCCCAGCAGGCTGCCGGCCCCTGGGGCTCAGCCCAGGACCGATGGCACATTTCTACTGTCCACGCCTTGCAGCTACGGCAGGGTTANTGCATGGGCCAGAGAGGCCACGACGGGCGTCTGTGTGATCTGGAGCAGCCAGTTGCAGCAGGAAGCTGCAACATCCACCACCTCACTGATCCACCAGCTCTGGGACCCTTCAACGCCTCACTCCTAAGCATCATGCATCCTGCCCTGCTGCAGCTAGTCTAAGGGAAACCCTCACCCCAAAAGTTCTGACTGTACACTGCAGGCACAGACACCCTCTGTGGCTTAACCAAGCGCAAATCGTGCCTGACTGATCTAGTGGCCTTCTATGATGGAGTGAC
>RSEF01000001.1:201752477-201763999 GCA_003993805.1 Himantopus leucocephalus | reverse complement strand
TTGCTCCTTAAAATGCTTGTGGCCATGGTGGTGGTGGATGTGCACCTCTCTGGGTGCTGGGATGACCCCTCTGCCCAGCATGGAGCCAGGACGTGGCTGGGAGAGGCAACTGGTCCTGGAAGGTGGGAAGTTTTACTGGGCCCATCACCAGCCCACTGATGCCAGCACTGCCACCACGTCCCAGGGCTGAGAGCTGCCTCTGGCCTGGCTGGGGCTGAAAATGTCTAACCCTGACGTGCTTGGGTTGCACCTCCCCTGGGGACTGCTTTTGGCCCCCGGGTCCCCTCCTCAGGCTATGCCAGCAAAAAGCCACCCTCAGCCCAAGCTCTGGGGCTGCAGCTGCCATCATGGGTGTGCAGGACATGTGGGGGACACCCTAATGAACACCACCACGCTGGGGTGGTCAGGGCCAAGATCTCCACCCCCAGCCCTGAGTAAGGTGCCATTACATCCCAGATGTACTACTACACACAGGGTAGGTGCTTTCTTAACTGACTGGGCAGTGCCGCAGGGATGGGATCTGAGCTGGGACCCCCATGCCGGACTGCACACCCTGGCACGTGGCACGTGCCTAGGCAGGGCAAGTCGCAAAAGCCGTGGTAGGAGGAGGATGATTCCTCATCCACCATATGCTTCGAGTCTGGGCAGGACCTCTGGTCCTCCCCATCACCTGCAAGGAGGTCTGGAGCCCCACCAGTCCAGCCAAGCTGTGGCAGCACATGAGTGGTGGACCACCAGGTCACCACAGTCCAGGCATGGCAGTACACCTGTGGGGCCACCAAGGCTTTCCACCACAGCAGCAAAAGCTATTTTTAAGCTTTTAATTTCAAGAAAGGAAGTGTGCGTGGGGAGGATACCAAGTCTCCATGTTACACCCTTGCCCTGGTTTTTGCTGCACGTCAAAGGGCTGCCACAGCAGGGATCCACTGCCTCGGTCTTCTGCACACTTCTGCCCTCACCTGCCTCTCCAGGGAAGGGTTTCCTGCAGCCAGGAGGAGGGTCAGGCTGCTNCAGGAGGAGGGTCGGGCTGCTCCTGCTGTTGGGAACGGGTTTCAGGGGTGCTCAGTGGGGGGATTGGTGACAGCTGCTCCCCGGAGAGCGGTGGCAGCAGCAGCACCATCAAGCCTTGTCTGCTTCCCCTTTCAGCCACTGCTTGCACCCGGGGCAGGAAAATCCCCCCAAATTTCATTTCTCATTTTGATCCTCATTTTCTTTATATTGAAAGGTTTAAGACGTGCCAGGGCAAAGCAACAACAACAAAAAAATCAACGCGCCAGCTGAAACGACCCCA
This sequence comes from Himantopus leucocephalus, assembly GCA_003993805.1. NCBI lineage: Eukaryota > Metazoa > Chordata > Aves > Charadriiformes > Recurvirostridae > Himantopus > Himantopus leucocephalus. The sequence continues at coordinate 201,762,708 of RSEF01000001.1, read as the reverse complement.
GGCAGGGGCTGCTGCCGGGGGGCGTGCAGGTACAGCATCCCCGCCGTGGCCGTGGGTGTGCAGCCAGCTGGGCCACTCTGCACACTCATTGCACACTTGTGTGCTCAAGGCAGGGCTGGCAGTGACCTGGGATCGCCTCCCACCGNACAACAACAAAAAAATCAACGCGCCAGCTGAAACGACCCCAGGCGGGGGCTGCTGCCGGGGGGCGCGCAGGTACAGCGTACCCATCGTGGCCGTGGGTGTGCAGCCAGCCGGGCCACTCTGCACACTCATTGCACACTTGTGTGCCCAAGGCAGGGCTGGCAGTGACCTGGGATCGCCTCCCACCATCACCGCTGCAGTGTCTCTCTGCCACGTGGCCTCACAGACTAGCCAAAGCAAAGAACATGGGAGATAAATTTATCAAATATTACAGCTGCCAACATGTCTGGCACTGGACATTCAGAGCTGCTTATAACACCTGAATGCGTCTTTTGTACATCTCAGGCTAGGTGAGGTGGATTCCCACAGCTCCCGCTCCCCAGTTAGGTGTGTTGGCATCCCTCGAAACCCAGGGTTAGCGGTCCCAATACCTCTGTCATCCTAACGTGGGCAATTACCATCATGGCTGGGCTCAGTCCAGCCCCAGTGATGTCTCAGTGTTTGCAAATAAAGAACCGCTGCCAGTTTACTCATTCATCCAGAAGTTGAATTTATGGAGAGGCTCCACAGTCCGCTGCTGTTAATGCCAGGTCAGCGTGGTGCAGGGTCACTCGGAGGGACACGCTGGCACAGATGAAGGTGAGGACGCCCGTCCATCACTGCTTGCACCATGCAGAGCTCCACCAGTGAGTTTATCCTGAATATTTTGTACCATGGTGGCCACAGGATTTGACTCATCATGAGGATCCCTCACACTGGATTAAGGTACTGTTGCACTGAAGCTTTGAAGAGGGTATTTATCCCTTAGTTACGCACTGAAGGAGTTGCTAACGGTACTGCTTACTGTCAGGTCGGGGGATGACTGTGCCCAGCCTCCCTCCCTGAGGGACATCAATGTTGCCAAAAAGGTGTTGCAGGAATATCAAAAACTGCTCCCTGCATAAGCTGAGAATGAATAATGCTTGAAGAAAGGAAGGAAAGGGGGATTTTCTCCTAAGAAAAAGGGGCGGATTTGTTTCTAGGGGCAGCATGAATCTCCAAGCAGCCTTTCATCTGTGACTGCAGAGGCAGGTCTGCAGAAGAGGTTGGCTGGACCGCTAGAAGATGGTCAGAGGGAGCACCCTGAGTGACAGGGCTCCTTGGGTCTCATCCAAGGGTAGGCAGATATCGACAGGATTTTCTTTAAATTCTACTCACCTGTCCCCACTACAAAGTAATTTCCTATTTATCCTCTATATATTTATACCCATGCAGTGCCCGTCTCCACCCAGGCTCATACCAGGGTCCCCATGCAGGCACCCACCAACAGTGTGGCCTAAGGCTCTGTTAGACAAGGTCTGCTGTTTTCCAGCAGGATTTTACCCATTAGCTTTCAAAAACCTACATCCCAATGACCTGTCTGTGGCTTTTATACCACTACAAGAAAGTGCAGAAGGACTCCTGTCACCAGGCTGGAAGGTATCATTACACAGTGGATAATTCTCCTGCTAAATTGATGTTTTGCTGAGGTGTACCATGAAATCACTACCATGGAAGAGCTGGAGATGGGGAAGATGCCGCAGTGTTTCTCCTTGCTTTGGGAGGACTGATGGAGGTCAGCATCGTTGTCTGGATGGTGAGGGTCACCTGCAGTCTTTCCCCCATAGCAGCCATGCTTTTGAAGAACATTTTGAAGGGCTGGGTCTCCTTATAATTGGGACTTGTTTGCAGTTTTTGCAGTTTAAGACCTGAGGGAAAGCTGGATTTAGATGGTGCTGTGCAAACAGAAAATAAGAAGTAATCAAAGTACTCAGAAAAACTGGTAAGTCAGCACTTTAAACCACTAGTTTCATCCTTCAGAACATGTTTCTACCAGCAAGGCATATGATACAACAAACAGCTGGTCTAAGGTACACAAATGCAATATATTATTGCTCTTGCTTAGCTGTACTTCAGCAGCATCCACGTAAAGTTTCTTGTGCAGCTTTCACTTAACCTGTGCATTAGGAAAATTAATTACATGGTCACATACTGGAGATCAGCTGGGACCCTTGCTCCCATCCGTGGCAGGAAAGACCATGCTCAGGGAATGCGTCGGGGCTGCGCACAAGAAAGGCTCCTGCCTGCGGGATCCCTGCCTGCATGGTGTAGTTGGGAAGAAAAGAAGGGGACTGAAAGAGGAAGAGAGACTTGTTAAAGTGACTGGTTAAAGGAGTTGATGGCCCTGCCAAAGAACAGGGCTCTGCCCCTGCTGAAGTTTCTAAGCGATGCCACCAGCCCATCAACACAAAGGTGACTTGACCTCCCCATTTCCCAGACACCCAGTGAGTAGCGAGAGGGACACATGATTTTGAGGAGGGCTAGGCATGTACTGCTGCACTAAAGCACGCTCTGCACACCAAAAAAGTCATGTCCTGTGCGTCCCAGGTAAGACGGGCAGACTGACCCCAGGTCCCCCGCTGCAAAACCGAGAGGGGAGGCTTGCCTGCGCCTGCAAGGGGACAGAGGAGACAGCATCATTAGCGGCTGCAGATTGCTCCCACGATGACAGCATTGCAGAAGCGCCTGGGAGGAAATTAATCATTATAAAACCTGTGCAGGGGTTACCTGGGTGCACACAACCAAGCTACATACTGGTTGTGGTTGGTAAAGGCAGAAAAGGGGGTAAGTGAAGGAGGTGAAGGTCCCAGACACAGACCCATGGCTGCTGCAGGAGAAGACACAGGGCTGGAGCTGAGACCTGGGGTGACCATCACCACTGGCCTTGCTTGGCAATGCCACATCGGGAAGCTTGTTTCTCCTCTCCTGCTTTCTTCCTCCTCCCAAAAACCCTCACCCCAGCCCTGCGAACAAACTGGTGCGTCACGGTGCAATTACAGACTGTCAACCCATGTCAACCTGAGGTGGGTGGGAATTAAGGCTCCACTGACATCTAGCATTTTTCTCATTTTTGACAGTCTGACTAGTTTCAGACTAATTTGATGTCTTCTAGTGTTCTGTCGTTTGGGTTTGGTTTTTATCATTATTACTATAATTACATTTATGCATGTTTCTGTTTGATTAAACATCAAATAGTAAATACCCACATGCAGTAGTCACAGCAAGAAGAAATCCAGGAATTTGCTCTCCTGCGTCTAGCTGGTCCCAGAGCAAACAGCGCCTGGCTCAGGACCTTCACCTTAGAGGAACGCATGAAATCTGGAAATGAAAATCAGGGAATTGCCTCTGGGCAAAGCCAGAAAAAACAGTTTGCTCCCTGGCTCTCCTGTCCTTTGGGTCCCTACAGCAATCAGGCATCTTCCTCTCCTTACTCACCTGCTGTTTGTTGCTTAACAGTTGTGTTAACATGTGAGGCGTGAATATTGTCTAGAATATTTATTTATGCAACCTCTTAGGCATTTTAGGATGCTTAAAATCATCTTCAGATGCAGTAAGATATGCGAGTACCACCATCAGTAATGTTCACTAAGGCACCTACAGCATCATTTGACCATGGCCAAGATTTCTCTTTTGGGGCAAGTTATAATTCTTCATCCTGGGTAACAGATCCAGTGCATTTCAGATGGTGGCACCTCAGTTGGGGAAGTTATTTATACCTGTCGGCTGTGCTGCAACAGTTCACTGTGGTCACGGTCACCAGATCAATTTAAATGGAAATATTTTCTGGCGCAAGCAGGCAAGCCAAGGGCACACGTGTAGATAGTGCCACTGGGTTTAAGCTGGTGGTGATGGCGCTGCTTTTGGTGGTGAGCGCCCACATCTGGGTTATCAAGCAGCAGCAGGGAGAGGAGGAGGAAGGGCACAAGGGTGGAAATGCCAAAGCCCCCTCCATGCTGCAAACAAGTGGTTCAAAAGGCCCTGGTCCTGGGGAGCACGCCCACCCACCCCTGCAGTCGCCTGCATGCCAGCAAGTGTCGCGAGATGAGCCACATGGGCCAGGGGAGCAGGGGTAACGAGGGAAACCACGATGGAAGGAAGTAGTTAAAGACAGAGGAGGTATCTCGTCATGATTGCTGGGGGGGAGGAAGTCGTTCTGCAAAGCAGTGAGCGTGGGAGACATTGCGTGCCCATGAGCTGTCCCAGCCTGGGGAGCTGGGGCCCTTAGCACTGCTTCATTTTTTTGGTCGGTTCATGTTTCTTCAAACCATTGGGGTGGCAGAACCAGATCTGAAGACCTCAGCTCACCTCTTTAAGCACCCACAAGTGGGGTCTCCCACGCGGGGCACCCCAGACCAGGGCAGGGCGTGGCTGTCACCATCAGGAGGCACCACAAGAGAAGGAAGTTTTGGGGGGACCCGGCTGCTCGTGAAAGGATGGGGCAGGTCTGAGGTTTGACTGATGAGGGCAAACTGACTTTGCCAGGCGGGGACAGCTCTGGTTTGGCACAATTTCAGCTCTTCCAGAACCACTCCCTGGAAGAGAGATGTCTTGATCTGCTCCATGACCGGAGACGTGACTTCCCTGCTCCCCCAGAGCAGAGGCTTCCCAAGGGAAGGTTCTCCAGATCCAGGACTCACGGGAGCCATTTTGGTCGGTTAAACAGGGGCTGCAGTACACTCTCATCCTGGGTGTGGGTTTTTTCCCCGGTCACTGCGGCAGCACATCCCGTGGCTGTTATGTCTCCCAGGACCGTCAGGCATTTCCTCGGAGTTTCACCCAGCTGAGCACTTAACACCCATGCTAAATCTGAAGCACATCAATAGGCTTACTCAAACCCTGGAGTGCCTGGATCAGGGCCTGTTTGCATATGACAAGCGCAGCCTTCTTCCATGACTGTCACAGGAAGGGCACCAATTTGCATCACTTATTATTTGAACAACAATTTGTAACATAGCAGGAAGAGCCAAAGAGGGGCACCTCATGCCAGCTGCTCCGAGGAGGACTTTGAACCAAACGTGCCCATTTTGGATGGATGCGATGGCTCAGGGGCGCTGTGAAGCTGCTTCGCTCCGTGTTGTACTGTGCGGCCACTTGCAGGGCTCGGAGAGGACCACTCGTGACCATCCCTGCACACGTGCAGGCAGCAAATATAGGAACTCACCTGCGAGAAAATATGCAGAGACATTAAACCCAGGAGCTTTTCATCACCCCGGTTGGACCAGTCGCAGCCTGACTAACCGGAGGCCAAGCCTATATTTACTGCAATTTATATAAATCAAGAGAGATCCCATGAAAGACAACCAACCAACCTAATTGCTCTAGGGACAAATTCCTTCTGACACATACCTCTGATAACATCAGTTACCTCCCAAACAGACTGATTCAAATGCTGTGGGTGTTTGAGAGGTGATAAACATTATGGGAGGAGACTGGGGCTGAGGCTGAAAACACACTGGCAAAGGCATGGGTCTGTAAGGGACAACATCCATCAGAGACGATACGCTCATGGGCAACAGAGAGCCCAGGATGGCCTGTTCGCCTCTCCCCGCACACCACAGGCCAAAAAAGGCTTCTAATATCTTATAACAAACTTCAGACCTCTAGTAAAAAACAAATCCAAAGCTAGACGGTGCTAAAGCACACTGCCGTGTCAAAACCTCCTGCAATAGCAGGGAATATGTTGAATAAAAAATGCTTAATACTGCATGGAGCCCTCCCCTTGACAGCCCTCTTCAACAAATCCACCCCACTCTCCGGCCAGGTGCTCCGCACTCAGGTGATGGCAGGCTCCCTTCAATTAGCAGGTCAGCAGGAGGCCACGCAGTGCCAGAGGAGAAGTGGATGACCCTACATCCATTACTATTCATTGCCGTTTGCAGAGCTAACCTCCCTGCTGCCACACTGCCAGACCGGCCCCTCTGCACCCCCACGTGCACCCCAGGAGTGGTGGCTACCTGGGGGGAGCTCTGCAAACTTCAGGAGAAGCTGGTCCAGGTGACCTCAACCAACTAGAGCAGCACGTCTCGGCACCTGATGGTCACAGGAGACTTTGTGCTCTCGCCGCTCAAGCCCGCATTGCTGGTGTTGCTTAGTGGGACGGAGCTCTCATGGCTGTGCAACGCAGGCATCTCTCCATCTGATGACAGCCACTTCAACCTCCTCCCTGCTCCAGGGAGACCATCCCCATCCCCGCGGGCATGGGGTGGCTTGTCCCCAGCCCATGGGGAGGTGGCCTAGCCTCTCATATCTGGCCTGGGCTTGAGGCCCCTCACTGTGCCCCACGGCCATTAGGTGTAATTGTTCTTTTTCTGTGGTTTTCCAGTTTAAAGGGTCTGAAATAATAAAGGGGCCAAGTCATGGCCTGCCAGAGTGGTGCCTTCTCATAGCAATGGGTGCCAAGGGTGTGTTTTGCATGCCTTGGGGTGCAGGAAAGGGGCTTTGGGGGCATCCGAGGGCAGAAGGGCTGCAGGAATACGGCACTGGAGGACCATCAGGTTTGACATGGCATAGCTAAGTGGGGGCTGTTTGGAGCAGGCTTAGGAGGCAAAATTCCCATCAGCTGGGTGAAACTGGAGCACTGGGATGTTACCCTTCATTAGGGTTGCGTTTTAGGGCTCAGAGTAACTTCCAGTGTCTGTGGACCTTCGCAGCAGCTGTCCCACCCCAGTGAGCATCTCACTCCTGGGAGGAAAAAGGAAGTGTGAAAGGGGAGGAGGAGGAGGAGCTGGGCAGGAGTTCAGAGAAGTTAATCGCAAAGCAAGAAAGAACAAGGCAGGATGAAAGTGAAAAGTAAACAAAGTCACTGGAAAGCAGTAAATGCAGGCGTCTTAAAGGAATCTTGCAAATCTTGGAAAGAAAGAGGACAGAGTTGCTCTTAGGAAGCCCAAGGAAAGGAAACACGAGACCTACAAAAGCTCTTCCGTGTCTGTGAGAAGTCAATGCCAAAGCAAATGCATCACCGCCCCCACTCCTACACTCAGAAATGCTGCAGAAAACCGCCTCACAAGAGCTGTAACCGAGGATGGACAGGCTTGAGCTGGGAAGGGCTTACGGGTCTCCAGTTTTTCCTAGAAGCTGAAGATCCTGCGTCCAGCTGCAGGTGAAACACGGGAAGAGAGGGAGAGGCATACGGAGCTAATTGGTCCTGATTCAAAAGAACTAAAAATAAATCCTGGGGGAAGACCTCAGCAAGCGGCACATCTCCAGGGGACGCTGACTCAGGCAGAAGCTGCATGATGCAGACAGACGGGGAGGCACAACCGTCCTGAGCAGAAATCTCATTACAGCTACTTAGCTATTCCTGCTAACTTGCCTCCTATTTACCGCCCCGAGGGCTTAAGCAAAGAACATTAAGAATGAAATTAAGAAAGTAGAAATGTAGGCTGAATGTCTGAAAAAATCTCCCTGACACAGCAGGATGAGCCAAGCGTGTCCGCAGAGATCTTTGCCGGCACTATCAGTCGGCTGAGACGGAGCAGGTGCAGGCACTGTCCTGCAGCAGCAGCTTCTCCAGCCCCAAACAAAACAGAGGGATGCTCCCCTCCCTGCCGGCACCTCTGGGCTCCTGGTCCCCAGTGGATGGGGGAGCAGGGATGCACGGTCCCCCCAGAGCATCCTGTTGGCAGGGATGCTCCTGCCAGCTGGATTTCCCCCCAGGCTGGACCAGTTCACCACTTGCCGCTCGCTAAGGGTGGGGAGCACCCCGCACATCTCGGGGCTCAGGAGGGGGGTTCCATGGGAAGAGGGGAACACCTCTCTGCCCTGCATCCCACTGCCTGGCAGAGGATGTGCAACGGCTCACAAGTCCCTGAGAGAAGGGGGGAGCCTGGAGCGCTTTTATTTACTGCTGTAGCCCTTCAGCTGTTCCCACAGCCCCCAAAAGCATTGGGGCTCACGCAGGAGTGGCTGTGTTTTAACAACGAAACTTGAGCGTGTGCTTGCCCAGCCGGCAGCTTACCATCTCTCACCCAACTCTTCTCCTGACCCTCTTCAAAAACAAACTAATTAGATAATGAAAAAAACACTGGTGACCAAACCCCGCTAATGGACAGCAAAGCCCTCCTGTCCCCATTGCCGTCGTCTGCGGCAGCGATACCTGCACCGAGTGCAAGAAACCCTCGGCGCTGGCGCCCAGGCTGGCGGTGCAATTAGAGGCTGTCATGTGCTATCTGTCCTGTAATTTGCTACATTGGCACAGACATCTGTGTTGGTAATTATGCACGTAGTGGGATCCACAGCATTACACATCGCTGCTAGCATGAGCAAAGAGCCAAAAGAGCAAGGCTCTGCAAGAGCACGGCTGAGTGAGAAATTTGGCACACGTAGAAAACTTTACACAATGTGTATCGGTGCCTCCCTATGGAGGGCTGGTGGGAAATGCCTATAAATATCCACTTCTATAAACAAGAGTTGGATAACAAATGCATAAATAATAGCATCTTTGTTCAGTTTTCCATCACTTCTGCTATTGCAGTGTTGCCGTTCAGGCAGAAATGGTGTCAGAGAGTTCCGGTTATCTCTGGGATGGGAAGCGCAGATAGGACGAGGATTTCTTTCCGAAATCAACACTAACAAAGCAGCAGCCACTGCCAGGTTTAGGTGGATATACAGTCCTGTGAAGTGATAATTTCTGCATAACTCTAGGCCAGAGAAGGTTGAGTGTCTGCGAGGTCTGAAGAGGGGAGCAAATCTCCAGCTCTCACGCGGACAGCCCTGTGTTCAAGTTTTTAAGCAGATGCTCAGCTTCAGTCACGGGCTCAAGTTCCAGCAACAGTAAAAACACAGGACCTGTGGTTCATGACCACGGCAAGACCCCGTGCGGGCTGCCACCGGCCACCAGCCCCAGAAGCTATCAGGAGTTGATGGAGGTTCACCAGGCAGGAGATGGCAGTAATTTTTTCTGTTCAAAAGGATTTTGTCCTGAAGACCTGTTTTCAGCAGTGAAGGATGTTGATACATGTTTCTTCTTCTGGCCTTGGGGGCCAGGTCTCCCCTGCCAGGGATCTCCTATAGCTGCTCCCTCTGACACACAATAAGGGCAAAATGGTTGCAAAGCGCCAGGGCCGTGGAGATCCTGGTGCCGCAATATGTCACGAAATTGCCAGACTGGGACACCCTGGCCTCAAAGCCCAGGAGCTGGAGGGGGGATGTTATTCTCTTTCAGGCTCTGTGCTCATTTGCTGTCTGATCTTGGGCAAAACAATAATCCCATCTGTGGTTTTTGCCATTGTAGACCCAGAATAATACTTAAATTCTCCAGAAAAAAGACCATCCTTTAACAGCGTCCTGCTAACACAATGTAGTACAGTGATTTACAAAAGGGTGAGAACCTCATTTTTATCTCCTGCTTGAATTGTTAAAATAATTAATTACTTCTGGGCACTTTTAATTAAAACACTGCTGTATTGCTAGTTATGTCTAAAACACTTAATATTGAATCACTCCGTCTACCATTTCCTGAAAGCAGCAACCACTGCCGCCTTTCATATTCCAATCCCAAACTGTCCTGGAAGTGTTATTTTTATTTGTACACTTCAGTAGCCACGGATAATTCTGCAGCTCAAATCAACATAACGCTTTTTCCGTTCCCTGAAATTAGACCAAGGTATTTGTGAGAATTGCAGCTGTCTGACCAAATTACCATCAATCCCATTAAATTAGAAAGCATAAAGGGGCGGTTCAGTTTTAAGTCATCATTTTTGTTCCAGGTTGAGCAAGATAAATAAAGTTTCTACTCTTCCCTGTTAGCACCCCCAGACTGCACCCCCAGTTCCCTTCATTCCTGCTGCTGGTGCTCTGCAGGCACCCCCAAGGTGTGGGGGCTTTCCTTTGAGGATGACAAGAGTTTAGAGGAGAAGCCGTAGCGTTGCCCACCCAGTGGGACAGGCTGGGGCACCTGGGAAGCTTCAGCAGGAGATGAGCCTGCTGGGGACCGCAATGGAGAGAAAACAGAAGGAAACTGAAGCTCAGCAGAAGAAAGCTGTGCGCGCAGAGATGCCACCACATGCCATTGTGGACCTGTGTCATGGCCTCAGCTGGGACAGAATTGACTTTCTTGCTAGCAGCTAGCATAGTGCTAGATTTGGGATTTGGGATGAGAATGGTGTTGGTAAAAGACTGATGGCTTTGGTTGTTGCTGAGCAGACAAGGCTTTTTCTGCTCCTCACACCATCCCACCAGTGAGTGGGCTGGGAGAGCACAAGAAGTTGGGAGGGGACACAGCTGGGAC
>RSEF01000001.1:201715002-201728585 GCA_003993805.1 Himantopus leucocephalus | reverse complement strand
GGAGCAGCCGGCAGCCCCATCACTGATGTCTTGTTTCCCCAGCGGTGGCAGTGACAGCCCTCCATCCCCCACCCCACACAGAATTGCCCCCAGCGAGCCCGGCTCTCCCGCAAGGACGACACGGCTCTCCCGGGCTCTCGCTTGTTCACGCAGAGCTGATTCGAAAAAGATGTTGGCAGAAGATGTTACGGAGCTTTCAAAATCTCTCTTCATACTCCGGCACTTCCTTCTCTCCATCCTTGGGCAGGAACCGCACAGGTCTGGACCGCATCCCCAGCAAGCAGGAGCCGGTGCCTGGCGGCAAGTCCTCCACAATTACTTCTTTTAAAAACACTTTCACCAAATAGTTGGTTAATCCTACAAAGTGCTCTCCCCAAGCACTGTGTGCCATGCACAAGGACGGTGCACCCACCGCCCAGGAAGAGGACGGGGTCTGGGATCCTCACGCCAGCCCTAACGGCCGAGGGCAGAAGGGATGTTCTCAGGAAGGGCACACGCAGTAGTTACCCTGGGGAAAAAAAGTCACATCATATAGATTTTCTTCCCTCCAGATTGCTCATATGCAAGCCATGGAAACAAAAAGACATCCTTACTCTCTTTTTCCAGGGCATTTTCAACAGGAAAATGGAAAATCATGTTTAAAAAAAAAAAAAAAAAAGAAAAAAAAANGGTCTGCCCAGCTGTGTTAGCACTGCTGGGCTGCCTGGGCTTGTCCCCCGGGGACCCCGTGCCCCGGAGCTCAGCCATGCTCAGGGGCCGAGGCGGCGGCACCCGGGGGGGGCTTTTCCTCCAGCTGGTGCTCACACAGCTCGAGCAACAACACCAGAGAAAGCGCTGGTGGTCCTAAACGCTTTGCCTGAGCAGCTGAAAGGGGAGATTATCAGTTTATCAGGAAAAGCACCAGTGGTGTGGCTGCCAACGCAGCCGCAAGGTCCCCGCTCGGTGACGAGGGTCTGCACCCGAAGGCACCCTGGGGTGTGCTCTCATGGCAGCCCAGCCTCCTCAGGGACAGAAACCACTTCATGCTGGACCTACAAGAACCCATGACGGCCCTGCTCCCTGCCCAAGCAGAGAGAAGCCCAAATAATTCAGTAATAATTCCCCCCTCTCCCGCACCCAACTATAACCACGTATTTTTCACAAGTGTTTAGCAAATGTAACCTCTGTGTTTTATACCTTTCAGTCATTGATCAAGCTGATGTGTTTCTCCTTTGGACAAATAGTCATTACATCTGAAAGTTTACGGCTGGGCTTTGAAGTTAATGTTCTCTGAGATGAAGGAGAAAGTTCACACTTCTTCTATTGCTTCCAGCCCCTCTGGCTGCAGACCAGATAAGACAGCGATGCCTTCAATTTACAAGTGATGACTATTTTTGCAGGCAGAAAAGCCAAAGAACTTCTTAAAATAATAATGGCTTGAATCCTGTAGTGCTCAGCAAAACGTTGGGGAAGGAGGGAAATGAATCCAGGAAACCTATGGATGTCTCAGAACTGTTATTTCTCTGTTTACTGTCTCAGCTTCATCTGAGGCTGCGTCTCCCTTCCTCCACTTTTCCCGCTGTTATGGCCACATACATTCCCTTAGGTTGCCCACAAGCTGCTATTTTCCACCAGCAACCCATGGGGAAGAACGGCCACCGCAGACAAAAGTTTTTCCCCAGGTATTAACAGGTCCCTCTCTCTAATTCTCCTTAGTTAGATAAAGGAAATGCTAAATTTACGCCATACTCCATTAACAGTCAAGACCGAATGTTTAAGCTGGAGGGCGTTAAGGCATCCAGTTCCTTCATGCTGGTTTGGAAACTGCAGCCTCAGCGTGACCTTTTTAAGCCTCCTTCCTACCCTCTCTCCTACCGCAGCGTCAGCTAAGCCAGTGTGAGCCGCTCCTCTGGGCTTTGCTGGGAAAAGACTTTTCGCATCTCTGCCCGAGGAGGGTCTGAGGAGCATCCCGTACGTGGAGCGCTGGGATGCTCAGAGCCAGATTGTCACTGCCTGCAAGCTCCAGGTGGAGTAACCGAGGCTGGAAGGGCACTAGAGAGGGTTGAGGTTTTCCAGGGCCTCATCCAGCCAACTTTGGGAACTCTCCAAAGAATGTGGATCCACCACCTGGGGCAGCGGTGCCTGCGCTGGCCCGCATCCCGCTCCCCTGCCCACCGCATCCCTCTGGGCCTCTTCACTCGAAAGTGGCTTTTCCATTTCACCCCACCAGCCATGGGACTGGCCAAAAAAAGAGATGCCAGGAAGATGCACGTGTGTCCCCCGGCTGGGGTTATCTGATAGGGAGACGGGAAATTTCGTTATGTCGGGAACTCCTGCAGAGCGTGCACAGGTACCATTAGCATTTTGATACAGCTAATGAGTGGATGCTCGTAGAAATAAAATACCTTCTGAAATGCGATGTACAAAATGGCAAGATTTCCAATATACGCCATCTAATTTACAGCTGAATTACATTCCTGTTGCAGTTATGTTAAAGGACGGATCAGTGTGCTGCAGCTCGCAGCTGGGCAGCATGTCAGCTGAACCTGCTTCTCCCTTTCAATTAACTCTCTTCAATTCGTTTCTCCCAAATATTCAGCCTAAATTCAGCTGAAAGGCGTCAGCCAAGCTCGGACCAGTAAGGCATCATCGAATGAAGGCCGGCACTCCTTGTAAAGTGAAATTCGGTACCTGACAGGAGTGGGGATGCCCAGGGGATGCTGCAGCACAAGGTGGCAGAGGTCCCCTTCAGCGAACCCCGGTTCGCCCCCCATTGCAGGGGACAAGTGCTGTTGGGGACCTACAGCCGAGCAGCACAAGGCTTTCAAGCCGCGCTGGCACGACCGCAAGGACCAGTCGGAAAATCCCTCCCGAGAGGCGATGGCAAACTCCAGGGTGCCACCAGCATCCTCCGCGCTATCCTTCGCACCGCCCTCCATCACTACAGACCTGCAGCATCCTCTGCCAAAAGCAGCAGTTCCCTTTCGTTCACACCTGCACTGCTAATTTGCCTCCATTAGTGGGACCAAGTGACTGGGCGGCTCCGGGGGATTTCTGCCGATTCTCCTCCGCATCTTGGCAATGGCATCCGCCTTGCTGAACACCCAGGAAACTCCCCCCTCCTTTGTTTTACTCCATTTAATCCTTTGTTGCAATGCTAAATAAAATCTGCTTATTATTATACCCCCTCAAAACAGTGCTGGTTATGTTTGCTGCTGGTTTAGCTTTCAAGTAATTTAAATAAACAACTGAACCATGAGGAGAAACTCTTAAACATCCTCTTCCAGTGGACATCGAGATGCGCTAGGCCATTAATATTTCTTTATCACTGCAAGCTTCAAGTCTCAAAATCCACCCCTCAGTTTGTCAAATGGGCTAATTCTTAAATGTTTTCAATTATCCAGCTAATTAGCACTAAATCCTGCATTGCGGTGAATGCTACGTTGCGCGGTGTTTCTTGCAGTAATTTCTTCGGAAGTTTGGACCCGTAATTTGGCGCAGCCCTCGCAGCGGGGAGGTATTCTGTCTTCTAGGGTAACATCACATATTTTTGCCCTGGCTTTAAAAGGCAGCCAATATCCCTTCCAACTTTCCCAGGCAATCAGCAGCCAGAAAATCAGTGTTGAGCTTAGGAACGTCAGTGTCAGGAGGCGCAAAGGCGGTCGTCCTGCCGCTGGTGTCAGGGGGACCTTTCGGGAAGGAGCCCCACTGTAACATCGCTCTATTCTGGAAGATGCCTCATCTTTCCTTCATGAGCACCTACAAGCGCTCGGCAGCGCAGCAGCACGCTGGGGACATGGTGGATGCATCTTCTGCCTGGGCACTCAGAGGTCGGAAGCTATTTTAGGGGCTTTGATGCTTTTTCCTCTGTTCCCCAGGGGAAGGCAGGGCTGCTGTGAGGGATTCCGGGGTACCGGCGCCACCGGGGCATCCCTCGCATTCCTGGCAGCACCGGGGCATCCCTCTCTACAGCTTCTGCTCTGCTTTTCATGCACTGCCCTCTCGCTCCCATTTTTGGAGGATGGCAAAGGGAAGCTCGGTACCCCTCGGAGAAGACACTCCGGAAAACACCAGCCTGTTCCCCAACTCCATTGCACAGCAATTGAGTTTCAGCGCAAAACGATCTTTCTGCTGGACACGGAGCAGGTCTGGAGCAGCCCCCGAGAGGTGCAGGGCTCTGCATCCCATTAGGGCTCCCCGGAGGAAGCCGGACAGAGTTTTTATTAAATCAAGCTCAGAGTCAATGCTTAAAGAAGGGCTTTTTTGAACTAGGAGCTGAACCTCATGTTTGGTGCCCTGCCAAACTCAGAATAGTGCGAGGAGGAAAAGGAGATGTATTTTTGGACTGCATGTCTGCGAACAGGCTGTTAGATAAAATTAAAGAGGCTGTTTATAAAGAATCCTCTGGTGGTGAAGCAGATGTGGAGGCCTGAGTTTATGACAAGATATATTTCTGGTGTTCGCATGAACAATCATTTTCATTCAGGACTTTCCTCGTGCTGTAATAATTTGTTGGTTTGAGGTTGGTGGGGGTTTTTTTATTATTTTATTTTATTATTTTAACTGAAACTGGCACGATGCCCTCATCGCTTGTGATAAACTTGTTTGTTTACTTATGTGGTGGTAATCGGTGAGCTGGACTTGGGCTCTGCTTCCTCGGATGCTGGTTGTTTCCTCCCAGAGCGGTCGGGGCCATTTGACACAGGTAGCGAAGCAGAAAAACAGCATTTCATTATTTTCTTGCCATGTTGCTTGTGGATGATGAACACTTCAGCTTCTGCAGTCCGCTGAGCAGGCGCCCATAAGCCCTTCTCTTACTCGAACCCCACGGCACAAGGACCCCCAGCCCTGCTCGCCCCTGGCCTGATGCAAAGGCAAAATAACTTTCCGGGAGGTGATGGAGTTACTTCACAGAATCACGGAATGGTTTGGGTTGGAAGGGACCTTTAAAGGTCATCTAGTCCAACCCCCCTGCAATAAGTAGGGACATCTTCAACTAGACCAGGTTGCTCAGAGCCCTGTCCAACCTGACCTTGGATGTTTCCAGGGATGGGGCATCCACAACCTCTCCGAGCAGATTCTCCAGAGCAAATTTCGGGTTTGCTCTAGTACAAAACAGAAGCGGAGTTTTCTTCTGAACTGATGTTTTTCTTTACTGAGCTATGTTTAGCATTCAAGAAAATGCTTTGGTTTATGCTTAATGTTATATAAATACATGGAATGTGTTTAATAGACGCTCCTGCAGCTCTAAATGTGTTTTAAAAATACGCTGCTTTCCTGAGCCTTGTAAGCAGCAACAGCTTACAAGAAAAATCGAGAGCGCAAGCGCACGTTTGTAAGTGAAGACACATTATCATTAATTATACATGGTTTGAGTTTGTGCTGACTTGCCGTTCCTCCTTGGATCCTGCACCGAGTCCTGCTTTTCTCATGGCACAGATAATAACTTAAAAGAAAGAAGCCCAACACAATTGCCGTGATCTGTATCTACAGCAGGGCATCGCATATGGAAGACATAATATTCGATGGTAAATTTTTGCTTTGACATTATAGTAGAAGTTAAGCGAAAAGGTGTCAGCCTTGGCCTAGAATTTCACGAGTGCCACAGGCGGAACACGCTTCTTTGGGCTCTTTTAAACCTTCTCCTCCTCTTCCAAAAGGAGAAACTCGCAATCTGGACTCAATTGAACCTTAAAGCCGTAAAATTCCAGGTTCCAATAAATCTTCGTTTTATAAAAACACATCCAGCATATATCAAAACAGAGACTGTAAAAGAAATTAAACATGTGTGGGTCACATACTCTGCTGGATGCTCCTTAACAGTATTGCAGAATGAGTGGAATAACGAGGTGCAGTTTTGCTGTGAAGTTTTGGTACCTCCTTGTAGCTGCCCAGGGCGCCCACCCGCAACACGAGCAAACGCACAGGGAAGGAGCTGGCGGCTCCGCTCCCACGTTCCCTCCGGCCTTTCCCAGAGCGGGCAAGCTGGGCTCTGGCCAGCATCCCCATGGGCCCAACGCCTGCGCTTGGCCGGGGGCTTCGGGTGATGCAGTGACGGGATGCAGCAGCCGCAGGATGCGCCCCGCAGGCATCCCGCGCATCTTCCCTTCAGGAGGGCACCAGCAAAGCGGGGACTCACTCCTCCAGCCCCAGCGAGTGCCGAGGCCACGGTGAGCGAAAGCGCTGTAAATCAAAGGGAGAGAAAAGTAAAGCGATATCTGGGGGGAGGATTTGCCTGCCTGTTCCCGTAAAGTTGAAATGTGAAGCAAAAACGAAAGCAGCTGGGATCACGCTGCAGAGAAACGGGCTTTAACGAGCTCTTTTTCAGGGCTTTAAAAAAATTCCGCCCGTGATGTAATCTTGACATTTCCTGGCTCACTGGCGATTTCCTCAGATCAAACACCCGGAATGCCGGGGAGTCGTCACCGCGTGCAGCTCGTATTACTCGCGACATCCCAGCTGACACGGCAGGAGCGAGATGCGGGGTACCGGGCGGCTGGGACGGGGGCAGCAACCTGCACCCCTCTCCCCGTGCTCCTCTTCGGCCCGGCCGGGTGAGACACCGAGCACACCCCTTCCCTTCTAGAAATTCCCCTTAATTTTGGGGGGTGAGGTTTAAGGCTCCTGGCCAGGGGAGTCCTGTGTCCAGCAGCCTCGGCAGAGAGATTAAAGCCCGCGAGGACCCCGGCAGGGACAGACCGTCAGACTTTATAACAAGATATAATCTATTTTTTAAAAATCTATTGTGATATGGTGATTATATGAACTTCCAGGTGACTTGCTGCAGCAGTCACAACCGAGTCCGAAAGCAGGCAAAGCCGTAGACTTTGGGAATCTTCTTATGCTGAAGATTCATCGAGTTTCTGCTGGCAATGTGGTGAAACTAGAAAGTTGGGGGGGAAAGGGGGAAAAAATAATCCAGCAGACTTTCTTTATTAGCATTTTACAGAAGTATTTCAGTTATATTCAAAGCTCATTTAACATCTCCAGATTGTCATGAATTCAAGCGGCTCCAGGGAAAATGCCTGTACGAGCACTGGGATGTCTGTCCGGGAGGTCCACGGGACACAGCAGCATTTCCCAGCAGCGGGATGCGACAAGTAGACCACGGAATGGGAACACTGGGATAAGCAGCGGGTGGGCAGGCGGCACATCCTGGGTTTCCAAAAGGAGTCCCATGGATGCCAAGAGCCCTGTCCCCACCTGCCATCCATGAGGACGTTGGGCCGTGGGGACAGCAGGGTCACGGGGGGCCAAGACCCAGGGCCAGGTGGCCTCGCACGGTCATCTCTTTGCAATACCCTCGGCATCCAGCACCAGGAACATCCTTGCAGCTTCCATCAGCCCCTGGAGTGGGAATACATGAAATCTGGCAACTCGGTTACAGCAACGAAATAGAAAACCGAGGGACTTCCATCACGCTTTTCGTGCAAAAACTCCACGCAGTCTTACTTATGCCCCACTCTGACGCCCAGCAGTGCTGCTGGTTTAGGTAACTTTTTGCTGGTCCCAGTCCCAGAGCACCCGCTTCGAGTCGGCTCCATCGCAATCACGGCTCCTCCCAAACGCAGCGATTCACCGGCACGTGATGAAAATAGTTGTTCTGGGCTTTAAGTCCTCTTGAAGGAGCGGAGGCTTTTGGTTTTTATAGAGATGAACTATTCAGTCAACCTAAGTATCGCACCGCCTCGAGGAACTGCAGCTTTTGGGAAAAACGTGCTTTCAACAGCACTGCGTTGGCAGCACGTGGCTTGGCCAGCCAGTGCCGCGTGGTTCCCGTCACCTCTGGGGGCCATCGGCATGTGCACCCTCCTGGGATAACGCAGGGATGGGACCAGTGTCCCCAGCTCAGGGGATGCCACAGCAGCGTGGCCGGAGAGGGGACCCAGCAGGGCACAATGGCAAACCCCCATCCTGACTTGAGATCCTCCAACGTCTGCTGTAGCGGGTGGAAGGAGAAAAAAAAAAACAGACTCTTCCCAAATTTTGTTATCTGGATCTCCAAAGACTGTCAGAATTTGGGTCACTCAGGAGCTCTCTATTACTAATTACCCTAAAATAAATAAAATCAAAGGCAAGCAATGAAGGACCCATCTGGGAAGCATTCGTACCATGACCAGAGACCTCAGGCAGCTCTTCCCCACCTCTTCTTCCTCACCAGGGAGCTTCTGGAGATGGGTCACCTGGAGGCTGCAAGCGCCGGGGGCTCGGGGCGGTGGGACCCGCGGGGGTCACCCTTCTGCCCCCAGCCGGGGGGCGCCCGGCTGGCTCCGGCTGGCAGCGCCTTCGCTGCGTTTAAACATGGGAGCTGCAGCTGAGAGGTTAATGCGTGCGCCTCTTTCCTCTCTTAAAAAGTATTTAGAAAGGGCATTTAAAAGGATATCACCAACTAATTTAATGCAGCACCAGCATGGCTTTAGAATTAGTATTTTAAAAAAAAATAAATCTAATATTAAAAATACATATTTATTTTATGATTTCCATGCAGACAGTGTAAATAATCGATGGAGGTTGTTGCAACCCTGCACAGCAGAAAGAGAAAGCGAAACGAATGCAGCTCTGAAAGCCCCCGGGCAGGGAGGGAGAAGGCAAGGCCAGGAGAAGGCTTCCTTCAGCAGGAACGCTGCCTGCCGCAGCGCAGCCGCTCCGGCGCCCCAGGCCCGGCAAAGGCTCGGTGACAGGGTCGTAGNTTGCCTGCCGCAGCGCGGCTGCTCCGGCGCCCCGGGCCCGGCAAAGGCTCGGTGACAGGGTCGTAGCAGGTTAAGCAGCACCACCGCAGCTTTGGTTCTCCAGACTTTTATTCATATAATCCTTCAAGTCTTGTATTAACACCCATCGGTTGGGGTTGGTTTCCACCTTAATTTCACATGCTCCAAGCATTTTTATATTCACTTACAGGCGTATTGTGGTATTTTCAGACTTAGGTCACTTCAATTTTATTATTGCAGGTGGCCCAACGAAATTTTTATTAACTTTTTCTCTAAAGAGAACTGTAAAAGGAACCGCTTAGAGTTTTGTTTGAGTTTTCAAATAAGGATCGGGAGCAACTTCCCCAGCAGTTTTACAACGATGTTCTCCACTTCTCCTCAACCCTCGCATTCAAAAGGCCAGAAAAACCGTTCGTACTTACGTGGCAGCCACAGATACTCAGACACACAAACCAACTTTTCGTTAAATACATTTCAGGCAATGAGAATTGTGTTACGCAGCCCAGTTTTCCCGTTTCTTTCCTACGTTTTGCTTCACTGAAGACCTTCACAAAGCTGCACGCGCACAATCTGCCTCCTGCTTGGAGCCGGGGCTCTGCTGCCGCTTCTCCCAAGGTTAATTTATTACCAATTAATTTGAGGCGCTCAACACTTTTGCAAAGGCTGGTGCGAATACTCTAAATCTGCGGCTGGAAATCAAATATGGATAAATGTCTAATTAAAAAAAAAAAATAAGGAACATGATTAATAATCTGTTGGTGCCTGGGTACCAAACCCAAAAGCAAGAGAAAAAAGGCGCGAGCCTGATGCCTGCAACGCCTTTTGGGAGCAAAGCTACACACCCAGCAGCGCTGTCGTTTCTCACCGAATCATTTTTAAAAGTTTTCTGTGGGACGGTAGAGTTGTCCTGAACTTTTATTGTTTTAAAATTAATGCAGAAAAACGGGGAAAAAAGGGAGTTTCCTCTGCAAAAGTCGCGTGTCGACGCTTGAGCGCTGGGGATATCGACTTGAACTCAGGTTTTGAGTGCGCTGAACAGACAGAGAAAAGTCCACGTAAAATTCACATTTTGCATGTTTGCCTTTGAAAAACCACCTGTCGAGTCTCCTCTGCCTCTTGCTCGTTCTCGTTAAACCCGAGACGTCCCAGTGCTGTGAGGTTTCTGTACGCCGCGGGTACGAGCCATCGCTCGGAGCGGTGCTCTGGGACTTGCCGTCGCCTTGTTTCTATTTCCGCGCTACGCGTGATTAATCCTCCATTTCATTCATTGTCTTTATACTTCTCTGCTACTGGGAACAGTAAATAAGAGGGAAGTTGTAACGAGAGCCTCCCTTTTATTCAGAGACCTTCTGTTTCCTGCAAGCTGGCGGCCTCGAAAAAAATCACAGCTCCATTGTGCTCCAAAGTCGTGTTAAATGATTCCGATTGAAAGAAAAGCCCACGTCAGTAGGAACAGGGGACTCAAAGAGGAGCGTCGAGGCCGGCGGACCAGGGACACCGACCCCGGGCGGTAGCACATCCAGGGGATGCTGCACCCCCTTGCAGCACTGGCATGAGGGTTTTCCCCCCACTTTGTGGGTCCATGGAAGGCAGGGGCTGCTCCTGGNCCCCACTTTGTGGGTCCGTGGAAGGCAGGGGCTGCTCCTGGTGTTAGGGGTGCTTCGGTGAGTGTCCCCAAGCACCTCAACCTCCCTGGCGCCATGGGAATGACATCGATTGCCTGGGGGTGGCAGGGTGGCAGGAAAACCCTCCTGTAAAGCCTGAGGAGCAGGGATCCAGCCCTGGGCAGCCATGGGGCAGGGGGAGGCGGATTCGCTTCGGACCCCCTGGAGCTGTGCCGGCAGCGGCAGATGCTGGGCAGGGCGGGAGGACAGGACGGGGCGGGGAGGCAGAGCGCCGGTGTCCCTGCACGGAGGCAGGCAGAGCTTGCCGCGCTCCAGGTGGTGTTGCCATCGCTGAACAGCTGATACAAACGCTCCCCCAAAACAGATCATTTCCTTCTTCCACCTCAGAGGAAATGGCATTGGAAGGAGGCTCAGTCGCGGCCGGGATGCTGCAAGGAGGGGTCCCTACGGCAGGTGGGTTCGCTGGCAGTGTCCCACCGGGAGCTGGTTACACATCCCAGAACGCAGCTCTGGGACAAGCCATCAGCCCCAGGAGGGACCCAAGGGGTCAGTCCTGTGAAACACCCAAACACCCGGGGAAATGCTGCACCCATCAGCCCCCACGAGCAGAAACCCACCAGCACTTTGCCGTCAGTGGCTGGTATAGCCAAACCGAACCCTCCTGTCCCCAAAACCTGCCGTTAAAAGCTGCTCCCGTGCCGAGGGGCTCAGGCTGTGACCAGTCCTCACCTGCATTTACCAGTATCAGTTTTACAATATAGCGCTTGTTGGTGGCATCTTCCTCATTGGAAGGTGTCAGAGGACACGTGTGTCAACACAACTAAACTGAGCGTAAGCACCGCTACAGTCAACTCTGATAATAAAACATGAGTCACTGTTATTCAATCACTTACTAACACACATTTTGCAAGAAAGTTATCTCTTCCTCGAATCATCACCACACGAATTTGAGAGCGGTTGGGTTTTTTTTTAGTTTGTTTTTTTTTAATAAAAAGAGCACCGTGATTTTGCTTTTTACTGCGTAGCTGAGCCTTCGCAGGGCTGGTGCCTGTGACCCCCACCTGCAGCCCACCGCCCCCGCTCCCTTTGCATCTCCATCTCAAACCCAGGCACGAGCCCCTCGCCCCGGCATGACCCGCTCTGCGTGCCGTGGCTGTGGCCAGGAGCCTGCCAGCCTTCCAACGCCGTCCCTCCTCCCGCCAGTTCTCCCGCCCAACCTCTCCCCGGCACCAGGAGAGAGCCGGCAGCGAGGAGGGCGCTGCCGGGACCCCTCTGGCCGCCATCGGTACCCCCACACTGCTGCAAGCCTGCATCATCTGCAGTGCTGCTGGCCGGCGTTCGTGTAGGGAACGGGCATTTCCCCCCATGGGCTGGGCTGAGGAAGAGTGTGGTCAACCCCAGCGCCTCGGGCGAGGGAGACTTCTTCCCGTAAGGGCATCATTCGCGTCGCTTTCTTACGTTTCGGTTTGGGAAGGAGCAGGAGGTGTCAGGGACGTCGCACCTCGGCTGGAAATTCTTCGCAGGCATTTCTTCGAAAAACGTGTTTTTCAGTCTCGGTGACAAACGCGCTCGCCAAACACCGCAGCACATGTCCTCGCTTTCCCCTGGATAAGCCTGAGTTTTTGAACAGCGTCTTGCGAAGAGCATTTAAATGGTGACCTCTCGCTGCTGCAAGGTGTGCGGGGAGCCGGGTCCTTTCCAGGCGTTCCGGCCACAGTGTTTGGTCTTTACTGTTTTTATTGAAAAACTTTCAGGAGGTCAGAAGTGTGTGATTCGAGCTTTTGCCACCTTAATAGATGAAAGGCTGCTGGAAGCATTAGGATGAACTTCCTTCATGCCAAATGCCGGTCATTTAAGTCAAACACATTTTAATGATATAAGCAAGATTTTAAAAGGCGCAGCTAAAAAATCCACACTTGCCTGTCCGGCTCTTTCCTCGCCGCTCCGCCGTCTCACCACTTGGTTTGACCTCGAGCACTCCTGCCGCAGGGAAAGCGTGAGCTTCTGATGTGGCAAACAGGTAGACTAAACTAATTTATAGCTTAAGTCTTTTATTCCATCATAAAGTAGCAAAAGGGAAAGCTTGTCTCTCCTGCGGGTCACCTCTAATAGCGATCGCTTCAGTAAGATGGATTTCAAAATTAGGTGCTCTGGAAGCAGAAGCCACGCGGTATTTTTCACCAGCACAAAGCAGCCGTAAGAGCAATCTGACCTTCATTCTTAAAAATAAATTCATTGGGGGGGAAAAAAAAAGTCCATCTTTGTTTTTCTGCTGGAAGCGCTGTCAAAAGCAAAGCCGGCGCAAAACATATACAAAACAAAAATAGAACACAACTTCTGCAAAATGATGCAAAACTCTCAGAGATTTACTTTTTCTGTTTTTTCACTCAAACACTGGAAGAAAATCAGAGAGCTTGTCTACAAGTACGTTGTTTTGGAATAAAGGATGGTGTTAATTTAAAGTGAACCTCTTCTAGCCTAAACCGATACCATCTCAAAGCGTTTTTCAGATGTAGGGTGCGATCCAGTAGCAAAGTCTGGGGAAAAGTTTATTGATAAACACCCGCATTTCGGCAGCGCGTTGGACCAGCTCGTTTGTAAAACGTCCCTTAAGTGTATTTCAGGGGCTAAAATAATGTCTGTCCCAGCCTGACAAAGGAAAATGTCACACACACTTATTTTTCTTCTGAAGCAGCCCCAAAAAGGTGTGCGATCTGGAGTCTGTAGTCAAGTACAGCGCGATGGTAAGCTAAAGAGTATAAGGAGGGAATGTTTGAAAATACTTGGCATTTTACTGTTATTAATAAAACAATCGGTTCGTTTGGGTCCTAAAAGCCTGCAGCTCGTCAGCTACTATGGCAGAGCCTGGAAATGCTGAAAATTAATCACCTTGTATTAAATACCATCTTTGTATTGTCTCTGTTACAGCCTCGGGATTGAGTAACGCGTTACAACCCAACGCAGTACATCGGGTTTATCCCTTCTCTCAGGCACAGCTGGGAAGGCACAACGGGAATGTTTATCCTAACGAGCAGGTTTAACCCTTAGGCTAATGAGAATTAGGAAAGGGTTTGGTTTTTTTTCAAGCTGGGTTCATCACCCATCTGGAGAACCCGACCCTGTGGCTGCAGTCCACCCTGCTCCTCTTCTGGCGGAGTTCCTCAAACTCACCTTCCCGCTTCCCGGAGAACCTAAACCCAGCTATTGCTCGGCCGTTTCTGCTTCCCGCTGGGCTTGTTACACCGACACACGGAGCTGTGACGGGGCTCAG
>RSEF01000001.1:201696827-201707954 GCA_003993805.1 Himantopus leucocephalus | reverse complement strand
GAGGTGTCCCTGCCCATGGCAGGGGGATTGCAACTAGGTGATCCTTAAGGTCTTTTCCAACCTAAACCATTCTATGATTCTATGATTCCTTCAGACCAACACTGTGGTTTCAGAAGAAGGCAAAGGGTTTCTTTATAGTAAAGTGAGAAATGTGCAAAGACCTGTTTTCACAGTTTCCATTGCTGCCTGGGAAGGGAGTGCTCAGAGGCTCCCTCTGACCTGTGACAGTGCTCAGCCCCACTCTCCCTGCACCAGGGTGCCAATCTCCCCCTACAAAGAAACATGAAGCCCAGGCCTGATCCTGCAAAGACTTCAGTGAATGAGTATTTAGAGAGTGTGCACCATGCCCAGGCTAGTCCCCAAGAACAAAACTCCCTATAAAGACAGTAGGAACTTAGGAAGTAGGTTTGTTCACCAGGTGCATCAAGTTAATTTGATATTTTGGAAGCTTGTCAATGTTTGTCTACTCATTCATTTGTGGGTTTTTTGCTGAGGCATCTGGCAAGGGAGAATATCCTGCACTTGGTTTGGTAGAACATTAAACAAACTATCATCATTAAGAATTATAAGGAAATTATCTGCACTGTACTTGAGTCTCCCATGGATGGGATGATCCGACTAAAGTAGCTAAATGCTCTCCTACAAGCAAGAAGAAGGCTTAGGTTTGGATGATGGAGGTTGTTCTTAGTCATAGTTACAACATCATAACAGCCAAAGAGCAGTTAAATGGGTGTTGCCCACATTATAAAGGCATAAATGAAAAAGGATTTCACCCTGGAAAGCCTGGTCTTATTCTGGTGCCCCTAAGCCTTCAGAGAGGATGCTATTAAGGCTGTGAACTGTAAAGTGGGTAAATGTGTCTGAAAAGCACTTCTCTATCCCCTTTCTGTGCTCTCCTGCCTCAAATTCCCAGAGAATGGAAGCTCAGGTCTTAAAGTTGTTCAGGGACATTTCAGGACACCATGTCCCTAAGGAAGAAAGTGAGACCTTGCACATTCACCTCTCAGCATGTGCAATTCTTGCACATAAATGCAGATTCTGTAGCAAATGACATTTTTGGAATGTTTTTGTTAGACCAGTGGTTTCTGTGGATCTTGTATTCTTGCACTTTGTCCCTGGAGCATCGATTGCCATATGGAAATTTGTTCTGGTTTCTAAGAAAACATACTGAAAAGCTGAACGCTACTCATGGCCAAGGGAGGAGATTTTAAAGGAGGTCAATGATAGGTGGTGGCAAGTTGCTTATAGAGCTTAAATTGAGTCCTTGTGACCCATTCCTCACCTGTGGTACCAGTTCCTTGGAGAAGGCTTAACCAATTTTACAAATTCAGAAAAATGACTAAATGTTAGAATAACTCATGCTAGCAACGTTCGAATAAAGGAATAGTGCTTGATTGGCAATAATTATAAACTCTGGTCATTCTCAGTAATTAGAAGCACTTGGATAATTATGTCCTCATACAAAACCTCATCCATGGGCAACGTGCTGCCAAATGCCCCCAGTGCCTTTGCGTTCAACAGGGCCTGACCAAGATCAGTTGAGCTGTGATAGGCTCCATGCCACAGACTGTATCCTGTGTCACCCAAGTGCCACATTCCTCTGAGTGTGAGACTCAGCAGAGGTGATGGGTTACAGAGAGGTCAGCACGTATTTGTGGGTAATGTGCTGCCTTCTTCCATACTGTGGCCATTCGTTCCTGTCAGGGCTGGAAATGGAGCAGGTTTCGACTGCCTGTGACCAAACCTATCTTGCGTCACTCAGCAGGATGTGTCCCTGCCACCACTGGGCTGTTCTGGACCAACTGTAACACAGTGTGGCTCAGGAAGGACATTTCTGCTGGAAATGCTGTGACTGGTAAGCCACTGTTTCTTCCTCCCAAACACGCCATTTTTCACCAGGCAACAGAAACAGCCAAGAAGTTTTAGAAGCCAAAACTGCACAACTTCTTTAGAAGCCACAGAAACCAATCACTAACATTTTAAATGTATTTTATTGTTTTTGATTTGTTTGTTCTCCATGTGGCTGAACAGGCTTAGCAAGACTTATCTGCTGGAGATGCAGCAAGGGCTGCCTGCCTTCTGATTTTGCAACCTCTGGTTGCATCCATGTTGCAAAATAAGAGAAGGGTAGAGCATCTGACTATCTACAGGAGTGAATGATAGCTTATACCCTGTCTCTCTTTGGGACTAATCCAGCTACCCCTTTCCAAGAAGAATCTGTAGATAGAGCTAGCCCTAAGCCAGAGTGGCCAAACACCAAACTGTGTCACCAATTTCAAGGCTAGAGGTTGGGGTTTGGCACTTTATCATGCAGTTGTCTTGAGAAATCTCTGGTTGAGAAGTCCATATCTTCATGAGTGAGTGAAGAAGATAAGGAAGTCTTTATAAATCCATAATAGCCTGTCAAGCAGGACAGTACATTTAGTTCCTTAGTGAAGAAGTTCCCCACTCCACAACATCTGGAAGACGGAAGTCTTCTCAGACAACCACATTGCGGCAATGATTTCCAGAGAAGTGGACAGAGTCAAAACAAAAGAAATGTCTGAACTGTGAGCAAGGAAAATGGGAAGAGAAACTGAAAGCTTTGGACTAAAGTAGGAATAGATAGTGTGGGTGTGTTTGTGTGTCCTAAAGGGGCAGAGATTAGATAGGATTGAAAACATCATAATAATGTAAACTGATATAAGTTAGAAGCTGTCAAGTGAAGGGAATTGATAAATACAGTAACAAGATCCATGGTTGAGTGGCTCAGGGACATAAGGAAGAGTACAGAAACAAAAGAACCCTGGTAACAGCGTAGGTTAATAGCTAGTTAGTAAGATAAAATTGTTGAAAATGATACAGCGGTGGCACAAGCATCATTTTGTCCCAGGAGCTCTGGATTGTCGGGTCTTAGTAATCTCATATGATGACAGGACATACAGAAATGTTTTGTCATTTTACCATCCATCACAACCCAGTTGTTTATCTGAACAGCATTGTGATTGCCCAGGAATGCAGCTCCCTCCCATGGCAGGGAGGGACAGGTCTTCAGGACAATCAAGGCATCACAAAACCAGGGCATAAACATGCCTGGAGAAGTTGGCTCTTCTCTTGAACTAGGGACAGCAGATCTAGTTATGAACATGCACGGTTGCTAATGTGATTTTTTATAGTGGCTATATTTACCTAAGTCTTTATTTAACCAAATATTGACCTTTTAATGAAGAGTTCAAAACGAGAGATGAAGAACCAGGAAGAAGAAGTCACCTTCACAAGAACAGGTCTTTTTTCTGGTTCTTTCACCTTTGTAGATCAGATGGAGACTCAAGTAATGGCAATTTAACAAATTTTAAAAATGCTAGTTAACATGCCGTAACTGTGCATTTCCACTCTCATAGCCTATCCCACTTGTGTTCAATTGTCTCATTGAGAGTGGTACAGGCTAAGTTACCTCATTTAGCAACTGGGGAGCGCTAAGAGAGTGTAAAGAGGGGGCATTCAGCTCCGCGGTCCCACAAGTGGTTTTGGGCTTGGGTAGCTGAGTGCAGGTGGCTCCATGTGGGTTGGGTGTTGAAGCTCCCTTTACAGCCCTCGGAGACCCACTCAGTCTGGCCAGCCCCAGGTGGAGGGGGCTCAGCTGGTCAGCAGGGGTGCCCACTTTGGGGCAAGCTGAATCATTCCTTGGTTTTACTGCGTATGTTGACAGGGGCTTGATTCAGGTCTGCTGTTATACCTACGTTCCCAAACAACTGTCTGGGATAGCCCAGGGGATCTCAGGTGGCATTAGGAGCCTGTAGCTGGGCACACAATAAACCCTACAGGCAGTGGTGTGGTGCACCGGGTGCAGGGCATGGCTGTATCGACTAGGCTGAAGGAGGAGGTCAGACACCCAGCTCCTGTTGTACATCCGCAAAACCAAGGTGTCCAAATCTGGAGCTGAATGTGGCCCTTTCCAACTGTTTCTGTGGCTTGACTGACTTACCGAGCCACAGTGGCTGGATTGTGTGGCCAAAGTGTCCTTAGTTGCTGCCAGCAGATATTTCCCCTGGTCTCCTTTTTTGTTTTTATCTTTTCCATCCGCAGCAGGGCACTTGTCCCTACTCTCTTGCCTTGTTTTTATCTTGTAAGCTCTCTGTAACACTTAAGGCAGTGGAACAATACAGACTGTTAAAGATAAAATACCAACACCTGGTACCACTCAGTCGGTACAGCAGTCTCCTGTAACTGGCTTCTGTGTGGAAGTGACACAAATTCCAGCCTGATTCGAAAAGAGGTTAGGACTTGAGAATTTTTGGCTTGCTTGCAGCTTTATGCATGCATTTCATGCTAACAGCTCAATGTGGCAGTCACGTACAGCCTTCCCCCACCTCCTCCCCCGCTGCTGGTGTGTTAGGAGAAATAATTCTCACTCTGTGGCTGCAAAAGATAACAAAAAAATCTCAGTAATGCATGAACCAGGCACCCCCGCACCGTTTCAAGCTCAGCTATGCTGACAAGCCATGACATTGTGCTGCAGAATGGTCTCACGGGTGACCTGGAACACCACCTGCCATATGGGCCACTGCTCCATCGCACAATTTCATAAGGATGCTCACAGGCATGATTTACAGGAGGCAGGGATCGTTAGTGTTCTGCCAGTTGTAATCTCTGCTCAAGTGTGTATCAGTGATGCTTTGGGTTTTTTCTGCATGCTGGAGCCTGGAAGAAACAAGCTGTTTTCTGATTATAGGGATCTGAGCTACATGCATATTGTTGTCAGTTATGCAGTGTGTTTGATTACTAACATTTTGGAAATCGCAGACTCTTCTTCTGGCAAAACCAATTCTTTTCTGCAATCTCACAGCATGAGCATTGTTGTCACTTGAAAATGAATGTTTCAGGATTGTGTTTTATACCACAGTTTTCTTCTTCCCTTAAATTAGCTTTCATTTGTGTTTTTCACAGATGCAGCTAGAGCGCGTGCTGGAAAGCACCAACCAGGGCATCATTCTGTTGCTTTCAGTATTAAGCATGTTCCTGCTAACAGTAGCTGCTGTGATAGGCAGGAGCCCTGACTCTGGAGCAAGTTCCCACTGAGCTAGTGACTCCACAAACCCAGCAAGTGATGAGCTGCACCATGGGAGTTTACAGCTGAAGTGTATGTAATAGGTATATATGAAGTACATAAGTACAAGGAAGTCTATGTAATATGGTAAAGGAGGAAATACAAATAAGACAATCTTAGTGAACATGGCAGAGTGTTCTTGGCACATGAGCAGCCTAACATTTTGGTCAAGCTTTTTTAAATGGGGCAAGGTCATAGTGGGAAGGTGATATTGGTTTGTAAAGCTTTGCAGAAAGATGTGAGCTCTTTGGACACATTGGCCTTTTTTTGTGTGCCTGTGTTGTGTAGCCACAGTTGCCAACAAGTGGAAAGAAGAGCACGGAAGTAGCTCCATGGGTGGTAAGAGGGAGGTTTCCTCCCATGGGGAGGGCAGCAAAGAGGAGGTAAATGGATGAAGAGAGCTGGTATCTGAGGAACGGCTGCAGGATAGTGTTCAATATTAGCCAGTTTGGGGGCTCCCAGGTCAAAAGAACTATAAAACAACTGGAGAAGGTCCAGTAGAGGGCTCCCAAGGTGGTTGGAACCTAGAGCACACCACCCAGAAGGAGAGCTTGAAGGACCTGAGCTGGTTTACTCTGGAGAAAGGGAGGCTAAGGGCTGATTTAACAGCTGCCTTATACTGCCTACAACTGCCCAAAGGGCTTCTGTGAAGACCTTGGAGTCAAATTCTTCCTAGTAATGCCAGACAATAAAAGCAGGGTCAACAGTCATGAGTTGTGGTGTGAGAGTTTTAGGTAGGATGTAACAAGTTTACTAGAAGAGTAAACTTTTTACCAGAGCAGTTACCCAGAGAGGGGAATCCCCATCCTTGGAGATTTTCAAGACTTCGCTGGATGATGCAAGGCTGGCCTGATGTAGCTTTGGTAACAGTCCTGCTTTGAGCAGGAGGTTGGACCAGAGACCTCCAGAGGTCCCTTCCAGCCAACATGTCCATAACTGCAGCCATGCTCTGCTTCCATTCAGAGCTTCAACCTAACTTTGCTGACAAAACATGACCACTGCACAGTGGCACCTACTGCTCATGTAGGGTGTGATATGCCTCATCATCCCCTTCCCAAAGGTTTAGGTTTTCTATCTCTTGTCTCAGATTGTGTCTCTACTGCTAAATAAATGAAGGGTAGGGACCAAGCCACCTTCACCATGCATTACCCATCACACTTCCCTGCAGCTGGTTCTGTCAGGGTGCTGACTGAGCTCCACAGGCCACCAGACACAGGATGCCCTGCACCTCGAGTGCTTTGTCTTGTCTAGGGGTCCTCGGGCTGCAAGCTGCATCTCCTGTCAACAGCTTCAGGGAAGCAGCCCAGGAGGACAGCTCTCTCCTCCCCAAATGGGGCTGGTGAAGGAGGCATGGAAAGGGCGGCAAAAGGGTAACTCCCTCGGGTTCATGGTGAATGTGTCAGAGAGTGCTTAGCGTCACTTCAACCCTGCAAAGAGGAGCCAGGCAGCCAGACACGGAGCTGTCAGTAGTGGTTTGGGAGCACCTAATCACCCAGTGACATGGAAAAAAACACTGTTTATGGCATGCTGAATTACATGGGTAGCTGTTCAGGTGGAAGGTAGGGTATGAGACAGCCAAAACCATATCCGAGTGGCTGTGCAATTCAAACTTCAAGTGGTCCTAGCTACTGTCTCTGCAACAGGCAGCTCTGATCTGGCAGAGAAATCAAACATTTCATCTCCATAGCGTGAGCTGCCCAAACCAAAGTCTGCTGCTCAGGCACATCATTCCCGGACACCTGCCTGTGTCCACTGGGCCACGAGCCAACAGTGAACCCCACCAAGTGTGGAGCCGAGGGAAAACTCAGTTTTTCCTGACTGAGCTCAGCCTCCAAGTGATGGAGGACAAAATACAAGAATGTGTGGGTGTGAAGTAACACTTCGAGGAAAAGAAGTTGGGATGCTGGAGCCTACGGGATTGCCTGAAGAAAAGGAAAGCTAATGGGATGTGAAACCTCTGGCAGCAGATGCAGATAAACAGGCATAGGATAAACACAGGATTCAATTAACGGGAGGAAATTTCTGTCCATGACTGTAGGCTGATTTGTCTTCTGAGTAGGACTGGATCTCTGAGAGGACACAGTGACATGAACTGCTTCTCACGGAATGACAATGCTGGGCTGTGTGCAGGACCTGAGTGTGCATGGCGTGAATAACAGATTTCCATCAGCCTGATCACTCTGAATAAAGAAACACCTTCTCTCTCACCAGCCAGTTATTTATTCACTTTCAGGAAAGGAGGAGAGGGGGGGAGAGAGAGAGAGACTAGCAGCAGATATTGGTATTCAAGAGCAGAATTAGAATTTTAATCTATGTCTGCTACTCGGGAGGCAAAATTCTCAATATAAATGCTAAGTATTGCACGCTCTTATTGTGATGGCTGCATGAATATGCATTGTCGCTGCTGGCATGGGGAGTCTGTCTGATCGTCCTTTGGCTTTGCCACAGTCTGGATGTGCAAGAGCTGTGAGGAAGCCAGCCAGCAATTCCACCTGAGGGCATTAGCAAGAGAAGCAGGCAAGGCTGGCATGGCAATAACATGGGGATAAAATAGAGTTAAAGGCAAGTCTGGCTGAGATCTCCCAATGCAAGGGAGATTCCTCTCCCTTCTCATGCTCTGGGAAATGGAACTTGGGGCTCACCCCCTTCCTTTCCCCTCCCATATGGCAGTGGGGACAAAAAGGGGAAGCCAGCTAGAGATCCGCCCTAACAGCAGAGCAGCGGTGGGAGCTACCGGGGCTGGGCTCTCCAGTCACTCGGAGATGGCTGTGCCACCCTGCTGGGACTGCCTCTGGAAGGGGGAGAGCTGAGCAGACTTGCTTCGCTTCCAGTATTGCCCCTCTTACCTCCTGCTCTCCTCAGCTCCCTTCCCAAATCTTTCCTGTGCTTCATACAAACACATCTGCTGCGGCCGGTGCCTTTGCTGCTCTCACAGTACTGCCTCTTTTGTAGGACCTGCCCAGTGTTTGGTTCCTCCAGGTAGACCCCGGCTCTAGGCTGTTTGTACAGTGTCAATAGTATGACAGCACGGCTCTGGATCAGTCCCTGGATGATGCCATCAGGAATGCGTATATTGATAATGAAGCGAAATGCTGCTCCGTCCCATCGCTTACCATCTCAGGATCTTGTTGATTACTGCTGCTCAGGGAGCAATATTTATGCAGTAAATTATTGATGAATGCAGCTCTGTGAAAATTGGAAACTGTTGTCTGTCATTCTGCTGAATGAGTAATAGTACGTGGAGCAGCAAACACCATGTGTCGCTGACCCGAAGAAAGGGAGGGGAAAAATAGACAAAAGCACTTTCCTTGGATGACTGCAAAGGTACAGAAAATATTTTGCTTCTGCATAACCAGATTTGATTTTACTAGGAACTATATACAAATTAAGGAGTGCAGTGAGCTGCGGCATCTATCAGGAGAAGACACTTAGCTTGCAATGAGGAGACACCAGTGGATTAAAAATAGGATGCTCCCTTCAAAGATAGCGTTGAATCCTCATTGTCTTCAGTAGGTACAGGAAAGATTTTTGTTTAGGGAATATGTATAAAAGGGATCTTGTTTGCAGAGATAGAGTAAATTTATTTCAGAAAATAATCTGAGAGGAACAGAAGTGTCTGCTAATTAACTCAGACCTGCCCCTGCTAGAAGCATGCACTCCAGGCACCTAGGTGGTCCTCCGCACAGCGTTACTGCGGGTGCGACTAATAGCACTGTGGGTGACCTTTTTCTTTAACACCTGCTTTCTTTTGTTGCTTTGCAATGTTGAACAACAAACGACTCTTGCAGAACTTCAGAGGCTGAATTCTACGTTTCAGGTCTGGGTTTGCCAGCGAAATCGTTATCTCCATACGGTCATGGGAACAGATGCCCAAAGAGGGCCAAGAGTGGCATTCCCAGGGACTGGATCCACTGAAGCCACCAGGGTGGAGCAAAGCGGTTGTGCGAGAGCTGCAACCCCTCAGCTGGAGGGATCTCCTTAACTGGCGTGAGGTTAGGTGGAGGGAGGAAAGGCTCCCCCAGCAGAGAGCAGTTGCCCAGATTGTGGTTGCTGGCAGCACACACACTTTGCTGATGATAA
The DNA here is from genome assembly GCA_003993805.1 of Himantopus leucocephalus. Lineage (NCBI taxonomy): Eukaryota > Metazoa > Chordata > Aves > Charadriiformes > Recurvirostridae > Himantopus > Himantopus leucocephalus. The sequence continues at coordinate 201,698,788 of RSEF01000001.1, read as the reverse complement.
ATTTACTCTCCTTCAGCCCAATTCCTGCTGCCTGGCACTGGAGGAGGAAGCAGCTTAGGAAGAGGAAGGGAAAAGGGAGCTGTGCTTGGGGATTAGTCTCCAGCTGCTTTTGGGAGGTTGTAACAGGGAAGGAGCCAAGAGCTGTCAGGAGGGAAGGATCTTTTCTGCTGGAGGAGGAAACCTGGCACCCACTTAGAAAGGCAGCTGCAGGTTGGGCAGCCTACACAAAGGCAGATGCGGCACAGCCAAAGAGGCAGAGCTATTCCTTTGCTCGCCCTCCAAAATGTTTGTAATCAGGCAGATAAATACAGCCCTTCTCCTGCTGCCGTTCATGAGATGAGAGGCTGGAGTCGTGCCGGAAGGTGCTCGGCATGGCTGCGGGCGGTGGGGAGCAGGGGCAATCGAGGTCTCTGCCTGTGCTCTCAGATTTGCTCCAGCTCAGGATGCTGATCCAGCATGGGAATTTTGGCAGTAATGAAAAGATCAGGTTGTTTTAGGTTGGCTTGCCGTGGAGTTAAGGGTCCAGCTGCAGAAGAAGAGGGGCTCTGCAGAAGGAGCACCCTGCCAGCAGTGCCTTGACTGCTCTGCAGACACCACGAGTTGCTGGCAGGAGGCTGCTGAGCTGAGCGGTGCAGCGATCACAGCTGGTGGGACAGCAAAGCTTCCCGGCTGCCTGCTTTCAAGTCCTGGGAATAGTGCTGCGACCCTTTAAATAATACATAGACAGCCCTGCTTTCTAGATGACCTGACATGATCACACCTCCTGAAACTGGCCCACTGGAATCGTGTCTCAGACTGCCCTGATGGCTGCAAGGGACAGCAAAGAAAGGAGACCATATCCTGGGCTACACCAGAAGAAGTGCGGCCAGCAGGTCAAGGGAGGTGATTCTGCCCCTCTACTCTACTCTGGGGAGACTGCACCTGGAGTACTGCGTCCAGCTCTGGAGCCCTCAACATATGAAAGACATTGACCTGTTGGAGCGGGTCCACAAGAGGGCCACGAATATGATGGTGCTGGAGCACCTTTCCTCTGAGGACAGGCTGAGAGAGTTGGGGTTGTTCAGCCTGGAGAAGAGAAGGCTCCAGGGAGACCTTATTGCGGCCTTCCAGTATCTAAAGGGGGCCTACAGAAGAGCTGGGGAGGGGCTTTTTACAAGGGCATGTAGTGATGGGACGAGGGGAATGGCTTCAAACTGAAAGACGGTAGATTTAGTTTAGATAGTAGGAAGAAATTTTTCACTTTGAGGGTGGTGAGGCACTGGAACAGGTTGCCCAGAGAAGTTGTGCATACCCCATCCCTGGAGGTATTTAAAGCCAGGCTGGATGGGGCTTTGAGCAACCTGGTCTAGTGGGAGGTGTCCCTGCCCATGGCAGGGGGTTTGGAACTCTATGATCTTCAAGGTCCCTTCCAACCTAAACCATTCTATGATTCTATAAGATAAGGGCTGTGTGAGGAGGTGACATGGGTTGGGCAGAGGGCAGAGCTGCGAGAAGGGGACACAGCACTCACCCAACTTCTCCACTTTTTCCATGGGAATTGCTCTGTGGGCTGAGACTCTGCAACAGGCTGGGCCTCAGGAAGAAGAGAAAGGAAATGAGGACCTGCATGGGAAAGAAGTGGACTGGAGGGATCAGAGAAAGGAGCAGACCCAAGCAGCAAGGGAGGAGGAAGTGTGAGAGGTCAGGGAAGATGTGCAAGAAGGAAGAAAATCAACCTGAATCAGACAGCAAGCTTTAGAGACAGCAGGAGAGAGGAAAAGCTTGAACGTGCTGGCCACTCTCAGGTTAGAGTCTCCCAGCAAGCACATTTTCACATTTTCAAATGTGGGGATAACTGCTGTGGGGCCGAGGCTGCAGTGGGGGCACGGGGCTGCACTCCCATACGGGTGGGGATGTGGCTTATCCACCAGCCACTGCATGAAAGCTGCTCTCCACCTTTACCTGGCAAGCTCCAGGAGGCC
>RSEF01000001.1:201657758-201696817 GCA_003993805.1 Himantopus leucocephalus | reverse complement strand
CCCTTGGGTGGATCCCATCCAGCCCCATAGACTTGTGTATGTCTAGGTGTTGAAGCAGGTCACTCACCATTTCCCTGTGGATTACGGGGGCCTCATTCTGTTCCCCACCCCTGTCCACTAACAGAGGGGGCTGGGTACCCAAAGAACAACTGGTCTTACTGTTAAAGACTGAGGCAAAGAGGGCATTAAGTACCTCAGCCTTTTCTTCATCCTTGGTCACTATGTTTCTGCCCCCGTCTAGTAAGGGACAGAGATTATCCTTAGTCTTCCTTTTATTGTTAATGTATTTATAGAAACTTTTTTTTGCTGTCCTTAAGTCCAGGTTAAGTTCTTTGTGGCTTTGGCCCTTCTAATTTTCTCCCTACATAACCTCACTACATCTTTGTTGTTCTCATGAGTGGCCTACCCTTTCTTCCAAAGGCCATGAATTGTCCTTTTTTCCCTGAGTAACAACCACAGCTGTCTGTTCAGCCAGGCTGGTCTTTTTCCTCGACAGCTTATTTTTTGGCACATGGGGATGGCCTGGTCCTGTGTCTTTAAGACTTCCTTCTTGAAAAATGTCCAGCCTTCCTGGACTCCTTTGCCCTTCAGGACTGCCTCCAAAGGGACTCTGTCAACCAGGCTCCTGAAAAGATCAGTCTGCCCTCGAGAAGTCCAAGGTAGCAGTTCTGTTGACCCCCCTCCTTGCTTCTCCAAGAATCAAAAACTCTATGATTTCATGATCTCTATGCCCAAGACAGCCTCCAACTGCCACATCCCCCACAAGTCCTCCTCTGTTTCCAAACAACAGGTCCAGCAGGGCACCTTCCCTAGTCCGCTCCCTCACCAGCTGTTTCAGGAAGTTATCTTCAACACACTCAAGGAACCTCCTAGACTGTTCCCTCTCTGCTGTATTGTATTCCCAGCAGATTTCTGGTAAGTTGAAGTCCCCCATGAGGACAAGGGCTCACGACCTTAAGCCTTCTCCCAGCTGTTTATAGAATATTTCATCTGCTTCTTCATACTGGTTTGGCGGTCTATAACAGACTCCCACCATGATATCTGCCTTTTTGGCCATTCCCCTGATTCTTACCCATGGACACTCAAGGCTATTTTTGCCATCATTAAATTCTAGACATTCATAACACTCCTTAACATACAGGGCCACCTCACTCTGACATAAAAAGACCTAAATCATAGACCTCAAACCAAAGTTGACTTCTGAATGAACCTAGAAGTTCACTTCTGAATGAACGTCCCGACCAGCATCTTATCAGCATGAAATACAACCATGGGAAAAAAGCCTGGAAACTGTAAAAGATAGGAATAGAAACCTTCAAATCTAAGCTAGGAGATAGGAACTCCTCGGATACACCCAGGATCCTGGTCAGATCCTGGACGTGCCCGAGTGAGGCAAGACAATTCGCCAGATGTTTCCATGCATTTTGACATATAGATTTGTTTGTTAAACTGTAGAGAAGCAGGACCCTCTCACAGCAAAGATGGAGACCTCGCCTATGAGTAGACACATTGCATAGGATTTCCCTGTCCTCGGTAGGAGCAGTTCTCCGATCCGTTGCTGTGATGGTGCTCCCCCCCCCCCCCCCCCCCCCCCCNCCCCCCCCGAATGAGCAAGACTGTCAAACTGGTAAAAATGGACAAGAAAAAGGTTGAGGTATTCAACAACTTTTTTGCCTCAGTCTTCACTGGCAATCTCTCTTCCCTCACCTCTCAAGTTGAAAGACCGCAAGATGGGGACTGGGGTAGCAAAGTCCTTCCCATTGTAAGAGAATTTCACGTTCATGACCAACTAAGGAACCTGAACATACAGAATTCTATGGGACCTGACAAGATGCATCCCAAAGTCCTGAGGGAATTGGCTGATTTAGATGCCAAAGAAATTTGAAAAGTCTTGGCAGTCAGGTGAGGTCCCTGATGACTGGAAAAAAAGGAAACATTGAACCCATTTTTAAAAAGGATAGAAAGGAAGGACCCTGGAGACTACTTACTTGCCAGCCTCACCTTTGTGCCTGGGAAGATCATGGAACAGATCCTCCTAGAATCCATGCTAAAGCACAGGGAAGACAGGGAGGTGATTTGAGACAACCAATAAGGCTTCACCAAGGTCAAGTGCTGCCTGACGAACCTAACCTATGGAGGGTGAAAGCAAGGACGGGTAGCCTGGGAGGAAAAACAGAGAAATTGTCTGAAAGGCCAGAGATCAGGTTAGGAAAGCTAAAGGCTAGATAGAATTAAATCTGGCCAGGGACACCAAGGGCACCAAGAAAAGCTTCTATAGGTATGTTGGTGATAAAAGGAAGAGTAAGGAAAATGTGGGCCCTCTCCAGAAGGAAACTGGAGACCTGGTCACCCCTTATTTTAAAAAGGGAAATAAAGAAGAACCAGGGAACTACAGGCCAGTCAGTCTCACCCCTGTGCCCAGCAAGATCATGGAGCAGATCCTCCAGGAAACTCTGCTAAGGCACATGGAAAATAAGGAAGTGATTGCTGACAGCCGACATGGCTTCACTAAAGACAGATCGTGTCTGACAAGTTTGGTGGCCTCCTGCAATGCAGTTACAACATTGGTGGATAAGGGAAGAGCAACAGACATCACTTATCTGTGGACCTGTGAGAAGAATTTAACACTGTGCCACACAACAGCCTTGTCTCTAAATTGGAGAGATATGGATTTGATGGATGGGCCGCTTGGTCGATAAGGAATTGCCTGGATGGTGGCATTCAAAGGGTTGCAGTCAACGGCTCCATGTCCAAGTGGAAACCAGTGATGAGTGGTGTTCCTCAGGGGTTGATATTGGGACCGGTGCTGTTTAACATCTTTGTCAGCAACATGGACAGTGGGATTGAGTGCACCCTCGGGAAGTTTGCCGATGACATCAAGCTGTGTGGTGCAGCCAATGTGCTGGAGGGGAGGGATGCCACCCAGAGGGACCTGGACAGGCTTGACAGGTGGGCCCATGCAAACCTCATGAAGTTCAGCAAGGCCAGTGCCCCTGGGTGAGGGCAGTCGCAAGCACAAATACAGGCTGGGCGGAGAAAGGATTGAGAGCAGCCCTGAAGAGAAGGAATTGGGGCTGTTGGTTGATGAGAAGCTCAACATGACCAAAGAGCTTTTCAATTAATCAGACTTGATATCCACTTTAAGATGAGATTAATAGCTTTCTAGTAAACATTTACTGGGTTGATTAGGAGCTTAACTCAGTTGCTGAAAAAAAAAATAAATTCAGTGCCATTTGAGATATTCTAAGGGATCTTGCCTAGCTTTCACCTTCCAGTCCAGAATGGCATAAAGGTCCCTTCCAGAGGTCTGGTGTATATCTGGTTTAATGTTGTTAGTTATCTGTGTTGAAGCAAACAGATCCAAGACCTGCATGGACTACAATGGGATTAAAATAATACTTTATTTTATTGTAGACTCTTAAATACAGAAATGTTGCGCTGGAAAGCAGTGACACCCTCACCTTTGCAACAGCTAACATAAAGCAGGATGAATCTACCCTTAGCTTTAAAATCATCATGGAATATGCAGAGTTTTTTATTATAGACTATTAAATAGGACTAGTAATGGAAGTGAAATGATATGAATGGCAGCTATTACCATTACATTACCTGTGAGATGGATACATTTTCAGAATTCTAGTTTGTTAAGAACTGTAACATCTTCTCTTTCTATTATATGTTATAAAGTAAAAGTTTTATTTTTGAGTTTCTGGCAGTGGTAGGGAATATCTTAGAACTTCTGTATTTAAGAATGTGCGAAACATTCTTAACGGTTTTAGACTGACCAAGCAATTAAAGTTTAGAATGAAAGATCAACAGTGAAAAATGAAAAATAATAGAAATAGTAAAACAAAACCCAAAGCTCCAAGTTTCATACTCTTCTATTCACTTAGGGCAAACAAGTAAAATTCATTTTGCCTTGACTTAAACAAATTGTTTTCATATAAATTAAAAATAAAAAAAAAAAAAAAGAGAAGAAGAGGCATGGAAATTAGCCATGTAAAATGCTGTGTGTTTTAGAGCACAGGGTTTTTTTTCTATTCTTCTACAAAAATGAAACTGTTATTCCTATTTTTCCATGACTGATTCAGTCAGTTGCAGATATGAATCTGAATGAAATGTTCTTTTGCTGATTTTTAACAGAATTTCAAAAGCAATAGGTCTAACAATAACTAACAATGTAATTTTCTTAGTACTCCACAATATTCTCGTACATTTGTCATGCCTGTAAATAGAAAAGGCAGGGTAGCAATGATTATTTAAAATTACAGTTTGGTTCCAACTGTGTTTTCACCGTGACTCAGTGGTGAAGAGATGCTCCCTCTCATTTTCTCTGCCATGACAGGCCAGCAGTCCACTGTCAGATAAAATAACAATGTGAGTGATACTGACTGACAGAAATACTGAGGCAGCCTAGGAAAATTATAATTATCCTTCATGTTTAAACATTAGCAGAAAAAAAAAGAAAAAAATCCAACCCCCAACAAACCACATTGGATTTTTGGCCTACAGGGTCATCTCATTCACAGAACTGAAAAATTGCCAAACTTTAAAAGATATCAGTTAAAATCTTAAAGGTTATTAATTACTATAGGGAAACCATGAGCAGAAACTAATAATTTAACTAAAATCAGACACACATATTTAGCCTGATTCCCTAAATTCTTTATCATTTCTTACACAAATGTCTACAATGCACTGAGTCACCACAACTGCCTCTAACTAAAGTACCTCTTCCCAGTCTTTTATTTAATAGCCTGAAGTATGTCATCAAAAAAATGATGTTTCTTAAAAAGCACAGTGTTGTTTCAAATAATCTTACAACACTATTACTTAAAAAGCAAATAAGCTATAAAATAATTACCTGTGAAAAAATGTCTTTGGGTTTGTCTATATTAGTGCCAGCCTATGCTGGCTTCCTTCAGTGCAATGGTCTCAAGATTTGGCCCAAAACAGTCTTATTAGTACCTTTACAGAATTTTAGAACGTTGGGTGTATTTACGTTCCAATCTGACCTTTTGAATAAACAGAAAAAAAAATCAAACCCAAAAGCAAAAGAAAGGTAACCGCAAACTTTAATATTTGAAGACTTCAAGTATTAAATAGAGCACGCTTAGTTCAACTGTTGTTTTTCATCATTGATAATTATATTTTGAATTTGTTCAAATGGAAGTTCTGTGCACTCATTCTTGAAATTATGACTGAAATAATGATTTTTCAGAACATTTTTTTAAACACTTAAAATTAAATCAGATGGATTCAAAGCATTTGTTGTTTAAAATGACTGATTCTTGGAAGGTTACTTGATAGCTACCTTAAAGCTAAGTTAATGTTATTTGTATTTTCTTCATTTCTATTTATTTCGTTTATAAATTACCAGCTCCCTGAATTTAGCCAGTGTTTTTCAGCTAAGTGAATACTATCAAAACAGTGTTTAGAAGGTTCCTAAAATTTTCACCTGATGGCTGTCAAACAAATGTCTTGTTAAAATGCATGCCAGACATCATCAGCCAAGTAAAAAAAAGCTCCACTGATAACAGAGCAAAGCATAAAGTCAGAGTTGATTGGGTACAACACAAGTACAGTGCAGGCTTGAGAATGATTTGTACAATAAACACCCCATAGTTTAATTAATAATACTGAGAGACCATCATACAAAAGTTCTTCAATATAAAATTTAAATTTGATTTAGCATTGCTGTTATTTCCTTCCTATTTCTACTTCTTCTTTCAAAGATTAAAAGGAATTTCTGAAGGTTTTTTTCATTTCTCACATATTCTGCACAAGTTTTAAGACTGAAGAGATGGCACTAACCTGACTATTTCTCTCTGTTTATAATTTGATGGTGACAAAGACTAATGGCATGGATCCGTTAGTGCTAGGGCTTGTTAAGCCTGAAAACCATGAACTCTGGGCAGAAGTCTTAAATCTTGTGTAGCTATGAGAAGTTGTTTCTGACTATCTTTCCAAAAAAAGCAGAATCAACCCCCATAAACTTGTCAGATAGCCATTTAGATCACCCTAAAATAAATGTTTTGTCTATGTTTAGCTAGCCAAACAGCTCACCAGACAGTGTTGGGTGTGAATTAGCTAGACAAACATAGATATCTCGACCACCTGAGGTATTTCAGGGTATCCTGGCCTCTGGCTGCCACCCTAGAGGTACAAGTTCTCCATCAGACTTACATCAAATCTGCCAGCACTGTGTGAATAATTCAGCTAGTCTGAGATATCTCACATGGTATCAGATATTGATATTTAGGCAAATGAACCAAACCTGCCTTGTAATTTTGGTTAGATCTCCATTATGTTTAAAGGGAACTTGGACATCTAGTTTAGGTGTTCTGAATTTAGACACCACTGTCTGCACCTGTTTTGGAAGGACTGGTTCAGCTGGATGAAAAATAAAATGCTTAAATCAGGCAAACTGGATTGATTTTCCCATTAGTTCTCTCTGGCACTAATCTTTCATAAGGTGACTGTTTTTCTTCCTACTTTAGTTAAGTAAGATTTATTCAGAATACAAAACAGACTTGGATTTAAGTCTTGAATTTGAATACATATCAACTTTGATTGATTTCAGGTCTTCATCAGCTGGCTCAAGCTGAACTTTGGATATACTTTTTCTCAAAGAAAAGATTAAAAAAACAGTAAAGAAAAAGTAAAAACAAACAAAAAAAACCCTTAAACACTTACTTTTTACAGAACAAGCTCCAAATTCATTGCTGATTCTGTGGGTCATCTCTGTGATGGAAAGAAAGCAAATTATTTGAAAGTGAAATAAAATAATTAAGAATATAAAAGATTGCTTGAACTTTGACCTCAGTGAATAATTAAGCTTCTTGTACAGAAGCACTTCAGTAAGTGAAGTATAAATGAATTTTTTCTTCCTTTCCTTTTTTTCCTTTTTTTCTTTTTTTCCCCCCTTTGACAACAGCTTTGTATTCTTAATCAATAATGAAATTGGTTTATGAGTATTAAATATGATAACAGATATTTTCCAGATTTCAAGAGATGGTATAAGATTACAACTCGCAGCATTTGACATTGTATTAAGTTCAAAATAATGAGAAAAAAACATCCTTCAGTAATACAAAACATATTACTGGAAAAAATCAACTTGCAGATTCCAACATATATCTATTGCAAAACAGGTTCTTATCGTTTTCCATACTATATCAGATAAGTTAGTATTGTTAATTTATTTTTGGCAAATAAAAAGGTAGAAAGGATCTTCTAAGAAACAAAGATGCTAAAAAATTGAATATTTTTTTCAGTACCATGCCAGACTGAAATATGAAGTTCTCTACAGAATATGCATTAAAATAAATAACTGCAATTAAAATAATTTGTAAGGAAAACAAACAAACAAACAAATAACTCAATAAAAACAAACCACCAAAACCCAAAACTTTTTTGACAGCTGTTATACACACGCACATACTTCCCTAGCTTTCCTTTTTTTTAAATTGGTATGAACTCAGGTTGTGCAAATGGTCATCAATAGTAGTTCAGATAACAGATGGTAATTCTTTAAGATGCTATAAAATTGTATTTTGTTCATTTCTCTGTTCTCCTCAGGGGGAGGGTCTCATCATCATGAAAAAATTTTCTATCATGCACTATTTTAATGAAGATCAGTATTTCTTAAATGGCCCAACAATATAGCAGGTAGCATAACAAAAGGAATTAAAGATATCAGAAGAAGGATAATCAAGGTACAAGTGGTCACGGGGACCATAAAATAAGTAGTGATTATGTGAAATTAAAAAGCTTGCAATTAATGATATTTTGTTAGTCTGAACAATAATATGCTATTATAATCCTTAAAATAATCATATGAATAGGAAAACAAATACTGAAATACCTATTATATTAAATTGGATTTTTTTTCTTTAACTTTGGATGGATTAAATATATTCTAGACTCAATGGAGTATATAGATTAAATTTTTTCTTGCACCTTCTCCAGATTCTATACTTACTCTTCCAGTTTCTATTACTGGTAAATGAGCAGTTGCCTGCAAAGAAGAGAACTGCCTACAAAAATATTACCCTGCAGGACACTTTTTTGTTTACTGCACACTTTTCCTAATAATTTTCTTGACCATCCAGAACTATTCATTAATATCAGAGAATTAAATTTTGTCAATTATGTTCATGAGGGAGTCACAGCCAGCCACGCAGACTGACATTACTTAAGCTATCTTCTTTTATTGCAGACTAAAAGATTTATAAATCAATAAAACATATTTCAACAGTAGTGCAGGGCTTGGAAACATTTTTATCTTCTAATTCTAAAATAACAAAAGTGCAGTGCAATCCTGAAGTTTCTCTTAGGCTCTGTGAAGATGCATCTCTGCCTTATTTAAGAAAAAATGAAAGCAAAGCTAATAATTAATTTTTCTTTTATTTCCTAGCAAAGGTCCAGCAGTTCATCCATCAGTAAGAACATTCAGATTTTTTTTTTCCCTTTTTAAATAATTTTATCCAAACTTTTCAACAATTCTTCTAACATACAGAAATTTTTATGTGATTTTTAAGATGTTGGCATATTTTGAGTTGCATTTCCAATAAATCTGACATATGTTCTGTTGTTTTTCTGTTGCCAGGTTCTTTTCACATGAGAAAACTGAAAATCGTATAAGGTATTAAACTATGAAATACTTCATAACCCTTAGTCTGCTGAAACAAACACAGGCTACAATGTGGAATATATAAATGAAGAAAAGCAAAAGAAATAATAACAAGAAAGATGTATAGCTATAGTGTGATTCAGAGACGTATCATGGGGCTAGGTTCACCAGTTCGTTCAGGCTATATTATAATTTAGACTTGACTCAAAGTATTGTACCTTTAAATCTTAGTAAGATGGAGTCAATCACAGCTTATTATATCATTGGTGCAAAACAACAGAGAAATAAAAATGAATAACTGTAAATGTTCTTTGGATGTTAATAGCTTTCCAAAACAATATATTATTTGTATGGCATCATGCTACCACGTTAAATAAATATAAAATAAAATTGAAGGGCACGTAACAGTGAGAAAGTCAATATATGACTTTTAGATGATGTTGGAAACAATTAAATATGTTCTGGCTTATTTCTTATTTGTCAGTGGGCTTTTGTTCTGGTTTTGTAGTGTTTTAACTTGTACTATACTGGCTAAGTGTGTTTTTAATTCACCTCTTGTTGAGGGAAGTTTTGCAGTAGGACCTGCGGGAAATGATCAAACTTCTTTCCCCAGCCCTTGGGTCAATTAAGGTCTTGTTTAACTCATTTGATATGTTTCTAGCACACTTCCAGACTATTAATTAATATTGCTCAAAACCATAAGCAAAATCATTTTGGAGCCTAACTCATTTCCAGCTTTGGGAGAAGGGATATCCCCTTAGGTTTTTCAGAGAACTCCAAACACACACACAAAATGATTGGTATTTAACAAATGCTCAGGAGGAGTGAGTCCATTGGGAGCAGGGGTTGTCATTCACCTGAGACTAGAATAAAACTGCATCTAAGAGGAAAGAAAAGGAAGCTCCCCTCTACTCACAATATTAAATTGATCTTTCTTATATCTGAAATAATTTAATGTTTAGCTGAATTTGAATGTGAGGTAAAATTGCATAAAAAAAAAAAAAATAATCAATGCTTATAAATATCTGAAGGGCAGGTGTCAAGACGATGGGGCCAGACTTTTCAGTGGTGCCCAGCGACAGGACAAGAGGCAATGGCCACAAGCTAGAACACAGGAACTTCCATCTCAAAGTGAGGAAAAACTTCTTTACTTGGAGGGTGACAGCACTGGAACAGGCTGCCCAGAAAGGTTGTGGAGTTTCCTTCTCTGGAGATATCCAAAACCCACCTGGATGCATTCCTGTCCTACCTGCTCTAGGTGAACCTGCTTTGGCAGGGGGTTGGACTAGATGATCTCCGAAGGTCCTTTCCAACCCATATCATTCTGTGATTCTGTGATTCTATAATCCAGATATTAAAAAGACTGAATTAAAGTAAGACTGACATTTAAAAAATGAGTACCATTTCTAATTTCTGTTTGTTAGTAAATTCCACATACTACTATTTGGTTTTCAGAATTAATTTTTTCTATAACATTTGTTCACGCAAAGTGCATCGGGTGAGTTGGATCATAATTTGAGCTCACACCACTTGTGAGGTCTTTTGTTCTGCAGAGGTAATTTGTGTTAAGTTTGCAATCTGATTTAAAACTTCACATGAGCTGTTGCCCACTCTCAGTCAAGCAGTTTCACTAAATTAAATAGTTACGTAACTTCTTAAAATATAATAGCTTTCTGACAGTACTTGGATATTTTGCAGACAAAACATATTAGGATGGCACTGTTTAAGAAAATACCACCAAAGGAACACTAATTTCTGTTTCTTATAACTCGTATTTGTTGTGCAGATACCATAAACATCCTGTGCCTGTTACTGCTTTGCAAGTGCGCTAAATTTGCATCCACACTATCACACATTAAGTTTATCCACATGTAAGGTGAATCCTCTAATTTTCACCTACTTTTTTAATGTAGTTGACATGCACAGTGATGCACTAAGCCCAACCAGTTAGTGTTATGTCCACCATGGAGCAGAAAATGAATCTATTTGACTCTTTTAGCTCATTTCATTTATCTCTTTGTGATTTTTTACAGTATCCTTTATTTTTAGTATAGAATTATCTTTTCTGTCTTCTAAAACGATGCATTATTTGAATAGTTAATAATGTAGTACTTCTGTTTAATTTTTAAGCTTTTCCTGACACTTCTTACTATTTGTAGTTATGCCTCATTCTTGTGCTTGCACACTAAATCCATCATATATGTGCTGGCTCCTTGTAGCCATTGAAGACATTATGCCCTGTTGTATACTTTTGTAGCACACATTAATAGCTGTTCTTCAGTGCTCTTCTGGTGAGTTATCGAGTCTCATTTATGAAGTTATAACCCTTGGAAGAAGTTATCCTTTTAAAACCGGTTCCTTGATTTGCTAGCATACTGTTCAGGTATTCAATGACAGAAAATTGCAATGTACCTCCAAGTGGATAAGAAAGTTTGAGAGATAAAGTTTTGGAAAAGTTCTAAAAATAAGACTAGGAATGAGACAATACAAGGCAGATGGAAAGATTGAGGAAAATAAAAGTTTTTATTTTCTATGCATTTGTCTCCTATTATTGAATTTCATGTTATGATAGTGCTACCTTCTTCCTGCGCAGGACCATGTGGCAGTCTAACATTCCTACCTGCATACTAAGATTTTGAGAAGAATCAGATCACTAGTTTCACAACAAAAGTTTAAGATGAGCGATATATTGTTATGGACAGAGACAAAACACTGTTTAACTGCTTAAATGTAGGCACCTTGTGACATTTGAGATGCTGTAAGTTATCAAAGACATCCCCATGGAGTTGGGAAATACGGCACCAAAAGAACCATGCGTGTCTAAGGTGGTAGCTGGACTTTGGGATGGGACACACTCAGGCATCTGAGACGTCACCAGAACCATTGCTCAGGCAGTTAAAGAGAACTATGAACAGACATTAAGAGATAAGAATTAAGGCACTCCAGAAGGGAAACTGTCATTTTGACTGTTTACTTTGCAGGTACACCTGAGCCTGGCTGTATTCCCCACTGATCTTGATGTCGCCTTGTTGACCCAACTTCTTGATTTTACCTTGATCCAAACCTGCTGGTCTTTGTGGTTCTCTCTTGTGATCTGTTGGCCAAGTGCGGTTAATGCCACCAGGCCTGCTTTGATCTTCTGGCTGTGGGATTGCACCCTTACCGTCAAGTTAACTGCCCTACCTTCTTCTCTGTTACCCTCTGACCTGAGGTCCCCTTCCTTCCAGAGCAGCCCATGCTAGCTACTCCCTTACACAGAGAATGCAATAAAAACTCTTTGGTAAAGGATTTCTCAACTATTACCAGTACTTTTCCCACATCATCTTCTTCATCAACCATAGAATCAATAGTTTAATGATCACAGTGGATTGCTTTCCTGGAAAAGGGAAACCAGATGGGAATAAAAGAAAAATACTTTTCCTAGGTAAAGGAAAAAAAAATAAACCTGGATGTGCATACACTCTGATGAGTGAAGAAATGTTGCAGTAAATAGTCTCAGATTTTCTTCCACAGAACATAAGTGCTTATATTTTTGAAATACATAGGAAAGAGTTCCTCAGTTTTGTCTCTAACAAGTATTCCTTTTCCATTAAAGAGAAAGTACTCTCTTGTGAGACTCCCACCTGGAGTACCGCATCCAGTTCTGAGGTCCCAAGTACAAGAAAGACATGGACCTGTAAGAACATATCCAGAGGAAGGCTGTGAAAATTTTCAGAGTGCTGGAACATCTCTCCTATGGAGAAAGACTGAAAGAGTTGGGGTTGTTCAGAGAAAAAAAAGCTCTGGGGAGACCTTATATCAGCCTTTCAATTCTTAAAGAGGGTTTATAACAAATGTGGAGAAAGCTTTTTCACCAAGGCCTGAAGTGACAGGACAAGGGGCAATGGTTTTAAACTGAAAGAAGGTAGGTTTAGATTGCACGTAAAGAAGAAATTTTTTATGAGGAGGGTGGTGAGACACTGGAACAGGTTATGCAGAGGAGTTGTGGATGCCCCATCGTCGGAAGTGTTCAAGGTAAGGTTGGACGGGGCTTTGGGCAAACTGATCAGGCAAAAGATGTCCCTGCCCATGGCAGGGGTGTTGGAGGAGGGTTAGAGGTCCTTTCCAACCCAAACCATACTATGATTCAATGATTCGATGATTCTGTGTTTACCCTGGATTAACAAAAGGAATAAACAAAACAAAACACCAAAACGCAATAACACTGAGTAAGTGAATCCCACTTCATATGGAAAATTTATAAACCTTTTTCTAATGAGAAGTTTAATTTTTGACACTGACGATACATCATGTTTTTCAAGCTGGCAGTATCTCTTAATTTAAAAACATCAATAACAAACAATGCCCTGAAATTATACACCTGAATGCCTTTATCAGGAATCCATGTCTCATTACAAAATATTAACTTCTTTTAAGTCAATGGCAAAAATTTCAGAAAAGGGCACATTTTGCTGTATTTAAACACTTAAATCGTGAAGCACTAGTCTACTATCTACCCAGTTATATTTAAAATTATTTTAATTAATTGCTCATATATCATATACAAAGCAAGATGTAATAGCTTATTTTAATAATTTAAAAATGTTTAAATGAATACATTTGAGAGAAATCATGAATTAATTTGAAAGAAGAAGATGGAAATGCATGTGTTGAATAAAACATTTATTTCCACATGCTCATATGTCCTTGCACTGCCTTATCACTCAGTAAGGCATGCAAATGCGGGATACCAAGTTTGAAGATATTAATTAGGGCATTCAGAACTCCATTTTTCTTCCTAAATGAAGTATTCATCATCTGGTTGCTTTTATTGAATTCATACTCCTCCTCTGCAATTGTAAAAATTTCAAGGTCTCAGCTGATTGCTTTTCCTATGTGGCCCTCCAGCCTGAGTAAAGTCAATTAAAAAGATAGAATATCATAGAAATCAGAGACTATATTGGCAATACCCTCTTATCAGATAGCAAATCATTATACAGTTCTTAAGTTCATAAATGTTTTGTCTTTCCACAGATATGTCTTCTCATCTAAGGAAAATGAGAGCAGGCTTTCACTGCACTCCAGAAGTTTTACAAACCTGCTGTTATGGAGATTGCCAACAATCTATAATAAAAAAATCTGAAGAGCACTGGATCATCTGTATTTTATTGACTGTATTAACTAGTGGAGGTGTACTTGAAAATTTGGACTAACCCAGGAGACAATCAATCTTCTTTAGTATGCAATGAACAATATTTAGTGACTCATATCAACTAGCTATTTCCTGATTAGGAATGACAGCTTGGTTACTGGCACTCTTAATTAACCTGTTTGATAGAATATTTCCCTTAGGGAATAAAAAACAATTTAATCTTTCTAGATTAAAATTTATCTGGGGCAAGGAAGTCTACTTACTCTTTCATATTTGAAAGTGAATAAAAAGACACTCAACACTTCTGCTCTTATTGATTTGAACTGCTACAGAGGATGACTCAGAGATGATGCCTAATACCAAGAGGAATTTAAGCTTTATTCTTGTGGAGAGAGAAACATCTTATCCCGGTAGATGAGACATACCTCCTCACTAGAACTATTTGATATAGTCCTACCAAATTATTTGCAATAAAGCAAGAGTGCAAGTATTAACCCTTTTTTTCCACTAGCCAGCTACTTCTTTCTTAACTGCCTGCAGAACACTAGTGTCTCACTTAAAAACAGATCTTGTAAAAAAAACCAACTAACCAGACAACATCCCCCCCCATGTTTAAAATGGAAAATTGCATTGGTAACTTGGTTATATTTTCACCTATTGATTAATTTCAAGATACACTGTCAATGTGAAAGGGACAGAAAGTTTGAATAAAGCAATCTATTTAAAACTGACATAAAATACTTATATTTCCAGTTTATTTTTTAATCTTCTCACTTGCAATTACATCTCTCTTTCATTCCCCTATTTTTTTGGCCTCACTTCTCATATCCATGCCTGTTCATCATAAATGGCTATGATTATTTTTACAGGGTGATGCTGCTATCTACTTCACTAATTCTGAGTTCAATCCAGTGAGAGCAAAAGACCTGCAAGGAACATGTACAGTTTCATCCTTGGAATGTCAATTTCTTATAACTGGGAAATAGTAGTAAATTCTCTTTGAACTTTTTCTTTTTTTCTAGCCTCTACCTTACTCAACTTTACCTCAAAGACTTCAGCAACATCATATTTGATTTGCTTTGAGATGTCTTGATATGAAAGTTTTTCCATAGAGTTATTGATCTAAGAAAATATAAAGGACAGTTTCAGTTAGTTTTAAGGTATCTTTAAAGGCCCATGTTAGCCTGCAGGTATTCTTTTGCAAAAATCAAGATACAAATAAAAGACATGGTTGAGGACCCTGATGTCTTCCATATTTTCCAAATATTACCAGCACGGTTCTAGCAGTACTTTAAGAAGTAACCACTGTACTTGCCATATGTCTATGCCATAATCCAGAATGGATAGCACTGTGGAATTTTTGGAGCAGCCAGATGTGATAAATGAAAGAGTTAGAGACACAAAACTTCGGAGAACAGAAATTACACTGTACTGATACTCAGCTCTATTGGTTGATTTTTCATTCCCTCTAAACACAATGTTGTAAATATTTTGCCATCAGTTCTTGCTGAAGAGGGTGAGAGCTACTAAGTCAGCTAAACCTTTCAAACACTTGAAACTTATTCTTATTGAATGTGATTACTGGAAGGCTTTAAAACTGGTTAGATCAAGCTGAAATATAACTTCCGTGTTATGAATACTTAAAGACTGAAGGGGAAATTCAAACTGTAACTGCTCAACAATGGTAATTTGTGACCAAGGAATGATTTGGCATGGGGGGCAGGAATGTTTAATGAGATGATGAAAGAAGATATACCACAGCATTGTCTTGTAGCAATTATGGAATATGGGTGCTCAGGGGCCATTTTTGGTACACAGTGCTGGAACTGGGGAATGAACACAATACCAGGCTGAGGTGTCTGATGTTGACCCTCCCGTGACTGGTGCTGGTACAAGTATATATAAAGAATTGGCTTGTGCCATATCTTTGCAGACTCCTCGTAAAGCTGCTTATGGTGCAATGCGTTCTTCAATAAATCTTTTCATATGTGTTTAATTCACCTCAAGAGGCAGAATAAAAATTCCTTAACAAGACTATTGTTATCCCTACATAATACTGTAGAGAGATGAAGACTGTCCTGTTAGCCTCTCTACAGGCATACACTCAAATACAAGATCCCGCCTTAGTACACAACCAAATGCTTTGATAAAAGTTATGAAACATTTTCGGTGTTAATTGATTATGCGCACAGGATTTTACGGACTTTCTAAAAAAGCTTGAATCACAGTTTAGTGTTGGATGTCTTCAAGGAATTATCAGGACTGTATACTTCCAATTTTTAGCAATCAGACCAAGATCAGAAAAACTGAATTACAGAATTTGTATTATGAAGATCAAAGTTTGAGAGTACAATTATAAGTAAATTGTTCACTTTTATAGCACCAACCATATTATATTTCCATTCATAGTAACAGTAGAGAAATTGAATAAAACCAAGTTCTACTCTATAAGAAACATGATTATTTTAATAATCAATTGAAGACTGTCCATCAAAAAAAAGAAAAAATAAAAGGAAAAGAAAGAAAAACATATCCTGTCTTGGGCTAGGTGAGTGTTTTTATTTTCTTTTCCTCACAGAAATGTAAAACTAAAAAAAAATAAATAAAAGTTTCTTTTTTATAAAGGATAAGCATAACATTTGTTTCCCATGTTTGAATGTTTACATTTTAAAACTGAATTTGCATTATGATCAATAGCATGAAACAGGCACTTTAAGGAACTTAGTTGTCTGACATAATGTGGGCGGCCACTTTGGGATGAGTTGAATCACAGCCTACAAGTACCATTTCTTGTCATGGTCTGTAAAGGGACTCAACTGCCTGGCTCAGATATAGACATAACATCTCAATCTACTTGCCTGAACAGAGTCACCTAGTACCATACTACTGCAGATATCAGTGATACCTACAGAGTGTTGTCAGGTATGACACAGTATCAGGTGGAGATCTGAACTTTTGTAACATCTCAGAGGGAGACCAAAGAGGACATACTGGGCTTACAAAAGGTGCTGGATGCCTATGATCTTGAAACAGAATTGAGTCCTATACGCTTCTGTATAGTTTACTGAACTGAATAGGGTTCAACTTGTAGATTAAAACAATTAAATATAGGAACTTCAAGAAATGTTACTGAGATTTGTGGAAACAAACTTGTACTTTCTAACCTCCTATCAAATTGTTAGGAAAAAAAGTTTATATTTTTAGTCACTACTTCATCAAACAGAACAATGACAGCTATTGTACTACTGTACACGCAGTTCTACATTCCATATTTTAAGGACTATAAACCACAATACAGCCAATTTGCTTATGACTCATTGAACTCTGGTCATCAGAATTCAAGTAAATAGTATTGTTCCTATTGATCAAATGAGTACAAATTCATGCTTAGAATATATCAAATATGACTAAATACATTTAAGGCGTCTTTTACACTGTTAGATGAGTTTAAAAATTTAGATGAGATAACTTCTGTCTCCTGAAGTGTTAATTTTTATTTTAAATACCTGAGAGTTCTCTTTAATGGCCTGTAAGCAACCTTCAAAAGTGATCCTCCTAGTTGTATAGTTCAGGACTACTTTCTAAATGAAAAAAAAGTCTCTAAAAGACACTCAATGTGTACAACTGGAAGGAAAAAAAAATCACAAATCTTTGAATCTCTTCATTACCTTTTTTTCACAAAAGAGTCAAGAACATTTTTTTTACATGCTGTCACTCAAGTATTTTCATTTTATGTAATAATTTATTATTATTATTTTCTTTATCTTTCCATTGTCATTCTTCATTACTACTATTAAAAAATACAGTGCTTAAATATAAGGGTTGATTTGTTATTTTAAATTATTTGACATTAGTGTTGTTAGTATCAATAGGAGTAGTAATAGTAAGTGTACTGGTAGGAATAGTAGTAGTCATAGTAAAAATAATAGTAATACAGTAGAAAAAATACAGTTATCATTATAACCTTAATAACTATTTTAGTCTTGTCACCCAGATATGAAAAGAAAGACAAGTCAGATGTTCAAATGTGAGATAATTTCTAGGATAACAAAGGAAGTCAAATATGTTAGAGCCACAAGTACCCTGAGCAAAAGCTAAAAGATCACTATACCTACAGCATACAACATAATTATGTGCTGTCACTATCACCTGAAAGAAAATGCCTTATTACCTACAATATCGTTGCATACAAGTATTAATCAAGGACAAAAATAGACACAAGTTCAAACTTCTTTCAGTAGTTAAAAGATAGCTTTAATAAGAACGCTGATAATCAGCAGATATAATTCAGAAAAGTTGACCTAGTTCACTAATTTACAGCAGCTGTATATTTCACCTGTTCATTTTTCATTTAAATATCACAGTTTTATTGCAGTACCAGTGAAATACTTGAATGAGTCTACAAGTCCATGTTCTGTAAAAGCAGTACTTAATCATCAGTTATTTTCTAAATAAACGATTCTGTTTATCTTTGTATGAATTGCCGCACAGTTTTATACTGGTAGTAAGAAATAACAGTTATAATGAAACATTCCCAAGTGAAATTCGTAGAACTCATCGTTAATGATTGAAGACAAAGACAAGACATGTATAATTTTTGAACATGGAGTTTAAACACTTTGTTTTGTGGATGAAAATTCTGAAATATGCACATCCAGTCCATCCCCCTTCTCCTCCTTACCCCCCCAAACAAAAATCTGGACCAGAGAAAAAGAAGTACATAACCTTTTGTAATTCCTACTCGGCTGATGATAATGTTAATGTTGGTAGCAGCTCATAGGATTCTTATCATTCCCAAGTGTCATCCAGTGGTCTCAGCAATTTCTCAGCTGACTTTCTGTTTTTCATGAACTTTTTCCAGAGCTTTTTACTTTCAATTCACCCAATTTTGACAAAGTGGTCTTGAAGTTATTTTTTAGCTCTATTAATTTCTTACTTGTTTTTTAACAGTTCTTTGAAATATTTTTGAAGTATTCTGTGGATAAGATGCTGCATTCCTATTGGTTATATTTTCCTGGTGATCACTTATTACTTACTTTTGGTTTTGTTTTCGTAGTTCCATTCTCAAGTGCAATTGATATTCTAAAACAAAACACCCTTTCTTCCCAGAAAAAAACCCACCCTTTTTTCCAGTTACAAATGATTTACAAAAAGCAACTGTCTTATATCACATGCACACTCAACTGAATTATTTCCACTGCCAAACTTTAGGAAAGAATATGCAGAGAGAAAGTTTGCCTGCACAAGGATGGAAAGACCTTCTTTTATTGTCATGGGAGTACTCCTGATTTTCTATCACAAAAAGTATTTGTTTCTAATCTTTTTGATAGATGTTATGTATACATATAAATATATATACACACTTATATAAACACACACAGTTCCATTAGTGTGTGAAGAAAGCCTTTTATTTTGACAGTGCAGATGATGACTTCTCTCACCAGTTCCAGTAACATTTTCCACTTCTGTTTCTCTCCATACCAAGTTTGGAATTGTTCAGATATAATGAGATCAGGGTCCTGCTTTGCCTGAGCTATATGAGTCTGAAACCACTGACTATTTCTGGCATTAAGAAGTTCTGTAGTTGCAGTACTATCAGAGACAAAACAGTTCTGAAGAATCTTTATAGATCTTCCAGTAGATCACTAAAGGAAAGCTGTTTTGAGGGTTCATGGTTTTTTCCACTGTAATAAATGCAGGTGGAGAACTAAGAGAATATGGTTCCAAAAATGCCAACAGTAGTTTACTTCCTTCTCCCCAAAAATCTACTTTTCCTAAAATGACTTTTATAATCTCTTTCACAAAGGCAATTTTCTCTCAGTTCTGAATCAGTGTCATCAGTTTTTATACTGCTTCAATTGCTAAGAGGAGAAAAAGAGCCATAGCTGAGTAAATTCCCTAAGCTCTGTGATATTGTCTTTTTGCCGATAAGAACAATCAGATCAAAGAATCAAAGAATGCTCATCAAACCTGGAAAAAACAGCAGAGAATGGCTATGTGACACAAAGGGGTGTTTTTGGAAAGAGAGGATGCCTCTCCACTAACTGCTGTACATCCAAATTGCAACCACACTTCAAGGATCAACTAGCAGTAGATTACTTGACAAACCACAGGCAACAAAGGTATGTTTCCATTTAATGATAATAAATTGATACTTACATACATAGGATGCCAGAGTGATCAGTTTCAATTCTTCACATCCAGTTCTCAAGCAAGGCACCTTCACAAGCACTCGTTTCAATTGCACTCTTATAGATACAGACTAAAGGTGGCTCTGCTTATGCTATCAATTACAGGAAGCTTCTGCAGATTGTTGCGCCATTCTGTACATGGCCGAGTTATGTATTCCTTATAAAATACCTGGAAAATATTACAACAGAATGTTCCTAATTTTCAAGATATATAGCTTCCTCTAACAGAAGGTTTCTGTTTTTCTTCAGGATATAACTTTCTGATATTATAATTAATGGCACTGTTAACACAATTAAGACATTTATACTTCTTTGTTATACAGTCATTACTTTTGTTATGCCCTAAAACTAGTTCCTTTCAAGGGCTGTACTCTTTTAGTGATCAATAATTGGCCATCTGTATTTATAGCCCTAGGACCTCTGCTATCATCCTGTGCTTGTATTCTCAGGGTCCCCCATTGAAACATTCACTCTACATAAATTCTTATTCTAAGGTCATTGTTAGTTCACTCTATTCAGCAACAGTTTCTTAGAATACTGTATATGAATATGTATATAATACTTTCTCAACTATGTGTTATTAATAACTAATTATTACGATAGTGATTGTCATTATTAGACTTGTTTGCTTAAATTCCTTTGATTCTCTTTAGGGTGCAACTTAGTATTAGAGAATATTAGACAGAGAAAATAATTCTTCCTTGGTGGTAGGAAAGGTAAATATGTAAACGTTAATCACAGAGATATGCATTTTTTAAGAATTACATGACCCTTCTCTCCCACAGGGAAGACGATGGGGTCCAGCAGAAAAGTCAACTGTCGATATTCCTCTCCATTCCCCCCCTGGAAGGTTCTTGGGAGTCTGTGGCTTTCATGCTGATTGACGGGTTGTTTAAGCTCAAGGTACAGCTCAATGGGGTTGAGTAAAGTTTGTATGCTAACACTGCTGTCAGCAGTGACACATCTGGCTCCTCTTTCTCTGAATGTGAACACTATATCAACCTAACCGTACTGCTAAATTACTGGAGTGCAGTTTATATCATGTTTGAATGGAACAGATCTTATTCAAATATTTTCCATTCCTCTTGACACTTTTCTACTAACAAATCCTCTCATCAGCAGAAAAAGAAATGAAATGGAATTGCCAGTGAATCCTGCCTGACTACAGAGCAAAGAGGGTCACTCGTAACTTTTAAGCAACAATGGGATACTTATACTGCACGGGAATCTTCAGTTAACTTTTCATATTAATCTCACTACTGTATTGGGCCATTTGAATGAAGACGTTAGGAGAAACACTGTTCTTACCTCCTGAGAAGTACATATTTCCTTGATGACTGACTTCATTCCAATAGATTTTTTATATGTTATCTGTAGACAGATATCTATGTACACATGTATAGTCGCTCTATACATAGTTATGTAAGTAAACTGAACTTCATATACTTTTTATTTTATACATACATGTATATATGTAAGTATACACACACATATGCATATATCCATAGAAAATGAAATCCAGAATTATGAGTTCTCAGTTCCTTAAATATTTCTTGCTAGTGGGTTAGATCAGTACCGTATTTTGTCTTGAACTTAAATAATCACTGAGAATTTTTAGTGGGTGTGGGAAATGAATAGAATATATTTTGGATTGCATAGCATATACAGGGAATTAAGCTTCTATTCCTTCCCATAGTGGATGGGAAGGAGATACATTGAATGCAAGGACCATCCCACTTAATTCTTTAGATAGTTACAAACTGAGATACCATGTGTTTTGCTACTAGCCTTTGAATTCCTAGAGATCTGTTGCTCTGCATGCCTAAGCATGCTAAATCTGTGTGCTGCCTAAGGTAACTTGGGATTCATGGGAGAAATGCTCTCTCACCCAAGGCATAGATGGTCTCGATCTACTAAATATTCTCGGAGCACAAAAAAGATATTACTGTTATTCAGTTCAGCAAAAACTATTGTATGTAAAATAAACTTGTAAAAATGCTTGCTGTTATCTTGTACAAAATTCTTTAGTACTTAATGAGCAATGGCTACAATGGGAAGGAACAGTCTCTCATTGCTCTCCATCAAAGGAGTTTCAAACATTTACTTTGCACTTTTATGAGAGTAACAGGCAAAATATGAAGTGGGGATAGAGGAGATGAGATTGGAGGGACAAATATGCAGTTGAAAAGTTTCTATTATGGAAGAAAAAAATACACAAATCTTAACTCTGGAAAGCTAGAAATCAAGAGCCAACTCTAGGCTGGTACTATGGAAACAGCAGAAATATTATTGCTGAAATCCTCAGTACTCTTTGTATACTTTTTCCCGTATCTCCTTACTAGAAAATGCACAAAATGTCTTGGGGTGGGGATTGTATTCCAGGCATTTCTTTCCTGTGCTAAGAGTCTTTACTCCTGACTTTCAAAGTTTTTCTTTTTTTATACCTCATTTTTGTGTATAAAACTCTAGTTTATTATTGGTTCTTTGCAGGTTTAAAAATTATACTTCATTAAAAGGTAGGGATTATAATGGTGCCCTCTTAGAAACCTAGCCTAATTTATTCTTATGTATGAGAAAATTCCTTGCAAAGGTGGGCAACATACCAAGTGAAATAATAAGGCAAGAATTAGAGAATTCAGAAAACCACCGACTGGATCACGGACTAGTGAAAATAGGTGCAGTGCACCTTCATAGAAATTGTTGGAGCTATGTCAGTTCATACCTTTTGGTCTTTCTTCTCTAAACCTTTACTTTAAACAGTCTTAATTAAGTTACGCATAAAATCAAATAAATAAAAAACCAACACCTCCCCAACACATTCTCTTCATTACTGTAAAATCTTTCATTGTCACTTCCAACACTGTAAATCTCTCTAAGGGACAGTCATAAAGTCGAGGAGAGGAGAGGAGAGGAGAGGAGAGGAGAGGAGAGGAGAGTTGAGTTTTAATTTGCTTATTTACTTAAACTCAATTTCTAAAGCCTGCAATGAGGATTGTCAGAGCAATATCAAACTTATTCATTTATTTATCTTAATATTTTTGCCTTAAGTTGTTTGCATGTATACAAATTTACTTTGATTGCATGAAACTACATGTAATACACAGAATATATTATCATAGTTTAACAGAACTACTTCACTCCAAGTAAAAGAAGGTAAAATATGAGTTTTTTACCTGACTTTCTGCAAATTTTAATGAGGTAAAAAATATCACATCTATAAAAAAGGGCACAACCAAACCCTAAGATACATAGATGTTTCAACAAATGACTATAGGTGCAGTGTAAAATGCCTTTAAATACAAATAAGGAAAGGACAAGATCCTTGTGTATCTGAAAGATACAAAGAAAACAGCTACACCGCACCCTGGCAGTACAAGAAGAAAAATACTGTTGCAGAGCAGTCACTGTTTTCAGTTATATACATTCTTTTTTCAACACACAAAATCTTTTTCAGCAGATTTTCTAGCAGCCAACATTGAAAGTGAACAGAAGTTCAAAACAGCTCTTGTCAGGGCTTGACGCTTTAATCACTGCATATGTTATGTCTGTTTGTTTCACAGTGCAGTAAAATAGCAGCAGATAATTGTGTTGCCCAGGAAAGGCACTGAACCCACCTCCAGCTGATGTAAATGCAAATGGTTGTTGAAAACACGCTGGCTTAGACAGGCTGAGGATCTGGTCTTCAATATTTTGTGATTTGTGTGTACAAAAATGTAGATATATACTCAAACAAAAGCACATTTCAGTAATGCCATTTATTTTTACTTTTCTTATGCTTTGGGGTGGAGGGGGGTAGGTAGGGATAAGGGAAAATAAAAATGTGATCTGAAAATATAATACATCATTTATTAGAGAAACTTGGAAATTCTGTGAGTTAAAATTGAAACCTAAACACATTTGTCACATTCTATATGGTTTGAAATTAGAATAACTCTTTTTAGAAAATTATACTGAGTCTTTCAGAAACAGCCAACTCTGTTGTCCAGGAAACTGTCATGCTGAAATAATGTACTTCTGACTGAGTTAGATTTGCAATTTTTGAGATTCATTTTGTGGTTCGTATTCACACATGGAGAAGAGGAGGCTGAGGGGAGACCTTATCACTTTCTACAACTACATGAAAGGAGGTTGCAGAGAGGTAGGGGCTGACCTCTTTTCCCTAGTGACAGATGGTAGGATGAGAGGAAATGGGTTCAAGTTATGCTGGGCAAGGTTTAGTTCGGATATTAGAAAAAAGTTTTTCACTGAAAGAGTTATCAAACATTGGAATAAGCTGCCCAGGGAGGTGGTGGATTCACCATCCCTGGAGGTGTTTAAAAAAAGAGTAGACGTGATACTTGGGGATATGGTTTAGAAGTGATTTTTGTCAGGTTAGGTTAATGGTTGGACCTGATGATCTTAACGGTCCCTTCCAACCTCAACAATTCTATGATTTTATGATTCTAATGTGTATAACAAAACAGAGGCTGTTTTCTATTTTAACAAGATCATTGTTTTTGCTTTCAAGTACTGGTTATATGATCTCTTTGGCATATGTAAGAAAAAATTAAAAGCTGTTTATAGATCATTATTTACATTGCAAGTACTCTAAATTGATGTAGTATTATGATATCAGTCTTATCTCACTGCATCAGCAGTGTATCTAATTCAGTGACCAGTGTGGTAAAGTTTTGTTAACGCTTCCCAGCCTGCATGCCATGTACTGTTTAATCTGAACTTCAAGAAATTGATAAAATGAATGTACTGCATCTATGTATGGAATGTTTCAAACAGTATCAGCTCTTTGTGTTCCTTGTGTAGGCAATATGGATCGCAATCCTAGTAACAAGCTGTTACTCAAACAAACTTAAGGAAGGGAATACTGGTTTTAGTGATACTTTGGAGTTTTTGTTTTGTTTGTTTTCTCCTACATGCAAACAGGTGCACTTTGCATGAATTTGCTTAGGCTGGGGATTTGACAAAAGCATTAGCGAGTGAAATGTATTACACTTACTTCACGATGCCTGAAGATGTCTTAACAATTATGGAAAATGTTTATGTCATTCTGTCAACAAAAATGCTCTTAATAAAAGCTGAAAGTATAATCTTCTTGTAGAACAATCTTTTATGCTATGCCTACTTCCTTCCAATGGCACTCAGAGGTTCAGACATCACCCATTGTGCTCAGCAAACATTTTAATCTTACTAAACATCATAGTGTTAATGAACTCACTGAAGTTAACAAAGGTATGAATAAAAATAGAGTTTAGTTCCTGGCTCACTTTTAAGAAAGAGACCTACACTAAAAAATAATGTTCAGCCTCCCTCCCTATCCCATCCCTCTATAGAAATATGCTACATTTTAAATAAATTCAGTTAAGTTATAAAAGCTATGTTGAAAGCTCTACTTAAAGTAGACTTCATACATCTCCTGCCCATGGCACAATAATTTTGCAGTTCATCCAGCTCTTTATGAAAAGTGCTGTTTGTTATTCTGTTCAGCTAAAGGCAAGCACAGGCTCAGGTAGCAGAGGTAGAGCGGGTCCCCTGCCCGCACTCTTCACTTCATTAGCAATATCCAATATAGCAACACATTCTTCAGGCCACAAGAAATGCACATCTCTCCTATGAAGACCATGACAATTCTGACTAAATTGGCAGGACAATTTATCTAAAAACTACATTTAATTATTGTGGCATGGTCTTCCCCCTACCCCCTCTGGACCCCAAGCTTTAGAAGGTTTGAATCTGAACTAATTTCAGCCAGTATAATTTTCATCAACAAGCCATCAGGGTCATACAATACAGTACCAAAGAAGTTTTTAATTTTTTTCAAATGATTGCAAAATATGCCATTTATACTAGCTGCTTGCTGTAGTTTGATACATTGAGTTAGAACTGCCAACTCTGCAAAATGGAGACAGAAAACACATTGCAGGGGGTAACTTGTTTATACTTAGACACCATCAGCTGTTTAAGAGGCAGATGGATTTACCCTTCTTAAGCAAGAAAGTCTTTGCAGAAGAAAATCTGGTTTGCTATCTATCTGCTTTGCCTCGTGCAAGCAGTCCTTAGAAGGAGCACAGCTGCAAAATAACGTTGTAATCAAGAAGACAAGAAGTACCAACACAGAGAGTTCTGTAAAACCCCAGGGATGAGGAAGTAAACTTTGTAAAGCTCTGTAAAATGGAAATTAAGTTCAGACATAGAATATATTGGATTCCAATTCATGTATACAGAATTTGATTTAAAAAAAAAAAAAAGAAAGATAGAAAAAGAAAAATATGTTGGAATGGCCCTGATATGTTTGGGCATCACAACATGTTTTGGGAATATAAAAGGTTATATGATTACAGTCTGAAGTGCCAGTAATAATTGAAAAAGTAATTGGAAACAAATATAGTTTGGCACCTACTGTTAACATTGTAGCCAGCACTACAAGAAAAAGCAAAAAAAAAAAGAAATCCCTAAAGTTTCATCAGAGTGTATTTCTACTAACCTAATGAATACTAAAATACTAATGCTGCAACAGTCTGAATAGAGAAGAAAATACTCAGATTTTTTTCAACTCATCATGTGGAACAGGTTTTTGTACTCAGGACTCATATATAGTAGAGAATTATTTTTCTTTTCCTTTTTAATACAAAAGTACACCTGGAATATGCATTTTATATATATATTCAGAAAATATTATTTGCACTGATGTCCAGACTACTTCAATTAGCCTGGTTCATATTTTAAAAAAATAACCACAAAAGACTCTAGTGCTCTAAGACAAATAATTTTACTGTCTACAAGACCTGAATGTTGCAGTTCTAAAGGTGGTACATGATAGACTGTGAAACGGTTCAGTCTCCTCACTGAGCTCTCAGCTGAGCAAGTAGTCTTATTGAAGTTAATGGGTTTATTTAAGTTACGAAGTACTCAACAGTAGGAATAAAATTGCACAGTATATCTCTGTTATTTCTTGCTCAGTGGTGTCTGTAACCCCTTGGACTGTTTGCATGACTTTGAACACCTTTCTTAAAAGCTGGTATTTAAACACACACACATGCACACATTGCTTTTTTCTTCTTTTTTCTTTTTTTCTGAAGCACTGAACTCAGAGGGTGCAGCTTGAGATAAGTTCTGCAAAGAACTGTGGGAAATATGTGAGATCAGAGAAAGGTACTGATACAGCAAGTGTTACTAAGACTGCAGTAAAAGACACTTCTTTAAACCAATCTCTGAACAGTTACTTCAAAGCAGGAACACTGTACTGTTGATCTGCTGCTAGTAAAAATAAATAAATAAATGCAGTAAAACTAAACCTAATTCAAGCAGTTACAAAATGGTAACTAAAGATCAGAACCTGAGATAGTAGCTGCGTAAGATATCCTTATTTAATGACAGCCCTATCTAAGAAAACAGGACTATATGGTTTCCTCAGAAACAAGAGAAGACTGAACATCCCTTGCTTCCCGAGTGGGTGCTCTAACCATGAGAATATTATATTAAGGTGGAAAAATGGGAACCCAGGAGCTAGATTTGAGAGTCTGAACACTGTTGTCAAGTGCTATCTGATATGGCCCAAGAGGTGATGAATGCGACCTTGGGCTTGTGGGAGACCTATGCCCTTTCCGCCTGGCTGTGGGAAGCCAGACCACATACCTTGGGGAGACCCAGGAAGTGCTAGGAACTATGCTTAGGCAACTAAAGTGCAAAGGAACACAAAACATGTTTTGGATTACATATAGAAAAGAAAGGTCAAGTGCAAACTTTAAAACACAAAGTTAGATTACTTGCCACAAATGTATAAAACAGGGACTATCAAGCATAAATACGTGTCCAGCTTGGTCTAGTGATAACTTAGCTATCAAGGGTCTTTATTTAGTTAATGGAGAGGAGCAAGGTATCTAACTTTTTCTTTGAAGTCTACATTTGCCTCCTGAACTCCCCTGCAGTGCTCCTTCAAGACGATGAGGAAGCCAGCAGCACCGGGCACAAAAGCCTGTCTGAAACTCATAGCAGTCACCTTTGTTTACCTGGGATAAAAAGGTGGAGTTAGTTGCAGCAGGTAACTTCTGGGAAAGAAGAAAAAAAGTTACAGACAAATCCTCCAGTTGTACTTTGCAAATACGTTAAATTTTCATGGAGGAAGTAGGACATTGTCAGTTGAAAGTTTTAATTCTGATGCTCTTACGTGGAAATGTGTTTGCACTACTCTGAAAAAAGATTTGTGTTAGAATTATAATAAAAAAACCCCTAATTTATGCTGTTCTGAGACCTTATAGGCTTAGGAGAAGTTAAATTAATGGTCATTGTGCATCGTGAAATTTTTCATTTTGTCCTGAGAGTCTTAGATTGTATTTCCTTATTTCTGTGGAAGAAAAAAAAAAGGGGGGGGGGGGGGGNTGAAAAGAGTTTTTCTATAAAGAAAGATTTTTAAGTGGGTAAAGTTATCCACCTTATTTTCTGAGAACAGTAGTTTCTTTGTGTTTCTGTAGGAAGGAAAGGACATAGAGGAATCCTATTACCATAGTTTTGAAATGGACGGACTAGAGAAGATGTTTTTCCCCATTCCAGGACACTGCATTGCGTGCCTTGGAACTGGTCTCCTCTTTTGCCATGCAGCTCTGTAAACATGGTGCTGCCTTTGCCTATGAAAGGTCACAGGCTATGCGTTAAGCTCATTACACAGATGCTGGGACTTGTCACTTCGTCTGAACTCATCTTGGCCTGTCTGGTGAATTGTTTTAGTTAGTAACAGCAATTTATCTACTGAAAAATTGTCTATTTATCTATTGACTATTAGTTTTGCAAATGCTCACTCTGTTTTCCTTTGGCACGTGACCTGGATAAAACATTTATTGAGGTAGGAAAGTTAGTGTAAACTTTTTGTTTCTGTGTGTGCACGTGTGTGTGAAATACACAAAACTCTGGTTGAGGCACTTGCCCAAAACTTATCATGTTAAAGAGGAAGATGGCCATCAGCAGGATTAAACAATAACGAGAACGAACATGTGTGACATAGGGAGAGACAGTGGAGAGGAAGCAGCAGCCAGCAGTGGGAGTCTCCCCCAGCTGATAGTGTCCCTGGGACACCCCGATCCCTGCCCAGGCTGGTCAGTTCAGCCTCCCCCTGGGGCGCCGGGAGCAGCCCACAACCAGAGAAGGGGTGATGGCAATTTCTATGGCTGAGGGTGTGCACAAACATGAAAGGTATGAACGTATAATGGTATGATCATGTGTATGTATAGTTAGAATTTCTTGGCATTAGTTACAGAAAAGTGTTTAGACTTGTACAGGTATTTATTAACAGCTTGTAAACGTCTAGTAGTGTGGTTTATCTGTTTTATTGCTGATATTGATCCTGAATATATGGTTCACTGATTACCAGCTGATTGTATCCTTAATAAAGCAATAAACCACTTTGATCCTGAGCTGAGCAGTCTGTTTCTTGAACAATTACCTACTTTGTTTCAGCTTTTGCTTAACTTTCTACAGTTTTCTGGTATAATGCCTATTACATATATTTTATAACTAATAGTTAGTAATAACAAGCAATTATTCCATGCAAAAGGAGCTGTCTATGACCCTGGAGTGAAATGCAGAATAAGTGAGTACAGGCTTCAGGTAATATTGGAGAAAGGGGAAGATACCTGAAAATTTCCACATACACCATTTTAATTGTATGTAGTTTGACATATGTGTTTGCATCATCGTAACTAGATTAGTAATAATTCTTTGTTAGACGATTTAGGCTTTAGTTAAACTAAAATAATAAAAATTCTTAGTTTGGCATATACAGTGTACTCTTTTTGCCTGTGATAGGATTTGAGTATAACAAACAGGTGGGAATCCAATCAATCTATTCTGCAACTTTGGTGCAACAACTTGTTAACTGCTCAAAGGGTAGGCAGCAACTGAAAAAAGAAAAGACTGCAATCGTGATTCACAGTTTTCAAATTAAGTGTTTATTTCTCACCTAAGTTCAGTCTTAAAAATCTATACCCTTTTTTTTCTACTTAACAATTAGTTTTGTTGCATTTGAAGTCTGTTTTAGTTAGGGCTAGTCAGCTACTACTTGTTTCTAACCCTTTACAGATATTCTCTATTTACCCTTAGTTCATCCTTTGTCTGAAAAGAGAAGATGACAACTACAACTTTTTCAGCAAACCTCAGGTTGAACAAATCTGTATTTTTCTTTTGGTTTAGATGCTGTTGCTACTGTAAATTGCTCATTAATTCATGTAAGAGCAATAGTTTGAAATGCAGGACATTTACAGAAATTAACATATTTTAAAGCCATTAGGATCTAATAAAACACCTTGGCTATCTTAGGGTGTACCTGTATTGCTAAAATAAAAGGGCCCACCACTGCTTTCTGGCATGAGCAGCCCAGGTCCTTATGATGTTACTCTCATTCTGTGAAACACTATGATTGTGTCTGCTTGTCAGGAATTGGACCATGTCAACTTTAAAACTCTCCAGGAACTCTTTGGAGGAATTCTAACTGACTAAAGACAAACATGTTAGGAAACATCCTAATAATTTAACAGTAGAGATTACTGATTTCCTATACCTGGAAATATTTCCTGTTTATTTTACTAGTACATATGTATGTGTAAATACTTTACATGATAAATGTAATCTCCCTGTGCGGGTACTTCAGTTATTTGTAATTAAGAACCTCATGTGAGTAACTCAGATTCAGGTCTGTGCTAAAATTCACTGTTAGCCACAGAAGTGGAACAATAAATTGTATTATAAGTATTTCTTTAAAAAAAAATCAAAAAACATTTTAAAACAACTTCTGATAGATGTTTCTGTGGATGCTATAAGAGTTTGATATTTTGATGTATTGAAAAATAATTTTTGATAGGTATTTGAGTGAAAACTATGAGAGTTTGGTGACTAAATATAAATAAATGATAGTATTATGATATTAAATATTTGTCCCTTTATATTTTACATTAATTATACATTAGGGCTGTACACCACAACATCTCAAGTCAGTTTAGAAGGAGCTTTCTTGAGGCTTCAACTGAAGGCCCTACAGATTATTAAACTGGTGTAAATTTATAAAACTTCACTGATCTACCTTATAATTCTGTACCATATATCACATAGTTCAGTGTATGCGTGCATCATTTAAACCATGCTTACGAATTGAAATAAAATTGACTACGTTTTCAAGAATTGACAGTTAATAAAAAAATGTTTTTAAATGAATGAAGAATGGAAAAAACCTGCTATTTAAACACTAAAAGATTGGTTTAGTACTTCAAAATATGTGTCTGGATTTGAAAAAAAAAAAACCCACAAGAAAACCCCAAAAAAACACCCCAATCCAAAAAAACCCCACAAAACTTTAGTATTCAGCAGAGAAACTATACAGAAATAGTTCAGAGAGGTCATTTTCTTTTTCCTTCAAAAACGTTAATCTACATTGAACAAGTCAAATTGCATGTTAGGTTTTTAGCTTTCATGAGTTTATACTGGAATCTGAGATACTTTTCCATATGTGTGAGTTCAGTATTAAATTAAGCCATCTTACAGGAACACTTGAAACATATATCAGAATGTAGTCTTAAAAAATACCTTTTTATCTCAGTAATACTGCTAAATGCATGTGCCCCTACTGTTAATATGATCCACCTTTGCATTCCTCCCACTTCTATTACATACACCACAGAGACAAAGAAGATAGATGATTGTCAGTGCTTATCACTGGAATAATAAACATAGAATTTCCATGGCTGCCTCTGACTACAATTTAATTTCTTTATGTCAGTACCTTAATTTTCAAATGGCTTTTTCTTGGAGTAATTAGATTTTTTTTTTAAAAAAATAACATTAGGAGAACAGCTAATTAAAGTTCGCTGAGTTTGGTGCCAGTGATAGGTTCAATGCTATACAATAGTAATTATGTATTACACAGAAATAAAGCCTAAATGACCTAAAAAGTTAGATTTCAGGAAAATGCTAAAATAATATTTGCCCTTATGATGCAAGAAACAATAATTATGTTACTCCAAAATCAACAGCTTCTTTCAAGGCAAATGTTAAATCATTTGCTTTCCCTATTTCTACTATGAGTGTGTACTGAACAGTTAGTGATTTGCCAGATGTAGGATAAGATCAGCAGTATAGGGAGAAGAGAAAACCCTATTTGGGGGTTGGAGGCAATACTATCAGCCGTAAGCAAGGAAAATTGGAAGAGAAAGAAGACTGACCACCAGCCTACTTCAGTCTCAACTTGTGTCACTGATGAGCTCTCAGACCTGATCATCACCTTGAGAAGGAACCACCAAGAACTGCAGCCATCAGCACTAATGATATGACATGAGTTCCGTGGCATTGTGTAATCACAGCTAACCTAAGAAAAGATTGTTGAAGAGTCGTGTATATAGTGCAGTGCAGTGATGGTTATCAGTGTATAAATTGATTCTTAGAAAAACATGTTGCTAATGAAAGAATGCAGTAAAGTTTGGCTTCAAATTTTAAAATTAATTCAATTTTTCAATCTTGTAAACACTCCCATCCCCACAAACTTTGATTCCATAACAAAAGTAGAGAAATATTCAATTCCAACAGTTCCCAAAATGTCATATACTCTGAACTCCAAAAGAAACTAACTGCATTGACAAAATAAGCATGTCTTATGATTCCAAAGGTATCACATAAGACTCAAACAAAAGCAAGAGGCAAGTGGCATTTAGTGTAGCAGCTTTCAAGGAGGCTAGCCAAAATCAATCTAAACACAAGCCATGGTACACCATTTAGTTTGAGGCTAGTAAGTGTCCTGGAGCAGATTAATTTCTCTGTGTTAATGTAATCACAGAAGCCACTTTCCAAAAAAACTAAATATGCAGAACATCAAAGCAAGCGCTAACTCAGGAAGGTTTTGGTAGAGCAGATGTTACAGTTTGGAAAGAACAGGCCATTAAATCCAAATGTGTTGAAGTATTCTTTTGATTGCAGCCATAAATCCTGGAAATAAAAAGAACTCAAACAGTCTACAGGGAAGCACCTGTAGCACTCACTGAGTGGAGGCAGGAGGAAGATAAGTACTATATTTTTTTAAAACAATTGCTGGAAAATGTAAGCCCGGAAATAATTTACCAGGAAATTGGCTGTGTTTTCTTACACTGTAATCAGGAAAATATTATTGCTGCTAATATCACAATTTTCATTATTGAAAAATCAAATACTTGATTCATAAAGTTGTTTTCTTCTCCTAACTAAAATACTCCAGCAAGGCCCCAAATATTTGATAAGTACGGTGGGTTCAAGCCAGCTATGCACATTAGTTGAACATTACCACAAATGTATTCTGAGGTTTGATATGCATTGTAGTTTCTGGGTAGATTATTATGGAGAGATGATTAAAAGGAAATATCATTGGTACTATTCTTCATAGAGTAAATCCAGTTGTAGTAGAATAGCATAAGCCTTGTCCATAACAGGTTTAATTATAGGGTTACACAGGAGTTAAAAACACAAGAACAATCATATTAAGGCAAAAAAAATGTTTCATGCATCAGCATGCTGTCCTTAACAGTGATCTACTGATTCTTACAATAAAAATGTAAGAAAAAAAGACAGGTAACTTTCCCTTTGGGATACCCTCCAAACCTCTAGTCATTAAAACCTTGCTGGACTATTGTGTTTAATAGCCTAAAGGTATACATTCTGAATTTGCATACTTTATTTTTGAACCCGCTTATACTTTTACAGTTACTTGCCAGTGCATTTCATAAATTAATCACATTATATATAAAAAAGTTGTTTTAAAACCTGCTACTTTATTATTTAGTAGGAATGTTTGGGTTTTTTTTTTTTTAACCTCATGAGAAATAATGAATAATTGTTCCCTATTTGCCTTTTCAACCCATCCATGAGTTTAGACCACTAACATATCTTCTGCTAGCTACTGTTTTCCAAGCTGATGGATCCTGGTCTATTTACTTTTCTTCTTATGAAAGTCATTCTGTACCTCTGATTGCCCTTGGTTTTCTTTGTATCTATTCTATATTTGTTTTGCTGTGGTAAGAACTTCAAGCAATTTCCAAGGACTGTACGCCTCATAGATCTCTATGGTAACGGTATTATGTTTTCTATTTCATTCCCTTCCTTTTCTAAGACATCCTCACATTATTTCCCAAGTAGAGTAATAATGACCATTTAACAGATGCTTTTGGATAATTATCCACAAAGACTCCAGTATTTGTTCACAATCTGCTAAAAGCAACTATACAGGCAATAACATACAGTATTTTTGTCTTCTCTGTGCACCTCTCATAAGACTTTAATGAAGCATGGAATTATGAAAGGAGTTCTAGTGGTCAAGAGCATCTCTGAGCACATCAGGCTTTTTCACTGGCAACATACAATGCTATTTTAAATTCCTGACCTAAGAATAATTTGTGATTTTTCTCTGAAGATAATTAGCCAAACTATATTTTTTGTAGATAAGTAGATATTTCATTAATGAGCAGGGAACTCTCCCTCCTAAGTAAGAAGGTAAGTATTAGCTAACTTGGAAGTACTTGTTACAAATTGTCTTACCCAATTTAGTAACTGAGGAATGTTTTCATTCAATGAAAAAAAAAATGTATTTCAGAGTTTCAGCTGCTGTCATATCAGAGAAATAATAATTTAAGAAGTGCAAAGTTAAAACAAATGAGAAAAAAATACTATTGTATACCAATTTATTTTTTCAGTGTATTACATAGAAATTAACCTTCAGTTATTTACAAGCTTTAAACAGTTACAGTAGTTTAGAAGGACAATAAGCCGCTATCTGTTTTCCCATCTGTATGGGTAAAAAAAAGTCCAACAAAGAATAGGTTTGACAAATTGAAAGTTAAGGACAGATGATGAAACAGCTCATAGTCACCTCTGCTCCCTCACAGGAATTCAAAACAAATAATATCCCTACATACATTGCAGTGGAAATGGTACTTATCTCTGAATTGATTTAAATAAAAAATATCAGACCTCAGAATAATGCCTTCTTGGTAATGCGAGAATGAACAATAGAAGAAGATGGATTTCTTTTTTTTTAAATGTTTTTTTCCTTGAATCAAGGCTGAACAGAATGTACAGCAAAGAGCTATATTAAGAATGAAGGAAAGGTGTAGCAAACTGAAGAGTTCTGAGCTTTGATCTTGCAGAAGTAAAGATTTTATGGGCTTGGATTTGGTTTTCCTGATCTATATTGTGCAGTTCTAGAGACTATCTGCTTTCCTAATCAACATTTCTTTGATGTTGTTTTACAATACAGGTTCACTGCACCTCCATTGCTCCAAGAAGCAGGAGTTTAGTTTAAAATTTTAAACACCAGTTACTTTGAAAAGAAGCTTAGATATAGCATTGACAGCTACATTCTGCAATTTCTGATTGTATACTACACCATCATTACTCTCCACAAAAAAGTGTCTGATTATATTAATAAGCAGCAGTTTCCATACAACTGCACAGTAATTTAGATAACCTATTCACACTTAAGAATGATGGAGATGGTGGAAAAGCTATTATACACTGTATGGACCACAAGGTCTTCAGTTCAGTTGCATGGATTCATCCTTTCAGCTAGTCTAAAATGTCATAAAAATTGTAAAATCAGATTCTCAAGTTTGGAGGTGCTCTAATTTAAAAAACTATTCCATGAACTTCTAAACACCACAATAAGATAACTTTATAATGAACAAAATAATTTGCTGATACAGAAAAGTAAAATCATTTTTTGGATGTTTCAGACCAGACAATGGAAAGTAAGTGAACTGAGTATTGCCTAAGTCACAAGCAGACAAATTCCATCTGTCTTATTGTAATGTTCTTAAGAAATTTCCCCAACTGTAACGAAAAAATATCTTCTGTATTTAGTATTTGCAATAATATTTCCAAAATATACAGGCACATTCTAAATTAAAGGACATGCTCCACACGCAGATCTTGCTGGTGGTACCCCTCCCTAATACAACGTGCCAAAAGCTATAGCAATGAGGATGGAGGAAAGTCTGAGAAAACAGACAATTTACTCATTGCCTCATTCATGCAACTACTTGAAGATTTCATTTTATTTAATTTCCCCTCTCCATTTTAATGAAAACAAGTAAAAGAATGACATCTGAATTGTTTGGAGATTAAAGAAAACTTTCAAATGATCATCTATATTTCATTTATACAAGAAAAATGAGAGAGAATGCAAAAAATAACTGCATTCTGAAATTTGATGCAAGTAACAACTGAATGATGACAAAAACACCTTTATTTGGATTATTCTTTCTTCCTTTGTTTGAAGCCAAGGGGAAAAAAAAAAGAATCACTTGAACATAAATTACACTTGCAATACATAAATTGGTTCACTAGAGAGGTAAATCATATGTTTAAAGTTAAGGCATATAATCAGTATGTTTACTGATTTGAGATCTGAAGCATTTATCCACTTATTCAGTAAAGTCTGTTTGATAAGCATCACCTTTTTTTTTTTAATTTAAAGGAGTAGTTGGTAAAAAAAATATATCCAGCAAAACCAATAAATATTGATGCCACACTGAAATTTAATCAAATTATCACTTTTGGTTCAACTATTCTGCCTAAAAAAAAAGTTCCGTAAAATCACTTTGTCATCTTCACAGTGCTCAGAAAAGCTGAAAAAAAATTAAAAATAATAAAAAAGCATGCAGCTTAAAATAAGACCATTCGATATTTTGCAAATTCATACAGCATAGCATTTTGGGGTGCTGGAGTATAGTTATTCTAAATGCACTATGTGAACTTTAATAAAAATTCCTAGAATAAAATGTTTTGTTCAGAAACTTTATGTAACATTTGTTTCATTAAAAAGAACAAAATCTGTGGGACTTAATATACCATTTAATACCTCGAGCATTTCTAGATTCTACCTAAATTTCTTCAAAAAAGTATCTTTTCCAGAATTTTCTAGAATTATAACCAAACAAATTCCAGTCCACTCAATGTTAGCAGTGATAAAAAAGTTGGACATTAAGGTCTCACTACAAATAAATACTGCAGCAATCCTTAAACAACATACCACATTTGTTACCACCAATGAGCAAGGCATTATAAAAACATATACTCAGAACAACTGTGTGACAGCCATTAGGCTGAAAAAGAACAATAGCAGAATACATTTTTTGGTTCTCTGGAAAATCTGGATATAAACTTCAAAAATTCTGAAAGCGCTGGATATTTTATTTTTGAAAACATAAAAATTATGTGGAAAAAAGTTTACTTTTATTAATAAAACTTTATTACTACATATATAAATACATTTTTACATCATGATAATGAAATCTATTTGTAATAGAGGCTTGTTCATTCTAATTCTGCTGGAGATGAGGCAGAGGTGAGCAGGCTTATTCTGTCACATGGAAAGGACACCCAAGCATGTGGTCTAGAAGGGAGTCTTGGCATGCTCCAGCAGGTCCCTTGATCGTAATGTAGCTACTAATGAAACAAACAGTACCAGTCCCCTGGCACTTGGACTAAATTTTCTATGCTGATTATTTGCTGGAACAGTTGCTGGTGCACTTTCACCCCAAACTGACTATCACTTTCCCAAATAACTCCTGGACGTATTTCAGGAATGAGCACAAGTCAGTAACCATTTCCGATACCCAGTTTGTAGTGGTTGCATTATCTGGGAGGGCAAGAGAATTTAACAGTATTGTGTGGTGATTCATACTGGTTAGTGTCAGTACCAGAGAATTGTTTAAGATTTCTTTTATTTACAAGTATATATATAGCCAGAAAAAAAAAAAAAAAAANGATTGCCCCTTAGTTTAGAAACACCTATTGATTTTAATAATGATATTCATTAACCTGTTGAATCACAGTTTACTTATTTCTACTATGGTTTTCTGTTTGTAGTAACAAAAGATGTGAATTTCTCCACACAACATTGGATGTGTGGACTACCTGTTTTTTACTTATGAAAGGTTTTCTGCACCTGGTTACTTTTATTAGTGCTGCTGTCTCTGTTTTTAAATATCATCTCAAGTTGGACAACTATTTATTTTTTATCTGTAATTAAGATCTCATTATAATTAAGATTAGCTAAAATTCACTTAATCACTTCAAAAGTGTCAAGACCTTGAAAGCCAAGTAATTTTAATTTATTATATGTCTGTCGCTGTGGGAAAAGAGCACTGCCAAGCTCAATTTATAAAGTAGACCAAATGGGATAGACTGGGTGAGGAAAAGCATTTCAGTCATGCAGACACTCATACACAAACACACATGCACAGATAACTGTTACAGGTAATGGAGACCTGCCCCAGTCACCACACCAATGAGTCAGCCCAGCTCATCCTGGGGACATACGACACTCCCACCAGTCTCTGACTCAGGCTGTGGGCAGGGTTCAGCACTGATGTCTTGAGTCCTCGGCTTCTGTGTGTGTTGGAAGGTGGTGTGACAATATGGTCTTTGTGACTGGGTGGGTTTATAGAAGTCAGAAAAGCCACCAACCAAATCAATCCATGATGATATCATAGATTACCTCCTTGCTTGCACTGTCCTGTCTCCCACTGTTCACTATATTCAGTTACTCAACTCTTCATCAAGCAAGATCATGACACCTAGGTCTTGTCAAGAGAGCAGAAATCTTTTTTTTTTTTTTTTTTTTTTAAAAAAAAGAGAACCTTTACCCTTCATGGAAGAAGTCCTCCCTCAATCTTTTCCAATTATTCTTCTGTTTCTATTCCTTATAATAACAGCATATAGCCTGAAAATAGGATGATTAGAATGAAAATCAGTGTAGAATATCTGGTTAAAAATGAAGATACATTTTGAAACACTCTTACCAAAGCTTTTAAAAATGTCATTCAAAAAACAGCCAAGCTCTAAATATGATTGCTTTTCTTNAAAACAGCCAAGCTCTAAATATGATTGCTTTTCTTTCCATCCCCTAAGCATGAAAGCTTGCTTGGCATTTCTTTTAAAAGCTATGAATCAGAATGTTGCTCAAAAGAGAAAAGCATTCCTTTCCAGAGGAACCTTAATTCATAGAGTCTTGGTAGACAAGATTTTTATTTATCATTTACATTTGATGCAATTAATGGATAGTTACATTGAGCTAAGTAGAGATTATATCTGTAAAAACCTTCTG
>RSEF01000001.1:201645492-201657748 GCA_003993805.1 Himantopus leucocephalus | reverse complement strand
CTCATTATCCTCCTCTGATTTGATTGGTAATAAATTAAATTAAATTTTCCCACGTCAAGTCTGTTTTGCCTGTGACGGTATTTGTCGAATGACCTCTCTGTATCCTTATCTCAACCCACGAGACTTTTGTTATATTTTCTCTCCCCTGTCCAGCTGAGGAGGGGCAGTGATAGAGCGGCTTTGGTGGGCAGCTGGCATCCAGCCAGGGTCAACCCACCAGACCCTCTTCAGAGCATGCATACAACGCTCATTGTTGTAACTCCGTATCTTCAGGCATCCATCTCTGCCTCCTGTAGCCAGCCTAGCACCGGACTCAAATACAGCGCTCTTTGCTGCCTGCAGAGATGTAATAAGTGTAAAAAGAAATGTCTTCTTCCACTGCTATCAAAAGTGAAACAGGTGGTTTCTGCCTCTCCGTGAGCATTGGTGAACTCAAATAACTGCTTTCCCATTTCAAAATCCCACACTTCAGCTGTCTTTAAAGGAAAAGGAAAAAAAGAGAAGACGACAAAGGAAGTTTGAACTCTGAAAAATAGCTCAAACCTTCCACTTAAGTTCCCACCCCTCATCCCCACCTTCATGACACAGCTTTCTTTTCTGTTTGAACAGTAAGGAAAAGGCATTTCCTTTGCTCACCTTTACCGAGATCTGAGATAACTCACCAATACTACAGTGGAGGCCAGAGGATGAGTTTGAGTGGGCTTTAGTACTTAAAGTTCCTTTGAATGAACTTGGGTCTGGATGTCTAGCACCCGCCTCTAAGCAGCCACTGCTGGGTGCGCACACAGCATCCCAGATCCAGGCTGCGTCACTGGTGGGAGTCACGGGAGAGAACAACCACCATCTCATATGCAGGACCTGCCCTGTGACTGCACTCAGAGCACATCCCAACCTCTTCAAATAAGGGATGGAGTCGGTAGTGTTGCCAGCCGTGTTTTAACCCAATATCCAGTGATTACCTCCAGTCCCTCCTACAGAAGCTGCTCCTTTTTGTGTGGGAGATGCTCAGATGCTCCAGGAAGGGAAGTCAAGTGGGTTTGGGTTGAAGGACTGAGATCACCCTGCAGGGACACAAGAGCCCAGTGAGCGTAGCACCAAACCCTGGCACTGGTCTGCCTTACCGACTGTCCCACCAGATTAACCCTGAAGGAAACTTCTGAGGCAGTGGCTAGCACAGCTGCTGCATCTTATTGCCACTTGAGTCATTCACCCAAGGCAAAGCCCACCGCAGGCTCTGGACCCACACAGTGCAAAGGGTGTGGGACCATGAGAGGGAGCAGAGCAAGTAACAAAGTCATGTTCTTAGCGGCAGCTGCTGAGAAGATGACTGGGATGTGCAGCTACGTACCGTGTAGTGAGTGGGGTGTTAAACACGCACAGCCCACACCCTGTGCGAGCCCCAGGGAAGGCAGGAACACACGGAGCTGCTCTGCATGGTTTCCTCGATAGATCAGCCACATAGGGGAAAGGAAGACGCAGGGCTTAAGTGGCTCTGAAAACTGAGATAAGGAGAATGAGGTTTTTAGTCCTCGCAAGCAACGTGCTCCTTATCTCCTCCTGTTACGTCACTCCGGAGGTCCTTGCAGAGCTGCGGTCTCATGGGCCTCACACCTGCCTGACCACTGGCTTTGGGAAGAAAACCACAGTGCAAAACACTCTCTCACCTCTTCTCCCCAGCGGCCCCTTTCCTCAATTTTAAGTAGAGAAGAGCAAGTGTACCCAAAGTAACATAACGGGGTTGCGTGCCGTGTACATAGAGGCAAGCAGAGAGCTCGCCCCTGGTTGTCCTTGGGCAAGCTGAAACCCAGCAGCTCTGGTCCTCAGCATCCCAAATCCACAGGGGAAAGAGGAGGAAGAAAAGCTCAGCCTGCCTGGGGAGGGTGGTGGGAGGTCGAACAAGAAGTGCTCTGCTACTTCAGGGCATTTTGCTGAAAGGACCTGATGCAAAACTACAGAGAGAGCTTCAACTCTGGCCTTTCCCAGTTCCTGAGTATTTGACTGCAGATTTGTAAATGTACATCTAATGCCAGCAAAGGGAACGTGTTCATTTTGCACTGATTGTGTATGAGTTACACATTCAGAAATGAGACAATTTCAGCAAATTTGCACAGAAAGAATCAGCGTATCATATCAGTAGCTTC
Source organism: Himantopus leucocephalus (assembly GCA_003993805.1). Lineage (NCBI taxonomy): Eukaryota > Metazoa > Chordata > Aves > Charadriiformes > Recurvirostridae > Himantopus > Himantopus leucocephalus. Next base: position 201,655,607 of record RSEF01000001.1, on the reverse strand, counting down.
TACAGACTTCAACAGTAGACACAGAAAATATTTTAGCATCTTCTTCAGATATGTGAAGGTAAAAGACCGGTGCTGTATGGTGTCTGAGCACGCCTATGCATTGGCTGAAATTTAGGTAAGAACAGCTCCATGTTAAGCAGTTTCCACCTGTGAGTTTCTTATTAAGCCACGTCAAACGTAATGGGCCCAAATCTATTAACGCTGGTGTTCTGGAAAGCAAAGTTGTGCAACTTTTCTCAGGAAGGCTTAGTCAGCAATAGCAACTCTTCACTGAAAGGAAGGCAAGTGTTTGCCTGAAAAAAGCGACTTTTACTGCTAGTTAGTGTTGTTCCGTGGTTTCCCTGTGCCCTGTCTCTGCCTGCTGCCATCTCCCCTGCAGGCTGTAAGACAGCTGGGGTCTTGGCGTCCCCTCTCTGAGCAGTACCCGGCAGGTTTGTGAGCAGGTTTGCAAGAGCCTTGGTAGCGTACAGCGATGCTGCAGGACCCTGCACAGAGCCGAAAGCCCTGCTCGTCCGAGGGGCATCTGTTTGGGCAGAAACTGCTGTGGGATTGGGAGCTTCGGGATGAGAAACTGTTCCAGCCAAGCTCCCGTTGAAAACAGCTTGTATTTCTGCAAAGCATTTGTTTTAAAAAATGATTTTTCTTTGGGGTTTTTACAAACAAAGGGATTGCAAGTATTAAAAGCAATGAGCTGTAGCGCTGCGCTCCGGTGTGTGTGGCCATACCCAAAGCAGTGCAACGGAGCCGTGCTCCTGAGCTCACGGTCAGCAAAGACACCAGTGACACACTTCCCACAGAGGCAGCAGGGACGTGGTGAGCTGGTGGGAGCTGCTCACCTCCCGCACCCAGCTCTGTGCTGGCGCACCGCGGCGAGAGCTCCCACAGCCCCTTACCTGGAAGGTCGGGGATCCACAGCCAGACCACCCGGTCCCCTCCGCCTGTCACGAGCAGGTTGTGCTTCTTATTGAACGCAAATGCTTTTACTCCCTTGTGGGATCTGAACATCGCCTGGTCCCCTCCGGCTCTCCGTGGAGGAGCTCCCATGGTCAGCCGCCCTCTCCTTCCCCTCGAGGCTTCCCCTGCCCCTTTCTGTCCTTCGCCTGCAGCTCAACGTGCATAGCGCGTTGTGTACCCTGGAAAAACACAGAAACCTCCCTCAGCACAGCCGGGCAGTTGGGGCGTCCAAGCCCCTGCAGTACCGACCACCTTTCGTGAATTCAGCATTATGATCCCGAGTCACTACATTTTCCTCTTTTTTAATTTTAGGATTAGTTAACTCCTCTCCTTTTCATCATCTCAATGTATTCCTCCTCCCATACCCATAAGATTTCCTAATCTTCGATGACAGTTTCTGAGTTTCCCATTAACTGACACAGAGCTCTTTCGCTCTTCCCTACCAGGTGAACACAACCCCAGCCCCTCAGCTATTTTTTCACCTTTCCTTCAACTTCCTCCAGTTTGTTAGCGACCCTTTTGCTAAGGAGCAAGGTGGAGTGACCGCAGCTTTGCCGGTGTCTCTGCATGTGCTGCTCGTCCCATCGCACAGGCACAACCGTGCCTTGTGCCGGCACCGGAGCCAGCTCTGGGCAAGGGGGAGCAAACAAAAACATCGGAGGGATCAAGCGATGGTTTCTAAGAAAAGTTAGAAATTAAGAGAAAAGCAAACAATTCTGTCATCTTGCTCCAAAACCAAAATTATTTTCCTAATACAGGAGAAGAGGAGTAAGAAAAGCCCAGGACAACTGGACACCAGCACCACAGACGGAGTTCAGGTCCTCTCTTCCCCTTCCCATGCAGCCTGGAACCTGCACAGAGGTAGATCTGGTATGGCTGCGACCTGCTGCTACTCAGAGGATCCCAGAAAACGCTGCCACAGAGTTTCAGAGCAGAGTAGTGACCTATTCCTAACTTTATAACCTTGAATGAAGCACATTGTCCACTCGTGATCTACTCAGGAAACACGAACTTTATGAGACTGAAAAGCACTGCGTGTTTATAGTCGAATCATGAAGTAAGAGCGTAGTTGTGGTCGTGCCAGTGTCAGCGTATTTAGATAACTATATGTTTGCCTCCTGGCTGCTGTAAGGAAACCATAGGCAGTGTGATATCAGCCTTGTCTGCAGTTACTACATTTAGGCTGAAAAAAATATAACCTTCTTGACATTTATTGGGTCTGCAGTGTAGACGGGCCATTAACCTTATGCACATTCTTCATACTGCATTGATAACCATATTTGACTAACTTACAGTGTTGCTGTTAAGTAACGACTGTACTTTGCGTTGAGGTTACTGGAGGGAAGGTGTTACTCTCGCATATTATTGCAAGAAGTGATTTAGGGTAACAAAACAGCACCGTTTTTTTTTCTTTTAAGTGCCTGGGGACAGAATGACAAAGGGGTCTGAATTGGGAAAGGAAAGGATGAACTCCAGAGGTTTCAGGTTTTCAATGTTCCTCCTGAAAATGATGATTTTTAAGAGGCGTTGCTCATGTGGTTCGGCAGCGAAGAGGATCTCTAAGTACCTGAAACAAAAGGATGGTAGCCTCATCATAACTGTTGCTCTGGATGACAGCAAAGGGTAGCTTAAGGGAAAAAATATAAGAAATATTGCACCAGCAGTTAATTTGCTCTATTTCCAACAATTCAGCTAAGCCCAGAGAAAACAAATATATGGGTTTAAAGATGGTTGCTATAGCAACCAGAAGAGCTTTTATAGCTGCTTATGAAAGTAAAGGAGGTTCTGATTGATAAGACAATCGCATTCAAATAGTCACTATGGAAACCCAAGGTGACCTGGAGGAGACGTGACTCCTCTGGCTCTGCTCCTGTGGGCAGATGAAGACAGCCTGGGTGGGGGAAGGTCTGGGCTGGGTGATAAAGCACGCTGCAGCAAAGCAGCACAGCGCTCACCGTGATGCTAGAGATGCTCAGCATTTCACGTTTCAAAGCTGTGTGAGTGCTGATCTCTACATCGGTGAAATACATTTATTTACTTACCCTTGTAAGAGGGTTTTTCTCTTACCAAAATTGATAGGAGCTCTGCAATTGACTTCCTTGGGAGAAAAGTAGATTTTAGAGACCTTCCTGCGTCTTCAATCCATCAAAGCAAAGAAGTGCATTTGCACGTCTCCCGTGGAGCTTGGTGTTTGGCAGCTGCCTGGGCTTTGCTGAAATGGGGCCGTGGAGTTGCTGAGCACTTTTCGCCTTCACTAACAAGACCTGTGCGTGCACTGTGGTCCCAGAAATAGGACGGAAAGCGAACCGAATAGGCGAGTCTTCTTTTACATTGGTCATTTAAGAACCAAACAAAGTTAGTCAGCCTGCACCTGACATAAACCAAAAACTAAGTAGCTTGATAATACCTCAGTAATCACATAGCGTTTTTTTTTTATATCCATGTTTTAATTCATTGATAGAAAGTCAGATTAAACGGAGGTGCTCAGCACTCCTGGACACAGCTGAAAACTAAAGAGTTATTCCATATGTTTACTTTAATGTTATTCTCTTAATTAATGCAAAGTGTTAATGCCCGGGATATCAGCTCCAGGTGTTTGAAATACACTGATTGCCCAGTGAGGCTTCAGACTGGACCAGACCCCCCCCAGGGCCAGATCTTCCCGGTTCCTCTGCCCAAGCCTAGACACACTCTTCTATATCATTTAGAAAAATCTTTGATCCACACTACCCACATGCAACCAAATCAAACAGGTATTAATCATCAGAGATTTTTATCCTGCATTATTTCCACTGAGGTAAAAACAACTAGTTGGCAGCCTCAGGAAAACACCAATATTTCTGAGATTTCACCAAGTTTCCAATGTAAACATGCAGGCGGGAGGAAACGAGGTCGTTTGGAGAAAACCTGAGGGTGCAGGTCTGGACTGCAGGAGCAGAGTACCAAGCAGCACGGATTCCTTGGAACTCTTACTCCCCTGGGTTAGTTGCCAAAGCTGGTAAGAGTGGCCAGGACATTAGCCCAGCTGCAAGGCTGACACCTTCTCTAACCAGCCTCAATGGATTTAGAAATTGCCCTCCCATGCCGTAAAGCTAGCCGTGCTTGTACAACAGGTAATCCATCATAAATACCCTCCCAAAAAAGAACCCCAGAAGGAAATGCTGCATCTGCTTCCACCATCAAAGGAAAAGTTTGAAACCTCAGGCTACTCCTAGAGATGCAGGGAGCACTGACACTGTGGTGGGACTGGAAGCAGGGAGAGCTGGCCGGACACACATTATCTTGAAAGAAATTCCCACTGGTTTTAAAGATAAGCAAAATTGTTACCTACTACTAAAGCTGTTGACTCATGGCTGGAAGTAGAAATCACTGCTTTAATGGAGTCATAATAATTCAGCTACAAAGAACAAGAGAAAGAGAATAATATTGAATAAAAATGTGCTCACAGCAAGGTGCAGTCTGCAAGGCGAATTTCTGTTCTGGTTTTGTGTCTGTAGAAAGGAAACACATAGACAAATAAATAAGAGCAAGATAAGCTCTTTGCATCAGAGTGAATGGTGTAAATGTGTGGCCGAGCCTTTTATCCTCACCACACTGCTGCTCAGACTCTCCATCAACAAATGACAGAGCAGCTCTGCCATATATTTTTTTTTTTTAACATGTGTAACCCAATCTCTATGCGCTTTCCAGCAGATGTAGGTCATACTGGGAGACAGAACAGCACCCTCGAGTCGAATTCTTGGCAGATTTTCAGCTTTTGGTAGTTGTTCTGGGAAAAAATCCAAGGTGTAAAGGTGGGGAGAAAGTCAGCAGCCCTTCTTGGAGCATGTGGAAGCCCCCTGAGAGGGATCACAACATGTTTTTCCACAGGTGCTCAGTTTCCCAAAGCACACACGGGAACATGGCAGCTTTCTCCCCTCGGCAGTGAGGATGGAGAGCACTTCTTTACCAGTGCTGGGAATGGCTTGGGAAGATGCTTTTCTGAGAGCTTACCACCTTTTTTCTCTGGGCTGAAGCAGTCTCAGAGCATCCCTCCTGGAAGCGCACGTTGCTCAGTATTCCCTGCAAATCATCCTGACTCGACCAGGCTCCCCTGGGCCTCAGCAACCCTGTACCAGAGACATAAGCTCTCTCTTACAGTCGGCTTCTGCGAGCTCCGCTTTGAAACCTGTCCAAGGAGATGGTACAACTCACTCTCCTCCTCCCACCCTCCCATTTTAAACAAAAAAACCCCAAATGATTATCATGGCAGCAAAGCAGCATTTTGAGAAAACAATCCGTGAAAACAACCAAACTCGTAGGGGTTTGAAATCCTAAAGCTCTCAACACTGTGGGATGTGTTTTTCTTTCAGAGCCCAATCCTTCAGCTCTCTGAAAAGTGACAAGTAACTGTGCGCCTTATAGCTGTTCCCCAGTAAATACCAGAAATAAACTAGCGGATAGCGTAGGGTTTCTCCTAGAAGTGTGTAAAGGCAGTAAGCACCATCTGCTGGCTTCAGCATAAAAAAGGAAACCAGGAATTTTTCATCTAGTTGCACATCTCTTTGTCTGTGCTGCCTCCAGTTTTAGGGCAACCACAAAGAAATTGGTGCAACATCAAAATGGAGCAGCCTGGCTGGGGAATCCGAGCCAGAGCTAGACTGCCTGGGGAACATCAGTTATCTTGCAGAGAGACAGAAAGAAGAAAGTTAAATGCAGTGAAAATTCACAATAATTTTGTCAACCTTCAAACTGGGCATCATTAAAGACCTTCGTTTCTCACCTGGTTTTGCATTACATTCAAAACATAAATGCTTACCTTAGGAGTATTCCCACAGAGGACACGAGCCAAATATTGACACAGCCTTAAAAAAAGAAATGGCCAAGAAACATTTTGCAAGAAAATTGTAGGGACAGACTCGTTTCCCCCCCCCTCCTCAGTCCCTGATCTCAAATAAGGATGTGGGGATTTGGCACAAATATAGCAAGGCAGCGTTTCGCAGATGGCTAATTCATGTTGTAGATATTGGTTACCAAAGGACCAGTGATTAAGCCAGCGAGAGCTGAAGGCACACATTGGCTTTGCAAAGCTGCTCAGCAATTTGCAAAAATTGAACCCAGAGCACCAATAAAAAAGTAATGAATACGTGAGAATTGCCAGTTTCCAAACAATCCGCAGAGCCAGCCCCAGCCTTTTGCATTCAGAGTAAGACAGAAAATGCCACATTCACAGTTAATTCATGGGAAGGCCTAATCCTGCAGCGCTGGGGCTCAAGACTTGGGCACGTCCCTGGCAGTGATCATGCAGACCCCCCTGCCCTTCCTCAGCTTGACCCACATGGCAGTGGTGCCTCCTCCATCCAAGGCACCTTGTCCCCCTGCCACAGGGTCTGCACGGACCGGTCGGGCCACAACGGCTCGGGGGAGATGAAGGGCATCTGTGTGCATCAGAGGGGAATTTCCCACTCCATCCCTCCCCAAAGAGTGCTGGGATTTCTGGTAGGAAGAGCTGATGGAGGGAAGCCTGAGTGCTGTACAGCCTGCTTGTTCTGCCAGGCAGGGATAAAAGGGGAAAGATACCCATTTGGTAGCTCTAACCAAAGGACAATTCTTCCTCAGAAGATGCTTCAATAAGTATTTCGAGCTGTCAACAGGAAAATGTTGAGGTTTAGTTGTTTTAAGCTTACTCTTGCTTTACCAACTGCAAGGTGAAGCCTGGTGAGTAACCTCATCCAGGTTTGTCCTGCCAGACCTCCACAGGAAACGGTGGCAGTGGCTGTTCTATGCTTGCACAGCAGAAACAAATAGGAGATGGCTTAAGCACGCTGTATTGCTGTGATCGAGTCAGTGAACTAAGGATGCAACATCCCTGCTGTCTGGTTAGATCAGAACAGAGCTCTAACAGTTCCTTATATCCACAACCTCTGGCTTGTTGAGAACAAGATGAATGGCAGGGTGTTGGAGGTTTCACTTCAGCACAAACCCCTTAAATGTCTTCTTTTAGTCTCTATTCTACAAATTAGAAAAATTACTGGTAATTGCTAGATACATTGATGGAGCCGTAATCCACTGAGAACGCCTTACTCAGATCATGGACCATTATTTCAACGCTAATGCCAGCACTCAGGTCATCTAATGCATCATTAAGTGCAGCTTGACCCTACCAGTATCTTTAAACATTATCTGTCAACAAAACATGGCTTCGTTAAAGTCTCTGCTAAAACATCCTCATTACTCCACCACTGTAGCTCCACAATAACATGTTCATGCATTGCAAGCTTTATTGCTTAATCATCCCACTAACCCAACCTTTTGGGTTATACCTGTTTACAAACAAACAATACTAAGCTTCCCAGGAGCTTAATTGCTGTTGTTTGCACTACTAAAGCTTAATATGGGCAGTTGTTTGTAGGTAGTTATTATATATCCTTGTAGTACCTGGTAATAAACTGTGAAACATCATGCGCAAAATTAACTGGAACATGGCTTGTTAATTATAAAAGGTGCCCTGAAGGACATGTTTCATTTAACAAAATGATTAGTTATAAATATTTTATTGCAACAGCAGGCTGTTTGGTACATTACACAGTGGTTAACAGGGACATTTTGTCACATTGGGTCCAACCCTGCTTTTTGCCACTTGAAAGGGAGCAGGATTAAAACTGTTCACTCAACACTTCCCTCAGGCGAACGGCCCCTCGTTCCTGCAGCAGAAGGCAAAATGCTTTTCTCTGGGGAATGTAATATATTTTCCCCCATCCTTAGTGTAAAGCAGGGAATGGGTAGGCATGAGGAAGCTTTGGGGTTTAGTGGCTAAGCTGGTGACTGCATGGCATTGTCAATCAGTGTCATGTCCCACTTGTATTGAACATTTCTTAGTGCCAAGTCTTTTGGACGCAGCTTCCTCAACAGGCATTAGCTACATTTCACGTTCGCTCACCATCAAGGGCAGGACGCACCCATGCACTACTATTTGTATCTGACTTCAAGCCAAATAAACACCCAAGCACATCATGTGGGTAGAGTAATAAAATTAAGATTATAATGAAGAGAGACAAAGTGACCTATTTAACGATATAGTTTTGTGCATCCAATGGGACATTGTGGAGAAACATCACGTGAGACTCTAATTGCTGTCAAGGCCAGAGGGATCCAACAGTGCAAGCGGGAACCACTCACGCTGTTCCCAGGAGGAGTTTGTTGTACTGTGTCATGACGGTGAAATTCAACACCCACTTAGGCTTCTCCTTGATGAACTTCTGAAAAACAAGCAAGGATGTTGCCATGCCCATGGTCCATCAGAAGGCAAGGTTCTGCTCTCAGGTCTGGGGTCTGTGCATGGCGGCCCTCTGACACCTCCAAGGACCTCAGACACCTTGCAGAGATGGAAGACGAATATTATGTGACCCCCACCAGACTGAGTGCAGTGTACATTGCATCCTATTAAATATAATGGAGATGAGCCATCAAGTCCCACCCAGGATGAGCCCCTTGCTTGTCACCTATAACACTGGCAAATCAATTATTCTACAATACCCTTTTTTGTTGGTTGGGCTGACTCTTGCCTCATGTCTTCACAACGTATGGCTGCATGGTGAGGCTCGGGTGGTTTTTGGTAGAGTGCCGAGCATGTGCTTATCGCTGCGCAGGGAAAGGAGTAGGGACACCAGTGTGGAGCACGCCTTTGGGTCAGACTGAGCAGGATTAGGATATTAGGAACGTTTTCCTAACTTCTTGCTCAATTTATACAGAACCCAAAAGGAAGCTTTGATCCTGTAGTAAGCAGACTGTTGTCTAAAAGAGAATGAAAAATTACATTTTACAGAATAATTTTAATGTGAAAATTTGAATCTCATTTAATACTTCCTCTCGTTAGTATATTGTAAACCATGACTTAAACCCTATTGGTGATTCTCTGAGGCTGCAGTTCTTACTCCTGTTTTTGGCTAAAAGACTTGTTCTTCAAGTGAGGAAAAAGAATTTAAAAGACCTCAAAGCTGTCCCCTACGTAAACTCCCCCACTGAATTCTTCCTGTTGCAGAGGGTTTATTTTCATGAGAAGTTTTTCAACTTGCTCATGACTGTGTGTAAGACACCACTTTGACACAAATATGTTATGTGAAGAGTAACTGAATTAGTATGCTATATTTTCATAAGAGATTTAAACTCAGCTGGGAATAATATGGTTTTGCAGTCTCGGTTTTCATGTTGGTTTCTAGATGGGTATCAGAATTTCAGGAATAACTTTTTTCCAAGCACAGATCTGATTAATGCAATTATGGGTTCATTTTACGTAAAAATGCCAAATCCATCATGACTGAGCAAAAATGAATGTGGCCCAAATATTGTTCAGTTCTGTTTGCAGAGTTATCCTACAGTCCTACAGTTTTCACTTAAGGCAAACAGCCTTCCCTCCCTCTTTCCAAAAGCATAAACAAGTAACCACTCTCGTAAGAGTTTACCACACAAGTAAGACGTAAGGAGCAACTATACATTTTAAATAGAGCTTTTCCATATAAACTATTTTTGAATGCCTAATATTCTGGGTTTCTGGGGAGAATCTGTGGCTTCAACAGCACAGAGGCTGTTGAATGATCTCCTGTCTGTGAGATTACGTCCATAAAGCAGAGCTACGCTTTAACAAGACATGATCTTGCTTTTCAGGCTTTTAACAATTGTAGTTCACTTACTGTGCTATGTGGACTCATGGACTTCTTCATTATCCACTTGAACTTCTCTACATGCGTTGATTTATAGCCTTCCTTTTCTAACTCCTGGGAGTGGAAGAAACAACATAACATTGCTGAAAAAGATTATAATTAGTTTGCTTATTCATTACTGGGTGCATTAATGTAAGCCTACACTTCTGGACAATTTTCTCTAGAAATACAGTCATTTTCTTAAATCCAACAAGATGCCCAGAGCCTGGAGAAGGATCACAGGTCAGCAGGAGAGCACACGGAGAACAGCACAAAGGAATTCCAGGCACTCCAGCCAGTAAATCAGCTTCATCGGGGCCCAAATTAAGTGCCTGTATGCAAATGCACTTGGCATGGGGAATAAACAAGAGGAGTTAGAGATGTGCGCACGCCTTCAGGGCTATGATCTTATCGGCATCACGGACACATGGTGGAATGGCTCCTATGACTGGAGTGTTGGAATGGAAGGCTTTTTAGGAAAGA
>RSEF01000001.1:201627481-201645392 GCA_003993805.1 Himantopus leucocephalus | reverse complement strand
CAGGTCCATGTCTTTCCTATGTTGGGGGCTCCAGAGCTGGAAATGAGGAAATGAGTGGAAACTCGCTTTACAAAATGGTAGGCAATAGACAAATATTGTAGCAAGTGATAACAAGTGTTTTCTTGCAATTTGTTCTTTGCTTTGTAGACTGAAATTTGAAGTATCACAATTTGTAAGAGCATTCTGCCTTCTGATTTATGTTGCAAAGCATGTAATCAGATCTGCTATTTACCAGTGACTACGTGTGCTGAGGAACATACCTGATTCCAGCTGGACATCGCATCCGATTTCTGCAAAGTTGATGCTTCTTCAGTGTAAATATTCTCTTCATATGGTAATGGCCAAGTATTATATTTCTGCTTACATTTGTGGACAAGAAGAAGAAGAATGCTTATCACAAATCTTTATCTGCAGATCCGGAAGTCCACATATCTTGCTAAAAACCAAAATACCTGCTAGCTGAATTTCAGTACTAAACTATAATCCCTGCCTCAGAACAGATGAATTAAGTTCAAGGGCAAGAGGTGGAAAAAATTTGATCATTTCTTATTGTCAAGTTAAAAAAATATGTAACTCTGACCTTGGCACTGAAGTATCATCTCAGTTACTAGATTTAAATATCTCTATGTACATAAAAGCACACATGGAATCACTTCAAACTAATATCAAAGTAAGAGAGCAGCCCAATATTAAACTTCTTGCAGTCATGAAGTTAACCAAATAGTATAAAACCCCAGAAACATCTGCTATAAACTGTAATTGTCTGTTGCTAAAATGCTTCAGGGAAAGTAATGGTGCGGCAGGGTGAAGGGAGTGCTCCCTTTCAAGTAAAGCACCCAAAAGCAATTTCTTCTCTTGTAGACGTCAGAAGCCCTTGCAGATTTGGGATTTTGAGGAATAGAGAAGGCTACTTACACAGTCTTTTCTACACACTTGCCTTCGGTCCCTGTGCACCGCTCTTCATTTCACAGCTCTTCAGTGTGATCATATGCAGCATAACGTTTCCATCTGAATAATTTACAAGCTAAAAGCACTCAAGAAGGATATGACAACATTTGCAAAGATACAGATGCAGAGACTGTTTTCTGTAGGCCATTGCAAGGTACTTCTTTGTTGCAGCATATTTCTGTAGGAAAGTACATCCTCCAATGAATAGCTACTTTGAATATAAACCAGTTGAGCAAAACATGAAATGTATTTTTATGCTTTATTTGTATCTCCAAATCTGAGTTACTATTTGCTTAAATCTTAAGAACATGGGAAAAATAGCGGGCAAAAGGTGTGTAAAATAAGTTCAGATCAAGGAGTCAGCATTCATGACAACTACCAGCAAATGGCAATAGCATTAGAGGGGAACTCATTACCGCAGCCCAAATGATCAGCACAATGCATTCTTACTGGGACAATTAGCACCAACTGAGCTCTTTATTTTTAATGGAAAGAGTTTTAAATACAAGGAGAAAAAAGGCAGAATAGAAAATACGTACTGTTTAAGGAGACATTTTTAATTTTGACGTTTGTAAAGAATACTAATGGTCTGCTTAAGATCATTTCTCTGTAGACTTCTTACTCACCATGGGTCGCGAGTATTACAGCCCTATTAAACAAAATACCATTAGTACTGCTATCAGCTATTATTTTGGAACAGAACATTTTTCCTGGTTTTGAGCATGTTTTTTCAAACAAAGGGAGCATGTTGTATGAAAAGGAAAACAACATACAACTGAGTTTCTGCTACCCAAACCACCCCTTAGTTAAAGTCACATGGAAACAGAGAGGCTTAAGAAATCATTTAAGGGTACAGCACAATTCTTTCCAATTATCATTACAAGAGCTAGGTAGCTGAATAAAAGGCATTTGATGAAGCTGTCGTCCAACTTTACCCACCAGCCTTTGAAAATCCTGACAATACTGTTAATTCGAGGATCTTATTGGGACATAATGTATTAGGTATTTATTCTCTACAGTCAAAGGAAGATGCAAAAACCACTTATTCCATTGGAAAGCAAGCTCCTTGTCCTTGTGCTTACAAGGAAAATCCTGAAGGCATGGTCCAGATTACTTGAGAATGAAATAGATTTTCACATTGAATGATTTGGAAGAAATTATTTTCGATCCAATATTATGGTTTTTGGAAGCTAATGTATGTTGTGGAACAGCGGACACTGTCAATACCAGATTTATTTTTAGCTAAACCCATCATTCTTTGCCAAAAAGAAAATCACCTGAAATGAGTACAGCACAAGAAAACTTTATGGTTTTCCCCTCCCAACAAACAAGATGCAAAAGTGAGTCAAGTAAGCAATGCTGTTACGATAAAAGATAACAGGGAGAAGAAAATGCTTGATGACTGAGGCAATTTAATATAATCCTATCTGTTGCATTTTACTTGCAGCTTATAGTCCACTCTGAAAAAAGCTTGTGACAATTTCTTTCTATCACCCCAGCATAGGCTGGTATTAAAACCACACAGAAGAAAACAGAAAGCTTGTGAAAAATGCTGATTCTAAAATAATCTTCTGCATGCTCTCACTTCAAAACAAATGATACTGATAATTTGATGTCCTGTATCATTTGTTCTACATTTTTTCCAGCCATGTACAAACTTTTCATGATAAGCAGTGATTACTACAATAGTATAGTTTTTATGAAAGAAGAAAAATAAAGATTCTTGCCCATAAAATGCAGATGTGGTGCTACATCTGCACCCTTCATTGATAAGTCTGTAAAAATGCAACAGAAAAAACACATTATTTCCTGTGCAACACTTTCAGATGGTCTCATTTTCAGTAATTCCTCATCATTCCTCTGTAAGACCTGTTTTTCAATGCAAGAAAAGTTTTCAAGGACAAGACTAAACCCAAAAATAACCTCGATTGTTGGAAAAATTAGCTTTGTCTATTGATCCCATCTAAGGAATGATAACCATCTTAATGAGACACACTGGGTTTTTTTTAAAAAAAAGGCTTTTGAATGGTTGTAGAGTATTGATTCCTTTAAGAAGAAGAGCATGTTAATGGGCAGAGGGCTACCCAACAGGGAAACTGAACCTGTAAAAACTCCACTAATAATAACTCACACTTCTTGACTACTTTGCTGTGAGTCTGTGGTTTTCCGGAATTAAAATACCAATTTAAGCCATTCTACTTGTACGTGCAGATAATGGATTGCATGTTTAGGTCTTTTGAAGAGATGCTCTCAGCTGCAGGATCCAGGAGAGGCTTTCAGGCCCCGGTGCCCATCGCAGTCGCATCCTGGTTCCATGCCGGTGTGAGTCCTGTTGCGCCCCAACAAGTCCTGGCCAAAGGCAGCACGGCACCTTACCGCAAGTCCCTGACTTTGACGATGGGGGACCCAGACCTCAGAGTACTCTTCCTCCCTGTGCTATGACTTCAGGAAATGAAGTCCATTTAAAAAGTTACTTACAACTCGCTGTTGTAGGTTATAACCACGGGCCTGGTATTACTCTGTGCATCTGCTGGACTAATAATGGCAGAATTAAAACACAGCCTGCCAGCTTCCCTCCTTCACCACTGCTAACAGGAGTCGTTTTTAGGAACACGAAGGTGCCATTGCAGGATGTGGGACAGAGAAGAGAAATATGGGACGAGTGGTGAAGCACAGATTGCACACACATTTGGATGAGCAGAAAATCTCTCTGACCACTCTGTTTTTTCTCCAGCTGCCAAAGATAGGATCCATCCCAGGGAAAGCAAGAAATTTTTTTTTCCTTTGAAAGTTTATTAACTTATTGCTTTCAAGGATCTGCTGCTGTATTTGTACCATGGAAGATACATATATACCATCTTTTTATCTAAACTTGTACACCCCAGTCACTACTATGAAAAAGGCAGAGAGGCTGAAAAGCAAGCAAAAATACGGATTATAGGTTGCATATAAAAACGTTATTTCTTAACAGACTGAGAAAAACAAATTACCACCCCCCCAAACAACTCCATCCCCGTAGCAGGGATCCTAATGCCAAATGTAAGCCCTGAAGCACATCTTTAGGGACATGATTTTCAGTAGTGCTAAGAAGCCACAAATTCCATTAAGTCAGAGGTATGTAACAGCTTTGAAGATTAAGCTACTTGTATTTAAGTGCTTTAATGGAGATTTAGCAATCTAACTTCATGAAATCAACTTTGAAGTTTTCATTTATGTATGAAGGACGGCAAACACTATCCCATTTTCGGGAAGAGACAAGCCCAGACAGCAAGATGCTGAAGGTATTGCTCGTCCCTTGAGCTGAGAAGATGGGGTGGCCCATGCAGGGCCCTTGCCTGCTCCCGGGTATGGGGCTGCCTGCAGGCAGTGCGCGGCTGTGGGAAGCAAGGGGTCAACCTGGGCCCTCGCTGGGAGAAGAGGCAGGAGAACAGCTCATCGCCAAGGAAAAAGGACACTCAAGATGCCAGTGGCAGCCCTGCATCTCTGAACAGGTTGCAGCCAAGGTGCTCTGTTTCCCTCTACTGGTAAAATTGCAAGGTTTTTTTTTAAAAAAGTTTGTTTTCTGTTGGAGGTTTTCTGCTGGAGGTGTCCCAGTGCCAATGTGTGCTGATTTGTTTGGGAGCCCTACTCGGACCTCTGTCGTTCTTCCCAAATCTCCCCCTCGGCTCAGTCCTTCTTCGCTGAGCTCTGTTGTACAACCATGCCTGTTTAATGCTGTTGACTTCAGTGGGGTTGGGCAGGAATTTAAATTATTAAGAAATATTTCAAGGCGATTTATGGGTATTTGGAAAGGCTTCATTGATTTCTCAGCGTGAAAGCAATACCACAACACTGAAGCTATTCTAGGCAATTTAACAAGTCTTTTAATGAATTGCTGCTATTTGGTTGTGTTCGAGAGCCAGAACAGAGGTTCTGTTGTTGGAAAGTCTCAAGATTACGAGCTGGTAAGAAGATGCGGTAATTGTATGCACTGCAGTGAGTGCACTATCTAGGTATTTTAATTACACAGCTAGACCACATGGCCCGCAGCCGGCTCCAGTTAAGACTTCATGCATGATCCTCTGTTCGCAGTTGCCAGAGAAAACATCAGTGTTCACAGCCATTAGTGGCCTTTAGAAGTATGCAAAATTAATTTGAGAAGGAGCTTGCTGAGCTTTCACAGAGAGCATCTTAAAGAGACATGGGTTTCCCAGCTTACAAACTTCAGTCGTCTTGGAGCCTCTCAGGTTTTTTAATTCCCTTCCACACAACCTCCCCAATACCAGAGGTTTCCCACGTGCTAGCCAAGCAAGTGCAATTTTGATCTGCGGTAGCAGCAGCAGGGGCGACATTTTAAACTCAGAATACATTTGAGTTTTTCCATATGTAATAAGAACAAATGGAGAATTTTAACTTCAGAAAAACTAAGTTATGGCTATATTTACTCAGATACAGAGGTGCCAGTGCTGTTCATCCAACCACTTGTGCTCAGGTACTTCAATTTAATATGACTGATGGATTAATTGAGCTATTGAACATGTCTTGGCACAAAGTATGTTGTAATCAACTTCAAAAGAGCCTTCGGCAAATTAGCGGGTGCCTTGAGCACAACTGTAGCTAATGCCACACAACCTGGTGGGTCTTCCAGTGAGTAGGAATTGAAATGAAATTACAGTTAAAGAAAATTATGGGAGAAGGAGAGGAAATTGAGTGCTCTGGGGGCAAATCAGCCTGCAAATGCCTAACTACCCAATTACAACTTTCTTGATCATTTATGAGCGCGTTTCTGTTACAGCAGCAGTTGGAGTTTTCTAGAGATACATTTATACCTTTTCTGTGCATCCTTAAAAGTTAAAAATGTATCATTGGTTTTAGGTTCTGCTGATCAGACTTTTTTTGTTTTCACATCAATTTGTATTTACTTTAGTTTTCCTTTTTAATTTAATTGGAATCTATATTGTAGCAGTGCAAATTACCAGCCCAGATGAAACAGCAGCTTAATCAAAAAAGGAGAGTTTTTAGCGATGAGCAACGTGTGCTTCCCTGCGTCAGCTCTAACGCTGTCGCAGGAGCCCTGTGGGCAGGGGCTGCGAGGTGCAGGCAGGGGGTGGTGGGGTGGGAAGACTACAGTCTCCATGCGTGCACAGGCATCCTTCGTACCTGGAGTCACCTCCAGAGGTTGTCCCTTGCTGGGCAGGCTGAAGCACGGTTGTCTTGCAGCCCTCATGAAGGATCAGGGTCATATTTGGGCTACCCCCACTTTAGCACCTAATATTTCTAGAAGAAATCTGTTGCAGGACCTCATTGTTCTGATGGTAAGAGCACCAATTTCTGGCCTTGTTCATGGTCAGTTTTGATCTGTTCAGTGATGGCATATATTTAGCATCTTTAAACCGAATAGTTATGTACTGCTGAGGTTAGATGCAGATTAATATTGTCTGCTTGCATTGCCCTCCACACCCCACTTTTTGAATACGCATGTACACCGTAAATGTAGCCAAGAAAACGAGCGCTTCATTGAAGCACTAAATCCAGGCTGTGTTGGAAAGTTGTTAATACTGTATATTAGCCCTGCAAATTCAGTAAATGGTGGAGGAGGAACTTGGTGGAAAATAGCTGCTTAATTCAGCCTAATCTCTGCTGCTGAAGATAATGGGATTCCAGTGACATTACTCTGAGATTAGCTGGAAGACCATGACTGCCTGCAATAACTGTGGGCATAATTTAGCTTTCTTCTGCACTGTTGTTAATGTGCAAGAAAGCGTGAGCTGAGATGGATGAGCCCATCTCTGTTTGATTTGCAGGATAAGCCATTAGAAGGAAAAACAATCATTTCATAGTAAACTGAGCACAATTAACAGGCATTTGGGGACAATAGACATCTTTCCAGAAGCACTTTTGAAAGCAGAACAGGACCACAATGGCAAAATCACACAATTTAGAAATTCTCTAGGGAGCACGGTGTGAGAGAGAATGTATCTTTTTGTTAACCCTCAGTAAATGATGTGAAAGTGGGCAATTTCAGATTTCATTGCAATTTGGAAATGAGAAAGCTGAGTAATGCTGGATCATACATCTCATTACTCACAATTTCTCAATATTCTATAATATATTTTGCTTGGCTGGAAGCCTCCATTTCATACTTATGCCCCACCATGATCTTAATGAACATGAATGTTTTATGCATGGCAGAAGGACTGGTCTCTTCTTGCCTGATTCTGCTCCACTTGGGGGTCAAACGTTCACACAACATGATCAAACCTCATGTAATGAAAGAGGGAAGGGAGACACCAAGGCTTTCCTACTTAACGTGATGTGATCCCAAACAAACGTGATGTGATCCCAAACATATGCGAGTGAAGTGTCCAGAGCTGGAATCCCTGATGAGAAGTGCAAGACAGCAATAACGCTTTGAATACATATGCAGTAGGTTAAAACCTCTCCTCTTTCTGCGTCTTTTTTTCTTTATTGCTTCTGGGGTTTGTTGCGCGGAAATGTAATGCAGATTTCTATTAGATCAGCGAAAAGTTTAACTTGCAATTAAAATTTGTCACAGGTCAGCAAGACTTAGTGGGTGGATATGCTGAGAATCACATGGTCTTGTTCTCAGTTTTGCACTGATTTTCCATGTATCTTGTAGCAGATCTTGGTGTCGCTATTTCTGTGTCTGGAGAAAGGCAGGACTACCTATCCCTGTCTGTAAAGTGCTTGGTGATATTGGGGAGAAAACTGTTAATATTTTCCATTTTTCAATAACAGTAGAACCATGAAATGAAGGAACTTTGTGCCCAAAACTTGAAAGCCTCTTTCACCAATGAAGGCTAAACTCTTATTCTCTTTAATGGTTTGGTGTTGGACCTATACTACTGAATGCCCAACAAAACTTCTATAAAAAGTAGTTGAAGTATGATTCAGCTGTCGACTAAGAAAAAATGTAGGGATCTACATGTGAGACAGGAATCTCAGTTCTTATTACAGTCAATGGAGATTACTTGGTACCATCACCATAGTCTGAGTGGGTCAAATGATCAAATGGAAGTGCCTGCTTGGCTCCACTGGATGTGCTGCCTCAACAGCGGCACCCAGTGCTGTTTGAGATGCCCCAGGCACCCCAGTTGGTGTCTAGCTGCTCCTGCAGAAGGATTTGAGTGCTGTCTAACCTCCGCCAACCCCACACATCTCACACACCCTATGAACCTTCTACTTAGACCACTGAACTGAGCCCAGGAGGTCCATTAACAATGGGGACAAGAGCAGTGCACCATCACTCCCCCTGAAGTCAGTGACAGTTTTAGTGCTGACTGATGCTAAATTCTTACCACCACTGCTGAGAGCAAAGAACTAACACAACCAGCACTCACTGCGGAGAACAGAACCATTGGGAAAGAACCATTAACAAAGAGGTGAGCTACTGTAGTTACCCAAGAGCAGGTCTAACTCATCCCCCCACCGCAGGGATGGCAGGATCACTGGTACCAATGCCACATTGGACAGGCATCAAGAAACTGCAACCTGCCTTTAGTCCCAGGCAGGTTTGCTGGGGGAGTGCTCGGTGCTGCTGTTGGGCTGCTAACGAAAGCGCACGATGGACTTAAGTTCAGGGCAGGTGGCAGATGTACTCCGGTCAATATGTACTCTCGTTTGATGAGCTCATCTTTGATAACTGCAGTCTGGTACATGATCTAATTATTTTTGCACCTTGTAGTCATAGTTTCATTTAGTCCATGTTTCCCTGTTCTGCCAATGAAAATATCACGTAAGAAAGTGGAAAGCTTGCTGAATTCTAGATGCGTAACTTCTGTTTCTTTTCCCTTACTCACAAGACCTATCACCCAGAAGAGATGTGGGTTAATTCAACAGATTGTCCTTGACAAATGCGTTTTATCTGTTACTCATTTTCACACTTAGAAATTGTTCACTTGTTCCACAATTTTTTTTCCAGAAATGGAAGTTAAAAAAACCTATCCTATAATTCACTGGCCCTTTTTTTTCTTCTTTTTATCTTTTAGCAACAAACCAGTATAAATCAGGAGCTACCCTACTGAAATAGATATAAATATTCTGTTATGAAACCTGTGTAAGGTTAGGGGAAGCCAAGGCCATTTTCTTAGGGAACCGGTTGTGCAACCCTATCATAATTACAGATCCTGAAAAAAACCTTCACATGAAAAGCAATTTACTGAGAAAAGCATGATCTGGAATATTTATAAGAAGCAATAATATAAATGAGTTTGCTGTTTAACATGTTGGGAGCAATAAGAAAATGCATAAGCTCAGCTGGCTCCTGTCCTACAGGGGCTTTGAAAGTCCTGGAGTGTTTTTAACAGGATCAGTGTGCGTACAGAGCACTGGAAAAACAAAACACAATTGGACTTTCTTTGCCAGCCATTTTAGACCACATAATTCTCCAGTTAAAAAACTAAATAGTTTTATTCACACAGATTGTACAATGTACCAACAACAAGGCAACTGCTAGAATTACTTTGCGTATATAATGTAAGTTGAGTCTGTGCAAAAATCACAGCTGCATCCCATGGCATTTTTGAGACCAACCCATTCCAAGCCGGTGCGAAGAACAAGAGGCTGTTTTTTTTTCCCCTAACTTGGAGGGATATTCTGTCTTTTCCAATTTCCAGTGATTTGGGGAAAACAGCGCAAATTTCATTACTAGGAAAGCGAGGCCTTTGGGACAAATGGTCCGTTTCCTCCGGTGGCTTGTACAGACCTTTACACAGTGGGTCCTCGCTGCGAGAGGGGCATCTGAGTGTTGCTGGCATCGTAGCGGGGGGCAAAGCCCTGGCCCCCTTCAAGGGGCTTCCCAGTACTCTGCTTGTTTGTAGCAGCCTTCCAGCCATCACTCACTGGGGCATATAAACACATAAAATGCTACAGTCTCCATCTTGGTAGGATCTATCATCAGAGAGATGCTTCTGTGTTAATTTTTCATAAGGGAAGGCTAAGGAAATAACATTCTGGTAGCTCTCGTGTGGGTGAGTCTGCAGCAGTTTGTGTTAACGTATCCCTCCTGGAGAGTTTTCACTACATAGAAGCACGCTGATATCTTTTTGCAGGTGTACCTAAGAGAGGACAGGTTCTTTGCACATTCTGGAAGATTTTGTTTATACTGAATATTAAAAACCATGCTCTTACGTGCTTATCATTGTAAACTCAGCTTTGGGGGGGGAAAAAAAAAAAAGGAACCACAAAGTAAATGTTAGGATATGGAGAAAATGTTGTCACATTTTTTTCAGGCCACAGGAGTTTGTCACCATGGAGACCCTCCTGTTTTCTTCAAGAATGACTCAAATCTTAAGGATGGAGCATATGTGATAGAAGCAAAACAATATCACCAAGAATTCACATTAAACATTTCAGAAAGAGGTTTTTGAGCACCAACCAACGTCCACAGACTGCTCATGCAGCAAAAATATGGTTCCACTTTTTTCCTTAAGCTTTTTTCTTTCTAACATAAAATAACTGAAGGTTTTATTTCTAAAGCTAGCTGGATTTTAAGGAACTTGTGATACATGAGACTGAAGACTGGAGGACTTCAGTATTATGTTGCGGTTTTATACAATGAAGTACTCTTTCTAAGAGCTAGAGTACCCAAGTTTTAAGGACATAATGAAGCTAAAACTCCTTGAAAAGCTTATTTTTAGTGTTAGTTATATACGTACAGTTTTTAACTGAAGGCAACCAAATTGTGCATGAAACGGAGCCGAGAGCAGGACAAGGTGGTTTGTCAGCAAGCCCCCGGCTGCCCACGCAGCGGCTGGAGGCATCAGGCACGGGGAAGCTGAAGTGTGCTCCTCTCGGAAGCACCGGCACCTCCGGAGTCGTGTCCTGATGGCCAACAGCAAAACTGTGATTTCAGGAGCACCTCTGGGAGAGAAGAAAGCCTGGGCATGCTGGTGTTGTTGCACCTCGTATGGCATCTCAGACTGCCGCGCTCCACCCCAGTCACTGCTCAGCCTGCATAAATGTATTTGTAAATGAGCGTGGAAGACATTGCAATGACAACCAAGGAGGCCACAGCAAATTAGTCCGAAAGCGCACAACAGACTTTCTCCCAAACCTGCCTTTCTGCTATGCCGCCCACCTGACTTTCTGCTCTGCGGCCAAGGTAGAGCTGAGCCCTCCCTTTCATTATATTCCCCACCAGTATTGCTGTGATGCCAACCTGGGGCTCGGCTGTCTTACTGCCCGTAATATCACGGGGCAACGAGGTGAGCGCAGGGTAAATGCTGCACAATTCAGGGCAGAAGGGAGCCTGCCATACCTCCCAGGTCAGAACCATTATTCTTTAATCAGACTCCTGAGAGGGAGCAACATCCTTCCCATCAAACGCTGTGGTGTGTTGGTGGGGAGGGAGAGAAAATGCAGCCTCACACCGCGTTAATTAGAGCAGCATTGCAGCTCTAAGAGATGTAAATCTGGTTTTAGACAGCCTAGTAATGAAACAAAACTCCCGCAGCCGTATGACACAAGGTATAGAAGCAGTGCCCACCCACCCGTGCGAACGTACACGCTTCACACCTGATGGGGCTGCTGTCAGCCATTGTAACTGCACGCCAGAAAAGGCATCGCTTGTCCTTCCACAACACGTCAGAAGATAGGATGCAGCATAAAGTCAGAATAAATATCCTGATGCGCTCAGGCTAATCTAACAGAAGCGAAATTGGGTATTTACTCTTAACTGGGATCAGATTTGTCCTGCCGGGCCATGTGGTATTAATCAGCGTGGAGCCGCATTTGGCAAGGATGGCAGTGAGAGCTACTGTCCCAGGTCCAGGAGAAGTCTGGGCAAGTCCACAGTCCATGGAGCCAGGCAGCCTCACAGAGAACAGGAAAGCATAGGGCAGCATTCAAGCGGGACAGGCTTTTCTGCAATGCCTTTACCCCAGGAATATCCAGGATGCAGTCTAGGTGCTGAGACAGGGCACTGCTTGTGCTTTTTCCTTCTTCCTTCCTCAGTTATCCTGACAATAAGTGATGCAAAGGAAAGGTCTGAGGTATTTCCATTATCAGTGAACAAAATAACTGTTTGGAGAAACTAAATTACTTCAACCTCACGGTGTTGCAAACACTCTATTGAGGACAACGCAGGAAACTTGAGCTGAAAACTAGGCAACATTTGTACTTAGCATATGTGGATCTTGGAAAAAATATGAACTAAAAAATCACTGCAGTTAAGCGTTGCACTATGAAATTTATCAAACCAAAGCAATGCTTTCTGTAATTTCAACAGGTCATTTTATGATAGTCAGTAATTAGGCTGTACGGGGCATGGTGAGTGATGCCACTTATATCTCTTTCATGAGTCCAAGATTTTTTTCAGTTCTACCCCCTGNCTTGGACCTGGGTTGAAATACTTGAATAAAAAAAATTATCAACACGATAGTTCTGCTTGACATGTAGTGAAAAAATTTGAGAGAATATAATGTTTTGTTTACTGGAGCTGAAACTTATTACAATTTTTTGTATAAGTTTATTTGCATTGATGATAACATCTGGTCTGTTGCAAGCAGTGCTCTGCACTTTCAGGCAATAAATACGCTGTCTGTACCGATGTCACCTTCAGGAATACTTTGAAATGATTCGTAGGAGCCAGGCTCGAAACTACTTAACCTTCTTGTTCTTACTACCTTTCCTGAAAAACTATTACAGAACTCCTCTCCTCTATGAGCTGGAAGCTGTTCTCTGATTTCCAGCCAGGACTCATCCACAGCCAGTTTCCCATCTTTCATATTTACACTCTGTACTTGTTCCACTTCAGATGTTCCCTGAAGTTGATTTATGGGAATTGTATGCTGTATTCCAGATAATTTCTCAGCGCAGGCCTATAAAAGAGTGTTAGTTTTGGGGGCTATACCTGGGTAATCTCTGATCTTTACCCTATACTGATTGCAAGCAGCACCCTTTGCTCCAAGACCTTTTTGCAGTGTTTTTCTTATTTTGTCATTCAGTTTCTAACTCAGCTTGGTATTTGGCAATGCTCACTTTTCCCCAGTACTTCTTCACCAACAAGAAATGGATTGCTTTGTTAGTCATGTCTGCCTTGCACTCTCAGTAGGCTCTTTCCTTGTTCCTGATATGTTTTAATATGATAATTGTTTATCCAGTTGATGATGGAGACCTTCCCCTTTTGGTTAGAACACAAACTTAGCATAGGTAATGTATATAGTTTTTATACCTTTAGAGTAAAGA
This sequence comes from Himantopus leucocephalus, assembly GCA_003993805.1. Classification (NCBI taxonomy): domain Eukaryota; kingdom Metazoa; phylum Chordata; class Aves; order Charadriiformes; family Recurvirostridae; genus Himantopus; species Himantopus leucocephalus. The sequence goes on along the minus strand of RSEF01000001.1, from coordinate 201,632,258 downwards.
TAATCTCAGCCTTTTTCACAGTCAAGCGTTTTAGTTATTGAAAGTGTTAAGTAACTCTCCTCATTTTATCAAAACTTATCCTTTTGGAATCAGTAAAACTTTTATTCCATAAACCTACTTGTGTTCATACATCCCCCAAAAATTCAGATTAATCAGTTCAAAGTTATTTTCTCTGCCCAGCTATCCTGAAAGGTCCTTCCTACTTTCCAAAACCTGCGTCTGGTAGAAAAAAAATCTGTTGACTAGCACATCTTGGAACATACATACTTGAGCACTGTTAGCATTTTTGCTCCAGACTATAACTAAGAACTTAGAGCTGTAGGAAGGAGTGATTTCAGCTGTCCTGTTCTGGCTTGGAGTAGAATAACAGTGCTTTGTAGCATCAAAAATTAATTAGCTGTAATATCCTATTCCCTTCTAAAACCTGGTGTAATTGCCTGTGTGAATATTTAAATTCTTTCTCAGAAATCTTAAGCAGTTTGGGCTCTATCACTTTGCTCAGCATCTTGCAGAAGGTGCTGGGATTTCAGAGGGACACATATCTAAAATGACTTTGCTGTCGTGCTGCCACTCTTCCAGTTGGGATTGAAGGCACTGCAACGACATCCATTGACTTATTTGCAGGGATCCCCATCTCAGGCCAGTCAGAAATGACCCTACAAAACGAGGGTCTGTTCGGAGGCTGTGGTGTGTCCTGTCCATGGCCTTTAGACACGTGGGGTCTGCCAGGTCTTTGCAGTCTCGGAGCTCATCTGTTTTGTATTCTGCCCAGTGTCATATGCACATGTCACCAGGACTGCCAGCATCCCCACACCACGGCTGTCAATGCCTGGTCATGGCAGTCCCCCAGCTCCCTCCAGGCTGTCTGCAGAGATGAGTTTTGTACCTCTGTTTCTTCACCAGCTTTCTCAGTAACCATAACCATCCTTCTCTGGGTAATCCAGGTCAGCATTCCCAGACTTCTCTGGTAAACAACACTTCCTTCTGGAAACATTCCAGTGCTGTCTGGGAGCTGTTTCTAACTGACTTTAGTAAGGGGAGTGTTTCTTCCCCTCGCTTTTCCCTACCCTGCCTTCGTGCTTGTAGGGTGCTACGATCCACAGCTGTCATCATTCCATCTCCCAATGTCCCACCTCTGGCTGGGGCTTACCAATGCAAGGGCACAGTTTGGTGATCAATCTCGGCTGCTGAAACTGATGTTAGAGTTAGGAACAACGTACTAACATTTCATTCATTCCTGAAAAGTTTCATTTCTATAGAGTTCCTTAGGGCCTGAAGATTTTGAAGTATCCTTCAATGTCTTCTGCTAGCTAACTTCTATTGGAATTCCTGACATGGATGACATTCATTTGCAAGCTGAAGCACATGAACCACAGGAGCTAGAGCAGGAGCTTGGTGTATGAGCAGGGGTGAGTGATCAGAGTGAAGGCAGGAGAACTGGCCTGGGGACAGAAGCAGTGAGGTCCACACGTGGGCAGGCTGGGGTGGAAACTTTAACTGCTGGGGCAGAGGCAGTAGGGTTGAGAAATGCAGATCAACAGAAGAGAAAGGCTGATTTCTGTGGACTGAAGCTGCTGGATCGCGGTTGCCACTAAAACCTTCCAAGCAAAAGGGGTGTCCATGGGATCTAGACAGCCTTAGGATGGGGAAATGCAGGCACAGACACATCAGAGGTTGTCTTCCTCTTCTCACACTGTGTCTCCAGAGGTTCCAAGGGAGCACCCAGCACCCACAGCTCGGCTGCACCTGGCTGGCTTGAAAGACAGACTAACGGTTTGGAGGTTTTTTCTATTACTAGACAGGCAAATGGGGCTGAGGGAGGGGAAGCAGAAGCTCCATGGGTTGCTTTAGACTGGAGAAGTGCCAGGGAGGCCAGGGCACTGACAATTAGGAGATCCCTGGCAGTTTGCAGAACCTGAGCTGGTAGACTGCTCTGGGGTGACAGAATGGTATAAGGCCCTAAGTTTCTGCCCTCCAGCTGCTGGGGAACCTGAGCCACGTGTTTCACAGCACGGCATCTGTGAGCAGGACAGCACTGGCTTGGGAAACGCCTGCCTGGTTCCCTTCCTTTTCCAGATTCCATCTCTGTGTCCAGCACCTCAACCCAACAATGACCAGACTGCCCCAAAGGTAGTGTCACTTACAGCTGTGGCTCATGCATGGCCAGTCTCCCAAGGAGCCCGTGGTGGTGGTATGTCACAGGCACGACCACCCACTCCCTGTAAGCACTGATTGTAGGACAAGCTGCAGGCTTGCTTTCCATCACCATGGCTCTCCGTTCCTTGGGTAGGCGGCAGTGACAGCTGTGCCTGTGTGAATCATCCTCTGTGGGCATTAACAAGACTCTGCAGGCCTGGTGGCACTTGCTAGCTCTGGCAGAACGGCAGTCCTGGTGAAGAAGACCCCAAGGGTGGGGAGTCCAGACGAGAAGTAAGGGTGTCTGCAGAGCCTGCTGCCATCCAGAGAAGGGGCTGACAGGGGCATCCTGCACGCAGAGCTGCAGGAGAGCCTGTGGCGAAGGCTGGGTGTGTGGTCAGCGTGGTTGCTCTCGGATAGGATGGATGTAGCCACAGGTAACGTGGCTCAACAGGTACCCAGAAGTGGCTGTGTGCTAGGTGATGGGCAAGGCGTGAAATACTGACCGTGTTCAACACACAGACCGCTTACAGGCAGGATTACATTGTCTTAAAGATCTGCTGATAAGCAAACTGAACGCTCGGGGGGGTAGCTGTCAGAGGAAAAACACAAGGTACCATTAGGAGAAAAGAGTGAACTGGTTCATCAGTGTAGTGAGAGTCTCTTTCAGTGACTTATTTTCATACCACGCACAGGCTTTAAAAAATTCAGGAGAATTAAACCAGCATTTGAAGCTGCCCTCTTGAGACTTTATTTGAATGTAATATATTTCAATCACTGTGTATTCAAAATTCCCATGCTAATATACAATCTGCAGAGACTTGTAATGTGTGTTGGTTGAAATCTGAGCAAAATTAATATAATCGTTTCATTTTTTAAAAAAAAAAAAAAAGAGAAATAATCTACTTGGCTGCAAGTGCCTCAAGGAATGTTAAGCAGAAAAGAGACAGAACAACCGGGGAGTGATTTTGAAAGCAGCTCTTACAGGCCAATTGCTCAGAGCCAGTGCCAGGAAATAAGGGAAACCTTCTTTTATTAAACATGATTGCTGTGACCTTCTCTGGTTAACCTACAGAAGGAAAAATGAGCTATGCGCTGTGTATGATTTGTTGTTATTACAGCTGGGCTGTTTTTCAGTGAACCTGTAGAAGCTGGAATGTTTATTTTGATTTATTTTTGCTTTGTTTTTGCTCAAAAGAGCAAAACTAAATGAAACCTCTTCTAGAACTGCACACGTGTACCCGTTTCTCTTTGAGAACCGTGGCCGCGACCCCTGCTCTCACCTCCTTTCTCTCTGCGAATATCACAGCCGTGCATGTCCCTATCTCCCTCCTTCCCTGTGTAGAGGCTCTGCCATGGATATTGAGCGTTGTCCTCCTCCCAGTGCAGAGACCACAGCTGTACCTGACCCCTGCGTGAGGGCTGATAGGGTAAGCTTTCTCTTATCTACCTTCTTCTGAGGCGAGCACCACTAACACTCCCCTGGGGACTGCATAAATGAGATGGAGAGCAGCAATTTGATGTATTTATGTGCAGCAGAGTCAAGAGGGGCCCATTGTGCCTGGGATAAACACAAGCAGAGCTCCAGAGAGCTCCCGCTATGGGGGCACCACAGGGACAAAACACAGACCAGCGGTAAGGCCGGAGGGACAAGGACAGGGCAGTCATGTGTGTGCTTGTGTATTCTTGTCAGCCTCGGAGGTGTTTTGCAGAGGTACGGTAATGTATGCAGCATAATCAGGAGCGTAAGAAAATCCCCACAGAAACCAGACACAGTGAGCTAATTGTGGATTAGGTCATTTTCTATGTGCCTTCCAAGATGACTGCATATACCTAATTAAGATGCCTAATATATTTTGTTTAGCCCAAATGGTGATGGAGGAGGAAGGTTATTAGTCTGGTGTCTGGGGTATTGGCAGGTCTGATTTTTACGTGGATCGGAATTCAGCAGGCTTTCAGTTCCCGAGGAATAAAGTCACCGACAAGACTTAATCACACCATTACTTTAAGGAACAGTCAAATCACTAAAAACACTTTCTAAAATCATAAGATTCCACTGATTCATCTTTCTGTGTCATTTCTTGGCCTCAGTTCTCACTTCAGGAAAACTATGTATTTGACTTATATTGAAAACAAGGTTACTTAAAGTGTATAACAATAACAGAATGGTTGAGTTTGGAAGGCACCTGGAGATTATCTAGTCCAACCACCTGCTCAAGCAAGGCCACCTTAAAGCTGGTTACCCAGGACCACGTCTAGCTGTGTTTTGAATATCTCCAGGGATGGAGACTCTACAGCCCCTCTAAGCAACCTGTTCCAGTGTTTGATCACTTGCTTGTAGAGTAAAAAAATGTATTATTTCTTGTGTTTAAACAGAATTTCCTGTATTTCCATTTGTGCCCATTGCCTCTGACCTTCCATTGGGCATCAGTAAGAAAAGCCTTGCTCTGTCTTCTTTAGTCTCTCCCAACATCAAGTATTTATACAGATTGATAAGATCCCCCCAAGCTTTCCCTTCTCTGAGCTGAACAGTCCGTCAGCTTTTCCTCATACGTCAGGTGCTCCAGTCCCTTAAGTATCTTCATGGTCCTTTGAGGGACTCTCTTCAGTTTGTCCATGTCTCTCGTACTGGGGATCCCAG
>RSEF01000001.1:201570923-201627381 GCA_003993805.1 Himantopus leucocephalus | reverse complement strand
AGCAGAGTAGAGGGGCAGAACCACCTCCCTCGACCTGCTGGCCGCACTTCTTTCGATGCAGCCCAGGATATGGTTCGCCTTGTGGGCTGCGAGCTCACACTGCTGGATCATGTTGAGTTTCTCATCAACTGACACCGTCAAATACTTCTCCTCAGGGCTGCTCTCAATCCATTCTCCACCCTGCCTGTATTTGTGCATGGGATTGCCCCAGCCCATGTGCAGGACCTTGCACTTTGCCTTGTTGAACTTCATGTGGTTCGCAAGGGCCCACCTCTCAAGCCTGTCCAGGTGCCTCTGGATGGCATCACTCTCCTCCTTTGTGTCGATCGCTCCACACAGCTTAGTGTTGTTGGCAAACTTGCTGAGGGTGCACTCCATCCAAACATCCATGTCACCAGCAAAGATGTTAAACAGCACTGGTCCCAGTACCAACCCCTTGAGGAACACCACTTGTCACTGCTTGCCACTTGGACATGGAGCCTTTGACTGCAACTCTTGGAGTGCGACCGTCCAGCCAGTTCCTTATCCACCAAGTGGTCCATTGGCCAATCCATGTCTCTCCAAGTTGGAGACCAGAATGTCATGCGGAACAGTGTCAAATGCTTTGCACAAGTCCGGGTAGATGACATTTGTTGCTCTCCCCTTATCCACCAACATTGTAACGCTGTTGTATAAGGCCACCAACTTTGTCAGGCACGATTTGCCCTTGATGAAGCCATGTTGGCTGTCACCAATCAGCTCTTTATTTTCCACGTGCCTTAGCACTGTTTCCTGGAGGATTTACTCCATGATATTACCAGGCACCGAGGTGAGACTGACTGGCCTGTAGTTCCTTGGGTCTTCTTTTTTACCCTTTTTAAAAATCGGGGTTATATTTCCCCTTTTCCAGCCAGTGGGAACTTCACTGGACTGCCACGACTTCTCAAATATGATGGACAGTGTCTTGGCTACTTCCCCCACCAGTTCCCTCAGGACCCGCGGATGAATCTTGTCAGGTCCCATGGACTTGTGCACATTCAGGTTCCTCAGCTGGTCTAGAGTTTTTCGAAGTTTCTTGGAGGGAAAAGCCTGTGACTGTCTGTGAATGGCCAAATGCCTTTACAGGACAAGTGGCAAAGAGCCAGGAGAAGTGAGTGGTGCCTACAGTGTTTGACCAAAAAGACTACCTATGCGCACCTTGTTCCAAGTGCGGCTTCGCAAACAGGGTGGAGGTAGTGTGTAAATAAATGAGTTGCATAAAACACGCAGAGTTCAGGTATGAAAACCCAGTGACGCTGAATGTCAGCTGCCATGCAGCCAGTGAGGCTGCAGTGTTTGCTGTCTCTCGTAGGACTCAGCTGTGTTTTCGGGGGCATTTGTAGTCTCATTTAAGCCATCCTGTCCCCAAGAATGCAATGGAGAGTGCAGCCAGTGGAGGCTCATTGTGTTTAACGTCTGCTTGCTCTGTTATGGGGACATTTCTGGTGCCCTTCTGACCACAGGCTCATCAGTGAGGTCCGAGACATCCCAGGAAAACTATGTGCCTTGATGAGAACAAAAATCGTAGCTGTAGTGCCATTAGCAATAGGGCTGCTGCCATCTGTTGGTTGGAATCTCGTGGGGAGCTGGGAAAATCCTTGAATGGATGATGCCACCTAAGGTGTGGATCTTCTGAGAAAGGGTAGTTTGATTTTAATGGCAAGTGTGATGTGATCATGTTTGAGAAATTGGAAAGGGGGGGACAAAATGATTTGTCTGTGTTACTATATTACATACTTGCTGCCGTGTGTATCAGTTTAAGTCCTTCGCTGAAGTACTGGCCAAAGTTTTAACTTTTCAGGCTGTGGGTCTACAGATATTGCTCTTTGCCACAGCGCCAGCTCCAGCAGTTTTTGCTGCTAATTGCTCATGGCCACACCGCAGCTGTGCTTTTATTAACCAACGTTTCTGTGACAGCACCATAGACTAAACAAGGAAACTGATATGGACTAGGAATAAAACCTCCCCTCTCTTTTTTTTTTTCCGAGATTATTCAAAAGCTGCATACGTTTCCAGGACCCATCTGTATGTCCTCCCACAAACACAGCATAGATGAGGGAGGAGGGCACCCACCAGAGCTGTTGAAAGCTGCCCTGCTGCCGCGAGAAATTCCTGCCTGTGTTGCCAGGGCTTGCAGCGGAACAGAAATATGTGGCCATTACCCAAGTTTGTAAAAGTTTGGGACCAACCTATAAAATGGCTGTTCCATAGGTCTCTCCTAAGGCTGTAACTATCCAGATTTCTGCCTCTCTTCCTCCCAAGCCCAGAGCAGCTCAGGATTCACATTCACGGCCCGAAGCTCTGCCCTATTCTCTGGCTGAGAGTCACAGCTACAAACTAACTGTTAAAATTAAATCCTACAGACTGAGCAGCCCTGAGAGATGATAAATGTTCATCCTTTGGCTTTCTTCACAGATCACTTAAACAAATCTACATGCACCAAACGTTCCCAGAGTGAAGGGTTCCACAGTAAGTAAAATGGAACCTGCAGCCTCCCATGTCCCAAATGATCTGTGTATTAGGTGTTAACGCATGCATTAAACATCCCCAGCTGTACAACAATGCCTTGTTGTGTTCATCCGGCTCTCTCCACGCTCACCTTCCTTCTCCTCTCCATGCTCTTCCAGGCTCCAGTTTTGGAGAGCAGCTGCATGCAACCTGCCTGGTAGCTCACCCCCAACAAAATTTCTTACAAATAGCTACTGAGCATATTGAAAAGGCATGATACATACTTTGGGATGTTTCTGGGCCCTTTCAGTGGAAATGGGCGTGGACAGAAGCACCAAAATTTCTAGCCAAAAAACATCTCTCCGATAAGGTTGCCAACTTTTGGGTTTGACCTAGAGCTTGTGGGGGGATGGCAGTTTCCCGATTTCTTTCCATGTGGGTTGAATGGAAAGTGAAGCCCCCAAACCTCTCCCTCTTCCTCATATGTGATCTGATGGTTGTTGCTCCCCACACTGCTCCAGTCACACTGCAGCCAAAGGTCAAGTTTCTTCTGCAGTGTGACCTTGCTGGTAGGTTATTGTGCTAGTGTTTCCCACTAACCTCCAATGGCCGCAGCGTATTTTGACATTTTAGGAAGTTCATTTCAATTTTTGTGTAATCTTCGCAGAACTAGTGAAAACCAGATGGAGGAGAGCCAATTTCCCCCAGTAATTTAGAACTCCAGCTGAACTCTTCAAATTGTAGGAAATACTGAAGAGAGACTCATATGCTGGAAGCCTGCCTGTGGCTTTCAGCAGAGATTTAAAGGAGAATTAACTGGCTAGGTTAAACACCGCCTTACTCATTCTTGTAAATCACAGCTCTTAATTCTTATTTTGCTTTTTGTGCAAGAATTACAGGCTGAGGATGTGTTCTTGTAATAAACCAAATAGGTAGTACCTACAAGGCTTATCTTAAAATTGTTGATGAATATAGACTAGAGAGATGAACACAATGCTTATGACAACAGTGATAAATAAAAGAAGAGATATTGGACCCTGATCATCCTTGACTGATCCACTGCTCAGTTTCCAGCTCATTCCTTCATTCAGTTTTGCATGTGGTCCCTCTAACTCTTTCCAAGACGAAGCCCAGGTACGGCTCTGAGCAGGGCTCGCTACCCATTACGTGAAGAAGAGCTTTTATCTGCCTTAAACTAATCTACTATTAGTTTGATCATGCTCATTCTAGTGTGTGGGATATGGTGAATAACCGTTCTGCATTCACTTCATCCACTGCCTTCAAGACTTTGCAAATGTCAGTCGTAACCTCCAGCCTCCTCCTCTCCAAAGCCTTTTTGGTCTCTCCTTACAAGTTGTTTCATTACCTCGATCACTTTAGTTGTCTGTCTCTGGCCTTTCTCTAACTCCATCACATCCTGGAGAGGACATAGCTTAGCATCAGTGGGAATGTCTTTCGTGGGGGTTATGCAGTGCAATTCCCTAACTCCGCACACGGTAGCCCCGTGCGAAGCGCGCTCCAGCCTCTCAGTCCCACAGGTCACCTCATCAGAGGAGAGTTTGGCTGTTCTTACCGTGCTGCCCCGACCACATCTTACTGCACAGGTCTCCAGGGACCAGCAGGGACCCTAGACAGAAAGTCCTTCTAGTTACATGAAAATTTATGATGAACATAGGTGAGTTGATCCCCCTTCACCCCAGTGAAGTGACCCACAAAGGCACCTAATGGTGTAAAGAATAGATTGACATTTTTACGATGCCACTGCCCTTCTAAGAGGGCAGATGAGCACAAGGCAGTGGCTGTGGTGTCTGGGTGCTCTTTGAGGGATGCTGCCCAGGTGCCTTCGCTAAGGGCTGTGCAGCAGCGGAGCAGCCGTGCTCTGGCTGCAGGTTGGTGGGGACGGCTGCCTGGTTCGTGAGCAGAGGACAGGTTTGGCTGCTAAGGGCAGAGGCTCTCCAGGGCATTTCACAAGGTAATAGCAAAAATAAAATCCAACAGGCCAGAGAAATTAAAAAAACCCCCAACCTTCCTAGGGCCAGGAGCGCTAAAGATTTTCTGGCAAATAGCATGACTAATGTCTTTCTTGAAACTCCTGGCCCCCCTCCAGCGGCTGGCTACCTACTGTCACCGCTTGACAGCCCTGCCGTGGCTGTGGGGGAGCGGCTGCTCCCCAGTGCCCCTCAGCGAAAGCCAGGGGCAAGTGAAGCTCCTGCCAGCCAGCAGAATCCAAATGTGAAATTTTGAGGAGTCCTCGGGGCTCCTCTCAGACCTACACAGAGGGTGCATGGGCAAAACATGCATAGGAAGCCGCTGGCCTGGACCCCCGCAAACGTGCCAGTGCGAGCCCATGCCAAGGAGGTCTCCTGAGGACTGGACATAAAGCACAGTGTGTGGTTGGGGTGCTGGGAAGGGGAAAGCGTGTGGCCAAATCTGACTTGCTGCCTCCACAGCCCCTCGCTTGGGGTGGAATTCCAGCAGAATCACATCCTGTGTGTTTGTAGAAGGCTTCCTATGGCCCTTGCTGCAAGGCTTGGACCTGATGGAGAAAAGAAAAAAGTGGTTAGGAAGAAATAGTAATGAGTTCTTACATATTGTTTTTGTTTGACTCAACCCATGAGAGTTTGGGTTTTACAATTGCGTGGTGCAAAATATGCTCATCCTTAGAATAAACATAGAAAAAGCGATGCTTACCTACCTGCTTTACTATTGGAACTTGCTGGTGTTGTGCCAAAGGTCTTCAGGTGGACAAAACCAAATTAGTGTCACTAAGAAATATCTCTTGCACATAATCTGTGACCCTTGCACAGGGTCAGAGCTGAGGCACGAGGTGATGGGCCCGAAGCCAGTGTCTTTAATTGCTATTGTGTCCCAACGCAACCGTGAAATTAAGTTGATTGACATAAAAGTGAGCCCAATTTTCAGTAACGAGGTCAGGTGGGCTCAGGTCCATGTTGGCTATACCCAGTCTTTGCCGTGGGATTCAGTAACAGCAGCAGATCTTCCCTGTCCTATTTGCTGCAGCTCCATTGGCTTTAGCTCACCGCAGCACCCAGCCGGCGTACAACGGAAAGGGAAACAAGTGCAGAGAAAACACAGGCTTTTGGATCTTCTGTGTCTTCTGAGTAACATGTCTGTTTACGTAGGAGTCAGTCTGCTCCTGGGCAGCTTTCGCCTTGCTTGGTCTCCCCAGCACGTTCCCCAAGGAGAATTCCTGTGGATTGCAAACCACATTCTCTAAATTGGAAGAGAGATTTTATATAACTCGAGAGAAGAGTGAAGACAGAGAGAGTGGACAAAGCTGCACGAGGGACTGACAGTGGGGGAAATTAAAACGGGGCCAGATAGGGCTGCAGTAGTGATGAGGGGCAGCAGAGTCCCGCCGACATGATGCACAGCACGTGCCACACCAGGCAGCAGTAACGGGGAGTGCAACAGCCCCGTTAGCCTCCCATGTCCTCTCTCCCATAAATCTGCCTCCAGTTGACGAAAGGCGATGTGCTCATCTATTCCCAGTGCTGAGGCTGCCTGTCCTTTTATAAATCTAACCTGGTATCTATTTTCCTGTCCTTGACTCTAAGTAGTTGTGCAACTTTTAGGCACACCAAGGATGACATGGGAGAAGTGTACATTTCCAAGAAGCAAATATATTGCTAAATGCTACTCTTTCTGTTTTCTTTATCCCTCACTTTCTTAGATGCTTAATACATACCTGCCAACACCAGGTCCCATGAGAGCTCAGCGCTGCAATAGCTCTCTCTGATTTCTCATTCTTCACCTTCCTAGAAGGACCTTCTGAAGGTATTTCTAGATGTTAACCAACAGTTTCTCTGCAGGGTTGGAGTTTGTTGTTGAGAGTCACTGCTCTTCTTTCAGAGTGTTCCTTCAGCGGGACAACATGGTTTGCTATAGCTCTGCTGTATCTCAGCATCCACTCAGGGCAATCAGATGCAATTTAGGACAGCTCCATCATTTTGTGGTGGGTTTCTTCTGCCTTGTGCTGACTCGCTTCTCGTAACCCTTTGTGCATGTGTATTTGTGTGTGTGAGTCATCTCCAATATAGTGATATACACCTATACACATAGAATAGATGTATTTCTGGTGAATGACAGGGCTGATAATTACATAAATAAAAGAGTACAGATAATGGAAATAAAATCAATGTACCCGCGCAGGAAATAAGCGAGTCACTGATATGAAATGCACATTATACTACTGACAGGTGTTTTAATATAGCTTGTGAATAAGGGATTTATTTATAAGGAAAAAGCTAAGACAAAACCTCAGAGTCTAATTATTTATCCAGCTATGCAATTATTAGTTATAAATCTCTAAAATGGCTGAGAAAGTGTTTGGGGAAATGCCAAGTCTGGCTCTGTGTGAAATGCTATTGCTAGGAACTGCGTTATTCCTGCCGATATATTATGGCCAAAGACACCAGAGAATTTCCATTTTCTGGGAGCTCTGCCTTTTTGCAGCAAGAAATGTGCTTTCAGCGACGGCTTTAATATCACGTTACAGGCTCCGGCCACACAGGGGAGGATGAATGGAAGTAGTTGGGCCTTTCTGGATTAAATGTCTATTATATAGTTGCCAGGGACAACAGGGGACTGGGTTTAATGACCCAGGTGGTCCCTTCATATTCTGTACTCATATCCTCTGCTATTCAAACGGTTCCTTGGGGATCTGCCTGATCAAATATGAACCGCAGTAAATCCTGAGACCTGTTGGAAGAGCACTGGCCTAAGTGATATAATATGTGCTGAGGCAGAAAAGGAGCGTGTGAGTCAGCCAGGCTCAGCTTATCCTCTCCCGGCCCCGAGGCTACAATTTTTGAGACACGGGATGGTGACAGCTCCTCAGGAGCAGGGGCACAGCTCCGCTTCCCTCCCAGCCACTGCACAGACATGTCCTTTGCTAGAAGCTGGCACTGGCTCTGTTTCAGTGCCCTCTGCACCTTCAGTCCAAGGCACACCTAATCCTGGAAGGCTCCTGTACCCAAAACCTCAGTGTCACTGGACATTTGCCAATGGTAAAGAACTAAACTCCATAATGTAATCAGTAGGGTCTTCTGGCATAACGAGCAGGGTATCAGTGCAAAAACTTTGGATATATGCCATAATTTAACTTTACCCACATAGGTGGTGAATATAAAGAATGAGTTATATACCCCTGTATAGTTTCCACAGGGCTATACCACAATTGTACACTTACGGTAGGGATACCTTTAGCATACCTCCCACAAATTTCTACTGCACTTTATAATGAAAGACCAAGCAACTGGACCAGTAATGAACTTTAGATCCCTTGTTAGTGCAAAACATATTACATTAGTGAAGCATAGGAAAAAGCCAATTAGCATTTGCCATCTGGGTTGGAAAACTCCAGACAGCAACAGTAAAGAACACTGTCATGTTAGGAATGAAGCTTTTATGAAATCTTGTCCAATTGATACTTGCCAAGGCCCATCGCAGACTGGTTTGAACTAGGTTTCGGAAGCTGTCCACATTATAGATGCTTCCTGGGATGCGTAGCCTTCCTAGGCTTGCTGCACCTCCACTATAAAAGGAAGAGCTGCAACACAGGCTGCGCTGAAGAAATGATTGCTGCATCACTCTCTGTGCTGTCTCAGCCCAGAAGGGAGGGAGGGAAGCATTAAGGATCCTGGAAATGTTGACCTGAGCCACGCTTCTGCAGCCGCTGGCACTGTATTTGTACTGGCTTTTCTGGAGGCGCACACCTGATGAGGGTCTGCTCTGAGCCTGCATTCGGTGGCATTTTTGCTGAAGACGGCTGAGTGTGAGATGCAGTAGTTGCAACAGTGCAGTTTTCAGGTGTGTTGGATGGCGCTGCAGGGTGCATGCACCCTGTCTTTCATGCCTTCTGTGTGGCTCCTTCCAGGGTTGCTCCTGCCATACTTGTATGGAAAAAACCTGGGTGAAGGTAGCACATCAGTCCCAGGATGCCAATCCTTCCATAAATGAGGGCCTCATCCTGTGCCGAGTCTCTCGTGCAAGCTGTAGCGGGTCCAGCGGCATGGGTTGGCAGTGCCACCAGTCCTGCGAGTGGCAGTTCAGCAGTTCAAACAAAGCTTGGCTTCCTACTCACTCCAGACCCCACATCACACAATAGGCTCAGAGCAGAGTGGCTTCCACTGGCTGTGTTGCTAAATTTCTCATTGCCAACAAAGATTCGTAGTGGCAGCACCATGTCCCATGGGCTCTAGGTCCAGGCAAAGTGTGCTGAGCACCAGCAGTGACATGCAGCAGCAGTGGAGGGACCTCAGGATGGGAGAGGTGGCGGCGTTTGTCTGTGTGGGATCACCTTTCCGTGGCATGGAGGATGGAATGATGAGAGGGGACAGTTGCTGGGAGATGGCAAAGTGACTCAGAACATGGCAAGCTGCATCCACGAGCTTTTGCCCTGTGCTGCTTTCACGTGACAGGAGGTCATGGCAGGTTTTGCTTGTGTGAGCTTCCCCAGATGGATTGAGGATGCCAGTGTGTTGCCGGTTGGGTTGCTTGCTTGGTGGGGCATCACGGGCCCCAGGACCTGTCTCCTCACCCAAGCCACGAGGAGACTGTTCACACCCACCTCGATGCTGTTACTGCCCTTGGGGCTGCGGCTGTGCGGAGCTCCTGCACAAGGACCACACCGTGCCCTGTGCCAGTGGAGAGGTCCTTTCCCCTGCAAAACGTGAGCTACTTTGCTACTGCAAGCCCTGGAACAAGTTGGTGCCTTGATGTTTGTGTGTGACTGATGGTCATCTCCTGATGGAGGGTGAGAACAAGCCCTGCCCAGCTATGGTCTTGAGGGCTTGTGGACTAATCTTTCTTTCATTTACAGTGCTGAATTTTTCATGCTATACTAATAAAACCCACTTGTACCATCCCGTAGTCATTTCCTGAATCATTTGACAAAGGAACAGATTTGGCAGGGTGTCTCTTAATTGATTTGCAGCATGCATCACCGCTCTGTTCCCCTCGCCTTGGTGGAGAGCCATGGTGCGCTTTGCAAAATTAGCTAGGAGCAGAAATTCATCAAAATGTAAGATCAGCTGTAGTGAGTCAAACCAAAAATCCTTGTCGACATAATCCTGCCTCTGATGGTGGCTGAGAGCAGATCCCTGTGAACGGCTGTAAGCACAGTGCAAACGCAGCGGTACTCCCCAAGCTTCCTATGATTTCTGGCAGCATTTAAAAGCAGCATTTTAACCTGCACAGGATAACACCACTGATCTCAAGTCCAACACCGTAACTACCCAGGCACCATCCAAGTGCAACCTTAGCTACGCCGAGCCGAACACAACTCACAGCCACCGGCAGAGGCTGCACCCTTCGCTTCCCACCCTGCAATTAATCTCGCAGCAGCTCTGGCTTCTCAGACTCTTTCTGCAGACCTCTGTAACCCACAGAAATGGGTGGTCTGCTGCCATTTGAGGGGGTGGAGTGGCTCAGGGACAGATCTGCTGGGTGCTGTAGCTGAAGCAAAGGTGGGGATGATACACCGGGACCAGAACTGGGAAAGCAAGAGTTGGGAGAAGCACAGGGAGTTATCAACCATCTCCTTCCAGTGCTTGCAAGCTATCAAATGTGCTCAGTGGTGTGCGAAACCGCAGCCTTGCCATGTGATGTGCTACCTCAGGTCTCGACCTTCGCTCGCCACTCATTATTTACATGGTGGCAGCACCTGGGAGACCCGACCAGATCGCCTCATACCCACTCTGTGGTGCAAAAAGGTTAACCGGGGGCAGCCCCCTGCGCGTCACGCAGCTTGTCAGCAGGTCCAGACTGCCCATGGCCACGCAGACGAGCGTTTCCATGTCCTACAGCGAGCAAACACCCAGTACATCGCACTCCACGCCTGGTGAGTGCTGGGAAGGCAGCCCTGGTGGGGTCCCGCTGTTTCAAATTAGGATGTCGAACGCGCTGCCGGCTGGCAGCTCCTCAGACCACACAGCACTGGGGGGGGGGAAACAGAATATGTTGCAGGGGATCTGGGGGTGCAGAGGGAGGGGAGGCGAGGGGAGATCCAGCCCTCCGGAGCAGCCCACCACGGGGTGAGAGGTGGTGCAGGACACTCAACACCACGGAGGCCAGGGCAGCCTCTTGCAGACACGTTTTACAGCAANGGAGCAGCCCACCACAGGGTGAGAGGTGGTGCAGGACACTCAACACCGCGGAGGCCAGGGCAGCCTCTTGCTGACACGTTTTACAGCAAAATACTGTACCACTGAGGTGCAAATGTGGTAAGCCTTGAGCTTCGGGATTGCAGCATCTGAGAAATGCCGGGGTCCGGGGGGTGCGTCCAGTCCCACGGGGAAGCGGGTGGCTCCGGTGGGATGGGGACTTGCTGGCACCTCATGGGAGCAAACAGCCCACTGGCCCAGGGCACCTCGCTGGGGAGACTGGGCTGTGAAAGGGTCGGGCTGTGTCACTGTTTATCTTTCTGCTTTTCATTTCTCCCTTTTCATAAAAGACTGTTTCCAGGGCAGTGTAGCATGTGTGTGAACGGGAAAAGTTCAGCTCACTTTTGCCAGAGCTGATGTTTTATTAGCAATCTCTTNGTGTGTGCGAATGGGAAAAGTTCAGCTCACTTTTGCCAGAGAGCTGGAGCTGATGTTTTATTAGCAACCTCTTTAAATTTGAGCTGAGTCTGCGCTGCTGCCAGTGAAGCCCTGTCAGAAGGGTTACATCCTCCTACTTCAGCCCAAAGAAAGAATAGAATTACCAACTTAAGCCCATTTTTGGGAAATGAAAGTACTTTTCTGAACTACAGCAGCCCAGGTATTAAACCAACAGGGGGTGGGACAAGAAGTGACTGGCAGAGGTTTTGGTGCCCATAACATGCCTGGACAGAGTTTCCTGCTGCTATTTTCCATGTGTGAGCCATGCCACCACTAGTATGCCATGGGTAGGGTCTGGGCTGTCAGAGATCTGCAGCAGAGGTTGCAAGCTCGGCAGAATCCAGGTGCAGTCATGTTTTCTGCGCTGCAACGGGATGCCGTGTCAGTCCTAGGGACGGTGTGAGGTGAGAGACGGGGGTTTGGCCTCCGGGTGACTCTGCAATGACTCGGTGTGAATTAGGGGAAGGAAACCTTGCCCAGGTAGCTGTGCCTCAAGGCTAATACATCAGCACAGCTTTTACACCGCGCAGAGGGGAAGCCCGGTGAGCTCCACAGATATTTCTATTGGGGTCCCCACCTGCGGCAATGGGGATCAGGGAGCTGGGTTAAAAACAGGACAATTAAGAGGGGAGAAAAAAAAAAGGTTGTTTTCATCCAGGTCAGCTCCCTGCACTGGCTCACCAGGCAGCTCTGCCGACAGGCATATTGGCCGGACAGAGGGATGTGGAGGGGACAACAAACACGGAGAGGGATGAACGAGTGGGGCTGGTGGCACTGAAGGGGATGCTTGGGAAGCCTGATGGGAGCAGGGAGAGGGGGCACAGGGGATTTGGGGAATGAGGTCAGAGCTGGGTTGAGCAGTGGGGTTACGCCATGAAAACTATTATTTTCTGCTCTTCAGCAGTGCCTCTGCTGAAGGCATGTGGAGCGAGACGCGCTCCAAGAAACCACAGTATTGTTAAACATAGCTCCGGACTCAGCTGTAACTTAAACTCTGCTACATGACAGCCTGCTTTGGTTTATGGCTGAAGCTGTCTAGTCTGAGACAAGGAAGGAAATCTGTCCACCAGCATCTGTCCACCAGCAAGGGTACATGGTCCCCGCCAAGGTGAGAGAGCACAGGGATGCAGCAGCCGGCAGGACCGTGACCCCACGGCTGGTGGCGGGGACATGCACCATCCCCTCCCATGTGCCGAGGGCAGTGGGCAGGCTGGTGCTGCCTTTTGAAAAGAAATTCCTCTGCTGCAGCACAAATGACTGGGGAAGCATGAAGCAGCTGGCCAGGAGACATCGTGCTGCTCTGCTTAATCCCCGAGCGCTGAGGGGGCTCTTGATGCATCGGGCTGTCCCCCTCTGAAGTTCTGTGCCAAAAGCACAGACAACATTGTTTGGGGATGAAGGCGGCAGTGGCACTCTCTTGGGAAAACACAGGAACAATAAATCAGCCGTATGCTTGTACGAGTGGTGGCAAATAGCGGCGCAGCAGGCGGCAGCCCCTCTCCTGAGCCTCCCGAAGCATCCCCTGGCCTTGTGAGAGGTCACGGCGTGCGAGCAGTCCCTGCCAGTTCCCACACGGCAGAAACGGCACTGCCATAGCCATGAATTTAACTCCACTGCAACACCATCATGCCTTCATCTTTTTTAGGTGACAAACACACCATATTTGCTCTCTGCGCCCCACATCACAGCTGGCCCTTTGGTGTCTTGTCCCCTTCCCTTGGGGATGAGTGGGAAGTGCCCAGGGGATGGCATCCGAGCAGCTCAGTAGGCAGGCAGCACAAAGCCCTGGGAGCTCGTCTGTCTGATGAAATCATCTTGCAGTGTGAAGATTCTCGTAGCTGAAATTGAAAAGTTATTTATTTCTCCTCTAAAGGGGGAAAACAGCTTGCTGTGGAGGCTGTTTGTCCTTTGGGGCAGGAATCTCACTTTCGCCAGGTTTTGTGTCTCTGTGTGCTGGCTGGGAACAGGGAGATGCTCTGGCAGGCATCTGGCAGGATGGATGGAGGAGTGGTGATGCTCTCCTGCCCACAGCCTCCCTCCACCAGGGCAGGTACACCAAGGGACAGAGGTCAGGCATGAGCTCGAGCTGTTCCTCTCCATGGGACATGTTTTCCTGGCGTTTGCGGCAGCTCTGCTAAAAGCAGCTCTTCCTCTGCTGCAGGCAGGTAGTGGTGCAGGGCTGCTTCTCCATCCTAATCCCTCGAGGCACCGAACCACCTTCAGAGGAGCCGCAGCTGAGGTGTTCTGCAGCCTCCATGACAGCCCTGGGGGCAGCAGTCTTCATTACCCAAAGGGACAGTGAAAGCTTGTACAAGTCCCCCAGGTGCCTCGAAGGAACGTCACAGCCTCCAAGCTCCTTCCCCCTCCTGGGTGTCAAGCACATCCCCTGTAAGGTCGCTGGGCAGGCGCTGCTGGGCTCTGCAGCTCACCGAGGGGCTTTTCCATGGGAATGCTGGCCCTGCTCACTCCGGCTGGGACATGAGACCGATGTAAAATCACCCAGGGAACGGTTTTACCACTATTCTCCTTCTCTACCGCCCTTTTTCTTATCGAGGGTGGACTATTTCCAAGCACTCCCTCATGCTCCCACTGCGGTCTGCAAAAGGCATGGCACTGACTTGGGCCAGTGCTCAACGCTTTGCAGCATCCCACCCCGACAGGGCATTTGAAAGGTTTCTGTGAATGTTAAACCAGCTGCTCTGCTAGAAGAAAGTAATCTCAGAGCAGGCAAGGGCTAAAGAAGCTGCCCAGGGCCAGTCTTTGCTCTGCGCCAGCAGAATTGCTCTCCCGATTCTCAGAGACTCATTTGGAAACTCAGCTTGGCGTAGACGTGACTCAGACCGAGCTGACACTGCCCAGGTCGATTTTGCAAGTTCTGGGAAACTGGGAGTCTGGGAAATACTGCAAGAAACCCTTGTGGGTGGTGCTCACAGATTTCTTATCCCACTTGGATGTTACCTGCTTGCTCGGACCACGTGCTAAGCAAGACTGCTTGCTTTGTGACGGGTAGGATGGGGGTCCTGCTTCAGGACCGGGCTCCTACGTGCCAGAATAATAAAAAATAGCATTCAATAGCAACAACGCGTCTGTTCAGAAATGTGGATGCTGTTGTATCACCAACAGGCTGGAAACCTCAAAGGAACGGCTCATCCCATGGCCAGAAGCACCAGCGTGCCGATAGGGCTGAGTTTCCACTAGAGGGTTGTAGTGTTGTATGGAATCGGATGCGGTTACTGTAGCAGGAATATTGTATGTAGTCCAGGCCTTTGTCAGCAGATCAAAAGCATCCTGTGATAACCCGGCTTCCAGCAGTCTCTGCAGTCTCTGATGTACACAGCCTGCAAGCTGCGAGAGGGCTGGTGCCTGAGCAACCCACTTCCCTGCCTTCCCTGAAAAGCCTCTAGCATTCACATGACTCAGCACCTACTATATATATATATTTTTATATATATATACACTTTATATGTGTTTACTTACTATATCTGTATATACAGTAAGTAAACACACTGTGTCTATGTGTATACACACACAGACAATATGTTTATTTGTGTATGTGGGATTTCGATGCACAAACAGCCACCTGGTGTGGCGGCGGCGCACCATCGCGAGGAGCCGGGGCGATGCCGGTGCAGCAAAGCCCACAGCCCGGCAGCACGGCAAACGGGACAATTGGCAGCATCGGCGCAATCAGCAGGGTGGGAAAGCGCGAGCTGTTCGCATACAGCCCTGGCCCCAGGCCAGGAGCTGCCGTGCCGTGTACTGCACCACACACGGGTGCTGGCCCCTGGAGCTTGCAAGCCAGCCTTGAATGGAAGCCATCCGAGGGGACTGCCACTTCTGCCACCAGTCACGTCCCCATGTCCGATGCAGCTCAGCAGGTCCTAATGAATTCATGTGTATGTAACCCCAGTATGCACCCATATGTCTTTTACAGTAGTATATGTGTTTTTGCATGTGGATATACAGCATCGTAGAAGGGTTTGGGTTGGAAGGGACCTTTAAAGGTCATCTAGTCCAACCACCCTGGAATGAGCCTATGTTTGCGGCTTTCTGAGTAGCCGGCGTGCAAAGCGCTGGCAACAGTACCGCCCAGATCGGAGTGGTTTTACTGCTGAAACCAAAAACTGGAGTTGTCTAACACAGTGAGGAAAGCCCAAACAGCGCTGACGTTGCCTTCCTTTCGTAGAAAGAGTGGGAAGGCAAATGCAACCACAAGGCTTGCCTGTAACATGGAAAACACAGCATGACGCTCACAGGAAATTTACATAGTGATCGATTTATGTACCACCTGTTTGTCTGATACTATCACCGCTTCCATTTATAGATAGACGGAAAACAGATTTTGCCTACATTTTCATCTCTTTCATTATCAGAAAGGCTTTGAGGAAGTAAATAGGAGATATTCTTGCAAAATAAATGATTATAGCAAAAGATGGGCTTTAGCTCCCTCAGAAGATGACCTGATCTTACCTAAATACAGCTGTGTAGAAACCAACCGTCAAGTCAACAGAGAGGCCTGAGAGTGCTGGCATAGATTATCTGGCCCAAAACAGACATTTGAATCCTCTGCCCTTTATAGATGGCTGGTGGAGACCCTCTTCTCACGCTAGCAGGAGACATCAGAAGGAGGTCAAGAGAGCTGCTTCTTGCTATAGAGGACAAAAAGGTACCAGGGGAGACTCATCCAGCTGGGGAGACCTGCAAGGTGGACACACAGGATTGGGAGAGCCACCTTCCACAAGTTATGGTCTTCATAAACAAGTCTCAGACCTCACAGAGACCAGACTGGCTGGAGAGCAGGGACTGTGGTCCTGGTGAAGCATCTCCTCTGAATTGAGTAACGGTGATGGCAGCATGAGCCTTTGCTGATACCAGCAATGCAGAAGAGCTCTGCAACTCCAGACCACGGGGGTCACCCCTCTCCTCCTGAGGTGCTGCCATCCCTTGGTGGGCTGACCCCATGGGACAGAGGGGTGGTGGGTCACCACCAAGGACGGGCGGCTGCCGATGAGGTCCAGAGAGAGAGGGTGGCAGAGAAGGATGGTGTGAAGCAGGGTTTGGAGTGTGTTACAGTGGTTTGAGAAGGAGGGGAGGGAAGGAATGTAAGTGCTGTGCCCGGGAATCAGGTGTCTCAGCAGCTGTAGGTTAGGAGGTTAGATTATAGTTTTTGAATTACCTGTTCTAACCAGTAAGAACATTTATTAGCTATTCATCACACAATAAATATGTTTATTACTGATCTTTCACATCTAAAATTCCTGTAGAAGATAAGAAAAAATGTGTGTGTGTTATTTTGGCAGTGCAAATGGTCAGGTGCAGAGGAGAGCGGCCGTGCACAAGCTCCTCTGCCCCGTCGGGCAGCAACAAAACCCACCAGCCTTGGTGCGGTACAAAGGCAGGGGGGCTTTCTGCGCTTGCTTTTGCGAACAGCTCTGCAAACCCTCTTCTCAGGTATCGAGGAGTCTCTGTCCCTCCCAAAGGAGTCATAAAATACAGCTTTATCCATCCTGCATGCGGTAATCAGACAGGCTTAAGAGCTTAAGCACTCATAGGGTAGCAAAAAAGATTGTGCCAGCCTGTTTGCCTACCTCGGTCCATTTCTCTGATCAAACCGCCCCTTGGTAAGGACTTGTAAGGGCACATTGTTAGTGATGGAGGCAGAAAATTGAACTTGCTAATAGAGAAGGAGTTGTTAAACTCGTGTCCTTGCGAGGCCGTGCCCAGGGCGATCAGCAGCTCACACAAAGAGCCCGGTGCTGCTCCCCACGCTCTGCTCGCCGGCCAGCTGCCCAGCAGTGGAGCATTGGGATCACGCACCAGGCAAAGAAGATGGGAGCAAACAGATCTCATCCTTTTATACTGTTTTATTAAACAAAGCCAAGCAAAACAAAACCAACCCCACCGTCAATACACCAGCTCCTCATTTACGCAAGACCCCTTTCCACAGCTCTGGGAGAACAAAAAGGCTGAAGTGTAAATGAGATCAGTGTCGCGAGCATTACGCACATGAATATTTATCAAGGAAGACCAGTCAGGGACCAACTTGCCGCCTTCCTGCAGCAGCGGGAGCTCCATCATCAACACATGGGAGGGAAAGGGTAGGTGAAGGGGCTGGTCCATGCCTTTGCATGGACGGGGGCGTGAGGGATGCTGGCAAAAGGCTGTGCTTGTGCGGGAGCCATTGGTCAGGAATGATGCCGAGAGGCTCCTGGGCTTTGGGACAAAAGCTAAGTACAACACAGTTATGAAGCAAGCATACAATGTCTCTTCCAGTCATGCAATCAGCTTGCAAGCTGCAGGTTAGGCAAAAAAACTCTAAAGAATTAACTGGAAGTTGTTACCATTCCTTGGGCGTGCTCAGTGCTTACGATAAATCTTTTTCCTGAAGGAAAAAGCAAGGTTAAATCAAACCACAAAGCCCATCAAGCATGAGATTTACAGCAATCTAAAAGGGTTACGGGTTCATTTCTTAAACAGTTGAATTATGGCCGCTTCTGGGTATCGATATATTAAGCACGCTGACCCCCTCAGTGCTGCGGGGAGCTAGGGGATGAGCAGCAATGGAGAGATCGCACTGGTTATCGTTTTTATGTGCATTTCAAAGTCACTTCCAAAAAAGAAGATGAGATAGTAGTTGAGTATTCCAGCCACGGACATGAGGAACAGGAACAAAATGATGCGCTTTCCAAACAAGTAACCGGGAGTGCTGAGGAGACAGAAAGGGGGAAAAGCAATTCATTAACGTATGTCACCTCACGCGAGAAGTCCTCAGACTTCAGACTTTGCTGTTGAGACCAGCTGAAAGACCATGGGGGCTGAGATGGAGGGGGCAAATTTCTGCTCTGTCTTGCATTGCAAGGCAGCTGCAAGCTCTTAACCGCCATTTTCAGGATCCATTTGGGTCTGGATTTAGCCTCCTAGGCTCAGCGTAGGCTGCTGCTTACCGAAGTGGCTATTCAGAGGGGCTTGTACGTCTTCTCAGCCATCACAGGCTGTGGGACCACCTTGTTTCACATGTGTGTAATGAGCTTTATTAATATAAAAGGACGATCTTATGCAAACAGTGGCACAAACACGCAAACGTGNTGGCACAAACATGCAAACGTGTGCGTTTGCAGAAGCTGTGAGCAGGAGCTGCTGAAGCAGCCAAGCTGTTCCTGTGGCTTCCCTGACCCCGGTGCCGCTGCACCTCCCTGGTCTCCCACACCTCCTCCCGGGCACCCAAAAGACTGGGGCTTTCCCGCGCTACCCCGTGCAAGCAGCCGTCACAGGCAGCACTGCCGCCACATCCCAGATTTTGTAAAGAGGCTCTGCAAGTCTTTACCTCTGAGTCCTTTCCCCGAGGTAGCCCACAAAGTACTTCTGCCTCACAAACAAGTACATCAGGCCAGCAAAGGCGGCAGGAGCTGCGTGAAGGGTAGAACAAGGCGTTAGAGGCACCAGCACAGGTCTCTCTCTACGTACTGTCCCCACCGGCTGCCCCGGGCTGGAGCGGGAAACGGGAACCTGCAGCCTTGGGCTATGGGATGAGCACTGGAAGCAGGACAGAGACCTTTGCGTGGGAAAAAGAGCACTTGCCTTGCCCTCACACCAGCTTTTCTGAAGGCTTTGCGGATGTAATCCTGCCTGCAGCTGTGCCCGCTGCAGAAACCCGGTGTGGGTGATGCTGGGCTCAGGAAGGAGGGTGCTGACTCAGGCACTGCTTTCACCAGAAATAAAAGGCAGCCGATAGATGCACTTCTCTAGGAGCAGGTGGAGGACTGTACTATGGTCCAATACTCATTTCTGAGGACATAAAAGGGGCTTTTCCCCTTTTCCCCCTAATTCTAGCTTTCCCTGCACCTTCAGGCAACAGCCCTTCTCCTGGTCAGGAAACTCCTCTCTTCCAGAAAGAAGAGCTGCAGACCCCAGGGAAGTACTCATCTTAACTTTAGGAAAACTCAAATGGCGTTAAAGGGGATCATATTTAGAAATGCAGGTAAATACTCCTGGGCTGCCCTCAGCCAGCTGCCAGCTCTGACGATTTAATGAAATGAGCCCATTTCAAGTCCCGGGGTGAATAATGCAGCATCCAGCTTCCAGGTACTAAACCCTCCACCCAAAACAGAGGTATCTCATCCATAATGCTTATATGGGAAATGTCCCTGGCCCGGACTGTCCGGGCGCACATCTGGGAACACGTCTGTTGGCATAAACCATGCCAGGGAGCGTGCTGCTAATTAAACAGCATGGGTAGCCGCAGGACAGCTGGGTGAGGCTGGTCCCCGCACTGCGGGGGCATTTGGCCCCTGGAAGGGTAACCTCCGGAATGCTCACCATCCCTTGCTGAAAGTGGTACGAGGTTGAAGAGGGAAAAAACCTGTGCGTTACCTTGGCTGCAGAGAAGGCCAGCGCACCAAAGCACGGCCAGAAACGTCGGGTACGCGTGTCCGCAGTTCTGGCTAGAAAGGAATTTGTCAGAAAGAAGTCAGAACATGGGGAAAATAGAAGTAAAATCCAAGTGTTTCACCAGCAAAGGATGGCGTGGGGTGAATGTGGGCTGCGCTAATGCCGCTGCGGGTGGGCTTTTACCCCAGAGCGGTGGGAGGTCCCCAACCTGCCTGCGGCAGGCAGCTGCCGGGGGCTGGCTGGCGTGTCCGTGCCCGAACACGGCGGCTGCCTCACCCGCGGGTCTGCTTCCCGGTTTCCTGACCGGGATAAAGGATGCCTTTGTCCTGCCTGATGAGGAAAACAAACTGCCCCGCGCACATGCCTGGCACCTGCGGAAGCCGCTTTCCTCCTCTAACCTGTTTGATCACGGCCCGTGTATAATAGATGCTGTGTGCTTTATTGGCTTGGAAAATCCTTGTAATGAAGTCATATTAATCAAGTTATTGGCATTGAAAGCTGCATGAAAACAACAAAGGGAGAATCGCACCGCAAATAGGAGGGTCTCACAGAATTAACACGTGTCTTTCCAGGGGAACGGGAATGATTTCCAGCCACCTCCTTTGGCCGGGAATGCTTTCCGAGGGGGAAGCATTCTGCCCTTGGCAGTGGTTGCACACCTGTGAAGGGCAGCACCTGGACGTCCCATCCAGTTTCAAGCACAGCATCGGTACTTCACGGGCAATAAAAAAATATTTTATGTTTTTTCTCTTCTGGGTTGGAATTAATTTTCCCCTCTGCTCTCTCTGAAGGGATGTCAAAGACGAGAAGTACGGATGTGGCAGAGAAGCGGAGAGCCATGTGCCGAGGGAGCTGCCCAGGGACCAAGGGGTTTGTACGAGCTCTGCCATCAACCTGCTCCTCAGCAAGTCAGTATCTCTCCACTGGCTCTTTCCTTTTGAGCCGCAGTGCCCTTGGGACCTCGGCTGTGCTCGTATCACACTGCCAGCATTAGCTACTGCCGGGTGAACGGGTTCCCAAATGAAGGGACATAATACACATAAGGGCTACAAGTCCAATATAAGTACAGCATCCGGTNTGGGTGAACGGGTTCCCAAATGAAGAGACATAATACATATAAGGGCTACAAGTCCAATATAAGTACAGCATCTGGTGTCCAGAAAGGAGCTGGGTTCACCAGCAAACATACTGGAGAACCGCAGGTCTAAACATCACAGCAATGCACGCAGCAGTGGGACTGCAGAGCAAAGCCTTCGCCTGAGGGCATTTGGAACCCACCTCTGGACCCCAAAAGGGTTCGGATTAAACCCTAACCAAGAGAGAGACGAAGACCGCTCTGCCCCCACCAGCTCCTCAGGCCTTGCCTACTCACTTGGCAGTGTAGACGCGGTCGAAGGCAGAAGATCCCGGCCGCTGGAACCCCTTGCCATTGCAGTGTTTGCTTTCATGCTCCAGTTTGCTAGCAAAAAAGGCTGTTAAAAAAACACAGAGTATTCGATCTGAGATGCAATTTGGAGATATTGTAGAAGCTGGGCTTTGTGGGCTCAGCTCTGTTCTCATGAGCGTCCAGGTTGGATGGCAGGAGAGGACGCAGGCGCGTGGAGGTGCAGGATGTGGGCGGTGTGCTCGCTCTGTCACCGCGGTATAACCAAACCTTCTGTGCAAGGGCACAGTGCGATGTCACCTCAGACAGCCCCACGTGTTCGTCTGCGACTGGCAGCAGGCGCTCACCTCTGAGCCCTGCTTCATCCCCGCACTCCACTTCTGGCAGCCCGCACCTCTGCCTGCTGCAGAAGTACAGCCGGAACTCCATCCTTTGTGCCCCCACTGGGAAAAAAGCTTTGGAGACGAAGCTGCCAAACCCAAGTCTCACTCTCTAACAGAGCAGGGAGACAGGGGAGTCTCTTCTCTTTCAGTGATACCCGTTTGCCAAACCGGGGACATCCTGCAGGGCTGGTTCATTTTCCAGAAATGCCCACTGAGAACCTGGTCCTGGTGGCTGGTGGCTATGTGTCCGCATTGTGTTTTATCCTCCTTTTAAGCAACAGTGTTGTGTCAGAGTGTTAGCTGCTGCAAAAATGCAGCACCTCAAGATAATGTAGCATGTGGCTGACAAACACATTTTATCTGATGACACTAAACCAGAGACCATCAATCATGTGTCTAAATGCACCAGGCAGAGCCCTGACAGGCTACAAGCTGCAAGCTTTGTACTGTCGTGCATCCCATCTCAGTCTGCCGGAATCACTTGATGGTTTAGAGTATTAGCCAGATACATATAAAAGATAACTCATTAGGAAAGATGTTGGTATAACAATAGAAATGTGACTTGATAAGATGCAGGATTTAATCCCTGGAATTCGAAGAGTTACCTCTTTTTTCCCCCTCACTGATGCTGTAAGTAGGTCTGTTGTACTTCCATTTCCTTCACTAAAAGGTACTGAATTTTTTGCCTTCCAATATCGAGTGATTCCCTGGGTACATACAGCCTTTCTCTGGAAAAACCCGCAGTGCTTTAAGCCAGTGTCCCCACTCTGAGCCAGGCTGCAGACCCTCCCACTGCCACTGGCGCAGTGCACTGGCTGGCTCCTGGAGGACCTGGCCCTGGGGGAACCAGAGCAGATAGCACAGCCACCAAGAGCTCCCGGCATCTGCATCTGCATGCCACCCCAGCCTTTGACATGGGGCTATTAACCTGTCTGTGGTGTCTGAGAGGACCTAGTTGAAGAGGACTAGGTTGGACAACAATTCTTTTGTACAATGCAAAGCTTCTGTGTTGGGAAACCACTTCCTTCAG
This sequence comes from Himantopus leucocephalus, assembly GCA_003993805.1. Lineage (NCBI taxonomy): Eukaryota > Metazoa > Chordata > Aves > Charadriiformes > Recurvirostridae > Himantopus > Himantopus leucocephalus. The sequence goes on along the minus strand of RSEF01000001.1, from coordinate 201,605,106 downwards.
GTCTGGGACTGCATGGGCTCACTGGGATATGTTGCATGCCGCCTCCCTTCCTTTTAGCACATAGGTGAAACCACTAGAAGGTGCCACAGCTTCAGAGAAAGCCAAAAGTAAACTATAGATATCTCCCTCTCTGCTGCCGCAGGTCCTGCCACTGGCCAATTGCCAGTGTGCTGCTGGAGAGAAGCACCATGATGCCAAGAGCCATCAGGCTGAACACAGACATGTCCAAAGTGACGGTGGTCACTGAAGACAACAACTTGGAGGTGCCGGTGGTGACACTCCTGGTGCACAGCCTCTGGGATCAGGGCTGGGCAGGCATGGGGGTTCTGGGTCTCCTGGGAAGGATCTGGCTGTGGAGGTCCAGGCTTCTGTCCTGGAAGTTCTTGCCATCTCCAACATGGTGTATGGATCCTTGGACAACAGACTGGGCATTAGGGCAAAGGACAGAGGTAGGGTTATCATGTACACCTGCACCATGGATGAGGAGCAGGCTTTGTCTCACCTCACTTCAGAGACATTAAGAAGTGTTGGGGAGATGGATATTTTCCTTCTGTAAACAGTGGGTGACAGAGAGAAACAGAGGAAAGGCACCTCCAGAGGTCAATCCACCCCTCAGAGAGCTACTGGCATGAAAGAAACCACCCCACCGAAGTGCTGATCTTTCTCCATTGACTCAAGAAAGAGCTTAGACAACCACCGCACATGAGATGTCTACCTCTTCGCTGGGGAAAATGCCTGGGTCAATTACCTCCAACCCACTGCAGCGACTGTATTTCCTCAGGACCATGTGGACCCTCAAGGTGAGGGCAGTGAATCAGAAGAGAACCCAGTGTGTCACCATCATATGGAGAGGCAGAGCCTCCTGCTTCCAGTGAGCTTTTCATCCTGGAAGTGGTTCCCCAGTTTTGTGGCTCCTTAGCCCTGTCAACCTCACACACACCCGGCACAGTCCCAAAATCTCCCCAGAAGGAAGGCCAAGAGGTGGGTCCCAGCTGCCTGACGCTCAGCCAGGCTGAAGCTCTACAAAGCACTGAGCTGACAGATCACATCCAGGGGCAGCCCTCACCGTAGGTCTGCACTCACATCGCAGCAGCGTTGGGATCCTGTTAGCCTGGCACTGGGGAAATAGGAGACTACGGCGTGAAGCAGCTTGCAACACCATGGTTGTATTTCCTGCTCTTTACCCCGAACCTCAAGGCAAGAAGGTGGTTTCACAAGCCGGCGTGAGATGACTGAATGGAGCAGGGCTGAAGCTGAGGAGTTTAATTCAGCTCAGCTGCACCAGGAGATGATGCCCTGAGGCTCCAGGGTTGCACAGGCTGCCCTGAGCCTGAACCACTGCAGTCCCACTCTGGTTAAGTTAATGAACTTCAATCCAATCCTGGTTGTTTCACAAGTTCATGCCAACAGAAACCACGCGCTGATGTTCCAACCTAGCGAGCGCTGGCAAACCTGCAGGTTACCCCTTCTTTCCCTTGACTTCGCTTTGCTTCCTCCATCCTGATCTGTTCAGCAATGACCACTGATTTGCCCTGAAAGCTGCTGACTTGCAACATCTCCCTGATGCAAGAAGAAAACCTAAAGCTTCATGCGTCGCTCAGTGGCATCCGGCCGCATGAGTCACGCTGTGGGATATGGAGATTCCCGACACGAACAAGGTGACAGTAAATGGATAAGATGACAGTGAATGGATATCAGACTGGGGCAGCACCACAGCCCACCTCCAGCTTTGGGAATAACAGCATTCACCTGAAATGTTTTCTAATCCTGCAGAAAAGAATATAAACCCTAATTTACACGGTACTGGCTTCACGTACTTAAAGACAATGAAGCAGATGCCCAAGAGCTTTGCTGAACCAGAGCCACAGCAGGAGTTCAGCACAACCGATATCCCTTGCCAAGCATTTCTACTGCCTTAGGTATTGCATTCGTTGCAGGACTGCGTATCAGTCCTGCCTTCCTAAACAGAAAACCTGGGAGGAGGAAATCAAATGACGCAAGGTCTGAAATCATGGCTTAGGGCTGTGTGCCACTACTGCTTGGCGCACTAAGTCCCTTGCCAAGCGCCGCGCGGCCCGTTGGGTCAATAATCTCACAGACAGATTTCCATGAGCTGAAAGTGCGTGTCAGGCTGGAAGGCAAATGCTCAAGTTTCAGAGTGAGAGGAAAAAACTCTATATAAAGTCATCTGGTTAAATAGCAAGAAATGTATATTTGACAATTTTTTTTAATTGCGGCATGTGCTCTGACCTCAACGTGCCGTGTTCTGGTGACATCATACCCTGTCCATTTACCAGAAAACAGCATTGGGCTAAACGATGTGGCATTTAGTGCCTATGTCGAAACTAAACCAGTCTGCATCTCTTTTTTTTCTTGCTCTGTGGCAGCTGGGCTTATGCTGAGGCTCCTGCCACTTCCCCTCTCTGCAGCAGCCCAAGAATAGCCCATTTCCTTGGACCGAACATGGGGTTTGCGCTCAGTGGGAAACTCCCATTCATATCAAGAAGGCTTCACACAAGATATCTAGCACTTGCGTCAGCCCCCCGTCCCGCTGCTGACTCCTTCAACCTGGGAAACCTCAGTGCAGCTGCAGCAAACCTCACTGCCCTCTCTGTATTCTGGGCAGAATTTCCTGCTAAAACGATTAAGTGTTTGTAAGAGATGATGATCAAGTTAAAAATCAATAATTTCACAAGAATGAAACTCGTTGGTTTATTTAAAAAATCCTGAAGAATAGTAGGGGCTATAGAGATCTGAATAAGAGCTAAGAAAGGAAACATCTCCATTGCAGGAAATGAGCAGTGTTCTTGGGCTGCAGTTAACTGAGATTAGTTGGACTGTAGGACCTGGAGATGCAGGAAAGCCGGAGAGCGGCCTGCCCACAAATAACCTGGACAGACTCCTCCGGTGAGTCGGTGCAGTTTTGTCCACTTCATCCAGCTCTGTGTGAAGGTCTGACCCATCGCAGCCCCCCCCAGGGTCCCTGCCCACAGCAGCAGGGCTCCGGCTGGAGAGCAGCTCCAGCTGCCCACATTAGGGACTTTAGCCAGGAAAGGAGGTCTCAGTCCTCAAATCGAAATCGACATTGTCACAGGGTACCTCAGCATATTAGTCATTTCATTAGCTGACACATGTATAACAAACTCATTCCAGAAAATCAGAGTAGGACCATGCAACTGCCAAGGTACTGCAACAACGGCATGTGAAATTTTATGCTTAAAAGATAATTTCTAAAGCCAAAGTCACACCTAAGCACATACACACTTATAACCAGAGATTATTTATCCAAAGATCAGATCAGGATACATCACCCTGAACTTTTCTCAGCTCCCTTTTAACCTTAAATAAACGCTTATTTTTGTCTTACCGTTCTGGATAACACTTATCAAGGTGACGATGGCGAGCAGGACAACACTTCCCAGGGTTTCCTGGTCCATTTTGTGAGCGGGCTGTCGGGGTGGACGGTGCAGCCTCGGCGGCGACTCAGCCCTGCAAGCACAGAAGGAGGAAGTGAAGGTCTTTCTTATCTTGAATAGCGAAACATTTCCTATGGCTTCACAGGAGAGTGGCAGCACCCTGCGCTCGGGCGCCTGTCAGAGCAACGCAGCCACGGGCTCACTCGCTCACTCATATACAGGTGAAGCCCAGAGAAACAAGAGTTTAGATGTCTGTGATCTAAGAGGATATAGAATGTGGAAAGCTATCTGTTGCCCTTCCTGCACAGGAGCGAAAGAGCACCCTTGATATCTAAAGTATGTCCGAGCATTAGGCTAGCTGTGTGGAACACCAGGAAGTAGCTGGGAGGAGAAATAATGTTGGCGAATCTCAATAGCACTGCTGATTTCAGACGTGTGTCCTCCCCGGTCACATCTCCATCAGCCTCACCAGTGAGGAGACCCCAGGTCTCCAGGTCACAAGCAAAAGCCCCTGATCCATCTGGCACATTTGAACGGGCAGTACACAAATGCTGTGAGCATCACGGGTGGGCACAGAAATACATCTTTCCTTACCAGGGATGGATCCTGCATCCTTCTCCCTACAAATAACTCCCTGGAAGACAGTGACAGCATTTTACAGGTTCAGACTTCACAGTTGTCCCCAATTTTTGTAGTCGAAGCCCAATACGGCTGAACATAACTGCTGCAGCATGTTCGCGCCTTGGCTTTGACGCTGTGCTGGAGATGGCAGGGAAGCACAGGCTGCAGTGTTGGACGGCTGCAGAAAAGTCCCACAGCTTCCTTCAGATCACTGGAAAGTTTCCTCATCCAAAGCGCACATCACTTGCTGACTGTACCCGCTCTGCACCCTTTTGCCTGTACTTTGATGGGGAAAAGCCTTATGAAAAATCCTTACCTTTAGTAGGGATTTAACACTAATAAAAGTAACATTTTCACTGGACTGAGCCCTGGGCAACTTTTGCCCCATCTGTCTGTCTGTCTGTCTGTCTGTACTCCGCCGCAGGCTATCCAGAGGGTCTGAGTGTGCCGCCCAGCATCCAAACCACGGCTGGATAACTGCTTTCCTCTCTCTGGATGGGACACAGCCTGGTAGGAGTTCCCAGAAGGTGCCAAGCTGCGAAATCCATTTGTTCAATGGGGACACATGTTTTTATCCAGTCTCTCTATCATGCAAATTATTATTATCTGTACTATCAGACACGGAAAACTCTCAGGTACTTTGGCTACAAGCAAATATATAGAAATATGCTGGCTGACAGGCAGGTGATTAACATTGTGAGCTGTGACCTCCTGTTAACTTAATAGAAGGCTGTCTTTCTGGGATATTTTCCCTGTAGTCCACGCAGACACAATCTGTAGTATCTAGATTGGAACTGGGCCTTTTATTAGGCCAAATGCTTTTATTTGGACCGAAGTTCTCTTTTTTCCCCCACAAAATGGCCTTTTCTTACTTGAGCATCAAAGTTTATGTTTTGTGGTCTACTGAGCACAGGATCATAGCTGGTATTTAAGGATGGCATTTAATGCTAAGCTCCTACTAATCTCCTGAAGAGGAAAACCCATCATCTAAAAGCAGTTACGGAATTACGCCAAAAGAGGTATATTGTCCAAGAGGAGACCAGTGCTGTGACTGTGAAGAAAGGACCTGTGCGTGGCCACGGGCAGACAGGAGGGAGCTGCTGCTGGGAGAGGGCGAAGGAGACAGCACAGGTCCTCAGGGCATCGGCAGCAGGACAACTCCCGGCCGTCCTCCCACAGCAGGCACTGATCCTTCTTTTTCTTCTGCCTGTTTTACACCGGTGTAAACCTACCAGGCAGCTTGCAGCTTGCTTCTGATTTACAAGGAGCAGTAAAAGGAGACGAGACCACTCTGAGACAGTAACCCTCCAACTTGCCATGAAAATGCACTCTCCCCTACTTTTAAAGGCTTCCAAAGGTGGCTTCAACTTGGCAGGAGTCTCATGTTAAAAGCAGTAAGAATCAGGCTGCTCAGGTTTGAAATTGCTATAACGCAAAAAATAACGCAGGCTTTCCTGCCGCTCAGCGCCTCTCACCACATCCTTACCCCCGCTTCGCTCTTCTGCTCTGCCCCTTCCCATTGCCGCCTGTCCCCTGGCACCGCTCGGCACCGCAGGACCCGCCGGCACCACCGACGCTTTGCTGGAAACCCAGCCCGTTACTTCTTCTTGCTGAGGCTCGCTCCAAAGTCATCCCTCACATATGCGTGGAGGAAAACAGGCATTCACCCTCCTCCCTGCAAAAATAAAAACCCAAAAAAACCCACCATGACATCAACTCCAGGGGCTGGCTAAGCTGATTTCTGGGTGTGCTTTACCAGCGAGAATCTGTTTGGTACCGCTGCCTTAAAATAAGAACTGCAGGTGTTGGGTTTTTTTTTTAAGTGCAAGATCACCCTGTGGGCTCTGCTTAAGGAAAAGCAGAGGAAATCAAGGGGATATGACAGACGCTGAAGAAGAAGTCCCGTCCCTTCACTGCAGCAGAGCAACACTGTTGTAAATATAGTCAGACAGATCAGGAACCCCCTAGGAGGGGGGGAATATTATCTTTTCATACCCTTGGCACTGGAATAGCTGCAGGATGGAAGGAGGCAAATTTTTTTTGCAATTTGGGGGATTGCTAAGGTGGAGCCAAAACAACCCTGCAAACAGCTTCTCCCATATCTACACGTTAAATTGTTCCCTCTCCCTGAAACCTAAACATCTGGGTGGCTCTTGCCTCCCCTTCTTCTGCGGGGTACTCACAGGATCACTGTCAGGATCGGGCAAAGTTGGCACCACCTGAAAGCACTGACCACCTGCGAGAAAGAGCGGTGTGAAACACCTCCATCATATCCCACTTGGCCATTTGAAATAGGGGATTTTCTCAAGTAGGCAAAAAAATTTAAAAAAAGGGGGTGGTGGGGGGATGGAGACACCTTGGGGAACAGTGCCTGCATCTGCTCTAACCCCGCTTTGGGGTCGGTGCTCTCCAGGCACAGGTAATTCTGCGCTTCAGCAGCTGCTGTCAGACCCCGGCCCTTCTGCTTGCTGCATTGCTGTTTGACACCCACACCGCCCTGTCTGAGGAAGATAACCTTGACACAGAGAGCCACGAAGCTCACGAAAATGTGCAAAGCCAGCGAGCTTTGCCAGTTGCGCTGCGAGGCTTCCCGCACGTTAATCTCCTCCTCTGGAAATCTTGAACAGCCAGTCAAAATAATCCTTTCAGAGAATTGCTTTCATACTGAAGAGGAAAGGACTTGGGACACAGATCTATAAATATCTTTTGGGATGTTCATCTCTCCTCTCGCGCACTCTGCTAAGCACTCAGCTGCAGGGACTCCAATGAAAGCGCGTGTCCTAGTAAAATAAAAGCTGTTCCTCTGAAGTTCCTATATATAAATATCCAGCGACACACAGCCGTCATGATTTATCATAAAAGTAACGGGACAGAAGCCCCTTGGACTGGTTGGTTAATATTGGCACTGTGTTTTGCAAACATAAAGCGCCACAGAACCACCAAATATATAGTACATATACATGCGTGTGTGTGACTACTTGCCGTCACGTCAGTCGGCTTCAGCATCGCATCCTTTCCGAAGCCTGACAATACCCCAAAGGAGAGCACGAACAGAGCTGGAAATGTGAAGAAAAGGGCAGTGATGCAGTTTTTTAAATGCTGTCTTCATTTTGCGTGGCCAAGAGAATGACACCGTGGGAGCAGTCAGAACACCGCCTCAAAAACCCCTTCTTCTCCTTATTTCCCAGACTTCATCCTTTTAATTATTGTCTCCATATTCCATTTGTCCAAACTCAGCTCAAAACACAGCGCCTGAAGACAGAGCCCGTAGACCCTCCGGCTCCCCCGGCGCAGCCTCCTCCTCACCCTCCGTGTCTCACCCACTGCTCTCCCGAGTAAAATCTGCCTTTTCGTACGAGCGCTGCGCCGCTGACATCCCCGCGGCTGCGCTTCACCCTCGGCTCCATTTCTGCAGCCCCGTGTAGCCGAGTTTGTGGACCGGGGCTCGCCTTCCCCAGCGCGGTTGGTTGAGTTTATCTTTACTAAAGTTCAGTGGGTTGAGCCTGGAGCGTTGCTGCAATGTAGTGAGACCAATTTGAATCCAAGCCCCCTCAGCGGGATGCTGAAAACCCACCTCCAACCTGGGCACATCCGCAGATTTGGTATTTTCTCTGCCATCAGGAGACTGGAGAATTGAGTGGGGCCCGGGACAGCCCCTTCTGAGGCCTTTTTGGCAAAGCCCCCTGATTTCCCAGGGAGATACTAATTAGTAGGGTCTGAGCGGTGCACAATGAGTGGCAGAGCCACCTTGTGGGGAGATCCACCTCTCTCTTGTCTCTCCCTCTCTTGCTCCCAAGAAGCTGCTTCTCAGCAGCCGTTGTGATACCATGTGGCGTCACTGTGGTGGCCTCCCAATAGCCCCAGTAACTAGCCACCCTGTCCCAGGAGGAAATTCACAGAATCGCAGAAGGGCTGAGGTTGAAAGACACCTCCGGAGGTCATCTGGTCCAACCCCCTGCTCAAGCAGGGCCACCTAGAGCCGGTTGCCTAGGACCATGTCCAGACTGCTTTTGAACTTACCCAACGATGGAGACTCCACAACCTCCCTGGGTGACCTGTGCCAGTGCTCAGTCACCCGCACAGTGATAAAGTGTTTCCTGATGTTCAGGGTGAACCTCCTGTGTTTCAGTTTGTGTCCATTGCCTCTGGTCTGTCACTGGGCACCACTGAAGAGAGCCTGTCTGCATCATTTTTGCACCCTCCCTCCAGGTATTTATACGCATCGATGAGATCCTCCCGAGCCTTCTCTTCTCCAGGCTGAACAGTCCCAGCTCTCTCAGCATTTCCTCATAGGAGAGATGCTTCAGTCCCTTCATCATCTTTGTGGTCCTTCACTGGACTGTCTCCAGTATATCCCTGTCTCTCTTGTGCTGGGGACTCCAGAACTGAACCAGTACTCCAGGTGTGGCCTGACCAGTGCGGAGTAGAGGGGAAGGATCACCTCCCTTGACCTGCTGGCAACACTTCTCCTAATGCAGCCCAGGATACCATTCGCTGCCTTTGCTGCAGTGGCACATTGCTGCCTTATGCTCAACATGGTGTCCATCAGGACCCCCAGGTCCCTTTCAGCCAAGCTGCTTCCCAGCTAGGCGGCTCCCAGCATATATCGGTGCATGGGGCTGTTCCTCCCCAGGTGCAGGACTTTGCACTTCTCCTTGTTGAACTTCACGTGGTTCCTGTCAGCCCGTTTCTCCAGCCTGTGGAAGTCCCTCTGGATGGCAGCACAATCCTCCGGCATATGAGCTATTCCTCTGATTCTGGCGGTGTCTGCAAACTTGCTGAAGGTACACTCAGCCCCATCATCCAGATCATTAATTAAGATGTTGAGTAGGACTGGACCCAGTATTGATCCCTGGGGTACACCACTAGTTACTGGCCTCAAATGAGACTTTGTGCCACTGATGACCACCCTCTGGTCCTGGTCATTCAGCCAGTTTTTAATCCACCTCTCTGCTCATCCAGCCTGTACTTGAACAGCTTCTCTGTGAGGATTTTATGGGAAACAGTGTCAAAAGCCTTACTCAAGTCCAGGTAGACAATATCCACTGCTCTGCCCTCATCTACCAGGCCAGTCACTTCATCAGGGAAGTTTATTGAGATGGTCAAGCATGACTCCCCCTTGATGAAGCCATGCTGACTACTCCTGATGACTTCTTTGTCCTTGATGTGCCTTGGAGATGGTTTCCAGCATCAGCTGCTCCACCACCTTCCCAGGGTGACCAGTCTGTAGTTCCCTAGGTCATCCTTCTTGAAGATGGGGGTGACATGCTTTCCTCCAGTCCTTGGGCACTTCTCCCGTTTGCCATGATTGATCAAAGATGACGGAGAGTGGCCTTGCAATGACATCTGCCAGCTCCCTCAGCACTTGTGCATACATCCCACCAGGGCCCGAGGATTTATGTATGTGCAGGTTGCTTAAGTATTCCCTGACCTGATCCTCATCCACCAAGGGTACGTCTTCCTTGCTCCCGCCTTTCCCCTCAGTCTCCGGGACCTGGGATTCCTGAAGGCAAATTACCCTACTTTAGCATGATTTGGTTTTCACAACTCGCGTTAGCTGTCTTTGTCACCTCATTACCTTTTCGGTGGCTGCAAATTGATTGTTTAATAATTCATTTGATAGCTTTTTGAGAGCTGAAGCCAGGCTGCCCGGGCAGCAGTTCCCCTTCCGCAACCCTTTGAGATGCTCCTTTCGCCCTGACTCACTTCTGTCAGCGATTCCGCTTGCCATTAACCCTTGCAAATAATTATCACAGGCCTTTAAATGGTGCGGGATGAAACTCGTCTTCTGTTCCTCACGTCTCTGGTCACAACCAGTCCTTTTTGGTATCGAAATTCCAGGAAGAAAAGATGTTGGATACTTCGGCGCTCAGCAGTAGGCCGATGCTCGTTTTTGTCTCCCTGGCCCTTGGAGGAAGCTTTACTCGTGGAGCTTGGCTCGCTGGTGGCTCTGTCCCCCCAAGCAGCTGTCAGGCTCCCACCCGCAGTCGTCCCACCAAGATACATCACTTTAAACCCTAATTTTTTTCCACTTGTCTACTGTTTCCCTCTCCTTTGCTCNATTAAGAAAAGCGAACAGACACCAGAGCTGGTGACTAAAGACCCCAACGCACCCCCACTGCCCCCCTCCCACCCCCCCACCCCCGAGCGCTGCAGGACCACAAAGCGAAACCCTCCCGGAGCACTCTCCCCGCGGGGCGCCGTTTGCAGCGCGGGTGACAAAGGGACCCCCGGGGTTGCGTGGGCAGAGCGGCGACAAGGGGACCCCCGGGGTTGCGGGGGCACAGACCGCCGCTCCCTCCCCACCCCCCCCGGGCCGCCCCCGCGCGGCGCGGCCATCAGGAGCGGCTCGGCGGCGCTGCTTTTCAAGCGCGTCTCTGTGGCGCAATCGGTTAGCGCGTTCGGCTGTTAACCGAAAGGTTGGTGGTTCGAGCCCACCCAGGGACGAGGCGTGACATTTTGCGACGACAACCTTTTTCTATCCGCGCAGCTCCGGTTTCGCGGCGGTTGGACCCGCCCTGCGCCGCCTTTATGCCCCTGGGAGCTGCCCGAGAACCGCTTTCAGACGCGGGGTCTTCTGCTGCGACGCGAGGAGCTTCCCCCGTGCCCCCCCGCCGGGCGCCGCCATGCTGTGTGTTGCCGGTCAAGGGGGGCTGCAGAAACAACCACCAGCAGCGGGAGTTTCCGTAGTGTAGTGGTTATCACGTTCGCCTAACACGCGAAAGGTCCCCGGTTCGAAACCGGGCGGAAACACCACTTTTGGTTTTTTTATTTTCTTTTCCTTCCTGTGTCACCGCGGGCGTCAGTTTTCCCGATTCTTCCTTTCAAACCCGCCTGCCCTCGCGAGGCCGCCCCGCGCGGCGCGGGTGGGGTGGACGGCCATCCCCCACGGGGCGGCACACCCGCGGGAGCGGGAGATGGAGCCCTGGCGGCGAGGCGTGGGCTGCGCAGGGCGGCGGGGGCGGGAGGGGGGGGAGGGGGGGGCGAGGGCAGGGCCGGCTGCTTCGGTTTGAAGATATTACTTGTTTTGAAGCTTTGGTTCATTCCCCTGCACAAGCTGCCCCTCTGCAAACAGACTTTTCCCTCGCCTGCTCGGAAAGGTGACCTAAAGGAGGAGGAATGAGTCTCAGCTGAAACGGTCGGAACGCCATCAGAAGAATTCGGACAAAAACTTAAAAAATAGTACGATTCCACCACCAAATAATTGCATTTTCACTGCTTGCCCCTGAGCGGCCGTAGGTGGAGATGATGTTTGGTTAGTTAGCCCAAGAACCGGCAAGTTTTGGTGGGAGATAATGCCAGTTAATGGTACCGTTTATGCACAAAGCATTTAAAAATCTCATCTTGCCATGGCAAAGCAAGGCTTGGAGGCAGAGGGAAGGAAAAAGAGAGATGGATACTCACTGAAATAGTTCAAACCGCTACCTTAGAAAATCCAAATGCACAACAACTTTCTCACAGCTCTCCCCGTCACTTAAATCTCTTGCTCTGCTACGCCAACAGAAAGAGCAGACCAGTGAAAATACGGACACAGAAAAATAAAACCACCTACAGAAAAGGTAGAGTTACAGTACGGAAGAACTGTAAAACGCTGCTTAAAAGCTCAAATATGTATTTCCTACATAAAAATTATGCGCCATCCTCTCTCTAAGCCAAAGGTTGAACACACAGTCCACTAACAGAGGGGTATAAAATAATTTGGGGCTTTCCTGCTCTTCATCTCTCCATCTCTGGTGTTTGCATTGAAAGGGTTCTGCAACAGGACCATCCACCAGGGCCAAAGTTCATTTTTCTAAAGAGGAAAGGGGAGATGCCTCCTCACCAGGGACTTCCGTGGCGGGTTTCCCAGCGTATTGTCGACCCTTACAGCTCATGGTTTATTTTAACATGTTGCCCGTTTCTAAATTGGACAGGATTACAGCTAGCCCAAGTCCTGTCTTGGGCATTAGAGAAGCCCCTTTAGATGGTCATTTACATAAAAGAGTAATATAGACCTAAGTCCAGGGAGAAATATCTCCTGAGGGTTTCTTCAGCCTCTCTCCAGAAAACGTAAGCTGGAGACACCCGGCCCCCAACAGGTCACTCCTCCAGTCCCTACATTAAAAAAGGCCAGGCCTACTTCTTTATCCTCCTTTCCCAGCCTTCGCTGTCCTTCGTGAGCCCCGTGGTTCCACCGTGTTCTCCTGCGACGTGCAGCTTCAGCGTCTCCCTCGTAAACAACTACGCTCTGCTTGTGCCCAGCGGTGCAAAACCAGGCATGCCGCAAACTTCGTCAGCCTTGTAATCCCGCTAACCTTCTTCTCTCTCTCGCTCAGCCCGCACGCTGTCTTAGATCTATACTTAGCCTGTAAGCCCTTCCACTCTGAGACTGAATCCTGGTGGACTTTAAAGCACAGCACACGCTCAGGGAGGTGCGTAGAGAATAATCTGTGCGGAACATAACACGCTTTGCTCTGAGCACGAAGTGGCTCATGAGGAGAACAGCAGCTGCTTAGCTGCGCATAAGGAACAGGGACAAGAAAAAACCGCTCTCCGTTGATACATTGTCGGGAAGGGAATAATTATTTCAAGCAAAAACCAGCGCTGAAGAAGAATAAATGGCAATAGGCAGCCATGAAAAACATCGAGATCAAAATCCGATTTGCAATCAGCACCACAATGAATTTCTAGCAGTGCCCTAGCAGGTACACCGCTAAACACCCATCCAGGCAGCCCCTTCGCAGGTGGGCTGGTTTGTTGTAGGCAGGTTGAGAGGAAGCAGCCCTTTCTTCTTCCCATACTCTTTTGATAAAAACTGTTTTAATACATCCACCGCAGAGCTGATTCTGAAATAAAAGCTGTACGTCTGCAAGTGCCACAATTGTGCCTTTCCCAAACCAGAAGGCACAGACTGACAAGATTATGTGATGCAAGAGGTGAAGAAACATGTAAAATGTAAACCCTTCAAGTGCTCAAAGCCATCACTTTTGGAAATTTACCCTGTGATACTGATAAAACCTCCAAAATACAGTGACAAACTTCTGCTCACTCATTGTATTTGCTATATGCCCGCCTAGTTTATTTCTAATTGACAGAAAACTAATACTTTGTATTCTCTTTATGGCAAACAAAAAGCTGCATTTTAAAACTAGTCTTGAAACCAAAAGTCCAGTAACCACTGAATTCCAAACGTTTTTTTTTGGTCAGGGGTTTTTTCATTCAATCTCAGCTGCGTTCTCACCTGCCAAGATCAGGCAGCAAAACATTTATAGAAACCAACAAATCTGCACAGCATCATCTTTAGTTAATTATTTCAGAAAAAAGGCAGCAAAGAACTTGCAGCATTAACAGATTTAGTTTCATACTTACTTTAATCTCAAGTGCTATTTATTTGCTCTTGGAGCTTCTATACATATGGGTACCCAAACGGTATCCCATGCAGCTGCAGACCAAGGACTCCTCGCATCAGTTTGCAGAGGTGCTGCCAGTGGTGACCAAAGATTCTTGCATCTGTCTAGGCATACACACACCGATGTGTCCCCATAGACTTCTCTGCTATTAACCTTATTGTCCTTCCAGTACCTAACGGGGGCCTACAGCAAAGATGGGGAGGGACTCTGCATCAGGGATTGTAGTGATAGGACGAGGGCTAACAGTTTTAAACGGAAAGAGGGTAGATTTAGAATAGGTATCAGGAAGAAATTCTTTACTCCAAGGGTGATGAGGCACTGGAACAGGTTGCCCAGGGAAGCTGTGGATGCCCCATCCCTGGAAGTGTCCAAGGCCAGGCTGGATGGGGCTTTGAGCCACCTGGTCTAGTGGGAGGCGTCTCTGCCTATGGCAGGGGGGTTGGAACTAGGTGATCTTTAAGGTCCCTTCCAACTCTGACCATTCCATCATGCTCCTTCCTCGCACCAGGACTTTCTCATCTTCTATTGCTCATGTTGTCCTATGCATTCTGCATCATGCCAAGCCCAGGCTCGCTGCTTCACTCACCCCTGGGTCTGTGCCATGTCCCAAGCCAGTGGTGAAGGAGTTCCTGCTTCGCAGCTGCAGGCAGCTGCAATCCAGTCGGTCGCAGATGTTGTCTACGCTTGAAGGCAGCTCCCCAGTGCTTGGGGAAACCTCCGCAACAAGTAGTTGGGGGCAGTGAGACACACTGCTCTTTAGTGGTTTGCATATATAGAAAGCACTGTTTGGAAAACTCTGCAGGAAAATCCTATAACCTCCTCAAGTCCTGCTGAGGCATCTATGTTATTCACTGATAAATCAAACTCTTAATTTTGGTCAGCATTTTTTAATAAGGGAATTCACAAACAGGCAAACATTTCACCAGCATTACACTGGCACTTCACATTCAGAATCCATTGAATTGTTTTCTATTGTAACGTTATCAATTACAACATTTAAAAGAAAGGAGGAGCTCAAGTTCTTCAAAAAGACCTGTATTTCAAGAATGAAACTATTCATTGTCTGGAGTGCCAGTTTGATAAATGCACATAATTGCAACAGAAATAGTTTGGCAAGGTGAGTTCAGTGCCACTGACAGCTTTTCAAACATTTTTTTAACCTGGTCCAAGCTATCCAAAACCATTTAAATCTGTAGCCATGCCTTGTGATAACAATTATGTTCAACTGCACCTATTGGAAGAGTAAGACTGAGGACTTAATGTTTTGAACTTGGGATCTAAAACCATGAAAAAAAGCAGAATACCTCTAAAAATGGCTGAAACAAAGACTTGCTGATAAAATCCTTGTTATTTCTGAGTACAAGAAAAATGTACAGCTAATCTAATTCAGCATATAATACCCTCAGCTCTGTGTCTATGAATTTAGATTCCCATCTAGCAAAATGAAAGCTATTCAAATACAGGAACACCAAGATGTGAATCCCTCTGCTTACTCACTGCTGTCTTGCCACATTTTCCATTGCTTTCTTCCCAGTGACCTTGCCTCTCCTTGGCAATGTCACACACGGACAGGGGTGCACTGCTCTAATGGTGAAAAATTCCTAGTGACAACAGTAATGGGTTTTAATTTACAGCTAATTTTAATTCTTAGAAACCTTTCTTTTATTAGTGAATTTGCACTTATGAATAACTAAAAGTTACATCTGAAATTCTTTCTTAGTGCTGCAAACTCTGGCCCAAATCTTATTAATTTTACTTAAAAAATAACCTGGCCGAGATTATTCTGCCAAATTATATTTTCAGTTACCCAGGATGAAAACTCAGTATGTGCCATAATTTTAAATAGGAAAATTTCTACCGTGTATCCGTCTTTCCTTGGATCCAAGGGGTGTGCTTGTTGAACAGTAATTCTGAAAAGAGCAGAGTTCCTAATAAGAGTACCAGCCTTGAGTTTCGTGTTGCAGATGATCTTTTTATCAAAGGACGCAAACATCCTGATTGTAGAAGGTACTTCTTCTTTTTTCTTTTTTAAATGTGGGACAAAAAGACTTCAGGAGTTGGGTGATCCTGTGAAATAATTAACTACTACCTAAATAATACTTCTTACACGATTACATCATGAAGAGTACTGAAGGTTATTATTTCTCGAACTCAGTGGAATATGGGTAAGTCTTCCATATTAAAAGCAGCAAAAATTAAGACTCATAGGAGCTTTCAATTAAAAATCATCATCGTATCTGAAAGCTAACATAACTGCTTCTCACAAAAATAAAATACATTAAAACCTTATTTGTTTGCTACAATAAAATTTTAAGAAAAATAATACCTCAAATGTAAACTGTTCAAGTACAGCCAGTGTGCAATTACACTAGTTAGAAAATATAATTTAATAGTGCTTTGTTTCAAAATATACATAATATTGACAAATACTTGAAACCAAGAAAATTAATATTTACCAAGTTTCAAACAGAGTTTCATCAAAATGAGGTAAATCTATGTCACCTGCCATTGAGTTTGGTGCTGAAATGGAGAATAGGTCTTCAAGGATATCTTCCCTTGTAGGGCTTTCAAAAGCAAGTTTTTTCATGCTGGATTTGCTTATTGTATGAAGTTCCGAATTACCGTCCTTTACAGGACTGTAATAATTGTGGTCCTCACTTGTCATTGGTGCATGTGGCACACCAGTCTTCTCATCAGTCGCTGTTTTTGCAACACTGCTATCCACCATTTCCATATACATACATTCATCTTCACTTTTTGAAGCCTCCAAGGAAGCAACAGTTGAAGTAGGGGACAGTAATTCCGCCAGTATTTCATCACTGTTATTACGGCTAGTGCACCCTGCTACAGAGTTCGCATTAAATTCAGATTCATTATCTGCGACATCAATCTGATACTGCAGTTCCTTTAAAAAGCTCTGCAATAATTCACTGTCATTGTTGGATGCAATCTGTGATGGGTTGCTTACATCTCCATTCACAGGTTTTTCATGTTTCATCTGTTCCACTGCTAGCCTATCCAGTGAAGCCAACTTCTTCTTTTTAGCATTAAGTTTTTTTAACAGTTTCAGGCGAAGTTTTTTTGTTTTGTCACTATCTGACTCTTCTGCTTTTCCAGAGTTATAGCTAGGTGAATGGAATTGAGTCACTTTACCTGAGGTACCCAACGTACTTCCCAACTTACTCCAAGTTGGACCTTCAATACTGGTATGACTTGCTGTTGGAAGACGAGTGCTTTGAGAAAATCCTTTGAAATTTGATAAAGGATTAATATTATTACTCTGAGGAACCACTGACTTCGGGGTCTCAGTTGTTTTCTTTGTACCTCTGCTTAGAAATCCACCAAAGTTACTTGCTCCCTTAACTGGCAACCTCACTTCGCTTATTTTTTGCATTGAGGGAGTTTTGCAACTCCTCTCATTCTTGAGACCTGAGGCACTTGAAGGCATAAAAGAAGTATTCTTGCTTAATAATTTCTTTACCCAGCTTCCTACAAATCCTCTTTTTTGGTCTTTGTGTGAAGACTGAAAGGAATTATTGGCAGCAGCAGAATTGGCAACCTGAGAATTAACTACAATTTTGCTTGCATCCTTCAAGTCAGGTGATTTTTGTGTAATATTCTCTACTGGTGACAACTTCTCATTTAGCTGTAGTTCTGAATTTGATCCATGCTCTCTGTTAGGTAAATTAGTTCTGTCATCTATTCTTTGAGCAAGCAACGAGTCAGATGGGTCAGGGTCGTGTTTTTTGGGCACAGGAGGAGTAATATTTGCTGGGTTCAAGTCTTCTAGAGGTAAGCAAATTCTGGAATTTTCATATAACATGCATTTATTGTTCATAGCTAGACTAGTTCCAGCAAACTCTCCTGTGTATGGAGTGTTAGGTGAAAAAGCCGATTCCTGCTGTTGCGGTGTGCCCATTTCAACAACAAGGTTATTTCCCACCATCTGTCCGTTCAGCAGCGATTTACTTTCTGAGTCAACTTGAATTTCTTCAAGCGTCAGTGTTACAAGATCATCATGTGCCAGATTTTCTAAACCATGACGAACAATACTTTCATCCTCAGCTACCTGCTGCTGTTTCTTATCTGGAGTTCTCACAGAATCCTCTTTGCGATGTTCTGCAGGTATTTTGTCTACAGTGTTATCAAAACCACAATGCAACACTGTGGAATTTGACTGTATATTATTAAGAGGAAAATCTTCAATATTTTTACTCTGGAACTGTGAATTCAGTTCTTCTGACACATGGGATGTTTTCTTTTCCCAGATAACAATATGTATCTCTGAAGGAGGAACTTCAAATCTTTTATGTCTCTTGCAATATGGCCCCTTTAAATCATCACATTCAAGCCAAGTTCCTGAAAAATAAATAGCAACCAGTGTAGAGACTTAGAGACTTTTAAAATTGAAGTCACTATTCTCAGACATTCACCAAATATTTTTATTAACCCATTCCCTTGAGAAGCAGAAAATAATGTTTTTTTTATTACATCAGAGAAAACTGGAACATTTCCACTATAAAAAGATCACACACAAGCAGAATTTGCAGCGATATTATTACAGGTCAGAGTAGGTCAACCGAAAAACAAAGCTAAGGGTTTTTTTTTTTTTTGAGCTAATGATGCTGACATATTGTCTGAAAATACCTGCACAGGTCTGAGGGAAGAACCACCTCTCAAATTTTAAGTTTCTCTGCAGACCTTTACATTGCTTGGGTGGGAGGCATAGTGGTTAAGAGAAACTGCTCATTTTAATAACCTGCCTCATCATCTGTAAATTGTTCATAGATCACGAACAAATATTTTACAGCTTTAAGAATTTTAAAATAGATATCAATGGCACAACCATCATACCATTAGTAATGTTTCTAACATGGATTTGTGCCTCAGGTGCAACGAAGTTCAGAAATGAAAGGAAACTTCATTAATGCTGGTAGTTCCATAGGTTCCCTTGCTTTGAGCCAAAAATGGATTAATAACGGGCGTCAAAATAACCAATACCATTTGCCCCACAGTCATGCTCAGACTGTATTTTTTAACTTTTACAATAAGTTATGAAAGGAAACAACTCTAGCCAAATAACTTTTGCCAGCACGTACAGTGTAGGACAGAACACTGCTGAACAAATCAGTTAAACCAAACTGAAATCTTCACCTTGAGTAACAAAGTTCCCACAATTATTCACAAAATTTTAGTATGAATTTTAGAATACAGACAAAGGAAATCCTTGTTATTTTATACAGACTGTTGAGACTATTGCAGTAAGCCATTAAACAGTATTTGATGTAGACTCATGAAGTATAATAATAGAATTTATGGTTCTTACCATCAGGATTCAAAGACCAGGTTATGAAGTGCTTCTTATCTGTTTGGTACTGAACAATAGATGTTATTTGGTAGGTATCTCCTTCAAACCGAAAAGAATAGTTCTTCAGGTTGTTATGTGGCAAGCCTTCTACGAAATGTAACATTAATATTGAGGGTACTCTAATAAAGAAACAATAAAGCACCAATTTATTACAACAAAATCATGGCAAAAGTTCCTAACGAAAAAGTAAGGCACTTCAAAGAGCATGTAGTCCTGCCCTTACTATTCTACTTCAACACAGGACTCTTCAGATTGCACAGTAGGCAAGGGATAAGAATACCCCAACTGGATATTCCATTTTGTTACAGACTAGGGGAAAAAAACAAGACAACATAAGGGATTTTGGGAGTGGGGAGAACGTGAAAAAAACAGGAGACAACTGTGCCATAACCATAGTAGGAAAGGACACTGTTCCCAAGTCAAACTAGTAAACAGATGATCAGCCAACAGTTTTATCCACCAACGGCAGGGGTTGTGCAAAGCCTGACACTGGATATCAGTTGTCTATATTTACTACTAGGTAGTAAGTATTTACGACCTGGCTCAAACACGTATGCTGGTCAGCATGTTAAACACTGCTCTAAGTTTCATGCTTATTAAACACTATTTGCCATCTCAGCATTTAAAAGTTATCTAAAATCTTCAAAAGTGAGTATTTATCAGAGTTTAAAGTTTAGAATCTCTGTAAACTCCAGATAATAGTTTGGTTTTGAAAGTGATACATTCAATAAATGAAGTCTCAGAATTTTACGCATTTTATTTTCAAGTTCACATATTCAAACTTACTTTTCCAAAATCATCTGTCTTCTTTGAGATCTGTCACCACAGTTATTACATGGTCCAACATGAATAGCATTAAGTGGATGCCAATCAGGGATTATATTCGTGAATGTTGTTAGTGTTTTCTTACATCTGGACACACATACACAAAAAAAAGAGTAAGTTGAGTTTCTGATCACACAACAATGAATATACACACTTTACTAGGAGAAAAAAGCTATAAAAATGTTAAGACAAAGCCAAATTCTATTCATATTCATGCTATTTGTATGAATTCCACTGTGACTGCATCACATCCAAGTTAGCACTGAATTCAGTTCTGCCAAACAGTATCGGTCACCATTTGTTCTCAGCAGCTCTGTGGCCTTCAATTTCATATTATTTGCTCCTTCTCCCATAGCATGTTATCTCTGTTTCCTTTCCAACATAAGACAGAGCTTGTACCAGGATTCAAATAATTTACTAGCTAATAAAGAATCTCAAGGAGAAGGAAGTGGTAACAAATTACCTCAGAATCCACGTTATACAAGGTCTTGTTTTCAAAAAACAGTACATTCAGAGCTGAGATTACACAGAGGTTATATTGTATAAAAATACAATGTACGGGATATTAAAGTGAAATAACATAGTTTATTCATTCATTAGCCACAGAAAGGACTTCCTTTATATTCAACCTAACCTAGATTTTTCAACTTTTAAAAAACACCCCCCCCAGTATGTAACAAAGGCTCTTGAACACATCCTATTAACCAGGACTATATATTAGCCGGCAGAACAGATAGCATTAATCTCATCGGACTTGGGGATTTAGAATTTTATCATATAAACCTAAGATAGTGGAGAGAAACAGGTATTTTTCAAGCAAAGCGATGTGTCTTCTGAAGGTGTTTCTCTTTTTCTGCTGACTCTAAAAGGAGCCTAAATGATGAGCTTGTACCTGCAGCTACATAGAACTAAACCAATTCCCAAGAAATTACTTCCCCGGAATACTATTTTAAAATAGATAAATTATGTGAGAGAATCTCTGATTCTTTGTAATCCAAATGAATATTACAGATATTCTTCAACAGCAAAAGCATACTAGGCATCTATTCTTTAGAACCACAACAATTTTTATACTCTCAGCAAAATACGAGAGCGAGTATGGCCAGGGACTCACACAGTTACCTATTATTTCTTTCTTAATTAAGTGACAACATGGTTTCCTAAGACATGACATAGCAGTAAACTATTTGCAAACACTAGCCTAAAAAAGTGGATCACATAAAACTTCACCAACAAGCTTAAGCTGCACAAAACCTAGAAACCTGAACAAAATCAACTATTATATGCTGTTATATGCAGACTTAAAAAGGTAAGGCAGAACAGTTATATAGAAGCTACTTTAAAAAACAAAAAACCTCTCACCGGTCCTGGTATTTGTAGCCACAACATACACATTCAAACTTCCATGAAAATGAATGCAAGAATAGTTTCTCAGCTTGTTGATCCAGTTGTAAGAGTAGAGGGAATGCAAACACTGGACTCTCCTTCTTACCTTCAAAGATTGGGCAGAAAAAAGTCACTGAATATTTGAAATCAGCTTTCAGTACTTCAGAAATGAAGAAGATAAGCTTATTGCTATGATTTGAATTCCAGTTATCCCTTCAAGGCTGTATTTCTGATCCTCACAGCAAAGGGATAAAGGGATTGATCCACATTATTAGGTTGCTATCAATGACAATTTCATGAACACAGTAGAGTTACAAAGATGAGAATATGCTCTCTAAAAAGTCAAAAACAGTCAAGGGACAAAACACAGCTGATGATAATGTAATGTATGTGTATGTCACCAACCAAAAAAAAAAAAAAAAGATTTGCAAGCTCTCTTGGAAGCATACGTACATACATATTTTCACATACTGACATATTACAAGGCTTTACATGTAGAGTTTCCTGAAAGTAAATACTGAGATGCTGCACTAATTACTTACCCAATTCACACTTAAGCCGAGGCTGAAGCTGTGTAAAAAATCTGTTTCTGATTTCATTGAGATGCGATTCTGCTTTTGGAAGAACATCTAAAGAAAAAAAATACATATGCTTTCAGGTATTTATGTGTAACACCCCCACCCTTTCACAAACACTTGTAGCCTTAACATGCACTCACCCTCTGCAAACTGATGCCTTTCATATTGACCTATTTGCCTAAAACTGCTGGTAAAGTAGCCAATGCTTGGTGTTAATTGATCTGAAAATTACAGAAGAATTTACAGCAGCTATACACATTTTATTGCAGTCTGCTCATCAGTATTTACTCAACCTGACTTAAATGATGGCTAAGAGTCTATACCAATAGCTAGACAGTAATGACATTTAAGGATAATGTAACCAGACATTACAAACACTGGAGATTGAGAGATTAAGAGTAGATTTTAAAACCTAAACATGAAGACCAAAAATGCAGAAATTTGCTTACATGCTCTGTAATGATGTCATACAATTCGTAATAAAAAATGTAAATGTGTTGTTCCAGATTAAATAATAATTTCATAAGTTAACATTTAAAATAATAACAATTATTTTTAAAATAGTGTACATTATATATCTTACTATGTATCTTAAGTTTACAAGTTACATTGCTCATGCACAAACCCATTCTTAAAGCACAAGCAAGAACATAACTTATACTACACGATTATGATCATAACCTGCACAAATTAAAGGATTTAGAACAGCTGTGGAACCTATTTCTTACTTATAAAACCTATGTATATAAAAAAGGTAAAAAGAAGTTTCTTGCAGCTCTATTGCTTTTGAGTGGTTTTAAAAACAACCGTATGTAAAAGATGCTGAAAAATCACACAGAAGGGCAGAATAAATACTACACCTATTCTCTACAACAACACTCTTCACCCAATACCCTCTCCACTGTTGCACGAATTAAAACTAATTTGTTTTGCAGCAATTCCTGGAAATGAAAAGGTTTATGTTATCTCAAACAACACTATATTCCAACACCTAACATCTCCATTTAAGGGCTCTTGCACACCAGAACTCCGTTGCAAACACAGCACAACAGAGGGGAAAGAAAAACATCTCAGGTTCTGTGATGGTAGAGGGCTTCCAGGTAAAAGCTGAAAACCTAAAATCAAGCAGCCTGACTTTCTGGCAAGCAGAGTATATGAACTGCTTCAGAATATTTTTGGATTTTTTTTTTTTCCTCTGTAAAAGAGTATGTTTTCTCTGCCACAAGATGGGTTAAACCATTTTTGATATACCTATTATTTTTCCCAGGAAAGATACAATATTCTTCAAGTTATCTAATGCTGTCCTGGGACTATAGTCTCTATATTCAAACACAGACTTTTCCTGGAACATCTATTGGAAAAAAAAATCATGAACGCTACCTGCTAACCAGAGATCTGTATTAATTCTCTAACAGATGATCTCTTACAAGTTCATACTTATGATGCCAATGGGTCAGTTCAAGAGGACTAAGAAAAACAGATTTTAGTTCAAGAGTCTTAAACTGGATCCACAGTACAGAAAGTGATCAAAGGCCATACTAGTAGATTACAGTGACACATACTCCTCTGACTCCAGCTGTGCTGCCTGGAAGTTTGCCCACAGCTGCCCATCACTGCTCCTGCGCTTGGAGGTTACAGTCGTCAAACCTGTGAGTACTCACTAACCTTTTCCAGATAATATGAACCAGGTTAATGTGTTTGAGTAATTTTGACTGAAACAGGCTAGGAATCGCTATCATCCACAGCACAGCCTGCAGACTTCAGGGGAAGGATTCCTTCAATAAGCACAGCTGGAGCCAGAAGAGAACATATGTTCCCAGCTTTACTATTTTTGGTGTGACAAGGCAACTGCCCACTTATACAAGGATATAAACCACAACAGAAATTATTTTGAAGATTAAGATTAGAACAGAATCCTAATATGATAGGGCAAAGGGAACAGTCAGGAAGGGGGGGACAGGGAGGAAGGAAACAGTCAGGCTCAACTACATAAACAATTCACAAATTCTCTATGTGGGATATGACAAAAAAAAATTCAACAGATGCTTAGTGTCTGATTCTTTCAAAGTGGGCATGTTTGTCCCAAGAAAAACAATTTCAGTCATTACCAGGATTCTGCTAGATAAAGCACATAGAAATTCATGGTAATAAGTTGTAATTCACTCTTTTGTCATCTTGAAATAGAAGAGGCATATTTATGTGCACTGTACTAAATTCCACATATTTGTAGCACATCAGATCAGTCTGAATATGAAGAAACAGCAGCTAAATTTACTCACCTTTTACTTTACTCCTTTTACAGGTATTTAGAAGCACAGTTGCTTGATTATATTTTGTTAAGAGTTCCTGGAGTAAACATTTTCCACCATTATACTCTTCTGCCAGAGCAAATTTTAATATTTCTAAGTGTACCAGTGCTGACAAAATACAATCTAACCAACAAAGATTATGCATGTTTCTCCACTGCAGACATAACTCCGTGTTATTAGTGGAACCTTTATCATCTTTGAGCAAAATTTCAGGTGTTGATGAGCAAAGTTCAGAATTTGGCAAGAGTTGTGTTCTGGGACTAGAAATCTTGGGCAGACTTTCTTGATAGTTGTTGGTGTTGGTGGTTGTTTCAAACTCCGCCTTCTGCACACAGGGCTCCACGTTGGTACTAGGTTTTTGCTGATCATTTTGTAACACATCATGTAGGCTTGACTGGGGAATACATAAGCTATTCTGATAGCATTTCACAACAGGGTCTGTATTAGTAGTGTGCTCAACATTTACCACATTATTAGTTCTTGCTTTTTTTGAATGTGATTCAACAGAAGAAAAGTCACTGATATCACACAATTTCCTCTTCTTATGAGTAGATGGAACTTGATGATTTTCTGAATCAGCAGAAGTAATTATGCTGTTTAACGGTTTACAACCAAGTGGATAGATACACTAAAGGAAAGCAAGAAAGTTACAGTGAAATCTACAAAGCAATTCCAGGTGAATGACAGCTAAAAAAAGTACAAACCATACTCTTGAAATAGAATGTAGGACTTCTGTAAAGTGATATTTTAATGAAATCAATACATAAATTCAATATATGCATGCCAGGAAGGGTGTTTTATCCAACTACTGTCTTATAAGCAGTTGCGAAGTAAATATATCAGTAGTGATAATCAACACTACTTTTCCAGTAAATGTTTACAGCCCCTGAGAACAACTGAATTTTGCTAAGGAGAGTCCTCTTGCCTTATTCTGCTAAATCCATTCCTTTAGGGTACAGATTTGGCATTATCATCTCATGCCTCAGAGACTACTGGTGCCAAAACTGGCAGGGTATCTTTCAGGCTAGCCAGCTGCATTAGACCAGATGTTGGTAGGGTCTTACATATATAGCTATTCTGCAACCAGAATATAGTCAAGTCCACTATTACCAATATCCAGAACGATACTATGATTATTTAAAAGTGGAGATGGATGGGAAGAGAAACTCTGAGCCCCATATCTAGTCTAGTCTCTATCTACTAGTTTAAGGGCACCAGTCCATATGGGATTGCTATACCCTCCTCACATACACAGAGCAGTGGAGAAAAGAGGCAGCAAAACCACAACTTAAATATTAAGCAGCACAGAAATCCAGCTAAGGTTAAACTTAAAAGGGCAGAGAAATAAACAAACAAACATTGTAATTATAATTACAAACCTATTTGTATTACCCAGACTTAAAGAAGGGAAAATGGGAGACTCACACCTGCAAGAGTTATGTATTAGTTACGTGGATCATCAAATTTTCGCCTTGTATTTTGATTTGTACAAAGATTTTTTGGTACCACTTATGTTCCCTCATTACGTAAGCAAAACTCTCCTTCATTCATTTTAATCTGCTCTATTTAATCCTTTAGGGTAGCTAGCTATGCCTAAACACTGCATGTACACAGGTTAGTTATGTTTTTGTCTACATACAGGCAAACATCATCCAGCATATGGATTCACAGGGCTCCTGTTTCAACAGTCTGCTTACCACCACCGAAATCTTGAATTTAGAGAGGTGTAACTGCTGAAGGTAAAGGCCTCTGCACTACCAAACAAAATTTTAATTAACATAATACCTGAGGATTTTCACAAAGAAAAATGGACTCTTGAAAATTAATACGGTAAGTCCGTAAAACTTGGATCTGGCCCTTCTCTTTGCAGACTGGACAATACTCATGTGCAGTTGTTTCCACAGGATTACAGTTCTAAAAAAGAAAAAGGAAAGGAAAAAACAGTTTAAACGTACGTATTTCATATGTTATCCCAACGTAAGATATACAGACATACCAAGATAGAAAACCAACGTGCAACTTCTAAAAGTAATACCTAATACAATTTTAAAAAGTATACTAGATTGGTGGGTTTTTTTAAATATTTATAAGATATATACTCATATGGCAGACTGTTCTAAATAACTTTATCTTTTGATGTAAATATTCAAATATTTAATAAGGTATCTTTAACAACGCAACTATGCAATGTTTCATTCCGCTTGAACTGAACCACAGGACACTTATTGCCAGGGAACACAAGCTCAGATCTTTGAAACACAAATCAATTTTCATAGGAACACAAACAGTTGTAAAAACAGTGCCAGCAAAAAAAGCATAGGCACAGATTTACATAGAATAATCTTTCGCCATTGTTATAGATTTCCGTGGAAAATAATTTTGAGAATTTTTTTTGTAAAATTAAGACCAATTAAAAATCTCTCAAAGCAGAGAAAAATATGAACTTTGCACACATGTAAAACAAGTTTCAACTGACTTTTCCCAAATACCCCACCATGTGGAGTGTCGATTTCCCTATACCAGTCCCTTCTCCAATCACTTGCAAACCATTTGTAGTCTTCTGGGTATCCATCATTCTGAGCCACTGGCTAATTTATGTCACTTGTAACAATGTCATGATCACTAAGGATTTTTCAAAGACTCCTGAAAAATAAGAAGTGAATAAAACAATTAAAGAAAAATTAGATTAAATTTTTGAAAAAAAAAATATACCAACAATAATGCAGCCTGTATTTTCTGTGAGAATGAATTCAGAAGAGTATTTTCTTCACTGAAAATACTTATTTTCTAGTGCAGATTATGAACTCACAACTTTATTTAAAGTCACATAACAGATTTAACAGCTTTAGGCCCTGAATTTGCGAGCTTATCTATTCTTTGCACTCTACAAGGTCTCGCTTATTTTCCAAGTGCACTATACTTTACAGAAATGTAGATGTCTTGTCTGGGCATCACAGCTTACTGCATCTAACCTTCAGAAAGAACAAACTTTAAAAATGGCTAAAATAAGATCCCATACAGTTATAGATAGCTGCTGAGGAACATTAAAAAACCAACCAACCAAAANTAATTTAGTGCGTAATAAACTATTAAAAGTTTATGCTGCAAACGTAACAATTTTTAACTGCAGAACAGCATCCTGATGTTAGTGCCACTTTTTGGAAACTTCTCCTGATGTTATTTTAACAGTCTTATAGACTTCATAGCAAACTAAAGCTCTTTCACAGTATCACTGCTACGTAACTCTATTGCGTCTTTTAGAAGTGGCATTGAATATTCTATTTAAATGATTTCTCAAATTCAGGGCCAAATTTTGCCTTTCTCACATATCACACAGACACATTTGTGGAGGACAACTTCACTATGAACCAGTACACATCAAATGGCAGCTTCTTAAATCCGTTCCTTCACTAACACTGAAGCTAACTACACCTTGAATCAGCCAGAAAAACACAGAGGTTTAGAAATACAGGGACCCAATTCTGCTCCTGCTGACTTCAAATGGAAATAACTAGAATAAATACATCTCTCTTTAAGATACAGGAGGAAGTTTAGGTAAGTTGAACTGCAAAGTTATCAATGTAGTATCTTTCCTTCAGCCACGACTCTTCCCTTTTC
Source organism: Himantopus leucocephalus (assembly GCA_003993805.1). Taxonomy (NCBI): domain Eukaryota; kingdom Metazoa; phylum Chordata; class Aves; order Charadriiformes; family Recurvirostridae; genus Himantopus; species Himantopus leucocephalus. The sequence continues at coordinate 201,577,596 of RSEF01000001.1, read as the reverse complement.
CTTACTTCCACTGAATAACATCCTTTCCCACACCATGATGTCCTTTCAACCCTTTCTTACACTACAGCACTAACTCAGATGATAGTTCCTTTCAGAAAAAGAAATTTACCAAGGCATTCTTGGACACCTGTGTAAATACCAGTTCAACCCAAACCCATTTATAATACTGGGCAAGGAGAGACCGTACAGAACAGAATGCTAAAAACCAACAGAGCATGAATTAAAAAATCACAGCTGGAAAATGGAGCAACTAATTTCAAATCAGTCCCTGATGGCAGCTTAAGAGAGGGTCAAAATGAGATGATGGTGTGTCCTATTGACACTTTTAACGTGTTCAGCAGCACTTTTCAGAATTACTGGGTTGCAGCATGTAAAGACGGTATATCCTGACTTATAAAATTAATGGTTGTAATGGAAGGTAAGAACAAAAATATCAACCCACGTGCCTTAGTGCACGTTTAGTTTTCAAAGTAGAGTTGGGAAGTGCACAAGAAACAGCATGGTGCCGGGCTCACTCAAGGTAAAAATGAATTAGCTGGAAGTATACAAGCTTGTTGGACTTGTAAAGGAAAGGCAAGCTCTCCAGTTTTTCACACAGTGGCAATAGCACTATCAGACTGTGACTCAACTTTATTATCATATATTTAGTCTAGCCAGGAACTAGATTTTTTTTATACAGTTACAAGTTATGCAGGTATCAACCACACTAAAACACGGAACAACTTTACTCTCCATGCTATAGCTAGTAAGAAAACATCTCTAACTTGTTCAGGGGATTTTTAGTCTATTCCTTGGCCTGAAGCAGCCTCAGCTCTCCAGAGTAAATAAAATACATAGATCAAATGACTAGAACTCTAGGCAATTTCTCACCACATAAATACAACACACTCAAAAAGGTTAGTAACACTAACAACCTGCAGGTTATTCCTTTGTAAGCATGCCTTGGTTTTATAAAACATGTTTCTTTCTTTGCAAGTCCCTGTTTTCCCTGTCATCCCTCTCAAAAGGAAAGCAAGTATTTTTTTCAGTTACATTCCCTGTTACTTCTGCTCTTCTTTTTAAAGCTTAAATACTGTTCTGAGATGTACAATATCTCCCCCAACTATAATCACCAATCAATAGTAATACAGTACTGGAGTCCAAGACTTTTATTGCACTTATGAATGTAATAAATATTTTAAAAAATATATTAATTGTATTTTTATTTCAAAGACATAAACACAGCAAGCAAATAAAATGCATGTGCCAGTACTAGATGTGCAGAGTGGTATCAAGTGGCCTGCCTGTAATTTTCAGTATTTGTAATGTTACAGCAAGTTATTAGTGATCTTTGCACAATGTACAAAAATTGGGCATCAAATCAACAGTTGCCAAGAAAAACAGCCAATTGCTGTACACAGGAACATGCTCTCAAGCTTACTGGGTCATGTCGTAAACCATTTATGCTACTTTGCTTCTTTTATCCTGGATACTTGAAAAATGTAATGCAAAATATGCTATGGACCTGGTATAATTATTAAGGCTATGGTTATGTTTCCTTGAGTAGAATTGCCCTAATAGCTCGCTGCTGCAGAACAGGGAGGTCTCTTCTCTTTTCTCTTTCCCCCCCACCTTCCCTGACAGCTCACGTCCCTGTCAGACTTTCTAAAACCTAACTGAACTCACAAAACAGCAGAAAACTCACTAAAGCACAAGTTTTTCTGCTGTTCTAGTGAATTAAACTGGCCTGTGAAAAGGTCCCATTAGCTACATAGCTGACAGGGCAAAAGACAGCAAACAAGGAAAAGGTAAAGGATTAGAAAGATATGGGTTTGATGGATGGACTGTTAGATGGCTAAGGAATTGGCTGGATGGCCACATCCAAAGAGTTGCGGTCAACAGCTCAATGTCCCAAGTAGACATCAGTAATGAGTAGTGTCCCTCAGGGGTCTGTATTGGGACCAATACCATTTAATATCTTTATTAATGACACAGACAGTGGGATCAAGTGCACCCTCAACAAGTCTGTGAACGACAGCAAGGCAAGTGGTGCAACTGATACGCTAGAGGGAAGGGATGCCATCCAGAGGGACCTGGACAGACTTGAGAGGTGGGCCTGTGTGAACTTCGTGAGGTTCAACAAAGCCAAGTGCAAGGTCCTGCACCTGGGTTGGGGCAAACCCCAGTATCAATACAGACTGACGGATGAAGAGACTGAGATCAGCCCTGCTGAGAAGGAGTTGGGCGTACCGGTGAAAAGCTGGACATGAGCCAACAATGTGTACTCGCAGCCCAGAAGGCCAACCATATCCTGGGCTGCATCAAAAGAAGTGTGGCCAGCAGGTCGAGGGAGGGCATTCTGCCCCTCTGCTCCGCTCTCATGAGACCCCACCTGGAGTACTGCATCCAACTCCAGGGTCCTCAGCACAGGAAAGACAGACCTGTTGGTGCAGCTCCAGCGGAAGGTCACAAAAATGATTAGAGGACTGGAACACCTCTGCTATGAGGAAAGGCTGAGACAGTTGGAGTTGTTTACCCTGGAGAAGAGAAGGCTTTGGGGAAGACCTTATTGCAGCCTTTCAGTACTTAAAGGGGGCCTACAGGAAAGATGGGGACAAACTCTTTAGCATGGCCTGTAGTGACAGGACAAGGGGCAATGGTTTTAAATTTAAAGAGGATAGATTTAGATTGGATGTAAGGAAGAAATTCTTTATGATGAGGGTGGTGAGACACTGGGACAGGTTACCCAGAGAAGCTGTGGATGCCCCATCGTTGCAAATGTTCGAGGTCAGATTCGACAGGGCTTTGAGCAACCTGATCTAGTGGAAGATGTCCCTGTTCATTGCAGGGGAAGGTGGACTAGACGATCTTTAGAGGTCCCTTCGAACCCAAACAACTGTATGATTCTATGGTAAAAGGGACGTGGACCTTTTGATAATAGTGAGACGTACTTTGTGGAACAATACCTTAAAAATAAAAATCAGTTACAAACTGCAGTAAGCAGTGACAGAACTGATTACATTACAATGAAGAGACCATCTCCTCTTTGTTTAAAGACTAAAGGACCTTTAAAGGACACTTAGAAATGACCTTCTTGTAAATCATCTTACACATCTTCTTTCCTTCATCAAGAGGATATTGAAAAGATGAAAAGAAACAAACAAAAGTTGAGAAAAGAAGTGAGAAAAAAACTCCATTGTGTTGTTACCTATCCATTCTTTATACAAGAAGAAATCAGAGTATTACGCTTTTTCTTTATCTGAGGTTATAAGTATAAATATTCAGATCACAGCCATTCCCCCTCCCCCTTACAATTTTGGCCACAAAATGTATTCCATTAAGTGCAACAGTAACAAGACATCATTGCGGTCACAAAGTAACTCTCTCTTCACCATAGCCTGTATGTGCCAGGCTGAACTGCAAATTTCCCTCATGTAGAATCAAATACAAATTCCTTTCCCGCAAGAAGCCCAACACAGAATAAGGCAAATAAAGATAACACTGATGAAGTTGCAAAATAAACCTACATGCAGTTATTACTCTGCTATTCTAAAAGTTTCTTCTACAGTCAGACTTCTCTTAAGCCTCCTCGTATTAAAATGCTTTTATGGGTGTATGAGAAGGGGCAGGGACTAATTGACAAATCATTCAGTCCTGCTGAAAAAAACAGGCTTTAGCGTGGGAAAAATGTAGCCTAAACGGGTATAGCTGCAGCTAAGAGACACAAGATTTCAGGAGGCGGCTTTGCATAGGCAGAGCCTCAGTCTCTGATGCCAGGCAGTGGAAACGAGGGGCCGAGGGGTGTGATGCCAGCTAACCAGCTGCCAGGGCTGTGCTGGTTGCTGCCCTTCTTTCAACACCAAAAGGCGCTCAATTGTTTCAGATCAACCTATAGTTAAACAGCCTCCTTGGTTTTTAATCCACATCCAGAGCGATCCATATGCTATGGAAAGACTGTAGAAGAAAAAAGTGTTTATACAGTTAGTTGTTAGAGCGTAAGGAAACTGCGCAAGGGGGATATATCTGCCTACACAGATGCACTAGTACCTCACCAAGTACATCTTCCACGAAGCACTGCTCTCCGCCAGCCTTACCGAGCGGAGGGAACGCCCACCCTACCCGCACAGCTACTGACATGAAATACTCAGTCGGCATTTAGAAACCCGCCGGGCAACCCTCCCACCGCGGCTCACGAACCCCCGCAGCCTGCCCGAGGGCACGGCCCGGCCCCGGCCCTTCCCGCCGACGGCCAACCCGGCCTGTCGGGCCCGGCGGCGCAGCCCCAGCCCCGTTCTCACCTGCTGGCCCTGCCTCGCCTCTCCGCGCCGCCGCTCCCGGCCCTCAGCGTCGCGCTGCCCGGCGCCCTGCGGAGCACACACAGTCCCTAAATCGGAGCTCGCCCGCCCGCTCGCCCACCGTCCCCTCAGCGGCCTTCCCGCGCGGCCCGCCCCCGCCGCACGTGCGCTGGGCAGGCGCAGGCGCGGCCGGCGCGGCCTTCCCCCCCCGCTCCCGCCGCGCGGCCGTTACTCACCGGCCGTTACTCGCCGGTCGTTACCTGAGGGCGGCCGGCGGCGTCAAGCGCGGCCCGCGCCGCCGCCCGCCCGGCGGCTGCTGCTGCTGCTGCTGCTGCTGCTGCGCAGTTTCCGGCGCGTCCCCGCCGCCATGCCAGCCCGCCCCGCCCCACTCCCGGCAGGCAGCAGCGGCGGCGCGCGGGAGCGGGGCTGCGCGGCGGCTGTGCGAGCAGCGCCTGAGGTATTCGCCCTCCCCTCCGCCCTCTCTGCCCTTCCTCCGCGCTCCCCTTGTGCGCGGCGGTGGGAGGGGACGATCCGAACCGCGGCCCGCCCTCCGGTGAGGGCCGGCCCTGCGGGGACCGAGCGGCACCGCCGCTGCCTCCCCGGGCGCCTCAGCAAGGAGGGGGGGGGCCCCGCCCGCCCCGAGGGGCGAAACGCGGCAGCCGGCCCCGTTGCAGCTCACTGACGGGTAGGCGGCAGCCCTGCGGCCCACCGTGCCCCGCAGCGCCCGCCCGGGTAACGGGAGGGACGGCGCTTACCGCCCCACAGCCGCGCCGTTCCTGGCGACGCCTCCGCGCCTTGCTCGGGGCAGGGAGTTGAGGACTAATCTGCAATTCATTGAACACCTCCTTAAAATCACGCCCAGGGTGTGGTTTAACCGAGGTTCGGTACTACGGGTCTTGTCTTTCTCTCCAAGCACGGAGGCGCTGGTTCTGTCAGTTCTGCTTCTGCCCAAGCGGCTGCGGTGATGCGCAGGCTGCCTTTGGAAAATCTCTTCTCTTAAGCAGCCTGGAGTTTGCCTTATAGTCGTTTTTGGAGGTTTCAGTCTCAAGAGGTTGAGGTGATGTGGGGCTCTCGGTCTCACCGAGCGTTTCTGCACTCGCAGTCTCAGGCTGAAATATCTCGAGTATTTGATGTGGGCTTTTGAATCCATATTGGCCCGTTTTCCTTAAGCACGAGCCGCAAGGAGCTCAACAGCAACGGCATTTAGGTCAGTGCTCTGCTTCAGTTGCGTCAAGAAGGCTGTCAGCATGTACCAAGCCAGCCTGGTCCCCGGGGCCGGAGGATGGAATGAGTCAGGAAATTGTTCTAGTGATAGCACAGAAAATGCCTTCTCTTCTCATTGCCTGCCTCTGCGTTGCTGACACCGTACTCTTGGTTGCATTTTTAAAAAGCGCTTAGCACTGTATGATGTACATCATGAAATAATCTGTTAGTATGATGGCTCCATTGTGACTTCTGTAATCTAGCTTTTTGCTGTAGTTATTCCTTTAATTTGTACAGCAATGTTTCAAAGTTTGAATTAATGTTTGAGGGAGTTTTGCTGTATTGGCGGAAGTTGTTTGCCTGACTGGAGAAAGATTGTGATGAAACTTGGTAATAATTTTGCAAGGAGTAGTTTTTTTTAGATTGATCATTCATTAGTGCTTTAGTTTTGATTCGTTAGTGCTTTCATTGTGGGGAATGTATTTTTTCTGTGTACTTTCATCAGGAGTATAAAGCACTTTCAGTAAGGAGGAGGAACTGACTGGCTCTACAGTCATTGAGACTGGTGTTTCTACATACACGTCAAATGCAGTGTGTGTATTTCATCTCTTTTTCTGTTGCTCTATTTGACTGTTAAAACTGGTCAAATAATGCAATCCACTGAATAATGTTAAGTAGTTTCATTGGACAGTTGTACATATGCAATGATTTTCCTTGTGGCATTTTAGGTCTGTCTGAGTATTGTGGTTTTAGCCCTAGTAATACTTATTTATGGTTAAAATACGGTGTTTGGAGTATGAAAATTAATATATGCTGTGTTTATTAATTTCAATAATAAATTTTTAGCTTGTTGTCATTGTAGTTTACATTTTTACTTTTTTCCAGGCATGACTAGTGTCTGTTGTCTGTTTTGGGCTTCCACCAAGCATAAGTTTTTGTTTCAAGTGCATACTGCCTTACAGATGATGTGGGAAAAGCTGTTTGCTTGTGTGTATGTGTTTGTGCTCTAGAATGGCTGAGTAGATATTTTTCCTGCTTGTTAGCATGGACTGTGAAAAAGCTCCAGTATAGATTCTAGTTCACTGATCAGTTAGAATTCATGACGTGATGCTGTTAAGATTTTTAAAGCTACCTACTGCCTCCATTTTCTGTTTTGTGTCTCCCCATGTCCCTGTGTGTCATTTCCCCCCCCCCCC
>RSEF01000001.1:201549666-201570901 GCA_003993805.1 Himantopus leucocephalus | reverse complement strand
CCCCCCCCCCCCCAGCTTTTTTGATAGGTTAACTTCTATTTGGGGACAGACTTTTTAATAGGGTCTGTAGTGATAGGACAAGGGGCAATGTTTTTGAACTAAAAGAGGGTAAATTCAGACTATATATAAGGAAGAAACTTTTTCTTATGAGGAGGGTGATGGAACACTGGCACAGGTTGCCCAGAGAGGCGGTAGATGCCCCATCCCTGGAAACATTCAAGGCCGGGTTGGATGGGGCTCTGAGCAACCTGATCTAGTTGAAGATGTCACTGCTTATTGGAGGGGAGGTTGGACTAGATGACCTTTAAAGGTCCCTTTCAACCCACATCATTCTATGATTTCAGGTATCTTCTAGATACTGATAAGTACCACAGTATAATTTACTGTCATCCCTCCTTTTTTCCTCTCTGACATTCAAGTTGAATGAAGGAAAGCTTGGGCCAAAGAAAGAATCCAGACCTGAGTTTTTCCATGAGCTTGAGGAAGAGAGTTTGCATGTTGGCAAAGATAAGAAACTGAGCTTTTTCATCTCACAATACAATAGAACTTCATTTGGCCTGAACAAAACAGTCCTGAAGTAGTAATTACTACATGATGCAAACTCCAGAGTCACCAGGAATTGGTTTGAGTGTCGTAGATGTGGACTGGTAATGACTTTGGGATCTAGTTAGACTGCTATTTGCTCAAACATTGTTTTCTCCGGTATGTTGTGTCAGTTTGACTAGATTTGGTTTAGGTTTAACTAACGATGCATTAGCACATGGCTTATTTCTGGTTTTATTGTCTTCGTCTTTACCTTTTTAAACTTTTTTGACAATGTAGGAAGAGCAGAACAGCTTTCTGACACAATTTTTGAAGCTACTTTGGTTCAGGAGAGTGAACATACATGCCTGATTTAACTTTCTGAATCAGGGTGTCTTCTTGTTGCTCTGTGTTTTCAGGCATAATTTGCCAACTACGTGGCTACATCGGCAGTAAAGACTTTAAAACAGTTTAAGTATTAATTAAGTTTAATTAATTATAATATTTCTAAAAGGCGTATCTGGAATGGGCACTTTTCATGACTGAAGCCTCTTGGCATGTACATTAAGCATGTAGTGTAACAAAAAAAACCCTCCTTTCTTTTTCTGTTAGTATGTTCAGATATGGAGGAGAAAAGTTAATCATATAGAGGCTCGCCCCTGTCCCCAAAGTTGAACTCTGAACTGAGTGTTGTTTAAGGCTTGATATATATGTTATTTTCAGAGAGTAACATATCTGTACCAGGAATCATTATCCGGAAAATAATCACGCGTGTTGGGGAAATAATATTCAGAGCATATATTTAGAAGATTGTACTCAGGCTGAGAACATATGCTATTCATGTGTGTCTTCTAAAAATATTTTCACATGCAAATTACACACCCGTTGGCTGCTTACTTCTAACCAGATTGTTGCTGCATGATGGTCCCTGAGAAACTGAATATGGAGGGGGAGGTACCAACTGAAAACTTTTGCTCTGAAGGTTTTGTTTCTCAGCTTTTATGTTTGCTTGGCTTTCCATCTTCTTTTTCCAAAAACTAACAAAAGAACATTAAAATTTAAACTTGCAAAGCGCCATTTTGGAAATGTAAGAAGAATACAGTAACTAATTATATGTATACCTCTTTATCTGTTTAATGGTTAAATACATTATTAATGTTCTGTGGTTAAGTATGCACCACAAGAAAGCTTACAGTCACAATAATCTCAAATTTGATAATTTTTGTGTATATAAAGTTCAGATTACTGTGATTGTAAACTTTCTTGCATTTCATAACTACTTTTAAGTCCACAAACTACTAACATTGCTGATTTTAATGTGTACATGTAGTAACCTTTGGCTATTGCATCATAGTATTTTAACCAGAGAGAGGGAGATCTTTTTTTGAGACAGAGGTTATAAAATCAGTAGCTAAAACATGAGGCCAGGTTCTTTTTTGTCAACTGCTACCTCTTTAAATCCTTTATTTCTGGAATAAAAACCTCTTATGACTTTTTTTTTTCCTTTCCTATACTTTTGAAAATAAATGCTACATTGTTTCCCTACTATGGTGTCTATACCTTTGCTAAAGCAGGAGAAATCTATTCATGGTTCCGAGTCAAAGGGAGACTTGTTTTTTTTCTTGGGTCTGAAGAGTGGCTCTTATTTTGTCATCCTTAACAGAAGCATCATCTTTAATCCAGTAGCAAAGAGAGAAACCGAACACTTTAGGCCTGATGCAGTGTTCTCAGAAATCATTGCAAAGGTTTCCATTTGGGAATTGCAGCTGGCCTTCAAAATACTTTTTCTTAATTTACATTCTATTCTTTGAGTTATTTTACCTGCCTGCCCTACAGCCTGTAGGCTTCTGACTCCATTCCAGTAGGGGACAACAGCCAAAACTTAGTAGCTTTTGGGTTTTCAGAAATGAATTATTTTCTGGAATATCTTTAGTGGAAAAGTATGAATGATAAAATGTAGCTTCAGAAACCCATGTAAAGATGAGTGATCTTTGGTATGATCGATCATGGTCGCTCTGTTGTGCACTTGTGTTCTTACGATTCTTCCAATAGTTAGGTTATGTTCCTGTGGCAGCATGGTGTTGCATTGCTACTCTTAGTGCAAATCAGCGTAAATAGAAAATACATTGTAATGTTGAAGGAAGAAATTGGGTTGCATCCAGCATGAGCTAATATAATAGCAGTCAAACAAAATTCATGTATCTGTAAGGGCAAAGATCTTGGCTAGCTTGATTATGATGGTAAGGCCTTCAAAAACTGATGTGGAAGTTTGGAGATCTATTTGTTAAATGACACGCAAAATAAAAAGGATTACATCAAGTAAAGTGTTTTTGAAATTAAGTGAACAAATCATGGATAATATTTGATGCCCAAATATGATATGTTGGTTTCTGGTCTCATACTATTTTTTTTTTAATTGGTGTTGCTCTTTAAATGCAGGTTATATTTGAATCTCCTTTTTCTTTGGCCTTTATACTGACTTTCTGTTCTTCTGGATGAAATGTTTTTCAGCAATAGCCGCTGAAGGCAGGGTTTTACAGGACTTAGGAAAATTGGGATGATGTAAAATGTGCCGTTTCTCTTTTGTGTGTATTTATAAAAGGGAAATCAACTCCAAATTATATCTATGCAATATTTGATGTAACATATAACTCTTTAAAAAGGATATAATTGTTTCATTCCGTTTTCAAAGTAACTTTGAAGGCTGGCTGTTTTGTTTCCTTGAAAATAAGCAGTAATCAAACATATTAATTAAAGTTGAACCCTTGTGACTCTTGGAAAAATTTTCTAAATATCTTGCCTGCAGAACTTGGTTCAGATGTTAGCAGAACAAAGACTATTAAATAACACACTTGCTGTCCAAGAAATTAACCAGTTCTTGTTAATATCTATAACATGCCTCAAGACATTTTTCATGTATTCCAGTTTCTGGTGCTTTCAAATGGAAGCAGTCTCTTCAAATAAACTGATTCTGTGTTGGTAAGATTGCAGTCCACGCTGAGAAAAAAGGAGGAGCAATGATGGATTTCCTGAAAAGTTTAAAAGTGACAGATTATCCATTCTTACTTATCTAGTTAAACTTATACTGACATAGTTACCTATTCGTTAGAGACTTTTACCTCTGGGACTTACAGACACTTGAGCTAAATTTTACCACCATTATCCTGTGGTCCTTTTCTTATTTAGTCTTGGATTTTTTTGTACTCTATAATCCCATTCAAAAAAACATCCTGTATAAGGATGCTAGCACTGTTATAGCCGCTGACACTATGCATAAGCAGAGGCTTCAGTTGCTGGCCTCGCTTTCTTATAAGTGCTGTATAAATGCAAAGAAAGACATGGTTATTCTGAAGAGTTTAAAAATACCTGTCCTGTCTCATCTTTCTTGAGTTGCCAACATATTGCACGCTTCCCCGATTTTTCATAGAATTGCATGAGTCTAGGTAGTTTGTTAAACTTGGTGGGGCTAATTCTGTGTGAATGTAAAGCCTTTGCAAAATCTTTCCTGTTTTTGAATTATCCTTTGGTGATTTTTTTTAATGTCTGAAAACATAGTATCAGGCTTGGTGTTAATGTGCACTTGGAAAACTTCTAGTAAATCTGATGGTATGAATTCATTCCTTAGGTAGGGTTAATCAAAGAAAATAATTTGTCTTTATGAAGTGTAGGACATAGATATTTTTATACGTCAGTTTTTATTTTGTTGTGGTGCTGAAAGGCCACATCACGCTTACGTTTGGTTATGCTGGTTGCTGTAAGAATACATGTGGTTCTTCACCCTTCAAAAGCAAACATTTTGGGCCTGGAGACCATCATCCTTCTCTAAATAAATAAATAAATGTTTTTTAAAAATCCCCAAACTGTTTGTAGAGCCTTTTTCTAGAATTCTTAGGTCCTGTGTTGGCGGGGGATATGGGGAGCGGACAGGAGGGATGATGGTGGTGATGAAAAAACTATTCCTTTTTTTAATCTGGAGCCTAAAATACCAATAGTTCAACTTCTAGCTGAAACCAGATATTACTACCTTCTTGTTTGCTGATGTAAATTTATAACCCTTCTCATTCTCATGTGTTGCAACCTACTAGCCTGTTAAATGTGTCTAATTGTATGTCCTCTTCCTGTCAATCTCTCAACCTTTCTTTATACTTTAAAATGAGGGATAATATGTTCCAAAGCTGTGATAATGTTCACTAATTGTTCTACACAAAGCTTAATTTCTACCTTTGCCTTTAAAACAGAAGGGAACCACTTTAATTGTCCTTTCAATCTGATAGTGCTTTTTCCTTACATCTGAGTTGTTACTAACTAGCCACACTGGTAATTTTCATGTAAACTGTGGTGTGTTAATGTAGAAGTTCTTGAGGTGTGCTGATGTCATGTTACCTGTATACTGATGTTGTTCTCTGTATGAAATATGGTATAATTGACACTCACAACTATTTATTTTGTTTTGGTTTGTTTTCTAGTCAAAGTTGTCAGGACAGTAGTTTTGCACCTTGGCGAAAACTCAAAACCAACCATCTGCTTTTTATAGGGCAGCAGCACCTGGCAAGGTTTGGGCATATCTGTCTTTGTAAGATATCACAAGAGCATCTCCTTGCAATTTGTTCACTCTTCCCTCAGACAAGGTGCCAGGACAGGGAGTCCTTTACTTGGTAGTCAGGTATTGAACTTCCTGTCTCAACTAGAATGCCAAATACTATACAAGGTTCCATAAACATGGAAATGCAGTTAGTTTTGCTGCACAAGTATTCTTTAGTAAAATTTTACTTTCGAAAACACAGAAGCAATCTATTTTTGTATTAAAAGGGAACTTAAATATTTAGTAGCATCAATTATTCAGTTTCATTAATCAGGAAAATATTAAAGTTTCTTGAAAAATCTATAAAAATAAAGATACCTAAGATGGAGATTTTGCTGATAAAGATATTCCTTCAGTTTTTGGATTCATCTGATGCCTCGTTTTTGGCTTTAGAATTGCTTGCTCGATTCCTGTCTCTTGCTGCTTCTTACCTGCATCTTTCCACCATGTCCCTTTCATCATGGTGTGGCTGATGCCATGTGACCTAACTTCTGCCACTTATACACTGGTGGGAAAGTTTGTTGAGAGATCTAAATTCAACTCTTTTTGTGGATAATTAAGAGTAAAAATCTTGGAGTACTTTAAGAGCTAGTATAGCAGGTCAAATAGGGACAGGCCCTCCATGCAACCTAGCATATGCCAGTGGCTATTAATGAATGCTTTGGAAAGGCATGTAAATAATGTCTTGAACTGTAGAATTTAAAAGGTTCTCAGTGTATTTTTTTAAAATACTGGTGTTTACAAATGCCCTTCAGATGGCCTAAGAGCAAGGTTATCAAAGCTGCTAAAGTCGATTTCTTCTATATGTCCTGTTGCTGTTGTTACCATTTAAAGAGCATTTTTTGGTTTACAGTAGAGTGTCCACAATAAACAAAAATGACCATGAAATCCTAATAAATGAACAAAGTAAATCAAAATATTATGTTCTCTTTCAGTTGTATTAAATAAACCTAATTTTAATTAATTTGTATTAATATCTGAAGTTATTTACAATAGTAGGTAATGAATGTTTAAATAAAATAATTATTTAGAAGATGAGTTCTACTTTGTATTTAGTTAGTGTGGTACAGTTCATGTATCACCACACCGCATAGATAAACTGTTACTGTATGTCATGCTTCAGAACAGAGGTATGTTACTGAATTAATATAAGGCAAATTTCTTTCATAATTCAGCTTGTGTTATTGGGTAATCATGGTTTTATAAAACACTTCAACTTTTTTTTCTTTTTATGTTTGGATAGTTTCAGTGATTTTTTTTTTTTATTATTTTTAATTAGCGATGCTTTACCATATTAAATCACTTCTTTGTGCATGAAATAAAAGGTGTAAACTGGAATACAAATCCAAAATGGAGATCCTTATCAGAGCAAAATTAGAGCAACAAAATAAAAACCACAGTACTAAAGAAGAGGTGCCCAAACTTAGTCTGCTGAAGTTCGGTCACTGGCATTGATAGTTAAAAGACTGTTGGTACCAATAGGGTTAATTTCCCTGGTTTTATAGGTATCTCTGAGGAGGATCTCTATCCTAAGTTGATCAACCTGTTAAACACACTGGAAACCAGGAGCCAGCTCTGTGCTTCCTGCCTCACTTACTGGTTTATCACCCTCCACTCCATCCTATTCTTGTATACCAAAAATCTACTCATGTACAGCAGGCCCACTTCCAAAACTGCTCTCAAAACCATACCTGCTTAAAAGCAGTTTAAAGTGAAATGAAGTGTGATACTGGTTACAGGGGTAGCTGGGAAGTACTATAATGTGCCATGCTTAGGAATAGTGTATGGCAAGTAACTGGTCCCACAAACCCTTCTGCAGATAAGTAATCCTATCAAAGGAAGTTGAGTGCATTTGATTAAGGATTACATGCGATTAGTGGTCTGCAAGGTTAAGAGTGCAACCTGTATCATTAATGAGTATTCACATATTAATGCTGCTTTGAGCAGGAGGTTGAACTAGATGGCCTTGGAGGTCTGTTCCAACTAGAATGATTTTATGATTATCACACTTGTATTATGCAAATAGATATTTCATTTATTAAAAAACCCCAACATATTAATTGAATAAGCTAAGCCCTAGCAAATTGTTGCAATTATTTTACCTATTGCATCATGTTGTAGCATGGAGTTGCAAATTTGACCCAAGTTTAAGAATTAAAACAGTAAGAGAAATACTCCCATGCATTTTTGTCTATTGCATTGAATTCCTTGTATATGGTTTTACATCCGATTGAATTCCTTGTATAGGAATTCCTTCCTAGCATACAGTTGACTTGGTTCCAGTTCTGGAACTAGTCCAGAGCAGAGTGCCTGAATATTTGATGCTTTATGTGCAGTTGAGCTGTGTGAATGGACTTAAGTCTCTGCCTATGTCAGGTACCGCCAGCACTGAGACTACGGTAGCAAAGCCATCAGTGCAGGTTAGCAGCCCAAGAAAGGCTTGAGGCCCTAAAACTTTCCAAAGCAAGGACTCAATGTGAGAGGGCATTCTTATATTAAAAAAAAAACCAAACAAAAAACCCCCAAAAATCAACAAAACCAAAAACCACCACCACCTCAAAAAACACCCAACAAAAGCCTCCATGGTCAGAATATATATACTATGTAGATTCTGAATACATGTAGATGTTGAGACACAACTGGTTAAGTTTAATAAACAATACATGTTAAGTGAATATTAAGATGAACAGTCTTTACCATTATTTAGGGAATTGTATTTTGATTAACAATAGTATGATCCTTCTCATTAAGATGTATGGGGAATTCATATGGATTTCCTTCCTGTGTTTGCGTAAAATTTGTACCTATTGATACCTCTTCTCTGTTCTCATTTATTATTGTTAATTGCTTACTTTTAAGAAAGAAGTTGGTGATAAGGGAGGAAATCTGAAAATTACTGGCTGTAAAAGGCCAATCACTTTCACCTACATATGACCAGAAATGTTTTTATGTAACATTTCAACCCTTCTAAATATGGGAATTAACCACAGTAACAGAATATAGTTGTTTTCATGTCTTATTGGTAGCAGCATATTTCAAGGAAATACTTGGGTATTTGTATGTTTTTATTTAAAAAGAAAAGGAAGATAGTAACACATAGTAAATAATGTGTTAAGGACTTGACAGGTCTCCTGGATTTTTAGGGAGTATAGAAAGCAATTAAAAGGAGTAAGAGGCGCAAGGAAGGAGCAGAGTGATTTCTTTATGCTACTCTTCTCCACAAAGATGTTGTGGACATTTTATACTTTTCAAATAATGTTGATGAGACATTATCTGNTTGAATGCTAGAATAAAGGGCTAAAGACCCCTAAGTCACAAGGAGTTGATGTGGTTCTGAAGGATGAAGTGGCTGATCTGCTAAGAAGACATCTTGTTAGGTTGAGATGCTGTCCCAGAAGACCAGAAGCTATCAAGTGTTGTACGTACCGTACTTTTAAACTGAAGACAAGGAGCAGATGTGGAATTTGCAGACCAAGGACTCATATTTTAATGCCATGTAAGTAGACTTGAATACTGAATGGATAGTCAAGCAGTTCTGTGAGCACAAGATCTAACAGCACCTAGTTTCCTATGTAGTTGTATCTTAGAGGTAATAAAAAGTACCAGGTGCAGCCGGGGTATTTATAAGGTGTGTCTCTTACGTAGGTGTTTGTTTTCTGATAATACGGGCATATGCTGCAGCCTCTCCTTCAGTTTGGGTGGTTTGTGGGTCGGTCTTCTTTATCCACGCGCCCAGTACTTGGAATTCTGAAATGTCTGAATTCTTATTAAACAGCAAATGACTTTTGAGTCTTCTTCTTTGACAGAACTGTTTGAAATCAGGTAGTGGATTCAAAAGTTAGAAAGGGTCAGGCATAACCTAGGCAGAGGCAGACACAATAAATGGCACTAATCTGTCTGTAGTTGTCTAAACAATAATCTGAGTTGCTTCTGTTGTTAGTGGAAAAGAGAGATGCACCCACATATATATTCATATACTTGCATGCTGTGTGTAGGTCATCCCACCTTCTTAAATTTACAACATATGGCCTCTGGCAGGAACCTGTCTCTAACCCAAGCAATTTTGGTGTGGCCCTACAAGCACTGATTTTTGGTGCAATTAAGGAGATGGCAAACTGTGACGCAGGGATGGAAATGAAGGTTAAAGCAGTCCAAGAATACCCTATACTGCTTTCAGTATCTACCTTGTAACTCACACTTCAGTCACAACAGTAGTTTCTGAAATGCTGACATTTGTAGCTGCAATTAGCTATGTGCTCTTGTTTCCTCATTTTCCCTCCTGTTGTATTAGCACAGTAATTTGTGTCGTCATGCAGTGACTTGGATCAGAAAATTGATCGTGACTTCAAGAGGAGTCTAGGGCAAGCGGCAACTTTTAACCCAAGTTAGTTCCTCAGTATAGTCCAGCGAGTGGCCCCACCAGCAGATATATCTACACAACTGAGGTTGTGGCACAAGGATGAGAATAAGCAGCAGGAAGGTCATCTCTGTTTGAATTGGCACTTTTACCAAAATACATTTTCATCAAATTATGCCTCTAGAATCTATCTTAGCAGTGATTAATCTTGTCATCAAATAAGCATCCAAAGTAAAATACATTCTGTAATATCAGAGAAAGTTGCAAGGAACTTGAGGGCAATCTTCTAAGGCTGGATATATTAGCATAATAATGGCAGATGTCGTTTAGTATTTGCAGTTACAAAATAATTGACAGTGGAAGGAATAACATGAACTACTCAAGATAATTCTAAATTACAAATAAATGTTCTGCAAAAATACATGTATCATTATAAATACCCTGGTGAAAAATTCTCTGCAGTGTGCCCACTGTAAAAGAAACAGCCCTAAAATTTATTGACATGGTGCTCCACAGTACCATTAAATGAAAGTTCTTTACCTGGGCATTGCTGCTCCAATGAACTGTCCATCTGGTTTAATTGCAAAAGTCACTTATATTTACTTTATCAATCAGTGCATATACATATCCTCTGTGTGGTTTTTTTTAAATGCTATTGATAAATAACAAGTTCTTGAAAACTAAGTAAATTCCCTAAGTTTACACAAAATAAAGCCATTGTATCTCTTGCTTTTAGTTCAATTTCTTCAGATTATCTGTAAATTTTCAATAATGGAAATACATTCATTCTGCCATTTGGAGGAGCCTGTGCCACAGAATAATGATCTGAAGAAAGCTCACTTATTTGCAAGGAAGAGTCTTCATTTGGGAAATAGTACAGATGCTGCTAAGAGGCGCTTTGTCAAGTTCAGGTAAGTACTTTTTCTTTGTTATTTTTTTAATTATACTTATTTGGGTTTTGGTAGGCTGGCATTTCATTTAAATTAGCATACATGCAGTGTCACATCAGAGCCTGTCAGTCTTTGTGTTGGTCATTTGACAAGTAAAGTATCCTGAAATGAAAGGGCACATGCAGCGGCATGCATACTTACAAGATGCATGGAGGGAAATTATTGTCTGGAAAATTGTTTTAGCATAATTTATTATCTCTGGGGTAGCTGTTGAGGATGGAGATTATGGTAATTGTAATGACACAGTTCCCTTTTGCTATGAGTTCTCTTTCAGAGTTTTCTTACAAGTTTCTTTATTTTCTGAATTCAATATTTTGCTAAGCCAGAGTTGTTGGTTTGGATGCAAGTTCCAATAACTCAATCTCAAATCATTCAGGGGAAATAAAAAGGAAGTCACATTTAGGTTTTCACCACTTGGAATATCTTCAAATTCTCTATTTAAAAAAATTAGCTTTTGAATTTTCTGCCAGTCAGAGTTTTTTTCTAAAATGGATCCTTAAATCTGGGCATGGTAACACTGGATCAGGATTTAATTTTAGATGAATGGTTACTGTACATTGTGTTTATTTTTTTCTAGACATCCAATTCTTTTTACAACATAATAATGACTTCACAGCATAAGTTGGTTTATAGTTGTATTCTGCATGGGAATTGTATGCAATGTATATTCAATAAGAAGTGTTAGCAGTAGAATAATTAATTACAAATATTTAAACAGGTACTTTAATTTCTTTTTCTGTGTTCCCATTGCAAACTGCAGGGGTTCTCTCACTGGCTATGGGTTTGGTGTTTTAACCAGCAGTCAAACAGGCAATAACTTGTGGAAAAAAAAAATACAACCAACAGCCAACCAAATTGCTTCTTATCAGAAAGGCAGAGTACAGTTAGCCTTTTCAGTGGTGCACACAAATCTAGAACCTTTTTATGATACCTGTCTGCTTTGTTGCTAAATTACTGGATTACTTGCATATATAAAAATATATCTTTATAGATGCATATATGATCTGAGAAGCCTTAACAATACCACTTGTCTTGCTAAAAATCTTACAGAATGAAAAGTCCTAGATTTTTAAAATTTAATACTACCATATCTTTTGGGTCCAGAAACAGAGGCTCCTGTTCTGCATGTTTCTGTGCACGTGCTTAACTTTGTACCAATGTCATCCTGGTACAGCAGGGATGCTTACGAACTTCAGTGACATAGAACGAACAGTGCTTTTTTAGTGTAAGCCTTTACTTCAGTCTCCTTATACTTAGAGAAAATGTGAAGATACTCTTTTAAATAATGCTATATATACTCAATGGATAATAAAAAATTAGAAACTAGTTAAGAAAAGCTTTTGAGCTGTGAGTAGGGAACTCCAAAGAGCGACAGCACCAGTGAAAATGCGGGTGGTACTTCAGTGAAATTCTAAAAGTTGAAATGCATTTAAATGAAATCATCACAAAAGAGAATTCATTCTGGAGATGCTTCTTAATTTTTCTGGTTTTAATTTGCACTATGGAGGCTATGAATAGCGTCCACCAGATACCAATTTCAAATGCTACAGAACTATAAAAACTGATGGCTTGGTGCATCTGACTTTATTTTTAATATATTTAAAGAACAATATTCTTAAGCTTAATATGTTTTCCTGTTGGTGAGAATGGCTTCTGGCAGTACACAAAGTCAAACTGTTATTGAACACAGTTCAACAGAAGCTAAAGTGGGACAAGAGTAAAACATAAAGCAAGTTCAGTATTATTCAATAATAATGCTTATGATGTGTATAATATGCATATTGAGAGAAGCAAGTGTATTTTTCTTCTGAATCTTTCAGCAGAACTATTATTGTTCCTAGCATAACCTCCTGCACATGGACAAAATTGGTTTTTCCTCAAAGAATAAACAGGGTCTGTATCTGAAGAGTAAGAAGGTAAGGTATTTGAGATTATATTATTTCAGTGACCAGTTAAAAGTAATTTCAATGACTTGTAATGCACACAAATATACAAAAATACTTGATTTATCATGCATGAAAAGGTCTCAAATGGTTTATATCAGTTTCTGTTTGTTGTTTTTCCTTTTTATCTCATGGATAGAATCTCTGAAAGTATTTAGCTCTGCTTTCTAAATGTGTTTTCCCTGAAATCAATGAGATGACCTGAGTAGGAATAAAGGTTGGTTTATCTTTAGTGAGACAAAGTTAAGTCATCACTAAGTGATTTTGAAATCCCATCCTTGAAATACTAGGTCTTTGACATTCAGTGGGATGAGAATCTCAGAACAGACTGACTACTGGGGACTCCCAAGCTACAGTTCAGGTAAATAACTTCTTTGGAGGAGGAACTTAAAGGTTTCTTCTGTTTTAAATTATGATAATTAAGTAGCAAAGGGTGCAACTTAACCTATAAATATTTTCCACTTAACATTTAACATAGATATGCCTATATTTGTGAGAGGATTTTTTAGTTACAGTTTGAGCATTATATAGTTATCTAACATTTCAGCAGTACTGTTTCTAAAGAGGTCTTCTTTACTGGCACAGAACATGAATGTCTAGTTCTATTCCCAGCCACATTTTTATCTTGTTTTCCAACATGTAGCTATGAGTATGTAGCTAGTTCAGCTACTGCAATTTCCATTTTGCAAAGACAGAGATGTCTTTTGGTAATGCATGCATAATTGAGAAGTAACAGCTTCTATACTGGAGTAAGTGTTAGGGGCTCTGTTCATATCATGGGATTAACTTGGTTTGTTTCCTGCTCCAGCTGGTCCCCACTTTCTCCAGGGGAAGGGTAGCTCAGTTGTTTGTGTTGCAGCAGCCCAGTGCAGTTTATAACCTAGAGCCTTAAAGTCACCCAGAACTGGTACTGCTTTACTTTTATTTTTGCTTTTGGAAAGTACAGTGGTGCAGCAGGTACTGCTACCTCAGTAGTGGAGGCAGGAAACTTGGGGAGGAACAGGGCGCGCAATGGGAACACAAACTGTTGTGGTCATCTCCCGTAATCTGTCCTAGTTTATCACCCAGGGTCTTCTTTCATTCTCTGTTTTTGGGGGGGGACGGGGAGGGGGGAGGTGGAAAATAGTTCTGTAATTGGTAGAAAAAGAGCAAGAAATTTTCCTATTTAAAAAGCAAAAAGTTTTTCTTCTGCATGATAATGTTTCAAACAGGAAAACATTAAAGCTTTTGGGAATCTTTTTTTAAGACCTGCCTAATTTCATTTATAGACTTACGTCCTTGCCTTCTTAAAAAATAGAAAGATGCTGTAAAAGATCAGTATTTTGAGATTAAGATCAAGAATAAAAACACAGAGTATTTTAAGAAAAAAAGATTACAACAAATCAAAGAAATACATGTATTAATTTTTAAAAATATTTAACTTCAATGAACCATTAACATCAATGAGATATTTCGTGTTTTCTATGCTCAGTTCTGTAGGCAATATAGACGTTGAAAGAAACAGGTGCATCTGAAGTAGATCATCTGGTTTAAGGGAGTAAGCAACTATTGCTGCCAAGTAATTGCTTAAACAAAAATATTAAAATACAAGTGTTTTCATAGTAGTTCTTTAATTAATTTAAGTAAGTAGAAGAAATATCACATGCTTGTAGTAAGTTGCATGATTCTTCAGGGGTGATGAAAAACACAGATATTTTTTTTTGCTCTAGAATATTCAGTAATTCCTGTAACTGTTGCCACAGGTATCCTAAACAATTGGAGGCACATTTCTGCACCTCTTGTATTTGTGAAGTTATATAAAATCTGAGCAAGAGTTACTAAGTGTTCTTGATAATTAAAAAAAAAATAATCACATAGCAGATAGCACGTTCAATCTTAGAGAAGTGACATCTTTTAAGAGACAGTCCATATTGCTGTAGGTATGTATGTGCCATTAGCACTGTAAATTAGAAGCACGGTGTCTGAGCAATATATAAGCTGTGCACATACCTCTCTTTGTGCCTAACACATTGATGTATTAGTATAATGTTTGTAATGTATAATCTTTGTTCCATTTCTCTTTGGAACACAATTAGCTGCTTCTTCCCTGTCTGAGAGATATATCTTACCTTGTTCTTGGGGCTTGTGATCCAAGAAAGTCTGAGAGAGGGCTCGTGCGCTGTGAGAGCTGATGTTAAGCCCTAAGGCAAGCTATATAACAATAGCAGGACTGGATACCACCTAACAAACTATACCAGTTTTGGTTCCCAGCATCATGATATTCTTTTGAGAGTGGGCCCAAAAATTGGTTGTCCTGATCATCAACATCCACCTTTGATACGCTCCTCTTGGATCTCACCATTTCAATGTCATATTGAGCTGGTTGGTTACATTTTTGAAGGAGGAGACTCTTCTGCCTTATCTGCAATCCAGCTATGGGAGTTTCAGGGTCTTCCAAGAGAGGATATCTCATTCCTGACATGCTCTTCAAGAAGAGGTGTTGAAGCCTGTGTAGTGTCTTGAAAATTAACTTCATTATCTTACTGTGGAACGGGTAATTGTGTATGTTAGGTAGTACAGCTTCCTGGTTGCCTGGGTTAACAATACCCAATGGCCAGAACAGTTAGTCTGAAGTAACACGTCTCTTCCAAAGATAGTAGAGGCTGCAGCACAGCAGAAAGAAAGAACTATAAAGTATTTTCTGGGTCAGGAAAATGATACATTTTCTGGGGTTACAGTCCAAGTTATGGAATACCATCTTAGAGGATACAAATACTGTACCTGGTATCAAATGAGGACTCCAATCAGCACATCAGAGAGGGATAGTCAGTGACGTCAATTTCATTTTATGCGGCACTGTGAATATAGCAGTCATTTAGAGACCTGGCTTTAGGACTCCAGATACTTCAAAAAGGCAAGTGGTTCAGCTGAAGACAGTCTTAAATTAAGGGGCAAAGTATTTCAGTTTGTAGATGGATGAAGTGCCCTCTGCTTTGGTTTAGTTAAAGACTGTGGTTGGAGATGTACCTTTTTGCTAAGTTCTACCAGTTGTTTTAAGGACTGCTTCCGGAATTGATTTACTCTCTGGCTCATTGATGAATATGGTCATGATTCTTTAAGCAGTGTCTGTCTTGGCGCAGCCTTCTGCTTCTAAACACCAGGTAAGGGTGTTTACTTTGGCATCTAACCTATTTCTCCTACTGCTTTTTCTCTCCTCCATTTGTAGAGACAATGTTCTTCATTGCAACTTGCTGTGGACTAACTTCCTACTGGACCATTGAACCCTGCAGACATCAGTTGTGTATGTTCCCAACTTCCAACCTTGTTTATCTGACTACCCTTCACAGAACGAAGGGTAATGAATAGAATCTTACACCTCTAGGGGCACAACCTGGGGCCAAAGGCTACGTCGAGTGAATTTCCTAGCCATGTTTTATTTAACAGAATATATGTATATATATATCTCTCCAAGATTAATCTCACCTTAGTAATAAAGAAAGGAGGACCTCTGAGGATTGGAGAGAATCTTGGCTGAGGGGTTTTGGGGGAAAAAAGCTTTGGAATCTACAGGAAAAAGAGTACTTTTCCTCAGTTTTCCTCCCAAGTCTATTGGAAAAATTAGCCCATTGTTAAAAAATTCTGCATGAGCATTGAAGTTCATTTAAAAGTAATAACTTATGGTATAGCATCCCTCAGGATGCTTTCTGTAAGTAACAAATATTTCAGATGAAGTTACTTTGTTACAGAATTTCATAGCATTGAGAAATTACAATTCCTATATACTATAGACTACATTTACTGGCAGGTCCTTTAAGTGCTCTGTTAAGCGTTTGTAATGAGATAATCTTTCTATATAGAGGGGTCGTCTTTGTTTAACAAGGTTTTCTGTGTAAGTATGCCCTTTCCATTTATTTATGACAGGATGCTACTATTACAAGGATTGTGTTGTTGATTTTTTTCATTTTTTGTGTTCTTAGTGAAGCTGACCAACTAGCAAACAGAAGTCCCAAATTTAAGTACCTCAGTTTGCAACACAGATGCATCCCTAAGATCAGAACCAGTTTAAGTTATTAAAAATAAATATTTTACTTTTTTAAAAAAATATAACTGATAGACCTAACAGTACTTTCTATGTGCTATCTAGATTATGGTCAATACAGTTCTTAATGAAACACATACAGTTCACCATTGATAAGCAAGTTACTACTGTAGGTATTTTACTTTATCCAAAGATTGCTGGGAGTAGGGGTCTTATTTTTCAGGGGAGAGGGAGATATGGAGACAAAAGCATGCCTTCATGTTTCATATAGTTTTCCTAGTTTACAGAAGCATAATTGGTACATTTTCTAGACTTGCACATTGTAACTTAAGCTTAAATGAGTTACTGAATTTCTGTACTGCATAGGTGCATTTATCTTGAGTCTGGTTTGGAAGCTATTGTAAAACAAGTCATAAGTAAGGAGGAAAATGCATTCTTGTTTTATCAGGTGATTCTGATGTCTCAACTCAGTTGTCTGGGAGATACCATTCATAGTGTCCTAAGGGTAACGTACTAGTTAAGACTTTTTTTCTTTTAGCTCTTTTCTCCTTTAAGGAATATTTGGGGAAGTAACTAAAGTTTGTTCCTTTAGAAGCAAAAAGGTTGGGTTTTTTAACAGTGCAGCCTGAATTTGCAGATGCTGTTTCAAACAACCAAATAAAGTATAGTTAGATAGTGGTGGAAGTACTATTGTGCAGCTGAACTAAAGGGATTTTGTTGGATAACTACTTGCCTGTTATTGTCATTGGCAAGTCAGAGATAATTTCCAAAGCTGTAGTCTGGCTGAGGAAGAGTAATTGCTTTTATGTGTATTTTTCAAGCCAAAACACACACTTTTTTTCTACTAGTGTTTTTACCAAGATTCAAAATTATCACAGCATTGTTGCTGAAGAAAGTTATTTTTAAAAGAAAAAGTATTATGAAAAGAATAGTGACACCTGAATGTCACGCAGAAAACTCTTGTCAGCTGAACTTCTGACAGAATCTGGCAGAAATTCAAACTCCGGTTTGTCTCTAGTAATTCCATTAACATTTCAAAGGTTGATGATGTTCTGGGAATTACACAGGAGGGATTATTTTTTAAGTTAAGAATTAGTACTCTAAAGCCTTGTCTGCACTAGGAATATTGCCGCTATCTTGCAATAGGTAAATGGACTATATCTCAGACACCAAGTTCTCTATCAGACGTTTTGCTACTTTATCTGTACTGGCGTAATTAAAGTATCGGCCGTCATTCCCCATAGTGTGAATAGAGCTGTATCAGTATAAAACTGTATATATTGGTAGCTTGCTTATGCATAGAAGGAAACAACATAGGAAGGCTGGCCCAATTCCAGAAATTGTTTTTAATTATATTGCAGTTGCTATGCCTGTATAAACTATTTGTATTGGAGACCTTATACCAGAAGAAAGTGACTTCACTCTAGTTTATTTGCCCTTATCCATAGAGCCTCATAAAAAGTTACACCACTTCAATTTCATAGGTTCAATTTGCCTTTGTGGGCAAACTTGCCCTTTACACGGACTTATCTCCATCTATGTCAGAGGATATAAACAATGAATGTTTTGACAATAAAAACAGATCTTCCTTTCTAATATAAGCCTAATCTATTCAGTTAATAGTAGAACAAGTACAGTTTACTGTGAACGGTTAGAATATTTCCATCTGGCTGCATGCACCAAAGCCTATAGAACAGCTGCCTCCCTCTTGAATCTTAGCTTAACTCTCTGTTGTTCGGGATGGAACACAACGTTTTATGTATTCTGACCAAACTTTCAGTTGCTGTGTTCTAGATCAGTACCTTGCCTCACTTTTCTGCTGTGTAAATGAATCTTGTCCAGTATGTGTTACCTAAGAAAGAACTAAGAAAGTTGAAGTCAGCATATCAGAACTTGAATCACTTGCAAATAAGAACGATCTGCGTGTGCTCATTCTATAAAGATAATGTGGAGCAGATTCAGGTGATTCGTGTTTTAAAGCTACAGGTGAGGGAGAGATCTTGGTCCCCTACTAAAAGGTGACGGAGGGGTCGTGATGGGGAAAAGACTGAAAATCAGTATAATCCTTCTGCTCTAAGCCTGGGAGCAGTAAAGAAAGGACCTAGTCAGAGAGTAACTAGCAGGAACAGAAAGAGCCAAAAGCCTAGGGACCTTTGACCATTCAGAGAACATACACTAGCTTTAATTAGCTGTTCTCTGTCCTGTGTTCATTGACTGTTTGTTCCACTCTCTGTCCATTCTACCTCTCTACTTCTGCTTCAATTCTGCTTACTTCATAGGCTTTTTTTTTCCCTAGTATGCCCTCCTTACTCTGTATCTCCTTCTGTTTTCTTTGCAAGCAAAAGCCACCCCCAAAATAGAACTGCTGTTACATTTACTACAGTCGTGCTGTTTGTGAACTTTTCCCCCATGCTGTCTTATCTGTTTAGACTGTTGGCTTTTATATAATCGGGGACCTTTTACTGTTCTGTGTTTATGCGCTGTCCAGCATAATGGAACTTCCAATTTTCATTAGTCCTTAGAAGACCTTAAATATGATTAAGAATAATATTCCTTTATCCTGCTTTTTTCTAACAAATCACTTCTAGGCAAATGAGAGCCCTTAATGAGATGAGGTATATGAACAGGATAAAAGGAACTTTTCTCTTGCAGTTTTTCAGTAGGTAAACTAGTGATTTAAAAGTATAATTTTATAACTGTGGATATATTACAGTCCAGCATAATATGATGAACATTTCAGAATGAATTTTGTATTGACTATGTTTGCATTGCACTTGCAGTGGTTTGCAAATTGGTGGTTTGTTTTCTGTGCTTTACAGCTTGTAAATTTGCTTTCTAGAAGCCATTTTGGTAGGTGTGGGTTGCTTGTCAGAAATCCATTCCAAAGCTTGAGTGCAGAGCAAGCAAGGTACTAATGATGGATATGAATGGATACTGTGTGGATAACAATGGATATGGCATCTTCAAAAGCAGTGGCATTCTGGTAAGAATTTGCATGTAATTTATTAAACAGTACGTGATAGTTCTCAGTAAAATGTGTTTGTGTACCTCTCTGACAATTTGTCTGATTGTTTAATGAAAATTTCTTCTAAAATGTGAAAAGTAGGAGGATTGCTCTATATTGTGTAGTATTTTAAATTCTGAAACAGTGTACAACAACTTTAATTTACTTAGCAGTGACTTCTTGCATATGAAACCAGTTAAAGTATCTTTTTAGAAAAGCAAGTTATTTCAGAGAAGTAGTTAGCGGCCATTTATGGCTCACTGTGAGCATGTTTCTTCGAATATTTACAACTGAATATTTTTTAACTGTCATTTAAAACCAGCTTCTTTTTGCACTCAGAGTATACTCAAGAGTATGTTATAACTAACCTCTGGTGGCATACACTACACGTGTAACTTTTAACAGGCATTGCATCCAACTTTGCCGGAGATATGAAACCCTTCTGTAATTATTGACAGCTTAATGATAGCTGGAAACTTTTCATCCTTGTATAGGTTAAAAAAAAGTATAATGGCAGCATGCTAAGTTACTTTTGTTGGACGATTCACACTATTTAAATAATGTGCACAATTGGAAAATGCAAGTAGAAACACCAGTGGAAGTTTTCCTGTAACTACAGTATAGTAGAAGTGGTTCCTTTTAATATAGTCTTTGAAATAGCTTAGGCCAACAATTCTTTAAGCAAAAATTCTTGGTTTTACCAATATCAATTATGTTCTTATCAATGTATATATTGATATATCAAAATTCACAAAGAATTTGTGCCTGTGTTTTTTCTTCCTACTCTTTGAATCCCACTGGTGGTTGGTATTGCAGTGGACCTGTTCTGATAACAGCTGGCGGTTCTTAAAGCTTCTTCTTAAAGGTATTTTGAGGTCCTAGGTATGTATACGCTATGTAGTAAAGAGCAGCACAGAGACTGAGCATTCTTCTGATGAACAAGGCAGCTGTTCCATCAGCATGCTACTTCTAGTGAAATTAGGGTTTTGACAGACCTCAAGAACTCTTAATTTTCTCATGCCATGCTTTCAGCTGTGGTGGCTCAGGAGCTGATTCACAAGAAGATTAGGCATTAATCGGATGAGCAATGTTGGTCAGAGGGATGGTGGTTAATGTCTGAGAGTGATAACAGTGTTCGGCCCACTGCGTGCCTGTCAAAGGCCTCAGCCCCGTTGAGAGGCAAGGATAAGGAGCTCAGACGCATCATTGTGCTCATACAGGTACCTCCTATGAGCACCTGATGAGACCAGCAAAACTGTAGTGTGTCCTGGGTGGGGAGGAGTATCAGCCTGACGTGCACCAAAACTTAACAGGTACCTAAGGCAGCATTAATTAAAACAGAGTATCCTCACTAAGATACTGGGAGAGGAAGTATGGAGAATGCCTGGTAGATGAACTCCTGCGAGGTCTGTGGCCAGACTCCAAAGACCTGATAACTGCAAAAGTTAGACCTGCTTTAAGGCAGTTTCTGAAAAGATTAATGTAAGCAGTCTCCTCATTTGAAATTATATTTGTATGGAAGTGACTAATAGTGACTTCTATTTAATATCCCTTTCTGCAACACTCAGCTTTTCATTTTTACTTTCTAGGTGGGTGGGAGATAAAATCTGGCCCTTGAAGTGCTATGCACTCATTCCAGTGCCAAAATACAAAACACAAATCAGCAACTGTAATGTAAGGCCATACTAGGTTCCTCTAGCTGCACTAGACAAGTATGCATGCTAGATATATGAATATAAGCTTAGATATCTGCTTAGATATATTTATAAGTGTTTTTTTAAACTGCTGTGATTCTGTAGGCTACTGTAGTAACTTGGGATGAGGAGTGTTGATCTGCTTGAGGGTAGGATCCCTCTACA
>RSEF01000001.1:201521978-201549566 GCA_003993805.1 Himantopus leucocephalus | reverse complement strand
CTGAAAGGAGGTTGTAGCAAGGTGGGGGTCAACCTCTTCTCACAAGTAAATAGTGATAGGGCAAGAGGAAATGTCCTCAAGTTGCACCAGAGGAGGTTTAGGATTGGGTATTACGAAAAATTTCTTCACAGAAAGGGTTATCAAACATTGGAACAGGCTGCCCAAGGAAGTAGTTGAATCACCATCCCTGGAGGTATTTAAAAGACAGGTAGACGTGGTGCTTCGGGACATGGTTTAGTGGTGGTTTTGGCAGTGTTAGGTTGATGGTTGGACTCGATGATCTTGAAGGTCCCTTCCAACCTAGACAATCCTATGATTCTAAGTTAGGCTGCTCAGAACTGTTTCTTGCCAGGCTAATCTTTCACTCTGGCTCATTGCATGGCAAGTGCTTGGTTATTGAATTGATCTCTTTATATTTGAAACCAGCTTTTTGGGGGGAAAAAAGAGAAGGGTGAGCTCTTCCTAGTTTTAAACCCCTCAAATTCTGAAGGATGATATCAATAAAGAAAAAACTCATTTGCAATTTCCATGTCGTAGAGGTATCTTATCTGTAGTTGCAGTCGTTATAAAAATCAAGGCTGGAGTGTCTTTTTGTGTTGATCTTTTCTAAGGTGACTGTACTGACTGGTATTGTTTCAAATAAAAACAGTTAAAACAAGTGATTGACTTGTAAAAGAGTTGACTGTCATTTAGTGTTTAATTCCTCTTTTGCTAAATCATTTTTGTGGTATTAACTTTATTTGTGACACTTTAGTAGGTGGGAGCCTGCGGGGGAAAATGTAGTTCTTTCACAATTCATTAGTTTGTGGATGTTTCTGTTATGTTGCTTCCACACTGAATGACTCATGTTAAACGAACGTGCCAGTCTAAAGGCATGTCCTCAGTATTGCAGCCCACAGTGAACCTTGATGCCATTACATATAAAAATATGGAAGATGCTTATGCCCGTTTGAAGCCTTGAGAAGTTTTGTGCACATTGGACACGTGTGCTATCGATTACTTACCCAATGTACTTTCCTTCAAAAAGCTGTGTTTTACCATGTCTGCTCTTTTTCACACTGTTGCTTTGCTGAGTTTGCAGGCTACATCTGTCTCGTGAGTGTAAGTTGGACCTAAGAAATAGTGATTTATTTTTTTTTAATAAGGTGGCACAGTTTCAGTGTATTCATTTCTGGACTACTTGATGAGACTATAGAATTATCTGCTTTGCATTGCCACCTGTGAATTTTTTTTAATGATTTAGACAGATTCAGAAATGCTTTTATTTGGGAAGTTGATAGCACAGATCTAATGCTCTCCATATTGTGAAAACACTAACAAGAGTGAACCAGTTGGTCTCTGGTTATCTTAGTTCTCCTTGAATTTTGGCTTTCTTACAAATTTAACTTTTCCTTGTTTAATAAAAATGTGAAAGACAAAACAGATTTACCTATTGACAGCATCACACAAATTATCCCTTACATTACAGAAGCTTCACACTGGAACATTGCAAGAAGCAGGTCTAAAACTGGCCTGGGATTTCAGTCCTACATTTCTTTAGTAGCTGTAACACGGAAACAGATGTGCACTCACAGCAGCAAGATGAGAGGAACAGTTTTGAACAGTATGTGAAGTAAAATTTTTCAAAATTTTTAATATTTAGGATGTTTGGGGTTGTTTTTTCATGTGCTGTATAGTAGTATTAACTCAAAGCCTGCATTGATTTGTATATTGAAAATGTGTGTATAGCGCTAGAATTTTTGTTCTCTAGATGACAGACCTGTGGTTTTGATAGGCGTAAGACAGATTGCTGCGACAGAACAGATAGAACATATCATGAGTCGGGTACTTTGGCTTTTAAATAATGGTCCTGTTCCACCATGCATAGTGTGTAGTGGAGGAGTTTATGCCACAGTCAACAGATACGTTTATATTAAAGAGTGGTCTTCCCATAAAATTTTCACTTAACTACTCCTGGCTGTACACTGTGTGCTAGTTTTTCTGTCTATGCCCCTATTCCTTTTCAGGAGGAGGCTGTCGACGCTCACCAAACTCTTTCCACCAATGTGGAGCTCGTCTGTCCATCCCTTGTCTGGTTTGCGCTGCAGGACTGTAGACACATTAACGAAAACTGTGTGTATTAACAAAATTGATCCCAATTGCCATAGGAAACACTGGGAGGCAATAAAGGTAGCAGTTTCAATCCTGTTCCCAATTCTAGCACCCCAGACCAAGTCATCTCAGGTCACTTAAGGATGTCTCACTAAAAGAGTATAAAAGGTATAAAAATAACACAGAATACTACTGTTTGATCTTCAAGTGGTGTTGAAATATAGGAAGGAGAGGAAGGAGGTGGCAGAATGAAAATACATCAGAAAGTGCCCCTCTGGCCAGGCTGACGTGTTTGAGAGAATGGGGTGTAGATGCGGAGGGCACCGTCTCTGCCTGCCTGTGAGGCTGTGCTCGCTTTTGATAAATGTTAAGTAGCAACAGAAGGCCGGAAACTGGGCACGCTGGTATAGTCCACATCTACAGGTGTCACAGCTGCCTCACCCAGGCTGTTCTTCCGGCGCTTTTCTCTGTTTCTGAGTCTTTGGCTTGCCAAGATCCTTCCTTCGTTTGCCAGGAGAGATCCTGGAACCGTACTAGTGTACGCCACAGCATGTACAGTTTCAGTCCTGCTCTCACTTTCCCACCTGTTTCGGAGCGGTTTCTCCTTTCCTGTTCTGCATGACGAAGATGCGCGGCTCTAAGGGTGAGTTTAGGGGCCGAGTTCTGAGGACCTAATCAGGGTTTCTTATAAGCGTAGTCTGGTTTGATGTCAGGTGCTGAAGGTACTGACCTTTTCCTTCTCCCGTTGAATCCTTTATTCCTTTTCCCCCGGGGCGGTGGCACAGCTCTGCTGTCACCCAGCACACGTTCAAGCGACCTCAGCTTCCTCTCCGCCACATCAAACACTCCAACCTCGCCTCGGGCCGGCCGGCAGCGCCAGCAGAAAACTGCCTCCGTCGGGATGATCCGGCCGCCGCCTGGGTGACTCCAGCCAGCGGAGACAGCCGCGGCAGCGCCGGCCGGGGCACGGCGGGGCGGGAGGCGAGAATCCCCTGCCCGGCCCCGGCGGCACTAGGACCCGGGCGGCTCCTCCCCTCCCCTCCCCTCCCCGGCCGCGGGGCGGCCGCAGCCGCCGGCAGCCAGCCGGGGCCGCAGCTGGCGGGGCCGCGGCGGCGCGCGGACCTTTGGCCCGCCGCGCCAGCTGCTGCCCGCGGGGCGGGCGGCGCGCCCGCTCCCCATTGGCTGCCCGCCGCGCCGCGCGCCGGCCCCGCTCACGGCCCTCCGCTCCCCCCCCCCCCCCCCCCCCCCCCCCCCCCCCCCCCCCCCCCCCCCCCCCCCNCCGAACGGGCCCGCGGTGCCACCCCTGTCCCTTGTCGCCGCGCTGAGCCCCTCCGCGTCGGCCTCGGCGGCGCTGCCCGGGCTGGCTGTAAGCGGTTGAGACCTAGAGCCGCCTCCTGCGGCGCGTTCGGGCTGCGCTTCCTACGCGCGGCGCGGTGTTTGGGGTGCCGGCGTGTTACCGTAATGTTTCTACTATCAGCGGAGCCGTACGTCTTCCCAGCGCAGGCGGGCGCGCACCGTGAGTCGCTCGGTGCCGGGAAGGCGCCCGGGGGTGGGATGCTGTGCTGGGGGGGGGGGCGCGGTCCTGCCCTTGTGTACCGTGGGGAAAGATGCGTAAATAACTATAGATGGAAGCATTTAAAATGGCAAGAAATGTTTTGTTCGTTTCAGGAGAATAACGCAGACCAAATTATGAGCACAGTGGGAAGTTCACCCTGTGAGTTGAAGTAGTTTTATTGCTTTGTTTATGTCAGTTTTCTTTTGCGGATATATGGGGTAAACTTAGATCTTCCTCTAATGGATACAAAGTGGATTGTGGCAAATGTTCATGTTCAAAAATACGCTTTGGCTAACATTAAAATACCTCCCGCTTGATGCCTACGTGGTGCGCTACGAGACAGGTGTTCTGCTCTTACGGTGGCTAGTACGTGTCCTGCTGAACTCTTTGCAGTTTAATATTTAAAACAAGACATTAAGAATAAAAGAGTTCTGATCATTAAATTAGAATTAAAGTGGAGCAGAAGCTGATGTATTATCTGACACTTGGCTTCTATAGTGCCTGTCACAAAGTAATGGCTCTCTTAAACTGTGCATTCATCATCAACGAGAAGTCCAGAAATGTCTGTTTCAGTCCAAAAACTTTTATTACGAAATAAATAGCTTTCATGCTATTGGAATGAGCAAAAAAAAATGTCTTTAACAAGAAAATCCTTCATATCTAAATGAAGTTAGTTTACACCTCTTCCCCCATGAGTTCAGCTTATTGCAATTGCCCACCCTCTACTTTAAAAAAGTGTGTGGGGCAACTTTGCAGGTAAGTGTACGGTGAAGTGTATTTCAAGTTTTGTATATGCAGTACATATTTTCAAGCGTATCATAAAATAGCTTTAGAAAAGCAAAATGTCCCTTGTATTTTAGAAAGTGATCGATATTTGTCAATAGGGTGTGTTACTAAAATGGTCACAGGCAAAAGCTGTGACAACTGAAAGGTAAATCTGGCAAGCGACAATTCTTTTACTCACAAATTCACAGCCTATGTCATCTGCAAAACAGTACGTTAAGCAAGGGGAATAAATTCTATGTTCCAATTTCCTGGTGGGGAATGGTCTGCTGCTTTCAGAACATAGATGAAAAGTATGTTGCCTTTTGGGTTCAGAAATTGTATATTGCCTTCCTGCAACCCGCTGGCTTGCTTTTATGCCAGACAGCTTTCTGTCATTGTGGACAGTAAGGTCTTCTCAGACCCACAGCTGTACATCGACTGAAATTCCCTTCTCTAACAGAACCAGTACCTTTGCCTACATAAAGGGTCACTGCACAAAGTTTGTGTCGCTATTTAGATTTCTCACTTTCTTTCATTCTGGTACCAGCTGCATTCTCTCTGTCCAGGAAAGAGTTCCCAGGCGATATTTCTTGTTCTTTGTGCTCTCTATATTATTGACCTTTTGAGTCTTCATTCATACCCTCTATGGTACTGCATGCTGCTTCAGTCATTTATTGCTGCCCTGTTTACCTGACCCAGCCACTTACTAAACCACGAAGTCCCCCGTCCTTGCGTTGGCAGTGCTGGCAGCCTCTCCTGCCTGTTCCCCCCACTATCCCCCACCCCCAGACAATATTATATTCTCCTTACCTTCCCAGACACAGTGGGAAAAAAAAACTCAGACAAAATATATGGAGCCCCATCCTTATGCTCTCTCTCATTTTTTTTTTCCTTGTCTGTCTTAATAAAATGAAGACTCTTTGCTCTTTGAGAGTTATAATTTTCTGTGTGTCTTTGTAATGACTAATACAATGGGGTAATGTGTTTTCTGGTATGTGCTGTGACAGCACGCATTTCAAACTAAACCAGGATGATCTAATCAAGATAACCAGGTGGTATAGTGGTGGCATACTATGGAATTAGTGCTTAAGCTATTTCTAGCATCTTTGTTTGTGGGTGATCAGTAAGTAGTCACTTTTTGGGTGCTTTTTAGCACGATCTGTGATGAGAGTCCTTGTTAAAACAATCCTTTAAAAAAAAAAATTGGTAAGGGCAAAAATGTTCAGTTTCAACTCTTTAAAAAACAGACAAACTTCTAAGAAACTGGCTGTGATTGGAAATCAGGAAAAATACGTTTTAGGTAGGACTCATTATAAATGAGTTTATAATCACGCTTATTTTCATTTTACATGTATTTGCCTTTATTGCTTTCATAAGAGCTTAACGTGTCCAAACTGTAGTTGTTTCAAAATCTTCTATCTCTATACTGTTAATGAGCTATTAATAGCAGTTAATGCAAACTGTAGGCAAAGTTAGTGTATGATTGTGAATAAAAGTTCAATAATGAAATTAAGTTGCTATTCCTTAATGGATATTTTTACATAAGAGTTATCATATTGGCTTACACCATAATACAGTTTCCTATTTCACTAGTAAATACATCCCGATGCTTCAGTTGGTCATAGAATCATAGAATTGTTAAGGTTGGAAGGGACCTTTNGGAGTTATCATATTGGCTTACACCATAATACAGTTTCCTATTTCGCTAGTAAATACATCCCGATGCTTCAGTTGGTGATAGAATCATAGAATCGTTAAGGTTGGAAGGGACCTTTCAGATCATCTAGTCGAATCATTAACCTAACCTGACAAAACCACATCTAAACCATATTCCCAAGTACCACGTCTACCCTTTGGTGTTAACTTCAAATTAGTTTCTTCCTGATTTCTTGATGTAGTAGATGGTTTGATCTATACTAGTGTTGATAGGAGCATTGTGTTTACGTTAATAACATTTCCTACATTTACTTGATAATCAGTATGAATAAATTGCCTGTGATGTGAAAAGCATTTCTTCTGATCAGTTTTGAATTTTCCACACTTTGGATGTTTCTCA
The DNA here is from genome assembly GCA_003993805.1 of Himantopus leucocephalus. Taxonomy (NCBI): domain Eukaryota; kingdom Metazoa; phylum Chordata; class Aves; order Charadriiformes; family Recurvirostridae; genus Himantopus; species Himantopus leucocephalus. Next base: position 201,543,099 of record RSEF01000001.1, on the reverse strand, counting down.
GTGGTTTTTTTTTCTTGCGTTATAAGATAGTAAGCATAGAAATGTCTCGTCAGAGCATTTGTTATTTTTTATGTCCACTCATAACACTCTTGATTTTAAACTTGCCAGTTTCTCTTCATACGTTATTTTCAATGTTTATCATTGTTCACACTTGAACTCTTTCCCGTTCTTTAGTATCCTTTTGGAGAAGGGGTGACCTGTACCTCATGTGGTTTTTTCCTGGTAAGGTCACAGCATTGATTTTCATAATCCTATTACACTGGCTTTCTTCTGATTCTCTTGCATTGTTTAAGCAGCCTGTTCTATTATTTTTGGTTTGAGTGTAGCAGCATATTGAGCAGAGATTTTCGCTGAACTGCTGAAGCGGTGCCCCAGTTCCTTCCTGAGGCCGAGGCATCTGGCGTTCTCTCCCGTTACGGCATAACTGATCTAATGAGCAACGTCCATTAAACAGAGGCAGTCCTACCACCTCCCCTTGCACCTAACGCTGGCATTTGTCTGCCCCAGTGATCCAGTTCATGGAACCAGACCATTAAAAAAGCAATCTCGGCCTTACCGGTAAAGGGTTGATGTTTTCTCTTGGTTTGCTCCCCGAGCAGGCTTACCAGCGATGGCTGCTGCTGTTGCTGCAAGGAAAATAGAGGCGCACGTGGCAAAGGAAGGAGGAGGGAGAAGTACGGAACATATCCTTTCTGCAGCGATCTGCATCAGATCAGTTTAACGAACGTAAAACTACGCAGAGAGTTGTGACAGAAGTATTAAGACTGGTATGAATGCAGGATGGATGGAAATGTGGGTGTAAGCATAAGGAGGAGGAGTGAAACAAGGAGTTAAAGAAATGGCCTGTACCGATAACAAAGGACACCGTTTCCAGGACACCATTCCCAGAATTATCTGTGTGCCACAGCACAGGTGACTTGTAAGCAGAAGACCTTGCATCCTAACAGCAGGAGGATGGCAACAAGGTTGTCGTATATCACATACACTGTTCTTTTTCCTGTTAGCCAAACAGGAGAAGAGACTACAGGCGTACATTTCAGACCTGTATTCCAAAGGAGGAAAACCAAGACAACGGGCAGCAATATGGCCTAACATTTATGGAAGGCGAGGTAAGCAAGACCCTGAGGCAAAGGTCTGTCTTGTCAGAGCTGATGATTCCTGAAGGGTATCCTAAAGGATCAGCTCAAAACCCTATTTTTTTATTGCTAATTAAGACCAACTTCTGAAATGGGGTGAGGACTCAACAGCTGATGGCCCTTGTCCTCTGTTTTGCACGTAAGTTTTCCTGGCCAGACCATTTGGACAGATCAGTCTCGGTGCTTGTGAGTAAGTGAGCGTAAGAGTGCGAGTGAATTAAATCTATGGGGGAATAAATGTCAGTGGGTAACATCGAGTGGACATTTTGTAGGTAACTGTTACCATCCCCTTGCCTAACTTACTGAGTTTTAGTACATTAAGTTCCCTACAGTTGCACTTTTAATTTGAAACCTCATAAAACACAGACTTTTCTCTTGGGTTTATTTTAGTATGTGTGTGTTGTCTATCATCATTTAAACTTGATTTGGCATTTTTGGAGCCCGCTTATTCATTATGGTTAGATTAACAGTTTTCCATGATTCTGAGTAACCTAAATAGCTGCAGATTTTGTGCCATGGTACTCACCCCAGTTTCTGGGTGNTTTAAACTTGATTTGGCATTTTTGGAGCCCACTTATTCATTATGGTTAGATTAACAGGTTTTCCAAGCTGCAGATTTTGTGCCATGGTACTCACCCCAGTTTCTGGGTGATTAACAACTATACCGTAACACAGGAACAAATCCATTCTTTTGAGACACTTTGCAGTTAACTCTTTGTCATTAATGAAATCTATTATAATTAAATTAATCATTTAATCCAATATTTTGCCTTGTTTGTTCTCATCAGGTTTTGATCTATAACTGTCTGTGTCTTAGGGTTTTTTTTTGTTTGTTTGCTTCAGGAGGAATTCTTCTCTTACTCTGGGCTTTGAAAGAACTTCTTTTTTATTATCTGGATGAATAGATCCAGAACAAGAACTAGATCATCAGCAGTAGTAGCTGTTCTGTTTCTTTTGTACATGGTGCCTGGTGTGACTTTTGCTTATTGTTTGTACCAGGATTAGATTTCCAAATTTGTGTGAGACTCCTATTTGATTCAAATAACTTCTTGAAGCTCATTGTTTCTTCATAATATTTTATTATCTTTTTCCCAGCAATAAGCATGTTTTTGGAGACTCAGAGGTTTTTCTTAGCATGTAAGATAGATCTAGGGGTTTTGCTTCCTTATTTTTGGGCTTTAGGGACCTCCTTCATCTTACTGAAATCTCCTTTTTAATAGGGTATATTTAAAGTCCAGTACGTTTCACAGGGAGAAGCGTGCATTGTGGGGCATGAACTCTTTGTATATATGAAGGGGCTCCTTATACTTTTTACTTCACCAGTCCTACGTTTTACCATTTTCCCATCGTTTCAGAAAATAGCTTATGACATCGGTCACACACATGACAAGAGTTTCTATGGTTTGTTTCCCCCAGCCTGCTTCCTTTGCCAAAAATTCTGTGTGCATCCTGGATCCACATATACCTTCCCATAACCCTTATTCTCCCTTCTCTTTCACCGTGGTGAATTGTCTTGAGGATTTGCCCATCATTCAGACTGGGGAGAAAACCAACTGGTGCCAGCCATGAACACGCTCCGGCTCTTTGTTATAGCACTAAGGAATTTAGGAAATTACAAAGTCAAAGTTGATGCATAGCTGTGCCTCTCCTACCTGCCACGTGTGCATAATTCTGTGATAATTACATGATCAGGTACTGTTTAATAAAATACTGTAGAGCACTGTAAGACTGTTTTTGCATTATTTTAAAATAGCGTTATTTGGGCATTGAATGCTAGGCCCTACACAAACACAGGGTGCAAAGATTTTCTGCAATTCTAAATGTTTGCAACGTAAGTACAATACAGTTGAAAAGAGAAAATATACACAGATGAGAAGGGAAATACTGGGAGTTGAGGGGGAACATGCGTACTTCAGGCATAACCAATTCATGTGCCTAAATCAAAAGACTGCTCGTCCTAGGCCGTTTCCACAGCTTATCCAGACACTTCTTCAGAGGACAGTTTGGAATACTCCTTCATCAAAATCACTCTCAACAGGAGCCTCTCTCCATTTAATGTATAGGAGAATCCATCTCCTACATCCCACACTTGCTGACTTTAAACACTTAAAAACAGGTGGTGTGTGTCTACCTTCTTTCCACACATTTTGCTGTAAGGGGCTGTAAGGACATCTTACTAAGCTGAATTTCAGAGAAGGCTTTGAAGAAGAGCAATGACGCATGTTTTCAAATAATTAAGGGAGTTTTCCCTAAAGTGTAAGGTGTAAAACAGGAAAACGCATAAGAGGTTTGTTTGAAAATATAACGTGGCTGAGAGAGGAGCTGGAAGCTGCACTCCTGACACTGAATGAGAAGGGGGAGATATGAAGGGAAGAGATACGAGAAACATCTCCAAAGTTTTTTGTTCTTTTTTCTTTCAGTAGAAAGTGGGGGTTTTCGAAAGTGTTCAGCCAAACACGAAATAATAAACAAATCGGACAGTATGATCTAAAGGTCTTCTCAGCTTTATGTTTCATACAAATTGGCCTGGCTTCAAATGCGAGCAAACCACAGCTGGCTTCCTGACGGTGATTAAGGAACAATAGGTGCGGTGGCGATAAGCGAGGAAGGGCCTTGAAAGTGAAGACAAGTAGCAGATATTAGAGGAGAAGTCAGGGAGAGCTGTAGAGACGATGACGTGTTCTCCCAGTGATCGGCTAGGAAAAGGGTCTTTGCAGCAGTTTTCTGAACGAATGCGAGTGAGGTTGGGCTGCGTTTCTCAAAGGCGGAGAGAAAAACGTTGCTGAATCAAAACGCAATGACGATGATAACCAGATTGAATGCTTCAGCTGATTGGAAGAATTAAGAAAAATACCATCTCGGAAATGTTGCACTGAAAGTGTCTGCAAATTATCAATATGAATCTTAGGATCTGGAGTAAATTTGGGATCTAAGGTGATGCTAGTTATGTGTCTGAGTGGTAGACAGGATGGTGGTGTAGCTGTGCAGCTCCGTATGTGTCACCAGCAATTAAGTCGTTCATATGAAAGGTCTTAAAGATCTGTCCTCAAATATAATTGTATGGTTTATTATTTGGAGTTTTTCAGTCCTACGATTGCTTCCCACATCATATTGTTTAGAATATTTCCCCATCTGCCGCCAAGGACTGGACATTAAGTACTCCCTTTAAGTATTTATATAAAAAAATAAAAATTAAAAAAAAAAAGTGTCAGGTAGATGGGAACAGTCTGCCCTGTGATAGAACAAGAGGTAATGGGCACAAACTTGAACATAGGAAGTTCCATCTAAACATGAGGAGGGACTCCTTTACTTTGAGGGCGACAGAGCACTGGAACAGGCTGCCCAGAGAGGTGGTGGAGTCTCCCACTCTGGAGACATTCAAAACCCGCCTGGACACCGTCCTACGCAACCTGCTGTAGGTGACCCTGCTGTGGCAGGGGGGTTGGACTGGATGATCTCCAGAGGTCCCTTCCAACCCCGACCATTCTGTGATTCTGTGATTAATTGTTCAGTTTGATTTGTAATGTCGCAGTGGGATGGCATGAAAAGGTATGTTTTGCATTTCCTGGGAAGGCACGGATCTTTTTATTTGGCCCATAGTAATAATGAACACCGGGTACAGTAGTTTCTTTATAATTAAATTATTAAGACAAGTCTTCTAATAACCATACTCCGTAGTACTTCAGTAATATAATTAATTGATTCAGTTCCTTATTCTGGTCCTGCCTGATGATGTAAGAATTCTCCCCAGCAGGAGAAAGCTTTCCGTTTGCTTGAGGCTTTTATAGCCAGGTTCCGTACCAGCCGCAGTCATCCTTTCCTTCCCGCTCCAGCATGTCCCAGGACTCACAGTTTGAGAAGGAGGATCAGAGAAAGGGCAGAGGAAATAAAATCTGCTTTTGCCTAATTTTCCACTGGCGGATAGTCGTATGGGTATGGTAGCAAACGGGTGTGAATTAGAATTGTTTCTAGGCTTTTCTCACTTAAATCAGAGATGACGCAACTTTAGTATCAGGGAGGCATAACCCAAAGAAAAAAACCAAACAGCTTCTTATTTTCTTTCTTGTTATTTTTATAATAGATATATTTCTACCAGGTGTGGAAATATAAACTGTTTATGCATTTTTGCAAGAAGAAGAAGAAGAAGAAGAAGAAGAAAGATTGTCTTAGGTAGTTAGGTGTCTCTAGTAGTTAGGTGTCCAGATCAAAATTTTAAAGTATGTAGTGTGCTTGGGGAAGCGAAATTTTAAAATTGCCTTTACGCAGAAATATAACTCTTCGGAAAGGAATTTGACATTAATAACCCTTCAGTAGTTTCAGGTTATTCAGAGAAAGAGCAGTGATGGGCAGGTAAGGCAGGAAATGACCTTTTGCTTGCTAAAAATTTGTGAATTCCTGAGCAAGCGCGCTTCGTGGCGTGCCAGACATCTGCAGGCAAAAAGCACGGTGTGTCTGCGGGATGCCGGCAGCTGGATGCTCACAGCCAGTGGGCAGAGAGAAGGCGGGAGGTGAGGCATCCCTCTGCTCCCCGCTGGCACGCTCAGCCCTCCGGCCGGGACCTCCGCCTGCTCCCAGCGAGGCAGAGCCCGGCCCGGGTGCGTTTTCTGCCCCCGGCGCGCTTACTGAGCCGCGGCCAGGCTTTAGTCTGTAACCTCTTGAGATAAAATAATCAAAATATGACACTATATTCTAAGTGTGGTGTTACAGGTTCTTTATCAGTTAGCGGTTTGTGACATGCATGTGGTATACAAGTGGGAATTCAACATTAAAATGGAAATGAAGATTTTTTTATATCTGTCCTGAGCTAACACCAACACTAAGACGACAAACCCATTACCTTCTCCCACAAATTTTGGAAATTGAATCCGTCTTGCTTATCTATCAGTTTCCTCATATATGAGTAGTCTAAGTAAAGTCAGTAAAAAGGGTGTCTTAATGTACATGGGCATAGTGAATAGAAAAGTTTGTACACAGTATTTTTTTCCCACCTAGAAATGACAGCTGGAGTCCTTACCTCTCCATCAGTGCTGTAGACAAGTCAACATCTCTTTCAATGAACTTCAGATGTTCATGTCCTCACTTATCTTGGAATAATTTTTAAATTTATTAATTTATTTCATATAAAGGATCTTGCTGCATCTTATGCCATCAATTAGGAGAAGTAAAAGCAAAGATAGTTGAGTCTCCTGAACTTTTTTTTTTTGACAGAAAGTGTGTTTATATTGATTTGTGTGATGCTGATCTCTGAAGGTATAACTCTACTATAGTAAAGGGAAGAACGGTATCGTACTCCTGAACAACCTGTCTTTGGTCTGGCTGTCTCAAAGAGGTAGTACTGGTGAAGGTGCAATGTGCAGCGATGGAAAAGGAAGGTGCAAGGTGCAGCAGAAGGCACAGACCCCTTCCTGGGGTGGCTGATAAGTGCTGCTGCTGAAGTTTGGGTGACACGATACTCCACAGCGTAGCCCGTGGCTCTATGTGCTTGTTCTGCCATAAACCTGATATTCCTGTAGTGTCTTCACCGCTGCTGTCGCACATTCCTATAGTATTGAAGCCTATATTTCAGCAGGCAGACCTCCTTACAAAGTGGAGTTTTTTTTTGAGACAGTACATTGTCTCATTGGCAGTTGTGTATGACACTAGGTGTATGCCACTGTGACCTTATATTAGTGTGTTAGGGAGAAACATCGGCATAAAAAGTGACTTCATCTAACACGCTGCCAAGCTAGAACTTCTCACAACCTTCAGATAGGCATAGCAGTGATTTTTTTTATAGAAATAATATTACTTTCTGTCAGTATTACAGTGTTTTAAAACATGGTAAGAATATCTCATTTTAGGTTTTGTCACCATGTTACTGAGAGCCTAAAACTCTGCATGTGTAGAAATGAAGAGTTAATGAAGATAAAAGTATCACCTATATCAATTTTAGACCACTCTTTTTTATTTAAAATAGTAAAACAAATTATATATAAATACAAAAAAGCAGCAGCAGGCAGGAGGTGAGCAAATGCACTGCAGGTACTTGTGTTTGCCTGAAGGGGAATATGCTGTGATCAGTTAATGCTATATAAACCTCTTGATGGAAGATGTATCTGTAGCCTTTCCTGTAGCCACAGCGTTTTATGGTAAAAATGTAAATCTTGTAATGGTCTAGACAATCAGATTATTTTTCCGGGACTAGTTTGGCGTCTCTGTAGAGTTATGCACTGTGGTACCTGATTTCATCCTTTTTCTGTTTACATATTTAGGCCCTAATCCTGCCACTGGGTTTGTTCAAATGGACCTCGATGGCCATGGGGCCTGACCGAGTTAATGGGACCCTGGATGACTGCAAGTTTCTGCTCTGAAGATCTGATTGTAGGCCTGAACCTAAATTTCTATCTTATTCCGCTGTCTATTTGCTTCTAGTCCATGAAAATTATCCTACAAAACAGTATTGTCTGTGAGTCTCACGCACATCTACTTCAGTAGCATTCAGACACCGTGTGCTTGGGATGTTGTCAGACATTGTTAAAATATTTCTGTTGTCATGTGCCAAAAACTCATGATTGCCATATTTACTGAATTAATATTTTTGCATTCAATGTCTTCCTACTGAATATGAAGGAGATCATCACCTGTGTTTGTGCTATTTCTCTTAACTCAGATTTGGAAATCCAAGTAACTGTTGGAACTCTGTTCAGGTCATTTTTTAAAGATGTTGGTAGAGTCGGTTTTTATTTATTGGACCCAAAGTACAGCTATTTTATTTTATTTTATTTTATTTTATTTTATTTTATTTTATTTTATTTTTCAATGTGCTATTTTCTTAGTAGCCTACTATTACTGAAAGCTTTCAATATGATGATACACTGTGATATAGACCAATAAAATAAGTAGGAAAAGGCATTAACTTTACTAGCTCTCCTGTTGCTTTTCGATTTCTGTGGCTGTGGTTACATGACATACTGTACAGCTGAGAGTGAGGATATTTTTATTTTTGTGAACCAGAGAATATTTTTTGTTTACACTAAGTGCTGTTCCCTGTCCTATTCCATATGACTACGTTGCAGTTCCACTGAGTACTAAAGTTAAATAGCCCTGGTAGAAGCTGGAAAGGACTTTGCGAAATCACATTAAAATAGCGTTTGAGGGGGGAAATAGGTATGCTCCATCTCTATGCATGTTAGAATTTATATTGTATAGACTTTTTAAAGCAAGTATGTAGTAATATAGGATAATTAACGGATGAAAAGATCCAAAACTTTCGCTGTATATACAGAATCAGAAATACCTTCACTTTTTTTTCTGTGTAGGCTTATTACAATGATATCTAGGAGCTTCACAGTATTAGATGAATTTGTGCGTATTCCCAGAACAACAGAAAAGCACTGCTGTCCTGTTTGACCAAGGAGAAAACCAAGCCACTCATTCAGTCAGTGGTAAAGTTGATGTTATTAATTGGGTTCTCCTGCCTTTTAACCTTGTGCCTCCGGCTCCGTTTCTCCCTCAAAAGCCAAAGCTTCCATTACAATCAGCTGCTTTGCATTTCTGCGCAAAAGGCCCAAGGTGTTTCGGTTTGGGCTCCCAGAAAGCGAGGAAGACGAGGCTGGTGGCCATCTGCCAAGGTGCGTGGTCTGACTCGCTCCTCGTTCACAGAAGCCGATGGCGAAGGCAGAGGCAGAACTGAGTGTTCCTGTGTGGCGTTCAACTGCCTTAACCACATGCCCATTGCTCTCTTCCTGTAGTTGTCTGTCTTGTTCCCTGCACAACTTCTACAGCAAACACATATACCAACCTATAAATAATCTAATTCGATACACAACCCTGATTCATTTCCTGAGCAGCGTGTGTCCTGCACACACGGTCCTGTGGAAAAGTTTAGCAGAGTGGATGAGCCCGAGTATTAAGGTTATTAAGTATTTAAACTTTGCAATGAAGGAGCATTCTTTTAACGTAGCTTATTATAGCTATAGTTTGAAGTATTTTTAACAAGGAACAGAAAGGAACGCTTTTATATCTGGTTGTAACCGTTTCCCTGCGTAGCGTGTGAACGTGAATATTGAGCTGAGTGAAATACAGAACATCAGCCGGTAGGAGGAGGCTGGCCACCTCCAGGGAGAAAGGGAAGGAAGAAGGCTGGGTGGTAAACGCCGTGGGTATACCCGCTTTGCCTTGAGTCTCAGGGACTATTTGGGGAGAGTTTACTCTGCTTTTGTTTTCTCTTCAGCATTCCCAGCCCAAAAAATGAGCTCCTCCGGAGTTTCTCGGTGCAATAGGTGCTGGGGGTGTGCGGTGTGTTGCTATACTCTGCTGATAGTGTAAAGAAAGAAATGGAAATCAAAGGTGAGGTTTTCTCCTATCTATGTTTTTCTGTTGGAAAATAAGAGGAGACACTCCTCAAGTCTCCTCGTTTTCTCCCAGATTAATTTCAGGGGCAATCAATATGATCCTTGATCTCAAAAATAGGTAGCAAAAACTTTTCTAATAGAAAATACTGCTCTCAGCTTGCCTCTTTAATCTTCTTCGCGGTCAAACTGTAGTGGCCTGTTGTGTTTGTAAGCTACCGAGGACGGTGTGTAGACTCCAGCACCAGAGCAGTGGTGTTGGGAATCACAAGCTCATCTCTTCATCTTTTGTGTTAGGCTTGACTAGGATGATAGGGGTTTTACCAGACAAATCTTGCCAGACCATGGGCTAGGTTTCAGTTTTTGTTAATGTTCTCCCTTATCCATGGATGACGCTTGAGATTTGGTGACCGGGTTGGTAATTTGCTAGAAGGACAACAAAGCAACCTCATGCTTTGCTTTTGCTTATTTTTCTCTGGGTTATGCACTCTTTTCCCACAAGTAATGCAGCAAATTCAGATGTCCTGTAAACAGCGCTGGGGACGATACTGAGATATACGAGTAGTTAGGAAAATTTTGGTCAAGCCATTCACTGAAATTCATAAAAATGAAAATGCTTGCAAAAGTATATCAGTCCCACTGGAGTTTTGTTATAAAGAAAAAATGAAACCTCTGCTTTTAACACCCCCCCCCCTTTTTTTTTTTTTTAAATAAGGATCAGTTTTCAAAGTTTCACAGCTGTAGAGAAATTGTGGAATCAGGAAGAATAAGTCTTGATAGGGCAGAATCACCTTAAGCCAGTATTCAACTCAACACTTTGTGTCATGAAACCACGGCCTGAAACTGCTGCCTGTCCTATCAGATAATATTATCATTGATTTATTACGTTACTTCGTCTTATGCGTTATTTGTAACCTTTTGGCAGGGATTGGTTTTCTTTCCTGTTTGGTTGTTGGGGGGGGGGGTTTGTTTGTTTTTGGGTGGGTTTTTGTTGTTGTTTTTTGGGGTTTTTTACCAGCACCTAGTGTGAGGGAGCCCTGATCCATGACTTGGGTTCCAGGTACTAGGATAATACAAGCAGTAATCACGCCTGCTGCTAAAAATTTTCTACCTTATTTCCATTTGGATTTGTTTGCCTTCAGCTTCCAGTCATTGATTCTTGTTATGCTTTTCTCTGATGGATTAAAGAGCTCTCTAGTACTCACTATTTTCTCCCCAGGAAGGTGCTTTTACCCTGTAATCAAGTTACTTCTCAATCTTTTTTTTTTTTTTTTTTTTGGCNTAAAAAAAAAAAAAAGCTAAACAGATTGAGCTTTTTTATGGTTCTCATTATTTTTTCACATTCTCGGATGATTTTTGTGGCTCTTCTATCCCTTCTCTAATTTTTCTATTAAAAAAGAGACCTAAAACTGTATTTTACTAGTCACGTACACAGAAGTAAAATTACTTCACTAGTTACTCCTGTGTTAGTATGGTCAGAAATTGATGTTTTTTGCAAGGTCAGATAAAACAAACAACTATTTAATAGGACTTCAACACATCTGAGTGTGTAATTATTAGAGGATAGAAAATGAGGGATCATTTTAAAAATGTTTAAACGCTTCATAAATTTCAAAAGAGCTATCAAATCAGCCAGAGTGGGTGTGCAGGAGGGGTTGCAAAAGTATTTCTGTTTGTGTTGAGGTTTTTAAGGAGATAGAAGTGATATAAAAATAGTAATCTTAATTGTAAAGCAACAGTAATACATCAAAACCTTAAGTGCTATGGATAACAAGGTAATACGTGCTTGCCAAAATTTTGTAAGATTGAATGGAAAACTTTTGTTAGTAACAGACTATACGGGCCACTGGAAATAGAGACTGTGAATAGACGTGAGTATATGCATCCCTTACATCCGTTTAATCCCATAAGTAGCCACTTGCTTATATTTGGAAACCCTAGAACAGTTATGTGATCTGTTATGCAGTAATAAAAGAAATAACATAGAATCAAGAATTTCTTGTGGTATAAAAACTGTCAGCATTAAGCCATAGAAGAGTTCAAACGATCAAAATCCACAGCTTCAAAGAGGCTCTTGAAAGTTTTACTGCTTCGGTATTCCTTACCAAAGGAGTGGCTATTCGTTTTGATTTTGATCCATACTTTAGGACAAAGCTGAGTTAAATTTACCCTAAGGAGACTGATCAGATACCTGCCTGGTCACAGCATCTCTGCCTACCCAATGACTTTTATGCATATCATGCATATCAGCATCTAACTTGAATCGGCACTCCCAGATCCACGTTTATCCCTCGTGGAAACCATCAGATTTTCATTAAATTGAACTACAGGCTGTTTAAGCTCTCAGTGCTGCAGATCAATTTAATGCAAGTTTGTCTAACGTTGTGTCTTACAAAAATTTGAGGTCACCACATTGACTTTCTGTCCAAACTGCCTTGCTTTTTGACTTTGAAAAGAATACACCTTTCCTTTGTGGCAACATCGCCTCAGTGAAATTTGGGGCATATTCAATAAGGGACTTAATTTGTTTCAGCAAAATTAAAGTTCATGGAAACATGGTAAATGAGGAAAAAAGGAGAATTAAAATAACATAAAAGACTTCAAATCCTCTAAAACTCCTGCAAAAGGAGTAAAGGCAAATAAGGACAGAACAGAAAGCTAAATGGCCTCTCGTTAAGAAAGTACCAATCTAAATAGATTTATACTACACGTATGTGTTAATGAAAAAGTTAATACTAAAATTTTGGTAGCACAGGGTGGCTTGGGGTGGAAGTTGTTCCCCGGCGATGATGAGCTTACAGAGCCCTTGGAAACAGATGAGAGAAGTGGGCATTCCCTTGAATGCCTTTTGGTATCACAGGCTTGGTCGATATAAAGTATGTCATTTCTTACATCCTAGGTTGCCTCAGTTTCTTCTCCTGAGTCTCCCGAGTCCTGGAATAGAACCCTTAAATAAAGGGAGATGACGGCACTGGGAAGAAAGATGGTAGAAGAAACAGGATGATTATGATAGAAGCTGGAGACAGTCTCCTTAAGAATACTAGCATGACTTCATTTCTCTGAACGGCCATTTAAGAGGTGATCCTCCTTCCTGAACCAGAAATAAATTGGGATGGCTGCATATAATGGTAGGTGTTTAACAAATGCAGCACCCACTAAAGTATAATGTATACTGGATTACCATTCTGGGGGTGGAGGGAGAGGGGTGGTGGCTAGAAAATTACTTTCCCATTAAACAATGCTACTGATGAGTGTTTGGTGAGCAGGTACAGCTGCCACAGTGCGTTTTCCAGCTTATCTTTGCACAAGAGTGTGGGGGAAAGAAGAGAGGAGAGAAAAAGGACAGAAAAGAGAGAGGTGGCGAAAGGACAACAGTTTTTTGAGCCGCCTTCTGCTCTTCCAGGATATGTTCTTTGCCCTCCTTAAGTGATTCACTCTGATAATTTGTTGTACTTGTAATCTTCCTTGAGCATCATAACTTACTGGGAAGTTGCATGTTAATGAACTTGCTGAATATATGGACAATTCCCTGAATGAATGAGAAACACTCCGTTGTCTACCATTGCATTGTCAGGGATGAGACGGACACTACTCAGTGACAACAATATACGCTTGGCTGTATTCAGCGAAAGGGCTAGACTGTCCTGTCAAACTCTGCAAGTTCCTTTTTGAAGCTGTCAGCTAATCATTATTTCCTCCAGCAGTTCCTGTAACTGCTTGTATGCAGTGTAGACATCACCATAGGTCCTGTGTAGTTGCCAGATAGAGTGATGTGTGATCCCCTATTTCTTTGGATATCAGCATCGCGTAAATTCACATTGTTTTCATCTTTTGTGGAGGTAATACTGTGCTGGGATTTCTAATATCAGGGACCGTGTTGGTGTTAAGGTGTCTTCTACATTTTCAGAAGCAGATGTTTTAGCCTGTGTTGCAGATACGGATAGAGTCCTGTGTAAAGGATCAGAGTACAGGTCAGAGTGATGTTTGTATATTGTGTGTTTTCAGAAAACATATAGATAAGGGAATAAATAGTAGCTCTGTCCCAGCGCTGTACCTGCCTCAAGGAATCTGTCCAATTTAACAAGTGTCATTGAGGGCTATCTAAAGGAGTCCTGGATGTGAGGGCACGTAACTTGTTGAATCTTCTGGGCTGGGTAAAACAGGAAGGAAGGGAACCTCAGATATTTTTCATCACCTTAGGCCTGGTTGGATTCTGCCTGTTCAGGTGTAGAAGTCTAATAGAGGTGTCAGCATCAGAAGCTTATCTGCCTCTAGACGGAAGTGAGGGAGGCTGAGTACTAATACCTTTAGAGGAGAGTGGCCGTGGACGGCAGCATTTTGGGTTTATTAGAAGCAGCTGATAACTCTTATCTTGGTGGTGGACTTGAGCGTACAATCACATAAATGGCCTGGAGGTTTCGGAGAGGGTTTGAATATTTGATGCAATGTTTCCAGAAAGTTGAAGAGATGAATGGGTGTTGCACTGCGTGTTGTGCTCTCAGCAAAGCTAACATCTCAACAGGTCAGTGATTTCAGAAATAGTGCAGTTCTGGAAGAACATTTCTTGAACTCCTTTTTGCTGTTGAAGCTGAACACAGTTCAGTTCCCATCTGTCTGAAACTCTGCATTGAGAGCTTCACAGAGGCACTTAAAGAAGTTATGTCTTATACGGAATAAGATGCGAGAGGAATCACATGTCATAACATAAAATAACATAAATAATTTATATTACCATTACCATGAAATGGTTACTTTCTATACACATTTTCACCATAAAAAAAAATGTTCATGGCATGCTGACCAGAAGAAAAGTCCACACTGATGTGTCTTCATCAGTTTTGCCCACTTTGTGAGCTGAACAGTGTGGGTATACACTTTTGCTGTGGAAATACTTTTTCTTGTATACTTTACTGTATACCTGTTAATTCCTCGAAAAGCGTACAAATTTTAATGTTATGCATTCTATGGATAAAAGCACTGGGTAAGTACTGACCCTGATTTAAGAACGTATCAGCTCTAGAAACGATGGAATTGTCTGCAGGGCTCACACGTCAACAAAAATCAGTTGGTTCGCGCGTGAAGCCTGGCGAGGAAATTACTGTGGCGGCGCCGGTGCCGTCCCTGCTCCCTGCCTGCCTCTCCCAGACCACTTCCTTCGGTCAGCCGAGGTTACCTTGTCTGGCTGCTACTTCTCCGCAGTTACCACTTACTCGCACATCTAGACTAGCCAGCCACTCATCCATGCTGAAAGGACAAATGGCCTTCTGAAACCCTGTTCTCTAGATAATTCTCTCTAATAGAAGAGAGCCAGCAATGTATGCCGATTACTTGATGCAGTCTGAGCAAATCCAGCCGGAAAGGTAAAGCAAAGCACATTCCATGCATTGTTACTATTTGCAGGCATGCTAAGTCTCATTTCTTTGAATTGAGTCTTTCTCTTCCAGAAATTATTTTAAGGAAATATTTGAAGTATCTCCTGAAGGTTTCAAATAAGACACCGGAGGAAAAAACTGGTTATAAGCAACTGAGAATTGTGTTCATCTGGGCCGCGTACAGGCTGGGACCGCAGCCTCAGGAAAAGGGCAAATACGGCCAATGCTTTTTCCGAGTGTGCTGCGAACAACCTACCCGCTGTATGGCTGGAGTGTTCGAAAGCAACAGTGACAATCTACATCACCAGCAGCTCCATCATAAGTACATGTGCCCAGGTGCCCTGTCTCTGCAGATGTGCTCTTGTTTTGAGCTGAAAATGTAACATTTTTGTTGAGAAAAGCTTTCCGCTCTCATTAAAAATAGCCTAATAGTAGCTCTGGATTTGACTGACAAGCTCATTTTTGTTGTGCCATTTGCACTCTAATATTCTCTTAATTTTGACCCAAAGAAACAATGATCTTACTCCCTGAGAGGGAAGATAGAGTGACAAAATCTGGAGGTCCAGTGATGACATGGAATCTCTTCATTGCCAAAGCGAGCTATGAAATCATCTGCCTTCCAGCCAAAACCACTGGGGAGTAAGCAGCGTCCTTCACAGAAAGCAAAATTTGCAAGAAAAGGTGGTGGCATGGAGCAGCAACCTTCTTGCCCCAGGGGAGGTGTGCTGTCCCGTGTCCTGTGTCTCCTGAATCTCATGGAATTGATGCAAGTTCCTTTTCTCACCTGTGTCAGCAACCACAGCGCTCAAATGGGCAGAGGTTTTCGAAGGTCTGGCTCTTTATATACTGTGAATTCCTCGAAAATTCTGCTGGAGGAGTCTCACCAAGGTGTTTCACAATGTTATTTTGGGAGCTGGGGAGAATGAGATCCCCACTCTACGTCCATCTCTTGCTCAGGCTTCACTGCCAACCAGGTGGTCTGTACTTCTTGGGATTCTCCATCCTTGTTTGTCTGTGCTAGAAGTCTTCAGTTTTGAGCTACACGGGGGATGATCTGAAGTGAGAGGATAATTTTAAATAAATAAAATAAAACACTCTTTTCATAATTCGGTTGGACTTTTCTGTTCCTACTCAGCAATACATTGTTTTGAACAACAGTTCTGTCATTGGAGAGGCCTTTCTCCATTATCTCTAAAGAAAATGGAAAACAAAAGGGTGTTTTAAAAAAAGGTTAAGAATACATAGCTGATGTTTTCATCCAAGTTCAACTTGCCTTGCGTGGACAAGAAGTTGAACCAAAAAGCTCCTTACAAACATTTCTACTCATTTTCAAATAAGTAGATACAAAGGATATTGTAAAAATTGAAGTATTTGAAAACACATATCATAGTCTTGCTCTTGCTTTGCAATACGACATCCAATCCGTCTGACTTTTCCCAAAGTATGCTCTCGTTTGCAAAACAGTGAAATTACTAAATAGGGGTTTTGAAACTTCCTGTGCAGCTACATACTTTTTTTTTTCCCTTTTCCAGAGCAGTTATATTGAGCTGTTATGACCCGAGTATGCTGTGGGCAAAGCCTCTGTGCGTGAAGTCAAATGTGGCCCGTGTTATCCAAGTGATCTCAGTGACTGCACCTGTCATGCAGATTGTAATTTAAAACAGATTTGGACTTCAATAAGGTTTGCAGAAGAAGGCATGTTTGTAAAGTATCAGAAGGGATGTGGCACAGCATGAACAAGAGAAGAAACATATACTGTTTCTGTAAAAAATTCTACGGTCTGCAACTGATGAGTAAATTCGGTTTATTTCTGTTGTCAAAGGCCGCAGAAGAAATCCACTGGACTATGCAACCCTGTACAGACCTTAGCGTATAGTTAGCAGAGATGAAGGAAAACCTTTACAGGAATACGCCATGTATAATCAGAACCTCCTCATCGCTTGCCTTTTACTAAATTTGTTAGCTCTAGACAACAGCTGGGAATAAATGCCTTCCTTTTCCTTCCTTTCAGGCTTGGTTTTCACAGCAGAAACTGTAAAGTAGTTCAGTATGTGCAAAGCTATCAGCTCCTGCACACTAGGCCACATGAACGCTTGTGCTTTTTACAGTTTTCCTCTGCTCCATATTCTGTGTGAAGGTTTAAACTTTTAAGATACAAACCAGCCAAAAAAAGAACCAAAACTTTCCTTGGGACAGAAACATTCGTGTTCGTTACTGTTCATGTATTTTCACATGATTTCAGATAGCAGAACTGCGGTGTTTATGTGTCCATCGGCACTTCTTTGCAAATGAGGCAGTTTTAGAATTGGGGTAATTACTTAGAAGAATCTTTGACTTCCATAAAGCACCACTACACCTTGCCAAACGATTGGTGATTGCAATGGAAGATTTGGAATTTCTTTGTCTTCTCACTGGCGATATCTTGAAAGAAGCACCAGCTCGAGGAGGAGAAATGTTAGGAGGCAACAATCACAGCCAAGCAGCAGCAACTGGCTCGGGCATTGGATCCGGAATAGAAATTGCTGGACTCCAGATTAACTAAGGAGATCAGATGAATACTGCTACAAATATTCTGTCAGCAGATGTGTAAAAATATGTATGATTTGTGGGGCCTGTTCCTCAGACATGAGGAGCCCGGTCACTTAGGAAGACTTTGAGGAGAGATCATTTTTTTTCTTGGATGGGAGAATCTCCAGAGGCCGAGAGAGTCTGAATGGCACTCAGAAGTAGCCGCGGTATAAACTTCTTGAATGATAAAGTTGCCCTGCTGCATATTCAGAAACTTATTGGGAGGTGGTTTACATCTTGTGAGGCTGAATAACTCTCAGTTTAATGTATCTTAACACGTGCTGCCAGTTTCCTAAACAGGAACCTATTAGATCCTATATAGAACCTATATATTACTTCTATGTGACTAATGGTACTGTGCGTGAAAGCATATTGAAAAAAGTAAACCAGTGAGGAAAAAAAATGCAATTTTTTTGCTTCACGTCGCCCAATATGACACAGAGGTCAAAGTGACACTGAGACCGGTGATCAGTGTGTAGCACGACGGACCGAGACTTTGTGTAAAGGGTGTCGCTGCACTGCATCCGACGTGATAACTCCTTCTAGCAGATCAGCACCTATGGCCTCTGCTAGGGGATTTGCTCATTTGAGACTTACTTTGGTTGTAGCGGTGTCTCATAAACGCCTCAGAAATACCACCCCGCTTAAAGAAGGAAGAACGAGCACAAGGATTTGTCCGAGGATCACGAAACAGTAAGTTTGTGGCAAAGCCAATCTCTTGCAGCCTCTTCCGTGGCTTAATTCCTAGAGGCGAACCGTGCAAAGTGACCTCTTACTTGGGTGAATCTTCACAGCTTTTTATCATGACTCTTCTACTCATACAGTTAAAATGGTTTAAACGACTTAACGTGGATGCGAGCAAGTAGACAATGAGCCATCCCAGCGTCAAAGTGTCCGCAGTGGGCTAGGAGCAGAATAATTATATTGTTTTCTTTTTAATCACATTCGTAACTAAAGAAAGAGGAAGCTAGTTTATTGAACTTAGGCCTGGCTGCGCTGGATATTGGTACAATTATGACTTAAGATGCAGGTTTGGGGCTTTTTTTACATTCTCGGTATTTGTACAGCTTTCCATTTGCATAGGCCTAAAGTTAATAGGCTGGTATTCTCTAAGTTTCTCTCTTACTAAGAACTAAGCAAGCAGTGTTGGGCTAAATGAAAAGGCACATGGTATTATCGCGCTTGGGCTTAGAGGCTGGTTTTGCTTGGGACCTTCAGCACGACTTCCTAGGGTTCACTTTTCACTGTAGTTAATTCCAGTTACTGAATGCCATTAGCCACGGTCCCACCAAAGAAAAGGTAGAGACTTTATCAATTATTTTATTTTGCCAGATGATGATACTTTACATTTTATTAATGGTNTTGGTCACAGATGTTCCTGTGTAAATAGCTGATTTTGACAAGCTACTTGATTATCACGTTCTCTTAAAATCTTTTCCTGTCCATGAAGTTTCAGAAGGGTTTGTGGTCTGTCACGCAAGGATTTGTCCTATTTTCACGTTTAGGTGGCCTGCAAAACTTTAAAGGATTGCACAGACCATCTCTTAATGGTAACCTGCTACTCATATTGCCAGTGTAACAACAGTTACAGGTAAGAATGGTTTTTAATACGTACACCCACATATAGCTCTCTTCATTCAAGTTTCTCCAACTTCAGTGAGTGCCCTGATAAGGCCTTTCAGGGAAGGTCAGTGGTTTTGGATTTGTCACGACAGTGCTCCTCCTCCCGGTGCTGTTTGCACCAGTAAAGTAGATATGAACAGCAAAGCAGGTGTAAAGGTGTATTCCTTCTGTTCGATAGGCCTCTGTGGGCGATTCGTACGGTGCAAGTGACTATAAAAAAAAGCATGGAGAGGAGTGGCAACGAAGGACAGGTGAGATGTGGCCCAGCTCGACGACTGTCTGCTAGCCCAGCCTGCCTCTGCGCTGGGATAGCCGGGCTGGTGCCCGCGCCATCCTTCCAGAAGTGCCGAGAGCCAGGGGGGGCTCCTCATCACCCAGTGGGTTATGAAGAGAGCCAAGACCTTCCTGTTCTTGTTCTTACAGGTAACTTACCCATTTCGGGGGGGGGGGGGGGGGGGGGGGGNCCCCGTACCGCTGTGCGCCCTGGCACAAGCGCGCCCGCAGTGGGAGGCAGTGCCCGGGTGCCAGCCGGCGCCGGGACAGAGAAGCGGCAGAACGCGGGCTCGCCTCCCCGAGCCCCGCTGAGCCCCGAGCCTCAGTTTCCGCATCTGTGAAATGGGGGCGGCGCGGCCCGCCGGGGAGGTGCCGCACCGGGCTGGGGTAGGGGAAGGAGGGGGATAGCGGCGGCGATGCTGCCGGGGCGTACACGGGAGCGCCCGCGGCGCCGGCGCCCTGCTCCCCCCCACCCCGGGGCGGCGTGGGCCGGGCGTGGGAGGCCCCTCCGGGGCGGCCCCGGGGGCGAGGGGGGCCGCCGCAGCGGCGGGCGGGGCGGCGGAGGCCCGCGCTCCTCGCAGGCGGCGGCGCGGCGCCGAGCCGCCGCCTCGGAACTCTGCATCCCGCCGCCGCCCGGCTCCCTCCACTCACTTTTATATTTGCGCGCCCTTTCAATCCTCAGTGACGTGTCCCGCGCCGCGCCCAATCGGCGGAGCTCTCTGGTCAGGACAATGGAAGGGCCTCGGCCAATCGGCGCGGCGGCTCGCTTGGCGGCAGCCAATGGGGACGGGGCTGTGTTGAGAGTAATGTTACCAGCGCTGAGAGTGTGAGGAGGCTGCGTATCGATCCCGCTCTCACAGCCATTGCGGTGCACCGGGCTACACAGGGACCCAGGCAGCGCTGGGGCCGGGCGGGCGGCCGGGGTAGCGTCTCTGGGGCTCGGGGCCGAGCGAGGGGCTGCGTGCCGACTCTGACACGGGTGAGTACGCGCCGGGGGCCGCCGGGCCGGCCGGGCGCGCTCGCCCGCTCGCTCGCAGCCGGGCGGCGAGCCGGCGCTACCCGCCGTGCCGCCGCCGCTGCCTGGCCGCCGAGCGCGGGGCAGCGCCGGCTCGGGCGCCGGCACACAAAGGCGAACCCGGGATGCGCCCCGGAGACCCTTCCCCGTCGGCGAGCCCCCCGGCCGGGGCGGGGCGGGGGCGCCGGGGGCGCGGGCGGCGGGCGACTTTGGGAGCGGGGCGGCGGGAGGGAGAGGGAAGGGAGAACGGGCAAAGGAAGCCGCTCGGGCGGGGGGGCGGAGGGGGGGGCAGCGGCGAGCGGCTGGGGGTCGCCCGCCGCGGGGGGCGCGGGCCGCGGACCGCACCGTGCCCCGGCCGTAAGCCGCTTACGGCGGTGCCTCGCCGTAGCCATCGCTGCGGCGGCGGGGCAGCCGGCGGGCACCGGCACGGCGCGGCGGCGGGGGCTCCGGGCGGGCCGCGCCGCGCTGCCGGCCGCCGCCGGGGCGGCGAGGAGCGCGGGGGCAGCGGGGCGCGGGCCGGGGAGCCGCTGGCCCCGCGGCCGCCCGGCTGTAACATGGCTGACGGGAGCCGCGAGCGAGAAAACAAGGCGAGCGGCGGCGGAGCAGAGAGGCGCTCGGGCGGGCGGGGGCGCAGTTCGGGGGAACTTTTTTTTTTCCCTCAGCCGCTGCCGCTCGCCCGGGCGCGGGGCCCGCGGCCGAGGGGCTGTGCAAGTCGGCGGGGCGCGGGAGCGAGCGGGGGTCCCCGCCGGGGCTCTGCCCGCTCCGCCGGGGCTCGGGCAGGCGCTGGAAGTGCGCCGGGCTCCC
>RSEF01000001.1:201467741-201512509 GCA_003993805.1 Himantopus leucocephalus | reverse complement strand
CGCAGGGGCGGATTTTTGGAGTGGATGGAGCTGGTGGGGTGCACAGAGGTCCCTCGCCACACAGGTGGTGTTGGGAGGAGATGGTGGCTCAGCTGGAGCAGACTATACCTGCCCCTGGACGTGTGCTGACCTGCAGGAGGTGAGTTACCAAGTGACCTCCTCCAGGCCATCCCCTCTCCCGCTTTGTTGTCCCAAACCGAGTTCCTTCCAGAGCTCTTGGGACCAAGCTGCGGGGACGGCCATGAAGGGCTGGAGCTGGGGGTGGCAGTGGGGGTTGAGATGACATACTGGAAACATAAAACACAACCATGTGCTGAATCCATCTGGTCACCCTCCTCCTCACGATACATCACCTTCTGTCCTGCCCNGGTCGCCCTCCTCCTCATGATACATCACCTTCTGTCCTGCCTGCCCCCCACCCCGCCTTGGTCCCAGTGGAGACCCCAGGGACAAGCACAGCTAATGGGGGGTAGCGGTGAGGCCAGAGGAGCAAGAAGTGGGGCAGAGAAGTAATTTATTTTAAGGGGCAGCTGGCTTTACCCAGGTAACACCAGTGCAACGCCAGCAGGTCCCATATTCAGAAGATCCCCAAGGGTGCTGCTGGGGCACAGGGCTCAGCTTCCACTGTAACACCGCTGTTCGAGGGAGGGCAGGAGGCTGCTCGGCTCCTTCCCCCCCCCTTTATAGGAGGGAACCCCTACCTGTGCTTTGTAGGTGTGTTGTGTATTTAAGTCTGCTCTTCGCAAAGGGATCTACTATAGAAATCCCCTCCCCATGCCTGGAATCCCATTTTCTACCTCCACTGGATCAGGTTCTGGGCTTCAAAGCACACGGGGAGCAGTGACCCGTTTTATTACACGGTCATAAAGCAATGGCCCTCCTCTGTTTCTGTATAAATAATAAAGAGCAGTTATATTTGTAAATGGAGGCCTGCCAGAGACTTTTGAGTATGAGACGTGAGGTTTACTCTGAAAAAGGAAGAAGAGAACAAGAACCCTGACAGCTTTCTGCCGGGCTGGGCAGCTGCGCTGAAAAAGGTGCCCTGCGGATCAAAGGGAACCCGCTCCTGTTCTCCCCAGGTGCCGCGACGCTTCGCCTGTTAGACCAGATATTAGTTATCAGGCAGCAACGCTACGAACAGCACAAATGTGCACTTTGCTCTTCAGATGCTATGAAAGCCAGAAGGATGCCAGATTAGATTTAGGGAAGCACATACGGATGCGATGCCTTCTCCGGCCTTGCACTGTTCCTTAAAATCCTCTGTTGCTCTGGATGAAGACAGACAGCGCGGCTGTGGACAATCACAGCTGTAGAAGCGTAATTGCGATTGCTGTCTGAGAGCTGCTTAGTGCTTCTGATAATCCTTGAGACCTGCAGCCAGTGACTACAGTTCAAATGGAGAGTATTTGGGGGCAGGGATACAGTATGTGAACAACTCTGCAGAAGCATTATGAAAAAAACCACCTCTAACCCTTCGGTGGTTACTTTTCACTGAAGGGAAAGATGCTCTGAGGCACAGGCACAAGTTCAGACCGAAGCCCAGATTTCCCCACTCTGGGATTTCAGGCACTTGGAAAGCATCTCTGAGGCAAAATCCTATACCATGGCTGACCCTCGAGGCTGAGATGCCACCATAGCTCAGCTCTCAGCCTGGTCACTGGCCAGAATCACACCACCTGCCCACTGACGGCAAACCCCACCACTTCACTTTGTACTTTCAAAGGGGTGTTCAGCTTCTGGGAAGGTGACAGCAGTGAAGTCTCGTGTCAGGGCCGGGAACAACTGTGTTTCAGCAAAACCTCCCTCTAAACCCCATACGCTGCATAACAGATGGTACATCTGTTTCTATTTCCAGTATGATCTCACTAATCACTTTTTAAGAATCTAGCATTCAGGGTTAATCAACATGAGCTGAATTACAGTAAAGGTTCCTACAGCAACGGAAAAATCCTATGCAACTCCCCTTCCCCAAGTTATCCTTTTGGATAGTGGGGTTTATCCTCTGCCTGAATTCTACCCAAAGCCCTGTGATCCCTGCAAAACCAGGACCTCTCTCCAAAGAGTTTCCGCATCTTCTGGGCCCTTGGCTATTCAACAAGGCAGATCTGCCAATAGTCGATTTTTCTTTTCAGTAGTCTGACTAAAAGCTCAACAAACATGATATAGGTCAACCCCAAAACCCTCATAGGAATGGAAGGGTGGATTTCCAAGGAGACCTTGCCTTCAGCAGCAAAGCTGATGAAGAAAAGCTATCGTCCACTGCCTATGACATAGGCTCAAAGCACAAAAGATGCTCAAAACCCTTCTGTTTCTCATACAGAAAAAAGTTTTAAAAAAAGGTTTCTTAGAAGCAGTATCACAGCCAGTGTGCCAGGCGGGGCCAGAGGCATGTTGGGGCTGGAGCACAGCAAGGCAGGAGACTGGCTTAGCTTGGCTGTGCCTACGCTGCTCAATAAAGGCAGGCCAGGACACAGTGGCACTGCTGGGCTCACCATGCCTAGAGCTTGCTCCCTGAGGCAAAAATTTGTCTTGGAAACAGCAAATAGCTGGAGTGATCCAAACCTGAGCCTCAGAGTTAGCGGAGAGCCCAGCAGAGAATGAGCAGAAGTCCAGGGCTGGAGTCCATCCCCTCTTTGCTGGTGACATAGACATGACTGTCAGATGTGCCTACGCTGTCAGAAACAACTCCCCAGCTGACTCATGGGTCCTCATCCTTGTTTGTCCCCATCATGTCTGTTAGCACATGCCTATGCTCTGCTCTGGACTTGGACAAGCAGCTCCCTCCAACCGTCAAGCAGCACTGCTCTGGGCATAGCTACCCCTGGGACAGCTTTCAAGAGCCGTGTGGGCAAGCTCTGCCTGCCTTCCCTCATGGTGCTCCTCCAGCATGGTCCCACCAGCCTTGCCATCCTCCAGTTCTGAATGTTCTCATGCCTCAGCCCTGGGCACGCAACTTATGCCGACTGTTTTACACTATGGAAACCCAACACTGGTGAGCTACAGCATCGTCTTCATTATCCCGGGCATTCTGAGCTGGGATTAAAAAAAACCCAATCCTACAAAAATACTTGTTCTCTCTCTCTTAGATCCATAAGCAAAACACGCAGGGCCAAGCTGAGCTGGAGTCAAGTGCCATGTCATGCAGCCAAGGCCAACCTACTTTACGTGGGCTGGCCCTGAGCAGTGTGGACACAACTGCTCTCAGCCCCTACCTCCTGGCTCCCAGGCCAATAAACATTGTAGATAATTTATACAACATTATACCCCGAGCAGAAGGATTAGGAGAGCCTGTTGCAGGCTGTCCCCCAGCCTGTGGTTTGGCCACAGTCTTAAGATGTAGCACATGTCAGTTAAATCCTCGCTCCAGCTGAGGCAGAGAGGGCGTTCAGACCTCTCTTCACAATGTGACTTGTCTGGGCTTTCTTGCGAGATCAGCTTCAAAAACCGTCAAAATTCTTCTCTTCAGAAATATCAAAGCAAACCATTTTGATGTTTCTAATTTTATGGGTTAAATCTGATGAAGGGATTGCACACCAATTGGCAGATAGTTTTGGTCAAACAGAAACTGCGCTTTTCAGTGAATAAACTGTTCTTCAGAAATCATTGGCTCTGCTTGGAACGCCCTTCCCACTGCCACGGGAGAGAGCAGGGACGTTGTAGGTAACTCTCGGTGTACGGATCTGCTCTGCCCTGGCTCTAACGTAGACACCAGCTGGTCTCCCCCTCTGCCAGCTCTTCTGCTTGGAGACACTCAGGATGCCCGGTAGTCTCCATCTCTTGCTGTGGGCAGCTTCTTCCTCGGCTGCATCTCTCCTGCTGCTGTCAGAATGGCCATGTAAAGATTTGGTTACCAAACTTATTTTCCATATTGAGGATTTTTAGCTACTATCATTGGTGTTTCTATGTCCTTGCTTTCAGGACACAAATCTTTACGATCCCATCATGTTATACCATCTGTTGTCTGTTATATTTTAAGTACCTTCTTAGGGACAGGTACAAACACAGCAATGCTAATTTTTGTTATCGGGACATGGCAATGGGTCTCCACGAGTGGCTTAGCTGAAAACGACCACACGTCCTCTGAGGACATGCTACTTGGCCCTGATATTCTGCTGCCTCCTTCACTGTATGCACCAGCATCAGTCAGCAGTGTCCCACAAAGCCCAGCAGAGCCATTACAGACCATTAAAATGGCAGCCTTGGCACCTGTAGGGCAAGCACTACCTGCAAGGCGTGAAAGCCACACATTCAAGGTTGTGGTTCTTTTAAAGCTGATGTACTTTAACAGGAATTTCACATTGCGCAGCTGGCAGCGGTGGCCAGCAGACATGGCAGTGTCTAGGCTCCGCTTCAAGATCTTCAAGAAGCCTCTGGGGCTGGTGAGGGGCTCCCAGAGCCCTTTGGGGACCACCTGGGTGCTGCTGTGGTTGAGGATGCTGTGGCCTCCAATGGGGCTCCTGCAGCGCCAGCTGCTGTGGCCCAGGTTGAGCTCACAAAGGAGAGTGCAGCTCCATAAGGTTGGGCCTGAGGGACACTGGGGACCTCTTGCCAGGGCCAGGGAGATGCTTAGCTGCCCCAGCCCCTCAACAGCACTGGGGGGAGGTGGCGAGTGGCAGCACTGGGAGACTCCCTGCTACGGGGGACAAAGGACCCCATCTGCTGACCCAGCCTGGCATCTGAGGAGGTTTGCTGCTTGCTGGGGCTCTGGCTCTGCTTTTTCATGAGGCCACCAGTGAAGCAGCCAGGGGAGACCTGGAGTGCACCAAGCATGGCTACATGTCTCTAGGAGTGAGGGCCAAGGGCATGGGGTCCCATCTGTTTTCCTCCTCAATCCTGTTGTTGATGGGGAAGGGCTTCAGGAGCAGTGGATGGATTCTGTGGTGCA
Source organism: Himantopus leucocephalus (assembly GCA_003993805.1). Taxonomy (NCBI): domain Eukaryota; kingdom Metazoa; phylum Chordata; class Aves; order Charadriiformes; family Recurvirostridae; genus Himantopus; species Himantopus leucocephalus. The sequence continues at coordinate 201,507,624 of RSEF01000001.1, read as the reverse complement.
ACTACCAGTTGTGTAGCTGCTGTTGACAACAAGGATGACTGTGGGACCCTCTTTGAGGACTGAGGACTGCTGGGAAGGGATGGGGTCCAGCTCACCAAATGGGACAAAAGTGGGCCAGCAGGCTGGCCAACCTGCTGGGGAATAACTTCGATGTAGGAACAGTGGGGGAGGGAGTCAGCAACCCACCATCAAATGAGGCAGTACTGGACCAGGTTGGCAAGGAAAGGGTTCTGTGTGATGTGTACAGGAGAGACACCATAACCAACAAAACAGGGCCGAAGTGGGTGAACCTCAACAGTATGCACTTAGATGAGGAAGTGCCTATAGGAGAACTTTATGGTGGAAGCTCTCATACCTCTTCTGGGAAATCAGCACGAGTGGGTGCCTTTCTGAAGTGCCTGTACACTAATGCACTTGGCATGGGTAACAAACAGGAGAAATTAGAGGTCTGTGTGCCATTGTAGGTCTACAATGTCACTGGGATCATGAGTTGTGGTGGAATAGCTCACTGCTATGGATGCTGCCAGGGATGGGTACAGGCTCTGCATGAAGGATAGGCTAGGAAGGAAAAGGGGGGAAATTCCCTTGATTTGAGGAAACAGTGGGAATGCATGGAGCTCTGCCTTGGATGGATGAGGAGCCAGCTGAAAGCTGATGGGTCAGGATAAGCGGGCAGACAAACACAGGTGACATTGTTGTGGATGCCTGCTGTAGAACACCTGATCAGGAAGAAGTAGTTGAGGCCTTCTTGAGACAACTGGAGGAAGCCTTATGTTTGCAGCCTGATGAGGACATGGGAGACTTCAACCACCCCAATATCTTCCGGAAGGGCAACACACCAAGGCACAAGCACTGATGATAACTTTCTGATGCAGGTGATTGAAAAAACAACAAGGGGAGACTATCTGCTGGACCTCAGAATCACAAAAAAGGAAGAAATGGTCAGGGATGTGAAGGTTGGGGTGGCCTTGGATGCAACGACCATGAGATTATGGAGTTCTGGATCCCAAGGGGAGGGAGCATGGCAAACAGCAGGACCATAACCCTGCATTCAGGAGAGCAGACCTTAACCTCTTCCGATTGCTGCTTGGAAGAATCCATGGGATACAGTCCTGGAAAGAAGAAAGGTCCAGGGGAGCTGGTTGATTTTCAGGGATCACCTCCTACAAGCTCAAGAATGGTGTACACCCAGATGCAGGACATCAAACAAAGGCAGCAGGAGGCCTGCATGGATGAACAAGGAAGTCCTGACAAAACTCAAATAAAAAAAAAGCACACAAGGGTGGAAGCAGATTTGAGTAATGCTACAAATAATATAAAGACACTGTTGGAGTGTGCAGGGATAGGGTTAGGAAAGCCAAAGCCCACCTGGAGTTGAATCTAGTGAGGGTCATGAAAAACAACATGAAGGGCTTCTGCAGCTAGAAAATGTGGGCCTGCTGCTGAATGGGGAAAAGGTGAGCTGGGCATACAGGACATGGAGCAGGCTTAGGTAGTGGGGACAAGAAGGTGATTGGGAGAAGTCATTATGTTTTTATGAAGGGTAATCCATGCTTAACCAACTCTATAGCCTTCTATGACAAGATGACTGGCTTGGTGGATAGCAGTGGCTGTTGTTTATCTCAACTTCAGCAGGGCTTTTGACACTATGTCCTATGACATCTGCATAAGAAAAATGATGAACTATGGGCTGGATTAGCAGACAGTGAGGTGCATAGAAAACTGGCTGAACTGCCAGGCTCAAAGGGTGGTGATCAGTGGTACAAAGTCCAGCTGGAGGCCAGGCACTAGTGGAGTACCCCAGGGGTTAATAATGGGTCCAATACTGTTTAACATCTTCATTAATGACCTGGACGATGGGACAGACTGCACCCTCAGCAAGTTTGCAGAGGAGGAGGGAAGGAGGGAGGTGATGCACCAGTTGCCTGTGCTGGCATTCAGGGGTACTTCAGCTGGCTGGAGAAACGGGATAACAGTGATCTCGTCAAGTTCAATGAATGAAAAAGTCCTGCCCCTTGGAAAGAAAAAACCCATGCACCAGTACACACTGGGAGCTGACTGGACTGACAAGCAGCTTTGCAGAGAAGACCTGGGGCTCCTGGTGGGCAAGCTTACCATGAGCCAGCAATATGCCCTTGTGGTAAAGCAGGCCAACAGCCTCCTCGACTGCATTAGGAAGAGTGCCACTAGCAGGACAAGGGAGATAATCCTTCCCATCTGCTCAGCACTGGTGAGATGCATCTGGGGTGCTGTGTCCAGTTCTGGGCTCCCCAACACAAGAGATGTGGATGTAGTGGAGTGAGTCCCCCAAAGATGATTAAGTGACTGGGAAAACTGACATGAGGAGAGGCTCAGAGAGCTGGGGTTGTTGACCCTTGAGAAAAGAAGGCTCAGGGAGGATCTTATCAATGCGTTTAAATACCTGATGTTGGGAGAAAATAATGAAGATGGAGTCAGGCTCTTCTCAGTGGTGCCCAGTGACATGACAAGAGGCAATGAGCACAAAATGAAATACTTTTTTTACTTTTTTAAGAGGTTGCCCAGAGAGGCTGTGAAGTCTCTGTCCTTGGAGATACTCAAAACCTGAGTAGACACAGTCCTGGTCAACCTGTTTTGGCTGACCCTGCTGGAGCAGGGGGCTTGGCCTAGGCGATCTCGAGAGGTCCCTTCCAACCTCAACCATGCTGTGACTCTGTGAGATTTGTTTAAGTCTCCAGCATAAAGCACAATTATTTTCAAGTATTCCATTAATTCTCACCTCAGTACAGGAAATTTGGCTTTCAAGCCCAACAACACATTGAACCTTTACCAAATCTGGGAGGCCAGAGTTTCAGGAGAGCTTTAACAACCTAACCAACCAAGGAAGTGGCCATGCAAGTCAGATGTTTCTACTGCAACAACCAAATGATTGAAAGTTTCTCAAAAAAATCCATTTGCTGTTGGGACAGAGTGGAGCCAAGTCAGGGTGATTCAAGTTTTTAGTCAATTTTGTAAAATGTCAGAAGGAGTTACTTAGTGCCACCCAGTGTTGACAGCTAGAAAAAGGAAGGTTAAATGTGGTTGCAACTGGGTGTAACCTAGTGCAACAGGAAAAAAAATCCCTGCTCTTGCTTTCTGTATCAGGGGTGAGTAATTCCACAGAAGCTGTACAGCACTGAGGTCCAGGAGACAGGTGTCCTGCAGCCGAAATGTAGCTTAGCCATCTTGTTAAAAAAAAATCTTCCACCTTTTATATTCACTTTTCGAAGCAGGTAATCAGTTTGAGATGTAGATGGCCCCTTTTGTCACAAGATTCACTCCTGTAGTCTGACATCAATCTAGAGAGAAAGTTGTGTTGACTTTTCTGGTTGGATGTTCAGGAATTTAGATGAGAAACAACTATGTAAGTGATGTCTCTTTCCTAGGATATGTAGAGTACAGTTAAAACATTACCTTTTCTCCCCTTTACCTCAGAAGCTGCATGTGACCTACCTTTTCCTTGAAGCTTTTTAAATTATACAGGATCTCACAGATATCAGACATGGAAATAAATACTCTCCCAGTTACGATCTTTGGATGACTGAATAACTGCGCTTACGCTTTTGTCCTTCAAAGGACTATATAAAGCTGGTTAAGTGTCATGGTCCCATTTAACAGACATGGAAAGTGAGGTGCTGAGCCAGCACTGTCCTCCCCATCGCAGCGGAGAGCTGGGTCCTGGCCAGGAGGGGATGGAGGGGACCTGGAGCCCAGAACCCAAGTGGGAAAGAGGGGAAGGGGAAAGCAAGGCACTGAGATGCCTTGAACCCACCAGACGTTGGTGGGGGGTGTGAGGGGATCCCAGGGTTGTGGTTTCAGCTGTAGTGCCCATGGCAGAAAAATACTCCTTCTAGCATTTTGGGCTCCTTTACGCTGCCCCAAAGTAGTCTCATTGCCCAGAGAAAAGAAGACAACAGCAGTTTGAGCGGTTCTCCGGCAGTCCTTTATTTCAACCCCTAGAAGACAGAGTGCCAAGGATAGACTGATGCAGGAGTTTATCTCAGATTGATACAACAAAAAACCAATGGCAAAGTGAAGGGTGGTTGCCCTCTGAAGCAACCTCACCTCCATGAGGTGCCGCGCTGCTTATCCGTGTTTCTGGGTGGGAGGGGTCCCTACTGGTGTTTTTACTTTTTTCTCCCACCCATGGAGCCATCTCCCAGTCCCACAGCCGATCCCTTGGACTTGTGCCTGCTGACAACAAGCTTCCTTTCTCACTTACCTTTCACCGAGCGCTGGGAAACAGGCCAGGCTGTGCGGCCGCAGGTCACGTGCCAAAAACTCCTCTTCTGGGGCCAACACACTCAGGGTGATTTTTTTTCTTTTCTTGCCAGTCCCACGAGGTTCCTGGAGGACCTGGGAGCTGGGCCGGCTCTGCTGGCTCCCGTAGGAAGACCTCCACGGTCATTAATAACATCTGCATGTCTCACTAGGGCCCCACATGTCCTAGGTACTCGCCACAGCTATGAGATTCCCAGTTCTCCTCCCACAGAGCTCACAGTTTAAAGCTCAAGGCAGAAAATCCCTAATTCCTGCAACGACTGCTCAGCCCGTGCCTCAGGAATTCATCAAAAAGAGAATTTTCCCAAAGAGGGGCCACAGGACACAGGGAGCACAGAAAGAGTTGGGTGGAGGAAGGAGACCAGACAAATACAGCATTCATGGAAAAAAAAAATACCCGTGTGTATCCCCCTAGTTAGGAAGGTTTACAAAGTAGGTTCACAATGAGCGACAGTCCCTGCTCCAGAGGTTCTACAGTCCCAGCGATCAGCATGAACTAGCAGGAAGGGGAAAGGCAGAAGCAGGAGACCTGGAGTCCCTGCGTTACACAGAGCAACTCTGCTCAGTTTGCAGGTCCGAGGCATTTTTAAGCCTATAAATAAACTGGGGACGTTAATGACGCCATTAATCTCCGTTGGCTGCCGTCCCAGCTATTTTCAGTGGCGAGGTTACCTTGCCTCTCCCAGCAAAAGTAGGTCTTGAGGGGAGGGTCAGGCGAGCAGCGGGGATGGATGCTGTGTGCCCAGGGCTGGGGGCCACCGCCCTCGGCAGGAGGACACTGCCGCCGTCCTTGGTAGTGCATCAGGAGGAGGTGTCCCCAAGTGCCAGCCCTCCTGGCTCCTGGCCTGGAGGGAAACACACCAAAACAGTCATCAGGTAATAAATGATAGGAAAAAGCAGAGCACTGAGGGAAGTGTGTGACTGCTCCTGCCTGCAGTCCCAGCAGCAGAAATGCCTTCATCTCCTGCAAGGAAATACCCCTGNAACACACCAAAACAGTCATCAGGTAATAAATGATAGGAAAAAGCGGAGCGCTGAGGGAAGTGTGTGACTGCTCCTGCCTGCAGCCCCAGCAGCAGAAATACCTTCATCTCCTGCAAGGAAATACCCCTAATGGAGACCCTCTGCTCCTCCAGACCCCCTGGAAGCCTGCTCCCCCACCTCTGCCTTTCCAAAGACAGAAAGTGGCAGGGCTTGGAGATACAGAAGAGGGGGGAGCCCAGGAGGGGACAGGCCAGGGAGTCCCATCACACTAGCCCAGGACAGGGAATGGCTGAGGTGCAGATACCTGGGGAGAACAAGGTCTGCCCTGAGAGAGCTCCTTCCCCATCACTCACACCAATAGTCAGTGCTTCCCTCATAGGCAGAGAGAGACAAGAGGTCCCTTTCCTTTCCACCCAGGGGGAGCAGGATTGTCATAAACTCAGACAGTTAAAGGGTGCTTTGCCTCCTTTCCACAAACACCAGGGAAAAAAAAAAAGGGAGGTGGATGCATGTTGCTCTCTCAGTGTTGCATGAAGTTGATCTGAGGTAGGTCAGTATATAGATGCCCCAATGCATCCTTGCCTTGTCATGTACGGTATGACACAAGAAAAGCTCTTCACTAAGGTCTCACGATGGGATCCTGTGAGGAGAGCAACCTCAGGACCACATCTGCCAGGGAGAAGAGCTGCCTAACATCTGCTCTCAGTGCTCACACTGCACCCAGAGCTGGCTTGGCTGTTGACGGTATGGTCCTGAGGTTCATCTTACAAGTGTACCGTGCTTTTGTTTATTTTATTATTTCTGTAACAATATGCCAGGAAAAATAAATTCCTAAAAGAAAATGAAGTTCACATTTACTGGCAATAGGTGCCTTTGAAAACTAAATCTACACACTGCTTTCCTTTGACCTGCCTGCTCAGATATCCAAGACAGTCAGATACCACCACACCTGGTTAGAGAAATGAATGTTCCTGTACCACCAGATAATAACGCTGGCCAACCTTGTCTTCTATCTTCTGCGATGAGCTCAAGAAGCTGAGACATTCGCTAAGTAATATCACAAAAGAGTTGTTCACACTCTGGTCCCAGGTGACATTTGGCTACTGTAGCTACTAGGACTCATTCTCCTGAAGCATTCAGTGGCATAGGACTCAGTTTCCCTGTCTTCTCAGAAAGCACCCACTGTTTTTTGTGCCTAGTGTTGTTGCCCAAATTCTTAATACCTATAGTGGTCTGGATGCCGCTTCCTTGTAACGTATCAACTAGCAAAAGTGAAGACAGATCTGGATGTTTTTCTTACCTTAACAATGACATTTTGGGGCCAATGTCAGCAATTTCTCTGTGAAAGATCCGTTCCTCTTGACCTGGCTTGCACGTGACAAACAGAGCAACCTGTTCTCCCTCAGGAACTACTATGAAATGCATTTAATTCACTTGGGTTTTGCTCTTTTGCCTCAATTATATCCACTGGACAATCTGAAAGCACTGTTGATGCTACAGCTTCCATGCTGCAACTGCTGTCTACCCTCTTTCTCTGTAGGCCTGGGTCTCTGGAGGCCTGGGCGGCACGTGCATGGCGTAAGGAGGCAAGGTGTGGTGCTGTGTATAGCCACTGTGGCAAGCAGAGACATAACTGGATCCTGACCTGTGAAGGGGAGCTACGGACTCGCATGTTGATGGGAAGATCAGAGACACCAACCCCAGCGATATCCTACTATGCAATGGAGAGGAAGTTTCTTTCACACCTCAACGATCCTGCATAGCGTTAAGCCATTTTTGCAATGCTTTCACAAAGGCTCCTCTCTGGTCCCTACTGCCTGTAAGTGGCACTTTGGGGAGCCTGTCAGCCCCACCGCTCACCCAGGACGCTGCCCTTTTGGATGTGCTGATGCAGTGCAGCAGGGAGCAGGCACGACAGCAATTCTTTCGCTCCACGGAGGTGTCCATTAGTCACATCTCCAGCAGCTTTGGCAGACTTGGTGCACTTATTATTAACTACTAATCACTACCTGTGGACTTTGCTAGGTGGTTGCCAGGGTGGGAATTTTCTTTATCAATGGAATTTCATCCATCGGGTTTGCTTGCCATGCATCAGTTTGTCACATTTAGAGATATAACCATCTAAATCTTATTAGTATAAACTGCAGCAGTATCAATATCAGTAGGCAAGTGGGGAAAAACTCCCCTCAAAATCCCAGTTCTATTGCTGGTATTCTATGTCTGGAGAAACAGCACGTCCAATAAGAAACCAGCTTGCAATTGCAATCTGGCGCAAGACGCACAGAGGTACTCCAGACAGACTTAACATTCACCTTGACAAAGTAATCAACTTGTCAAGCAAAGGAAGTCATCGTGGCCAGAGTGGTGATGGAAGGTAACTAATACTCTCCATCTGCAGCATCAGGCAATTAAGGATTTAAAATATTACAAGAGAGGAGAACTGAAATGTTAGCGAAGAAAACATATATACAGAAGTGGAGACATTAGCAACACGTAAGGGCCAGAAAAATGGAAAAGAAATGCCAGAAATGTTTCATATTGGCCCCACATGAATAACAGCCTCAAATGAAGTGGTTAAGGCTTGTTGCATATGGTAAAAATACAGGCTAAGCCAAGCAAACAGTCTCAGGCTAGTAGCACAGAAGAAATTATCTCCCTAGAGCAAAAAAGGCATCTGTTTATTTATCTTGGTTATGAAAATGTCCTTGTCAGATGTTAGCAGCGCTGAGCTCTCTCTGGGCTTACCTCCTCCCTGCTCCAGAGGAGAATGGTAAACCACTATCCCCCAACACAAGATGCATCTACCCATCCCCAAGCAGTCATCCCCGCTCTCCCCAGGAGCGCTGAGCTCCCCGAGCGGTCTCAGAAAGCACAGCCCTCCCTACTCCTAGAAAATCCTGCCACAGAAAAACGTGGCTGCTGGTAGTAGCTACACTGGAAGAGATCCCTGCGCTCCCCCAAAGCCTACCCTTCACAGAATCACTCTGCAGGGACAGGGTTACGTACGAAGTGCCTTTAATGGCAATACCAGCTAAAATAATTCCTTCCTGCTAATCCCACCGCTCACTTACCCCAGAGCACGGCTCCTGCTGACGCAGCCCTTCCTGGCACCAGGAGGGGAGTGCTGAGGACCAGGGCTCAGAACTGACTAGTCTTAAATAAAATCCAGCAAAAACTTGTTGCTGCTTAGTAAAACCACCAAACAAAGAAAAAAACCCTAATTCGGGGAGCTGCCGGCTTAGCGCTTCACCGATGAAGAGGTGACGCACTGCAGCTCAAGAGGTAGGAGTGAGCAGCTAGAGCAGGGATGGGCATTGCTGCCAAAGGTCAGACTCAAACCATGGCCAGTGTTTCCACATTTCCAAAAGGAGGGAGAGAAGGGTGACAGTGTCTCAGACGAACAATGGCAGGAGAGATGAGCCCTGCCCCAAGGCTTAAGCAAACCAGCGCACGCATCCACTGCCTGGCAGCGCTGACATCTCCAGGAAGGCCAGGGGACTCACACCTGACCTGCACAAGATGTTTTGGAGACCAGCAAAAGCAGCGAATTAGCAGATCAGTCACAGAAATGTGAAGTTTTCTCTGGGAAAATGGGTGCTGGTGCCTTTCCTCCCACTTGTTGTCTCCTGTAGGACCAGGATGATGCTGTGCTGGCGAGGCAAGAAAACAAAGCTGCTCCCCTGGTCCTAAGTGAGTGCTGAGGAGACTACAGGATTCAAGAACTATGGCTAGGTAAACCTGGCATTTCAGCGCGTCCCTGAAGCAGCAGAGCCTCCTAATGCTGCTGGTCTGAACGGACTGCGTTAGCTAGTTTGGGTTTCTCAGTGTCCTGGAGGACATATTAGACAGTTTTGAGATTCAGTCTCTAATTAGGTCCCTGCAGTGGTAAGATTGTTTCCTTTATAATCACTCAGTGGGAATTGGTACTTTACCCTCCATACTCAAATTTTTATTTCTTTCACCCTTATTTTCTTTCCAAAGCCTGGAGTCTCCCAGTCCACTGGATGACACCTGCAGAAGCCTTTGACATTCACTTTAAGGACGTTTCTTTTCAGCTGCTTTACATTTCCTTTTGACAAGCTCTTCTAGCGATATTTACTGCAACTAATGAATTAACCCATGGCTGGACCACTTGCTAGTCTTTTCAATCCAGCGCTGTTTTAAATCTCGATTAGCTGGTTTGATTTTTAAAGCTCACAGAACTGCCGAGTCCAAGCTGTCCTGTCGCACACCGTGATCGGGAGACGGTTGCTGGTTACGCGGAGCAGCAGCCATGGGCAGTACACAGGCATTAGGCATTTGGGGAGACTCCACCTCTCCAGCGGGCAGCAAAACTGTGTATTATCCAGAGGAAATAGTTCAGCTCACGGGGAAAGTTATTTGGATAGCTGGAAAAGAAAGAGTCTTACTAATTTAAGCGTATGTGAAAAAATGATGCAATGCAACATGCACCACATTTCATAAGCATCTTGCACAAGTGATATTACACAAATGCACCTTTCTCCACATTTTTGTGGATCCTCTTTTCTGTTTCTGGCTTCTGAGCACATCCTTAGCAATGAACGGCAGTCCAGACTTTCAAATTAGGACCCTAATTTGAGCTGCTACATAAAATTAGTCTGATTTGTATAGATTCTGACCTCTCAAGTCCCAAGATACTTACAGGGTCTGCAGGTGTTCAACTGTTGCGGCAGTCGGGCCATTTTTAATTTGGCAACTAACTGTGGGTTTAGGCACCTGATTTTCAGCGACTTGACTTCTAATTCTAAAATTTCAGCCTGAAGGTAAGCAGAAAACTGGCATTTGCAGCCCAGAGCCTGGGAACACACTAGTCATGTAGTTGCCTACGTTCAGGCTGAAATGCCAATGCACATGGAGGCTCTTCGCCTGTCAGAAGACTTAGATCAAAACAGGAAGTTATTAATATCAGAGCCTGAACTGACTTGAGAGTCAAACAATATTAAACAGAAGGTGTCTCCCCTTTTTCCTGTTTATCTCTTGCTATTTTAGAAGCCAGAGGAGGCGAAGAGTTTCTCAATTTGGCAGTGAAATTGAACCAGCAGACTGTACATCATCACAGTACAGATACGGCGCCTCTCTCCTCACGACTTTAAAGCTTTTGCTGTACTTTTAAACAGAAAGGCAACCTATTTTGAAATGATGGGGTGGAACATGACAAAATAATGCCGTGCAATGGCATGCAGGAGTTTAGCCATAGCGAACAATAAACGAAACTACAGGGGAGGGTAATAGGCTGGCTTGGTATAATTATCTTAGGAAAACACTGGAACTAAAGAACTTTCTCCTGAGAAAGTGTCATTTGATTTTTAAGTAACACAGGTCATTAGGGCTACGGTTCCACGTCATGTCTGCGTGATGATTTATCAAAGCAGGATTGAATTACTGGCAGGGTCTTGGGAGGAAGCTCTAGGGTAAAGGAAAAGTACCGTACATGCCGGCTTACCACTACACGGTATAGAAACGAGCAAAACTTGCTGGACTCATGGCCCAGCCTCATCACATCAGCGCAGCACACGCCAGAGAGCGCTTAGCCCTCTGTTTCCACTGCTGCTGAACACAGTATTTTCTTTCAAACAAGGACAATTTGAAAAAAAATGTCTTTTCTAAAAGGGAACTGGACACAGTCCCTCCTTGAAAGGTGAGACTGAGCAAGGAACCCTGTGCTGAGAGCAGCCGACGAGGGCAAAAAAGGAGAGCCAATCTGTTGGGATGTGGGCTTTTTGCATGCTGGAGCTCTTCTGCGTTTCATCAGCCACCACGAAGGCGACAGGGCCAGGGAGCTGCCTTCCCGGCCCCGAAATTCTCCAAGTGTTTCACAAAAGACCCGTGTTGGGCCCAGGAAAACTGTCACTGGACAGGAAATTAAAGGCAAAACCCAAGACTATTTATTTGTTTCTACTTAAAATTGGGCAGGCGATACTTCCTAGTGTAACTTGGCTTTTCTTTAAAAAACAAAACTCAAAATGCTTAACACTGGCAGCAGATATATCAGCTCCCTTGGAAAGGTTTCTATTCTCTTGGGGAAGCAGATGTGAGGACTCATCCACTGGGCTCTTTCAGTCTTTCAGAGTTATTCAAAGGTTTGGGCCTCTTTCTTTTTTCTCATCCTATCTCGCTGAGCCGCTCACAGCCATATGGAATAAATTCCTAGAAGCGCATCACTCCCACAGAGCCCTCCGCCTCTCCATTTACACCAGAAAAACACTGTTTGTACCTGCAGAAGATAAAAACAGAAAGAGGTGCATCTTCTTTTCTGTCCTTGATAAGGCTTCAGCTGCAAATGCAAGGCAAGAGTCGCACAGTTTTCTTTCCGCTGGGGTTGCAGATGTCAGAAGATGAGGGAAAACAAAATACCACGGATTTCATCGCTACCTCAAGGAAGTCTGCTGTAAATGACTTGCAGGGTCCACCACCTCTGACAAGATTTGTTACCTACAGCACTGATATAAGCAGTGTAACCCTCATGGGAAGGCACAGCAGTCAGCCCTCACCCCAAACGGCATCTTTTCTCCCACTCTGGCCACTTTGGGGGGTGTTAAATAAAGAGGGGTACAGCAAGTGGCTGCAAGACTCCTAGCCAGGCACTTTCGTGATCATGGCTACAATCCTTACTGGACTCTTTCATCGTCCCAAACTTCACTCCTACAAAGGAAGAAAATCCTCTTCTCTCTCAACAAGAGGGCACAGGAGCACAGGATGACAAAACATCTGGCCCCAGCGGCTGGCAGACGCAGTCCCATGTTACAGCTCAGTCAGTCTAACAGCTTCTTGCTGTAGATGTGGATGGGCTCCTCTCCAGCTCTGGTCCCATCCTCCCACTGCTGCCTTTGCGCTTTGCTGACTCCCACCCTGAGGACACCGTTTCAGGGATCTAAACCAAAGAAAACTACTTCTGTAAACCAAGGCAGTCTCCTGAGTCCCATGCTTCCTTGCACAAAGGGAAAAGAAAAAAGGTAAGGAGAGAGCAGAGACAGTACCTTTAAAGGCTTGAATCCACAGCAATCCCATAGTCTTTTTTTTTTTTCCTCCTTTCTCTCCCCAGCAAGCTCCTGCTTCGCACCGCAGCACGTCTCAGAGCCCCAGCCCCTCCAGGAGCCAAGCTGCTCCCCAGCTCCTCGCCCAGCACACACCAGCCTCTCCTGCACAGGGTGAGCACGGCACAGAATGGAGGAATAACCACTCACCTCAGCCTCCCCAGGCACCGAGCAGGATGCAGGAGCTGGGAAACAATCCCCGCTCTTGCAATATACCCTGCAACCAGCCCCAGCCAGCCTGTAAATCCTGGGATTTGCCTGCCTGCCCGGTCCTAAGCAGGTATCCCAGCGATGGGCGGCTCCCACCTGAGCTCATGGATGAGGAGGAGGAGGAAGGGAGAAAAAACAGTTTCAGGTGAAGTGGAATTAGGTAAGACAAAAGAGTGGTTACTAGGAAAAGAAAATGAATGCTATAAAAATAGATATGAATAGTTTTCATGTTTTAAGCAAGAAATGCGAGAGACATGAAATGAAGCAGAGTGAAGGGAAAGCGTTCTGCAGAGTGAATAAGAGAGATTTATAGCAGAACATCAGTTCCCTGTGTAGCTCAGGTCAAACACTGCTTTGCATTTGGAAGTCAGCTACACTAAGTGCTCTGAAGGATTCCCTTTGCTGTCCAAGGTGTACAGTCTAAAGGTAACACAGGGAGAATCTCTTCAGGGCCTGATACGGTTCTCTCTCATACCATACCTGAGTGCCTCACAGGCTTTGAAGTGTTAATCTCACACGCCTCAGGCGTGTGGAAGTGCTGCTCTTCCTTGGAGAATGAGGGGTAAAAGGCAGAGTGGATGGGAGCAGCTTACCCCGGGGAGACAGTGGCAAGGCAGAAACCTGGACGTAGATCATCTGAGTCCCAAGCTAGCACCTGAACTTCCAGACACACCCTCTTCTCCCCCAAAACGTGAGAAAAGAAGAAACAAAACCAGAGCCATACCACAGGGGTTTAAATTGTTTAAGAGTCCTGGCTGCAACCTCCCACACAGCAATCACCGCACAATCCTGGCTGGTTTCACCACTACCATCTTACCTTTCCCTTCTCAGGTTTTCTGTTGCATCTTGACATAAATTGGGAGCTGCCTGAGGCAGAGGCTGTTTAACCTTTCCCATTACTTTGCATGTGGCATGCAGTATCATAGAGTATCTTGCAGTTTTTGACTCTGATTTGAGTTTTTGACTTGTGTCTGTCTGTCTTGTGAAGCCTTTCCATCCCTGTGAGCAGCTAAGAGAAGCGATACGTGTGAGGAAGAGCCATCCATGCACACCACTCAATTTTACCATCTCTGCTCATTCTGAGATTTTTTGTATTAGGGGGATTATTTAGGTTGCAGGCAGTAGCTCTTGAGGGCGACAAGAAACTGGCTAGGGAGTCAAAAACAAAGCTAAAAGACCTGCATGCAGCAGAGATTGCTTTATAGGAATGAGACCCTGCAAATGAATTGTTTATGAAAACTTTGATACCCAAACTGCTGCTGTGAAGGATTTATGCAACAGAGATGTGAGTATGTGTGCCTGCTGCACTACTGACTCTCTCCTACTATCTCCTCTCTGCCAGCCCTTCAAGGCTTTGCTCTGAACATAGTGATGTATACTGTTCCTGAGGAGTCTTGGGAGAGAATCTAGAGGGTAAAGATTTGCTTCAAAGCTGATCTTCAAACATCTGTTTGTACTTACGGAACAAGTATTTAGCACACTACAGCACAGAGCTGCCTGTAGCTTCAAGGCAAACGCAAATGCTAAGAGGTATTAAACACTCATAAACATAAACAAGATAGCCTGGAGTAGTTTATAGGTTAGGTGGTAATGGGTGGGGAAAGGTTCACTGTATATTTAAGGCCCAGTCTTTTTCCCACTGATTTTTTTCCTTGTTAGTAACGGGCCAGGGAGAGGAAAACTCTTGTGCATTGTAGCCTGGTGATACTGCTCAGATCAGAGTCAGTCCTGACTTGCTCCTGCAGTGGCTCCTGCTTGCTGCGGCACCAGGGCGCAAGGGCAGACTCTGGCTAGCCCTGCTCCGAGTCGGGAGAGGAAGGAGACAACTGCTAATGGCAACTCCATTTCTGACAGCAGTGCCACCCGCCACAGTGATTACTCCTACAGCAGAACGGAGATTACAGCTGAAGTGTAAGGGGTAACTTCCCTGGCAGCAGAGGCCTCACTAGTTGGCCATATAGGAGCATCGGGGCAGCCTCTGGCCTCAGATTACCATTTGGGTGGAAAACAGATGAGCAGATGAAGACATTATCACCTGCTGTTGCTTGATACCACTCTACCACCAAAGGCTAGAGTGGAGCTGAGACACGAGAAGGACAATTGTACCGTTGCCCAAGAAAGAGGTATCATGACAAAGCTGATACAGAAGTTGGTGGTGTTTTAGTCCCCCACACTCCTAGGTGAATGAGAAGATCATTTGGCTGGTTGAAGTCCCTGAATCATCTCCTATTAGGATCAGACGACTGCCAGTTCTGGTGCAAAGAGGGGACAGAAACATGGGGCAGAAGCTGTAAGGACATGAGGCATGGCAGCAATGCTGGTCTTAATGGGCATAAACCATTATAAACAACATCTCAGTATCTCTAGTCCACAGTCTTTTGTCTAGTCTAATCCCCCCTCCTTGGAGATTTCAACTAAAATGCCATTTGGAGCAGCTCTGCCCTGGACATATGTTGTCTTCTGCCAGCTCTGCTGCAGGGACAGTAAACTTTGCCAGCGGAGCAGTAATAAACAGCTGGGTGGGTCACCTCTTCAGTCACCTCACCATCATTTGCTAGAGCTTATTTGTCAGAGCCCTAAATCACAACACAAACACTAAAAATCAGCCCAAAATGGATATGCCTAGACCACAAAACCTGCAAATTCTCTGAAAACATGCAGTCTGGCCCAATAAAGTGCCTTCCCCAGGAGAGAAGCACAACAGTGTCAACAAGAAAAGCACTTTTACACCGATATTTTTTGGTGGTATGGAAACATCTCTGTATATTGCAAGGTACTTACTACATGGGCCGAAGTTTCTAATGTAGATCTGCATTCAGTTCTGCGTTTCTGGAGGTGAACAGGGCTTTTCAGTCATGTTGAGCTAATGCAACTGAGCCAACAGGAATTAAAGCTATGCCCTTTTCTGCCTGTTGAGACATGGTGAAAGAAAGCAGCCACCTTAAATCAAAGGGTCCAGATTCAGGGAGGTGCTCCAGCTAGAAATCAGAAGGCAGTTTACAGATACTTTGATAACTTGAGCTTTTATCATTCCACAGGCCTCCGAGATCAGTTGGTGAGGGCTGAGTGAGTTTCCTCATATGGTATTTGAAGGCAAAGTCAATCTACATTTGCTTCCCAACAGGCAAGCCCAGGCAGCTACAGCACGTTATAAAAAGGGGAGATTAAATGCCAGTTTTGCAGTGCTACTGTCTGAAAAGATACAATCGGTTCTATCATTAGGAGCTTAGGAGTTAGGATTTTAAATCTGATGTAGGCAGCTTTGAAGCACCAGTTTTGTCAAGAATATCCCATGCTTTGTCCTATCTTGAAAACTGAATTGTTTAGCTATTAAAAGAGATTAACGTAATCTCTGTGTCTATGAAATTGGATTTTGAAACTGCTTGCTCACTGTACTATCTCCAGCGCAGTGCATGAAACCTCTGCTCCTATTCACGTTGCTACAAATTACGGGTCACACCTTGTTTGAGCACAGCATGTGCTGGCGTCGCCAATGGGACGAAGTGCCTGGTGGGATGAAGAGGAGGCACGTAGCCGGCAGGGCGAGGGAAGCCGTTATTCTCTGGAGGCTGCCAGTGACATCCCATGTCGCTTTGGACCCCTGGGTGTGACTGGGCCCAGTGAGAGGGATGTTGAGATGGTGGGGGCAGAGCACACATGCTATAAGCAGAGGTTGAGGGAGCTGGGTGGGTTTAGTCTGGACACAAGGAGGCAGAGGGGTGATCTAACAAGAGCCTATTGGAAATCATGCCTCCCTCGATGGGAGTTACACGAGTGATGGACTTCAATGCCTCCTGCGAGTGGCAGATGGAAAAATGAGGGGCAATAAGCCCAGGCTGGAGAGTGGGAGATGAGAATGGACATTAGGGAAAACATCTCCCAGAGATGGGAACTCTCCATCATTGGAGGCTTTCAAGACTTGGCTAGACAATGCCAAGGCTGACCTGACCTAGTGCAATAGTCCTGTGTTAAGCAGGAACCTGGGCAAGCTTGGGCCTTCAGAGGTCCCTTCCAGCCAAGATCTCTGTGTTTCTGTGCTTCTCCTTGTGAAGGAGCTGAACACTGTTCAGCTCCATGGATCCACGTCCTTTTATGCTAGCTAAGGGTCTGGTTCTGCAGCCTGGAAATTCTGAAACAGTGTTTAGAAACCTTTCAGAAAATTGGTTTTGAAGCCTTTTTTCTTCTGCTCATGCATTCAGCCATGGTCTATGACAAAAAGCTCTGGAAAGAGACATTGTCTCAAACATCTGGCTTCACAAAAAAACTAAAAGCAAGCGTAGGATTTTTCTCAGCTGTGAACCACCATCTCCTGGGGAGATGCAAGCTCTCAGTCACCCTGGACTGCACAGTTCCTTCCATTTGGGTCAGTATTAGTTCTCAGAGCGATCCCACACCTTGCATGGGGCCACAGTGACCACAATTTTGAACTCCACCAGGAGAGTCTGGGCTCCAGGAAGACAAACATAGTTACATAGGAGATGTGCATGTGCACAAGCTGAAGTCCCATGCATCTGCTTAGAGCAAGAGGATATCTTAACCTCAAGGAGAGAACTGACTGTATGCTCAGCTCTATGAGGATGAGATTGTAACAAAAGCTGAAGTGTACAAACTGGGTGAAAAGCAGCACCAAGTCAAGCAAAGCACCTCTGACAATTGTATCATTACATCATCCCATGGTGCGAATATTCTCCAACATCTTCTATTCCTCCTGTAGGACAGAATGTGCTATCAAGGGTGGGGACAACCATCCACCCCATCCTCATTATGGACTCCTTGCAAGGTATGTCATGGGATTCCCAAAATAGCATCTCTGAGCTCCACAACGAGGAGGATGTTGGGACACAAGTGAGGAGTACGAAGAAGACTGCTGGCCCTACACCTGCCCTGGGAAACTGGGGAGCTCAGAAAAGCTGCCTTTGAAATCTGGGAAACCAAAGCTGAGGTTTGTTCTAGTGAATCGGCGGCAGCAAGGAAAGGCAAAGGAGCTCTGCCGAGCGCTGCGTGCTTCGCCTCCTGCTCTTCCACCACGTTTTTCTTTTCTTGGCATACTCCCGACCTTTCTAAGGAGGATAGTTTAAAATGGGTGTCATTAGCCATGCATAGAGGGGAAAAAAAGCACGCAAGGTTTCCTCTGCTGGTTTAATAAGCTGGCAGCTTCCAAGAAGCTAACAGTCAAGGTTAAGAAATCTGAGCCCCTCCTCCATGTTGCCTCCCCCTCCCACAGCCAGCAGCAGCACGTTGTGCTCTCCTCAACCCACCCTCCGCCTGGAGAACGTGGCTTGTGGTCCTGTGAATGTGGTCTAGCCATGAGTGCTGACAGTCCAGTTGCTTCACTCAGAGGTAAATGGTAGAAGAAGAGATATCCCAGGGCAGGAGGCAATTGCTGCAGGGATTGCTGCTTGTCATCAGCTAACCCGGACCATGTCTCCTTGCAGCAGCTTGAGGTTCCTGGCTCAGGTGACTTTATTATTGCTTCCACCATGGCATACCCATGCACACCACTCCATAGGCACTTCAGCAGGCTCCTTTTCTGCTAACAGAGGAGCCATGAAGCATCCTCTGGCTATCTATCTGAAGCAATTGCCCTCTCGAGCCAGAGATTAGCAACTCCATGCTCCAATCTTTGCAATGTTTGCTAGCCCCTTGCATCCTCTGGATGTCCCCTGCCAAGTTCTCCTCTCTTGGGAAAAGGAGACCTATTTGCCGAGTAAACTCATCATGACAGCAGTGGCTAGAACTTCTGACAAGCCGTCCCTCTGCAGTGCCGCCTTCAGTGGGTAGTGGGTAAAAATAAAAACATAGGGGTTTTAAATGGTTATTCATTCCTTTTTGCAGCAGCTGAAAAATCAAATTTGTTTTCTGTCTTTCCCAGAAGTATCCTTGACTGCAATGGCTTGAGAAGCACCCTGGCAGTAGCAAGGTTGTTGTTAATGACTGATTGCTCCAGGGCAGTGGAGGATTTGATGCTCTTGATACAGGGAAAAGAGCAGAAGAGAAAAGTCAAATGAGTAGGTGCCTGTGTTTGGTTATGCTTGTGCTGATGGATCTGGCAGAGACTGCAGAAATGTCCAGATGACTAATGTACGTGTTTGTAGAATATGGGGAGCCCCGTGCCCCAAAGCACCACAGGCACAGACCATGTCACCACCAGCAGCAAGCTGCCCAACACTGGTGGCAGGGACAAAAACTAGCATCCGTGTCCTCTGCTTCCAGGCAGAAAAAAAAATATATCTTTTGTATTTTCTCTTTCTCTTGGACTTTGTAAACAGTTTTAGAGACTGTTTATACACAACTTGTTTTGTCCAGTGTGATGCTTCTGGGTTACTTGTTCTGTCTGTCTGTTCTCTCCAGTTTTAAGCACTTCTCCACTACTATCTGTTTCCTTGACCAAAAGCTTTACTTTTGCTTTCTGAATTCCATATTGACTTGACAGCACACGCATACACAGCCCCAGTGACGCCCTCAATGCCCCCTGGGGCTCTGAGATGCCCTCAAGGCCACATCCAAACCTCAAAGTGAAGACATGGCACTGCCAACACAAAAGTGCTGCCTCAGGGCTTCTCTACACCCAAGAGCACGCCGGCAGCCCGGGTGCCTGTGCTAGCCTTCCCCCGGCAAACTATAGTCAGCCCACGATGACTTGCTCCTGGCAGCTGCATTTGTTCTCCTCACCTGGCAGACAGCAGCCCCACAACCTCTGCTCACCATCTCAGGTACGCTGACAGGGCCAGTCCTTCTGGGGAGCTCTTTGCAGTAGTGGTATTGTGGTAGCTATGATGGTTCGAATTAAAACAGACTGAACGGAGACAAAAAGGATGGCAAAGATGGCATCACAGAAGGATGGCACGGAGGAACTACTGTTCCCTCATACTGCACCTCGCTGGAATGTGCTGCAATTAGAAAGCCCACCTGCATGTACCACTGGAAAGAAGGCTGGGGGGAGCTGCTACACGTACTGGGTTGAACGCATGCGCTGGAGCTGGAGGAGCACCCACTGCTGGGAAATGACAATATTTTACGTGCACACACAGCTTTACATGGTCTTACCGGTATCTGAACATCTGCCACTGCTTAAAAGACAACTCAGTCCTGACCTACCTATGGAGAAGATCTTGGGTATTGTTTTCTAAAGCAGTGGATAGGTGAGAATGCAAATGCTACTAGGAAAAGGCCCAAGTGAGCACGTATGTGTTACATTTGGCTATACCTGCTCCTGGTGTCACTATGCTGCTCGTATTGGTCCATTATTTCTTACAGTCAACTCTTTTGGAGCACGTGCATTTTGTTGCTTGTTCAGAGTCCAATGCAGCATGATCATGGTTATGAGTATTGGCTCTTGGGGACCGTAGCAACGACAATAATAATAATGCTTCAATATTAACCAAGTTAGTAGAATCCCTGTGACAAAATACCTGGTTATACTATTAATAAAAGCCACCCATATTTCTATAGAACTATTTCTTAATGCTGCTTTCTCTTTTGCTCATGTAGTGCAACTAGGATATAATGGTAGATTCGTATTGATAAAGCTTCTAGAGTGAAGAGTTAAATTGTATTTGCCGTCAGCAAGGTGATTTTAAATCTATGAACTGAAAACTCACTAGTCACCAACCAACAACATTGTCTAAGCACCAGAAAACATGGAAGTGTTCTTGACTCTGGCCCAGTAGGGCTGCCACTTAGATATTTTTGAAATTTAATTAAGCAAATGTCATCATTCCTAACAAAAACCATCTTGCGGTGAGCATGCTTTTGAATGCTCAGAGCAAAGCAGAAAGGAGCACTGGAACCCTGAGGAGTTAGGAATTATTCCCATATTAGGTACTATTTGCACAATGAGCTGCGTTCCCAGTTTATCCATTTTCATTATGCCAATTTATTGCATATTATGTACCAGGGATGCATGCTTAGATTAAAATCTCATTTTTGTAGGTGCTACATGAACAAGTCATGAGACAGTCCCTGCTCCTTCAGACTCCAGTGTAGTGTCACAGTGACCTGGAAGCAGAGGATAAAGGATATGTACAATGGGGAGAAGGTGCAAATTGATGTGTCCAGCAAAAAAGCACATTCTTCAGAGTAGGCAAAAATCTTGCTTTTCAGGAGAAAAATAGTACAGCCTGAAAGTGCACATGGGCTATGCAGACATCTCATCTATATTTAAAGGTGGATGTAGTACTTATGAAATGAGACAGATAAACAGCCCAAGAGATTTCAGTCCTCTCTATCCAGAGACCAAATGGTGGCCACGCTCCTCCAGTGTCCTGCATAACCTAAATTTTAAAGGCTCTGGGAAGAAGAGGACAGTTCAGGCTCTGCACCCATTCCAGCTTGAGCTCTCTGTTCCCGCTGCCACCAACAGCAGCAGTTTTACCTCTACCATCTCCCCATCCTCTGAAAATGGGGCTAAAAGAACTAACGCTTGCAGACCTCAGATGTGACAAGAAGCCCCCCACCGCCTCCAGTGACTCGCATTTTCCAAAGAGATTGAGGCACGGAGGAGCCTGAATGTCACTCTAAGTGTGTGGAAGTCTCAAGTAAACGAGTGTTTTGAAAATGGGGCCCAACCACGTAGATAGAAAGCCATGAAGGACTTCAGGACTGCACCAACTGAAGGCGGCCTGCAGAGCCCGAGCTGCTCCCAGGGCCAGGATCAGCGTAGCCAGGTCAGCTGAACAAGCTTTGCTCTTTTGCTGCCACATAACCCAGTGTCAATGCAAATATGTCAAGGCAAATATTCCTGCCTACCCTCATCAGCACCCCTCCATGGCACTGCACAGCAGCACGTGGTGGTACCAGCTCGTGGCCGTGCCCGCCGGGAAACTGCTGCTGCGGGGTGCAGTGTGGACACATCTACAATGGCTTACATCACCAGCCCATCTACAATGCGGCCTCGGGGCTTCTTACTTCACCGAGGTGGCCTGAGGATCTGTTTTAAAGGAGGTAGGGCCCAGGAGAGGCAGGTGGGAAAACTAAAATAGTTCTAAATCCAGTGAGGAGGGGAAGGCAGCTGAGACAGCAAGCAGAGGTGACACCAGACACTGGAACCTGAAGGTATAAGGCAACAGATTATTAATGAAGAGATTTGCTTAAATGTCTTGGTAATATGGCAATGAGGCACCTTGTATTACCACTTCAGCAAACTGCATATATAACATGGCATTGTGAAATCTTGAAATCTTTGTACACCAATACAGTCAGGAGAAGAAAAAAGGAAATCTTGGCCATATTTCTGAATATGCTCTCTTCTTCGGGAAATAATGTTGACACAGCCAGATCAGGCCTGCTATATCCAACTCTCATGCACATGTCCTCATTCCTATGGCTTAATAATCATAATGAACTATGAGGGGAAGGTAAATAGTCTTCATTCCACATCTCTGAGGATAATAATAAGAAGGAAGAGATTTCAAACATTGGTAATGACTTGTAGAGCTACACATTGCTGAAAACGTCGACCATGAGCCAAGAAATACCCCTCAAGGCTGCAATCAAAAACTGTTCTTGGCTCTGTGCTGTGAACAGAAATTTTATTTGATCAACAGAGTTATTGCAACAGACTTGCTGTTTAGAGTCTGGAAGCCCGTCTCTAAAGCGGCACCCCTGACTGCAGCTAAAGCCTCCCGCATGGCAAAGCTTTGGGCTTGTGGAATGCAGCTCTGGCTAACAGCTTCAGGTTAATCGCGACGATGACCGAGGAGCGTCTTCGATGCTTCTCCCTTGGCTAGCTTCGAAGTCTGCGTGACTTTTCATGGGGAAATAGGAGAGATCTGAGAGTGGGAAAAACACTCTTTTCTCTTTTTGTGAGTGGAGTTTGCTTTGGGAGAATGGAATCAGCTGAACTGGTCTTTGTGAAGAGGTTCAGACTTCTGCTCTCAGTAGCTGTACAAGTATAGGGGCAATGTCTGGCCCATAGGCCTTGCAGGCTAAGAGGAAAACAGACATGTATGTGTTCCCCCTGCATCGCCAGAGAAAAAACCCGCCTGGCAGAGAATGCTGGCAGAGTGTCATGGGGAGGAACTGAAAATTATTTTTTAACAGTTTCTCAAAAAATGACAGACCTTCTCAAAATATTTTAGATATTTTTTTTTGTTGAAATGTAAAAAGTAAACAACATTTAAGTTGAAATTTGGAAAACTGAAGGTCTATTATTCATATATATATATATACACATCTGCCATCATAAATGTGTTTCCTGCTGGTATCACTAAGGAAAAAGAAGAGTTTTGAGAAGCGAGATGGTTGTTAAGAGCAGAAAGTCATTTTCAAGAAGCAACAACAAGCTATACTGATCCAAGAAAACCAAAGAATGATACTGACTACTCCTGAATACCACACACTGAACCCTATCCAGTTAATTACTTAGGGACACATGCATAATTGGCATTGCCATGCTGATGGTTTGGTGATCTGGCAAAACAAAACCTCCTCCAACCATGGGAATAAGATAAAAAAAAAATAAAAATCACAGGCTCCTGTTCAGCAAGAAGAAACCAATGGGGCACAGAGACCCTTATCTGTGTCAGAGACACAAGAGCTCCAACGCAAACCAGACATGAGCTGTCTGAGATCCTCAGGAGAGAAGAAGGAGTTTCAGACAAACGTGCCATAGGAGAGAGCCCTAGAGCCCAGAGAAGCAACTGGGTCCTCACACAGGCCATGAGCAAAAGGGCCAGAATACAGCAAAACTAAACAAGCTAGAAATAGACATATTTTGGGGGTGTGATGTGTGCTGACTGGCACCCCAGTACTGGGACAGGTTGCCCAGAGAAGCTGTGGATGCCCCGTCATTGGAAATGTTCAAAGTCAGGTTGGATGATCCAGTGAAAGATGTCCGGGCCCACAGAGAAGGGGTGGACTAGATGATCTTTGAAGGTCTCTTCCAACCTAAGCAGTTCTATGATTCTCTGGTTTCCTACTTAAGCACTGAAATGAGAAGCCTGAAATTTGCTGGTTCTGCCTGTCTGAACTACCATTAAAAGCAAGGTGGCTTTTCCAAATATCATCTGGGTTTTTTTTTATTATTATTATTATTATTTTTAAACAGAAAAGCAGTAACACCACTTTATTTTAAAGAATGGGGCAACTCAAGGAATTTGCAATGAGTCTCAGAGTCTGACTTTCTTATTCAAATCCAGGCAGTATGAAAAGAAGCGATGATAAATTCTTATGATCACATCCCAGCTGAAGTCACACAGCAGTGGGAGAGTACAACAGCAGTCTGTATCCTCATCATACGGTCAAGGAGAGCATTTGCTTTTTGCACAGTGGCCTTAGGTAGGCAGAAAGACATTTTCTGTACGGGGGAGACAGAGATCACAATCATTGTATGACTGTTACACCCAATCCCTACTTCAGAAACAGTGTAGTGTCTCCATAGCGTGGTGGTGTCTGCAGGTACAAGCACCACCAGCAAAGCTAACAGCCGTGAGTCTTGGAGAAAGAGTGGAGGGGCCACCCCAGGCTGCTAAGAACAACTACATGAGCAGTTAAAGCCTGTAAGAAAGGTTGGCACCTACTACTGTGAACAAAAAGTTTGTTTGTAATTAAAGCCAAATCCCAGGAAGAGTGTGTGTTGCATCTCTTCGAAGCACACATAGATTTGGGGCAAACTGGGGAGATGAGTAGAATTGACTTTAGTCTTTCGTTTTCTGCCTCAGTAAGCCACAGAGGCGGTAACTCATAATTACCACCAAGGTAAACACGGGCATTTCACACCTCCTGTGCTTCTGTGCCGGCGTGCTGAGGACAAACAGTACAGCAGTGGTTCCCATTCATGCCTCTGTGTAGCCATGGACTGGTGGTTCGCCTTCAGGATCGTAAATACTTCATCTGAGATCAGGTGCTGGCCTGGTCCCAGGCCAGCTCTAGCAGCAGAGGATTGTGAAGGTATCTCAAAGGCTTGTCCTTTCTCTTGTAGCAAAGGCAGTCACTGAAGTAGGGGCTCCCCTCACTATTCACAGGAACTATTGAGACCTGAGAAGCAGCTGGGACTTTGCCCAATGCAGTGCACACTGGTCACAGAAAGACACCACAACTAAGGCCACGGTTATTTCTACCTCTTCAGTAAAAGGGTGAGACCTGCTGAGACCTGCTTCCCTACAAAGGCTCTTCATGGCCCCCTTCATCCTCTGGAGCTCCTGCCTGCCAAGGAGGGAAGGGGCCCGATTACAACACGGTGGCTCCCCGGCACGGGTAACATTAGATCGTTCAGAAGAGCTGGGAACAAACACGAGTCCTGAAGCAAACAGCCCCATCCAGTCCAGCCACACAACATGACTAAACACATCTTCACAGGCAGAGCCCTGCAGACTGCGAGCGGAAATCAAACACAGAGCACACTCCAGGTTGGCAAGCCCGGTCTTTTCTTTTTTCTTTTTTCTTNTTTTTTTTTTTTTTTTTTTGGAGTGGAGGCTCATCCTTCCCTTTTATTTAAGCAACACTTCCAATGGGAAGAAAGGCTGGAAGA
Source organism: Himantopus leucocephalus (assembly GCA_003993805.1). Taxonomy (NCBI): domain Eukaryota; kingdom Metazoa; phylum Chordata; class Aves; order Charadriiformes; family Recurvirostridae; genus Himantopus; species Himantopus leucocephalus. Next base: position 201,482,607 of record RSEF01000001.1, on the reverse strand, counting down.
AACTACTGCCTCATCGCGGGGGCCTCTCACCAAGCTCCATGGTGCGGCCGAGAGGAATTCTGCCTGTTTTCCTAAAAACGAGTGCAGCCTTTGCAAAAGGACGGAGAGGAGGAGCCCTGCGTGATGGGAGAAGGCAGAGATCGGTGGGATACCCTGGGGCAGGGAGAAGCTCCCCAGCTTGTGTAACTTGCCAGGAGAGAGAATTGCTCTGACAAGTTACTGAGGCTTCTACAGCAGCTATGAATTTGAGCCTATAAAAAAACAAGTATCAACAACTTAATCACATGCCCGGGTCACGTGGCAGCAAGGGCAACACACAGTAGCAAATGTTGATTTTTTTTTTTTTTGGTTTTGTTTGTTTTTTAACATAAAGTGAGAGCAAGGAGTAAAACTTGGGTGGGGCTTTCTACTACTCACTGCGAGGAAAAATAACATCTTTGCAACAGCTCCTGCCTTGTTTTCACTCTTCCTCAAGAGCACGGGGCTCTATGGGCTCTGCCCGGAGTTTTTCCAGGACCTCACAGACCCCAGGTTGTTCTGCAGCCCAGACTAGCTTTGATACCGTCTCACCGGGTCTCATTGACGCAGCTGAGTTGGAGTGGGCTGAGGAGCTTTGGCTCAGCGCCTGGCAGAACCGTGAGCGGCCGGCAGCGGTGCTTGGCAGGGCTGTCTTCGGGAAAAAGATGACGGTATCAGGAGTGGGAGGTGTCCCGCGGAGGGATGCTGGGAGGAAGGCTGTGCAGGGTGGCTGCGCCACCGGGAACCTGAGTCACGCCAATGCACCGCGCCTGTGCAATGATGCATCCCTTTGAACCTCGCTGCAGCCGGGAGCGACGTCTTGCTGAGGTGGCACACAGCTGTCAGGGCTCCCATCAACACCTTCTTCTTCCCAGGGGTGGTATGAAAGAGCTGCCGGCTGGTGCGTGCATCCTGCAGCCAGCGGTGAGGCTGGCCTCCCTGGAGAGGGAGGTCTCACCAGCAGGTCTGCGTCAAAACCAGATCACTCACCACCTGGTCAGATTTTACTGGTCACAGTTGGTTATTTTTTTTCCAAAGGCACACGTCAAAATCATCTTGTCTGAAAGTGTCTCAAAGCGAAACAGTTTGTTTTAACTCACAGAAACTTCTGGGGTTTGTACTGATCTGTCTCCACCCCTCTTCATTTTCTGTGGTGGCAGAGACCCCGAAGACTCAAATCAACAAACCAACCACTTCGTTGTTTTGACGATTTTCAAATGCTAACCCTACCTTTTCTTTACCCACTTCTCTCATGCAATATCTAATGATAGATCTGCAGGTCCTACACTTGGGGTCCATTTCCAATAATCCTAATTGCAGTGGGGAGAAGTAGCAGCAGGTCAGCCAACGGACTGCCTGCCTCTTTCACGGCAGGGAAACCAGCCTTCCCAGAGAGAAAGCAAGCAAAGCTTTGCTGTCTGACACCTTGAAGTCCTCATGGAGATGCCGCTTTTCCTGGCAAAGCTGAGCTTTACTGATGAATCTTGTGTGCACACATGTGAAACAGCCTAAGTGTGTGTACCCGATAGCTGGAAGAGCTGCACGGAGCCGGGCTCCTGCCTCCTCGCACCCCGACCCACACGGCTGCGGGACACGCTTGGCTCAGCTCTTCCCTTTTAACTCCTCCGGTACTATTAAAGCAGCACTGACTCAAATGCGGCTGCAGTGATGCTGCTATAAAAATACAGGAAGGGAAACTAGATTTAACAGAGTATGGCAACTTCGTACTAGCGTAACTGTTCACACCGGTAGTCGTACCAGCATCAACCTCCTCGTGAAAATAGAAATTATCTCCCCAGCTGAAAGTCCTGTACGGGCACGGGCACTGTGGGGAGATAAGACCCCTGCGCTACTCGGCAGGAACGGTTTGTGTCTTGCAAAGTAGCCTTCGGGTTTAGAGGAGCCAGAAATGTAAAGGAGAATATTTGTTTTCCTTTTAAAAATAGCTTGTTCTAAGGAATGCCTTTTTCACCGGCAAGAGGATACAAGATGGAAGGGATACAGGACCTAATAACCCACCTGGAAACACTTTGTATGGAAAAGCAGCTCAGCGAGCTTGGGGATTGTGCCAAAGAATTATCAGACAGGCCTTGCTTGATATGATTCGGGTTTGTGGGCAGCTTTTACAGCCCAGCAGGATTTCCCAAAGCTGAGGTGCTTTTAAGCTGCCCGTGTATGTGCCTGGCCCTTAGTGCAGTCCTGGCTGTTGGCCAAAGCGATTCTGTTGTGAGAGAGTGAACAAGCGAGGATCATTACGACTTGGAAGAAGCTCAGTTCTTGCTCACTGAGGACTCAGGAGACACAGAATGGGACATAAAAAAAGTACAGAAATGTATTAGAACGTGGGAGACGGTAAGGAGATGGCATGCTCCTGCAAATTTCAGCTATTTAGGGCATGGTTTGCAGGCCGTGGGACAACCCGTATGCAGAAGTAGGTGAACCTGGATGAGGGAGAATAAGAGGCTTCCTGCAAGATCTGAGTGTATCTTCTGCTCTGAGGCGAGCACCCATCAGCAGAGCTTTATTCTGAACATGGAGTGGTGGATTCCAGTGGCTTCTCCGCAGCTGTGACTCTACTCATCCTTCATGATCACAAGTGACCATATGGCCTCAGGAGAAGCAGCATAGTGTTACATTCAGAATTCTACAGCAGAGTCTGCACTGCGCTCTCTTCAAGAGGAGGGAAAAACACGTGAATGAAAAGGTGAAGATGTGGAAACCCCCTCTGTATTTTTTCAAGGTAAAAAAGGACTACTAAAGAAACCATCCAACCTCCTGCAGACCAGGACAATTGAACTCTGACATCCATGGGGCTCCCAGGTAGTATTTCCAAATGAAAATTTATAGGTTTTTGAGCAAACTTTTTTTTTGGGGGGGGGGGGGGGGGAGAAAGGAGGAAAGAAGGAAAGAAAAAGTAAGTTCCATGGAAAGCTGCTATTCTTCATTGAATCAAAAATAGAACTTCTTGGAAGTTTACCAACCAGGCATTTTTGTGTGGAAAACACTAACTCTGCAGATTGGGCGTTGGCCAAGGAAAAATGCACACCAGTTTTGGACAGGAATAGAGTTGGGGGTCTAGATGTGTTCACTCTAAAATACCTGCCAAACAGTCCCTGCTATGGCAGGATGCGAGACACTCGCAACGCCTGTTATTTTTCTGTAGCACGTTATAGGTCTGGCTTTTTGGTCTCTGACTGTGCATCCACAGGGGTTTTGGGAGGTGTCACTGAGTCCTGGAGCGCAGCTTGCCCATTACAGTTGGTGGGGATCCAGTCAGTACAGTTACTGGAGTCCCAGGAGCTTTTTATCTGAGTTTGACACCTGCACTTGGAGAGATGACTTTGCCCTGCACCTCACTGCAGTGAGGGGACTGAAGGGAAAGGGTATCGGAGTGTACTTTTTCAGGGGTGGTAACAGGACTGTTTTGTGTAGTCCAAGTGTCTTTTTCTGAAGAATAAATCCATGTTTAGCATAAGGCAAGGCACAGAAGGAGCAGGAAACAAGCTGGGAAGCTGGCCATCCCCTGGGCTGTGACGGGATTCAGCTTTTGCTTGAATTTGGGGATTGCTAAACTGATATCCACTAAGGTTGGTGTTTCACACTTGATACTGCTGCTTGCCATGAGTCTTTGGACAGTGGACAAGGACGGGAAATGGGAGCACAGATTTTAGCTTGAGGGGCTTCCTCCTCCCACTGGAAAGTCCCAGACCTAGCCTTGCTCTTTATTTGATCTCATGCATGGTAAGGAGAATTTTGAGGTTTTTTTCTAGCTCTCTTCAGACTCTCCCTCTTTCTTCAATGCTTGCCGTAACAGCATTGGAGCACTCACCTTTTCCATCTGCTTGTCTGCATACACTTGCTCATGCAGTTCCTCTCCTCCGTGTTTCACCTTGTGCTGAATGCAATGGTGTTCTTGGCGAGTCAAATCCAGTAAGGCATCGAGATGACCTAACTTTCACCTAGGGAAGGCACGGTGCTGAAACGCCTCTTTGGTTCTGCACCATGAGCAAACCCTGTATCCGGATGGGTTTATGTTCCCTTGCTCCGCCTGTCCCCAGTCTCACATCGTGGCCCTTGGAGCCACACACTGTATGTACCCCCATAGAGCAAGGCCCTCCACCTGGGGCTGCGCTGAGAATACCTCATTGTTTCACTTTTATTTGGAGGGAGAAGCCTGTGTTCTCGCCTGGGGCGCAGCACAGCTCTTGAGCAGGACTAGTATTTCTGGTTTCTTCACAATACCGAGTTTATCAGCCAGAAGAAAGCTGAACTCTTGAGTTTTTCCAAAGAAGGTCACAACAAGCTTGGCTAGAACCTTGCGCCAGTTGGCTGTGTCCTGTGAGTGCCCGGGGCTGGGACTGCACTAAAGAACATGGCCACTGGTGCAAGCAGTCTCTCTCACTCATAAACACAGAGCAGCTCAGTAACCTCTTCCTTCATGCTCCAGTTGCTCAGAAGGATGCCAGAAGGATTCAGTAGAGCCAGAATATATGTGTCTGTATATGTACGTAGGTATGTATCTGTGTATGAAAGGTGGGCTAATCACAGTTCTTGCTTTTGCTGGTGGTAACTTCCACAGGGTAAAGAGAAGGCACAGCAGAGCTGAGCCCACATGGTGTCACCACTGCCGGGGCAGGAGAACTGGCCTCAGTCATACCCTTATCAGCTCAAAGCTGCATTCCCTGGTGGAAGTCAACTGAAAGGTTATGTGCCTCTTTGGCAGCCTGTCACTCAGATAGGGATAAGCTCAAGGAAGACTAAACCAGAAGCTAATGAGACTGGGAATGTACTGAAAAAATACCCCGAGAAGGGAGGAAGAGGACGCAGAGAAGCCAAGCCTGTCCCTCTGTCCAAGTGTATTCAAGCTCGCAGGGATGGGGAGTCAAGTGATCTACGCAGGAGCGCAGGCACCTCTCCTGCAGAGAGGGCAGATGCTGGTCAAGATACCGCGTGGCGAGGGGCTGAGTGAAGGAAGAAGGGTGGGAGGTTCCCAAGGAGCAGCACAACCCGTAGCTCTGAGAGGCTGGGTCTGGCGTGAAGGTGTGAGCAGACTGGGATTTCAGTTGCTCTGGAAGAGGTAGGGCATAATGATGGAGCAGGAAAGTTAAACTAAGTGGGTTTTATCAACTGAGAAAGCACTGAAAGGTGGTGGCTGACCCTTAGGAATAGGGTAAGCGAGCCAGAAAGCAGCTGTGATAAGGGGGTGGAGGTACTAGTAATGTGTTCTGTCAAGGCCTGGCACGTGCTCCCTCGGATCTGGGTGTCTAAAGGCTAGGGAGCTGATTCCCTCTTCTTTTTTTAGCCTGGCAACTTATACTGGAGTAGGCAGGTCTGTCTCCATGTTGTGGTAATGGCAGAGGAGTTTTAGGAAGAAGGTTTGTGAAGCGGCCCATGCATTTCTGAGGTGTGAGGATAAGTGAGTCAGCTGGGAACAGGGAATATGGTTTTGGGGACCCGGTGTGGGTAAAGGGTCTGGAGGACATCAGTGGGTTTTGAATGATTCTAGGCAGGTAAAGGCATACCCATATGTACAGGGATTTTGATAGCCTTGGCATTTAGCTGGAAATAAGCATTCTCTCTCTGTTTCTGTCCGTCCTTCCCCACCTCTCCCAACCCTTGCTTGATGCCAGTTCCCTTAACACAAGATTTCGTTCCAATCTACACACCCTTCCCATCCTTTTTCCCCAGCAAGATCACTCCTTTTCCCTTTCCTCCTCCTCACGTGGTGGCTCCTTCTGCCCTACCTGGGCTGCTGGGAATAGGCAAGGGGTCAGGCGTCTTCCCTTCAGCTGAGGGCAGTAGGCACAGATGAGCTGTTTACACCGGAAACATGTGGTTTTGTCTCTCTGGGCATAAGCAAAATAGGAAGTCTGCCATCTCAGGAGGTGACTTCGTCTATGCCTTGAGCCAGCTCTGGGTGAAGAAAGGGAGATCTGCTTTTGGGAGTACCTGCTGGGGCTCCTCCTGTGGCCACAACGGCACAGTCATACTTGTGGAAGCCACTGTAGCTACTGAATGCTCATGACAACCATGTGCAGAGGACCTTAAAGGTCAGGAGGCCATGACAGAAGCTGTACAGAAGCTCTAGATAAGACCAGCTTTCCTCCAAAATGCCTGACATCCAGGAACACAGTAACCAAGAGTTTCTTTCTTTGAAGTGCAACAGTATGGGACAGTACGGGACTGCTCCAAATGTCAAGTCTGGGACCTCGGCAGAGATCCACTGGACACAAGGGGAGCATGCCTGCAGCAGGACTAAGGGTGCCTGTGCTGTTATCTGCTGGTGGAAAGGGGTGTTGCTGCCTGCCCGCCAGCCTCTCACCAGCACGGGGATGTCTATGCAAGGTGATCTTGCAGCACTGCAGGGGCAGAGATGACCAAGCAACCTGAGCTAGGTGAGAAGTAAGGCATCACAGGATAGCGGTGAGATGAAATGGCACATGCCTATAAAACCCCCCAAACCAGCAAACTCTATACCCAATGGATTTACTGCAGCTCAAAGGAGGATGATTTACTAAGACCAGCTTTTTTTTTCCTTTTTAAAGGAAAAAGTGGTGCCTCATCAAAAGATAGTGTAAGGCAAACAAACCCAATACAGTAAAGCCGCTGTGTCAGGAAGTACAGAACAAACCCACATCCTATCAGAACTAACCCGCTTTTAGCTTCACATCCAAAAATATTAGTCCATTTATTGCCCATTAAAAAATCCCTTTGTCTGTTCTCAGTTGTGGTGCATGCTTGAGATGTTAAAGCTGGCATTGTCAGTCTTTAAAGTAATGTTTGAGATCTATTTACTCATTAACTTTCAAATGCAGGACACTTTCAAAACCTTTTCCTAAGGGCATCCCTGTGTTCTGTTTGAGTGAGTAACTGTTGTTTTCCCACCTACCCTGAAGGGCTGTTTACGATACCATCTCTCCCTTATAATCCTCTTTTCCTTTCATGTCTAACAAACAGTGTTAAACAGAACACAGGGGGAAAAGGCAGATCTCACACATTATAATCATCTATAGTTAACTGAAGAAAAGAAATGCTTTGCAATTAGAGGTCTCATTTTGTAAATTAATGCTCAAGAAGAAGCTTTTTCCTATGTATTTTTCCAGATAAAACCTCTGTTCTTCCGAGCCCTAGGTTTGTATGGATAGTAACTCATCAGGGTTTCTAGAACGGATCCTGTGAGTCGATGTGCACTCTGTACACACTCTGTACAGTGACTGGGCTGCCACAAAACGGATTTTTCTTAGGGGACCCTACACAGAGGGATGTTTTGAGGTGTACATACAGGAATGTGGGCAGTACTGAGATATTGAACTATGACAGAAAATGTTGCATTTCAAAACTGGCCACTGTTTCTGGTGGTTTGATGCCTTGATTTCCCTAGCTCTTTTTGCCCTACATGTGAGCACTTCAAGACTGTGAATGTATTTATCTTGGCAACTTTTCCATGGGGTGGTGAGGGACTCCACGTTATACAGATCTGAGAGGCTATCATTTGATGAGCACTTCTTTCAGCATTAGCGCCAACGTAAGCATCCCCTGATTTCCCTTTCCCCTCTCCCACCGCTCACTCACCCCTCAGCCGTGCCAATTTCAGTGCTGTGTGGGAAACAAATCGCAGAACACATCCAGGGTAAAAACAGCTGAAAAAGAGAAAGAGAGAGAAATGAATTCCAGAACCTGGGCTGGTGTCCTACATGTACATCCAAAGCCAATGCAACAGAACCTTTTTTAGTTCAGATTCAATCTGCCTGTCGGCTCCATCAATAATTTTTACCTTGATTTCACATAGGACAGAAAAGTAGAAGTTTCAAAAGCTATCGATTTCCTTTCTAAATTTTGTGCAAATTGATGGCTAGGTGAGGGATAGAGACCTTACTTAGAGAAACGTGGCCAGCAGCCAACTGGCTAGTGCGTGTGTGCACGCTGGCTGACTGTGCATGCATTAGCTGGCCAGCCAATATATACGTACCTGACTGCTGCCCAACGAGGAGTCTTGGAGCATATAGGCAGGGGAGAGTTGGGCTTGTTGCAGCTATTTTATTTTAGAAGGAGGGGGGAGAAGGGAGGCAACTATGAAGCAAGGGTCACAGATCCACAGGAAACCAAGTGCCATTAGTTCCACTGCTCACAAAGCAATTTNAAAAAAAAAAAAAAAAAAGCAAAATTCTATAAAATAAGACCTCTTCTGCCAGTGAGCCTGTAAATCAAGTGAATAGTTTCTCATCCAATTTGGGAGGAAGCTGAGAGCTCAGCCTCAGATTCCTGTTCAGACTCCAGCAACCACTTCTGCTTTTAGCACTCTGAACACCAATGGAAACCACGGATACTGATTTCTTTCCCATACTCAAATGTCACTTAAAGCCCTTGTTTCTCCTGAATAACTCTTTTAAGCACTTGCTTCATCTCTGTTCCTACCTGTCTCCTTTCTAATATACAACAGCTTGCCAAGAACTCTGCTCCATTCTCTTCTTTTGTATCCTTCGTGCCTCCCCTCTTGCCGATGAACATCCTCAAACTGTGGTACAGGGCGGTACACAAAATATTCGGTGTATTGTATCTGAAAATGATGAGTATTTTAGTGCAAACAAAAGTTGGCTCTTCCTGCCCACCTCTTCTCAGGGGAAAAAGACCTTGGGTCTCCTTGCCGCTTTTGCTGACCTGCAGAGGGGACTGGGTGGGATGGGAGCCACAGGGTGGAACAGGAGCCGTGAGACACCCTATGGGCCATGGCTGTAGTCCATGGACAGAAGTGGTAGGGTCTTTATGTTCCTGTGCTCATGTCTTCTTTTCAGCAGCCCTCCCAAATGAGGCTCTTGCCATCAGCTCTGCAGCACTTCAGGGTGTGCCCCCTGCCATGGCCAGGAGACCGAGTGCCAAGCACGCAGCCTCTGGTTGCACATGGGGGATGCAAGCTGAGCGGCGTGGCTCCTCGCCTCTCTTCTTGGGAAGGGAGTAAGCGGACTGTCTCTGTGTCAGAAGCAGTCACCGTCTTTGGCAGGGAAAGCTTTAATCAAAACAAGTCTCTGACAGAAACTGGGTCTATTTCTACCATATGTGGGTTTCTGGAGCCTTTGCTTTCCCCAGTAGCAGAAATTATCAGCACCGTAGGCTGGTCTTGGGCTTCTCCAGGTGGGAAACCAGAGGGTTTGGGCAGTTGGGGATTTCCTGGTGCGGGAAATCCCCAGGTGGCAATAATCCAGTGCAATGGGCTCTGCGCCATCCCCGCTGCAGACACCCAGGAACATTATTGGGGGTTGCACCCAGCGTGATCTGTTTGCAGATACTCTAGTCTCACCACAGGTATGGAGCAAGGTGTGATGGGAAAGACCTGAGACAGCTCCCAGGGTATCTGCCTGCGTTAATTCCCTAGTCATCGCATACCTCTGGGTCTGCTCCAGTCCGCGCACTGGTGTAGCTGCTAGAGGTCAGCTCAGCACCTGCAGAAGGAGCATCTTCATAGACCTTCCTAGCACCGATTTCACTTCCAGAACTAGTTGCTGCAGGACTTTTTTTTTCCCCCCCAAATGGAATAATATAGCTATTATGCAAAGGTGCCAGTGGGGACCTGTAAAGGAAATCTAAAGCAGAAGCTAGGGCTGCCTTGCTGGAAAGGAGTGCTAGAAGGTCCCATCCCCTCTCCTCACCAGACACAGGAGCACAGGAGGTGCTGGTGAACCCTTACCAACATGGAGCAGCCTCACGCAGAGCAGAGCAGCCCTTACATTGCTGTAAGTGATGTTAGGATCTTGCTTTATCCTCGGGCAACTACAGAATTTGGGGAAGTGGCGGCAGGGGGGGAATGATCAGAAAGCTGGCAGAAATTGTGTAATTGGTGTATCAAAGGCCCTTCTCTCCTCCAGTCACATTTTAACAGTACCCTATTTTATTCTACGTGTCAGTAAACAACAAAATCATTACTGATAAAACTTGCCTTAAGCAAGAAGACACATGTGAACAATAAAGCACTAAGAGCCACATTTTCAAAAGTGTGTGTGCAGAAATGTCTTTTGTACAATGTATAAGCAGCATGTGGTCTGGATGTGGCAAGCAGCAACGGGAGAGGAAAAGGGGAACAGATGGAACCTGTACATGAGTGACAAGAGCGGACGTAAGCTCAGAGTGAGTTTTGTAGTGTGCAGAGGCTGAGCTTTTGAAAAGCCTTAAATAATAACCACATTTTAAGGAGGACTGCATCACTGGAGCATGCAGATAAGCGCGCCGATTGGTGAAACTGCAGAGGATGCAGCAGTGGAGACAGTGATATATACAGAGCATATGAAAAGTTCGGTCTGACATGCCAACCGTGCATACAATCAAAGGTGCGCACATTTCAGAAACATCAGCCTCCCTGAAACCTCAATGACTTAGCAATAAAACATCAGGAAATGATAAGTCGGGGTCAGAAAGGTCTGAGAATTCCACACAGCTGAAATAAAGATTGAGCAAGAGGAATTAGCATCAAGAAATGAGATTCAGATGTTTAAAGCTGATTGTCTAAACCAAGTTAATATAATGCACCATGTTGCACTTCAAAATGTTTGGATCGTGCAGCTGGTGAACCCTTCCCACGATTGTGAAATGCAGGAGTTCACTGTATCTGAGAAGGCTGGGATAGATGTGTCCGCCTTGACACGAGCAGGCTATAAATGATTAATTGGGATTACAGCCTTTACTGTCCCAGTCCTGTTTTACCAGTTCCATGGGCCACTAGCACAGAAAACAAGCCCGGCAGCAAGGTTGTATGGAGCTCCTACCTTCCCATACTCTCATATGGTCCTCTCTCCATCTATCTCCCCATGGACTGCAAATGCTCTCTCTCTTTTTCCCGACGGCGAAGCACTCTGACGATCAGCATCCCTTGTTCTCTTACTTTCAGCATATTCAAGAGAATACCTACTCAGCTATCCAGCCTTTCCGAGGGAAATGATCCCCTGTCTTTCCCTTCCACCAAGTCTAGCGTTGGAGTTCACAGCTTTAGAAAATTGTATTTACAAACATGCAACCATCTGAGGTAATCACATTTTCACTCCTCTTCGCACATGCACAGAAGGAGGCCTTTACCCATACTAATGCAGCCCACAACCACAACCTCCTGCGTGGGACGCTACCAGTCCGCAAAACTTGCACGCTTTCAACGCTAAACTTTTTATTCTGGCAAATCTCAGATGGGTTTATATCCACTTACGGATACACACGTATTGCATAAGCTCCTTCAGCCCAGCAAAGTCATCCGAGAGTCCAGAAGTGCCCACCTGAAAACCACACCTCGTGGAGAATGATAATCCCATTGGTAAGAGGGTTTTGGAGGCCGGCAACCCGTTTGGTTCGTAGCTTTTTTTAAATTATATTGCTGCTGGGAGTGGCTCTTTCCTGGGACGAGATAACACACTCAGCAGTCCTTGGGTGAGAAACTAATTAACTGGGGACGAGCGTACATTCTGCAACAATACTCCTCCGTGCACTATCCCTCACGGTCACCATTTCTCAATTGGGGTGATGGGTGTACAGAAAAGTCAGACAATACAGATATTAAGCTCTCATATTGTAGATCATTTTCCCTGCTCTATTCACATGTGTTTTCATGGCAGCTGGACATGTGTAATGCCATTATGGGCCAAAACTCTCTCTGGTACATCTCTAGCGAAGCTAAAGACAAATTTGACACTGTGATTTATGTTGTGAACAAAACAGACCAGGGTGTGTTCTCTTGCCCGTCAGCAAACTGCACAGCAGAGCTCTTATATATGGCAACCTCCCCTCCCACAGCCACCCCCCAAACAAAAAAGGGTGGCCGGCCCGGAGGAACAGCGTCTCAGGGAGGGCTCAGGGGCAAAGGGCAGAGCCGTGCCAGGGGATGCTCGAACCCGGGCTGAGCCTGTGCCCTCTCCTGGGGCAGATACAGCCAGGGCAAAGTCACTTCTTTCACAGTATCTCCAGCACTTGCTGATTTCTGAAGGCTCCCTGTGAAGTTCAGCGTCTCCTATCACTTGATGCTGAAATGCACGGCCTCGTGCTATGGGAAGTTGCTTGGGGTTTGCTCTGTTGCTGACGGCTTGAAATTTCCATTTGCAGCTCCTTCCCGTTTCCTGTTCAGACACGCATCATACAGACCCAGAGAGGCTGCACAAATCTACCAAAATGGTCAGAAAAGAGGACATTCCTTACCACAATGAAGCTTTTCATGTGCCAAGTCAACGCTGGAGCAGCAGAGGTAGACCTGGGCAAGCACTCCCTGATGTTCCGTCAGGTGCCTGTACCCATATCCTCCAGATGTGAACCCTGGTGCCGATGGATACCTGAAGTCCGTGTCCACAGCACCTGGGATGCCACCTGGCATACTCGGACATCAGCACTTTAGGGCTGGGCAGTATGCTGGGGCATTTTTGGATTTAAAATTTGCAGCACCGTTGCTGCCTCGTAGAGAATTGGGTCATTTACGGTGAAAGGTGAAAGGGACTGCGTGTGTGCTGGGGTGGCATATGTCCCATGTGTCCCCAGAATAGGATGAGACCTCTAGGAGAGAGCCTATATCCCAGACACATCCCTGATATAAACAGGTCTACTCCCGCTTTGTATGTGGGCCACGTGGGAAGGCAGGACTTGCTGCGTGGAGTCCACATCTGCCCACAGGCCTCACAGTCTTGAGACCTCCTACCCATATGACACCTAACTGTGTCTGGGGACCTCCTAGCCATATGGTACCCAACCGTACCTGGCAGAGAGCTGGTGGAGCCCGTGGCACCATCCCACCATGCTGCAGCCGTGCTCAAAAGCTTTACTTGTCTCCAGCAGCTCCTCTCACCCCACCCCATCGCCACAGAGAGTGAGTGGTGCCAGCCACATCGCAGAGGAGCAGGAGACGNGAGGAGCAGGAGACAAGGTATCCAAAACAAGAGAGGGATTTTAACCCCCTTTGCTTTCCCCTTGCCCCCTCCATATTGCACCTGCCATTAGAGTGACCGAAATTATCCAGTGATGTCACTCATGAGCCATAGGAAAGCTCAAAACAGGCAAGTTCCCTGTGGAAATCACCTGAGGAAACAGGCTTGTCTCAACGCTTAGAAGAACATCGCTGACCGCTTACTTCTCTCCCAGGCCTGTGATTCACTCCCCACTCAGCACTGGCTGACCGCGTTTCGGGTGCCTTGGGATAAGAATCACGTTATTCTTTGCTCGGGTCCAGGAAGGCTCTGATGTGCACTGGAATGTCTCTGCCTTGTTACAATTAAAATTATTGCTAATTTCACGAGGGAGGCATTTTCACGCATTGCCTTTTTAGAGAGGGCTTTAACGGGGTCCACCCAAACAACCAGAGTCACAACACAAAGAAATCAATAAACACCTTGGCATGGTGCTTTCCTTGCCTAAATTTGCATCAAGCTTGTTTACAGCCAGCGGGCCGGCAGAAAAGGGTCATTTATAATATGAGCCGTGGCATTGCTCGCCTGAATTTCAGGAGTCAGCAACTTTGATAAATCCTTGACGCAGCTTGCAGGCACAGTTAAGAATGTCTCTTCCGCCCACTGCAGGAAGCTGGTCACTGTATCAAAGATCAAAGCTGCTCACACCAACGCAGGAAGGTTATATACAAGCAAAAAGGAACTACAAATGCTTGTATTTGGATGCGGGGTTTTGCCGTTATGCATGCATTGGTCTCTAAATTTGACCATAAACCGCTTGAATCAATTCAGAAAAAAAACCCCCACTTGTTACAGCACCACCCAGATTACTCACAGGCTAATCCTCCTGTTGCAGAGACAAGATACTCCGTTATCAAGATGTTTGATACGACTTTGAAAAGACGAGTTTATCGAAAATCGTATTAAAGACTTATTTAGAGAGTGTAATGACCTTAAGTGGCTGTGCTTTTAAAAAGCTAACAAACAGTACGGAATCTGAAACGGGCATATATCACAGGGAAGTACTTTCCCTCTGTTCCACGTAAAGCAGCATCTGCAGAACAGGCAAATGTTTATCAGGAGCTGAAGCTCATCGAATCAGTTAATTATATCATAGAGATAAATTAAGAGAAGGCTTTTTATACATCTCCCAAAATCACAAAGGTAGACGGGACCTTTTCAGAAGTTGCTTCTTGAAACGAAGCACCCCTGGGATAAACCGTAGCTAGGAATTACTGTTAAGAAACTTTTGCTCGGCTCTGGCAGTTTTGATGCAAACCGAACTGCTGCTGGAGTCACATTCCCAACTGCTGCAGGACTGCCACGGGAGAAAAGACCGGCAGGGGAGCGCAACCAAGTGTGTCCCCCCTCTCTTCTCCTCTCTCCTCCCCTCCACTACAGGATAGCAAATCCGAGAAAAGACAAATAAACCAGATTTTAAAATTGTTTTAGCGGCTCTAGCGGGCTCTTGCACACAAACAGGATTCGCGCGCATTTTGGGTTGATTTCCTTTCATTTCTGGTCTTTCTGCATCCCTGCTCTGTTCTGGTTTACTATTCTCCAGCTCCCTGTACAAACAGGATCTTTCCTCAACAATGTTCTGCCACATCATCTTCCTTCCTTTGTATACAGGCTGATACTGCGTGTTACACACCACGCGGCTTCCTAAGGCACCTTGTTTCTCAACGCTAGCAAAAACAGGAACCAAAAGCAAAGCAGCAATGAAACACTCAATTCTCGCTGTAGCTTAAAAACCGAACCCTTGAGAGTTTCCGATTCAAGATGACTTTTCAGTTAACGGATTTTTTCTAGTTTAGTGCTCCGGGGGCCGGGCGGCAGTATACGTGCAAATGAAGCGCTCATACTTTTTATCAGATTCGAATGCCTCTCCGGCGAGGTCTGCGACACTGACCCACGCTTTTCCTCCCTTTTTTTTCTTTTTTTTTTTT
>RSEF01000001.1:201452916-201467641 GCA_003993805.1 Himantopus leucocephalus | reverse complement strand
TTTTTTGGGTGTTGAAAAGTGAAGCCAGCTGAGCAGAGCGCGCCTTGCTTCGCTGTTCATCTCTTTTCTCCCCCCTTGTAAGGCTCGCTGTCTGATTTTTTGCTCCGGGGAGATTAGATAGCATGTCTTCAGGGAGAAGAGAAAACCACAGGGTGCACTGCACATTGCACAAATGCTCTTGTTATTCTGAGGCCTGAAGAAACGCGGAAGGAAGCTTGAGGCTGGTGGTTTGGCAGGTGTGGGGCCTTTTTTTACACAGACGTCTGTTTTAAGTGGTAGCTCTGGGCTCAGGGACGAGCAGGGAATGCCTGTCACCCCCACCCCTTCTCTGTGTCACAACACAAGGGGGTTTTGGGCTCCCGAAGAAGCAGTGTCACCCGCTTGCTCAAGCTGCGCTTTGGGACTCTGCTGTCTCGTGTTTGTGGGGCAGGGCTGCAAAGTGAGACGATTCCTCCCTGCAAACCGGCAAGTGGGTACCGCAGCTGCTCCTCTGCCGTCCGAGACAGAGGTGCTGCCGCCGCCGCACCGGCACGCACAAAATGGATGGGGTTAGAGTACAAAATGGGTGAGCGACAACACGTACGCTGGGCTTGACGCAAAGACCTGATGAAAACGGTTTGGATGACGATGTCACATCAAAATGAACTTTTCTAATCCCACTAGACTATTTCTCGCGGTCTCGGTAGCACTGCTCGCGATCCCGTTACGGTCTTGAATGAACTGCTTCCTTTGGCAGGATGCTACGGCACACCCTCTGCTAAGCCTTGCACCGCATCTGAAGGAATTCATTAGTGCTTGGTGGTTAATTATCTATGGAATAACATATCTGGGATGCCCACCTTAGAAACAATCTAGAAAGAAACTGCAGTTTTTAGGGCTGGATCCTGCTCTGCTAAAACACACGTGTGGGGAGGAAAAAGGGGTTTGCATAATATCCTCCCCGGTGGGGATTCTCTGGGGCAAGTAAGTGTTGAGCCACATTGTTATTTTAAATGACAATAAATTCTTTCTCCTGTAGTTCACTGCCGACTTTAATGAACATTTAGCAACTTAATTATCTTTAAGGCTGCTAGTCCTCTATTACAGATTGCTGAAACTGGTCAGTGAATTCCGAAGTTACTGGGGGAAGGGCAGATATGCAGAAAAGCAGAGACCGAGACATGTATACAGCTGCTCATGCGATCGCAGACCCTCATTTCCATAAGAAATCAAGCTGAAGCCATTTCAAGGTGAGGAACTGTGGTTAATCCCTCCCAATGCACTCATTAATGCATCCAAAAACGCATCTCCTTGTCCACCGACAAGGAGAGTCAGTCAAGTACAGCCTTAGTCTGGGGAAGAGAGGAGCTGCAGTAACTGAGATGGGCTTCACGGGGACGGCTGGGCGTTACGGCTCCTTCAGAGGTTTTAGGCTGTGCTCTGCTGACATGTCTTTGTACAGAGCTGAGCAAGGTAGGTGACATGGTGGGAGAACTCGGCTCCTGTCTTTGCTTTATGTTGCAAAGGACAGAATAAAATCCGCTGACGGCCACACCAGAATGGGCAAAATCCTGGTAAAATGAAGGGCTAGGCAGCATTTTGCCATTCTCAGAAGGAAGACAGAATTTCTGACACAAAGCATCTTGCTGCCATGTTTAACGTGGTCTCTAGAGCCACCACACCATTTGTGTTGGTCACCTGGGAGGAGCACTATTGCAGTGCTCAGAGAAATCTAACAAACTTTGGAGCTGGACTCAAAAATAAAATTGTTTTTTTCCTGAGAATGAAAAGAAAAACTAAGAAAAGAAAGCCACACAAGGAAGCCTGATGTTCTGTCTTTGGTATCTTCTTTTTTTTTTTTTTTTCCCCCTATCCGACAAATACCAGCATGACAGCAAACAGAACCTTCCCAGTTCACATGGCGGCACAGCTTAACTGTGCTGGTAAGTGGTGAATAGACGCCTTGCTCTAGCGTGGCCCTAAATTGTACCATTAACATGTGGTTATAGTCAGAGAACACATTCAGTAGGAAATGGCACCTTGTTACTTCCCAGATTATCTGCTCCCTATGGGGTAAATATTCTACACATCATGCAGGGTTTTAGCAGCAACATTCCTATTAAAGTAAATGGGATTGGAGTGAGGGTAAATCCAAGCGCAGAGTGCTGGGACGTTATACCTATAAATCTCCCGTGTCTTACGCTCTCCGCTTTATTCGCTGACAAAAGACAAGTGTTTGCTGCCTTTGTAAGGTTCATAAAGCACAAAGGGAGGGTGTGTGCTCAGCATTGCTTCCTGCAGCACTGGCTGCAGCTACAGCGCGACAGCCCGAAGCAGGAAGGACTCGGAGGGATTCCTCAGTTCCTCGGCACTGGCTGCAGCCTCACCAGTGGGAGGAATCCGGCTTTCGGGCGCAAGGAGCCCAGTTCACTTCTGCGCTGCAGCTACAGAGTGATAAAGTTACTTTTAAAAGCGCAACTACCTTTACCAAGAAAGCGTTTCAGGCAACATCTACCTTACAGGCCTCTTCAAGGTTGTTGAACATGTATTAAGCGATTTTTCTGTAAATCTTGTCTTTTGCTTGTATCTATCCCATCATGGTAGTGGTTGACAGCTACCCCAGTTCACATAACAGCAAAGCTTCGGACGGGCCCTTTCCTTAGGATACCTACCTTCAAACAATAAACTGATTTGCTTTTGAAAAAAATAACTTGCTCTTCAGCAGGCATCATTTCACAGCTTAATACAACAAATGTAACCTACATGTGCGTGCTATGTCAGGCAGTGTTTTTTGTTACTTCACTAGATGGCGTGTGGCCGTGCCTGGGAGGGGGGGAGAGAAGGGAGAAGAATTAATTCAGTGTGTAACTGGCTGCGCAGCGCTCCCGCCTCTGATGTGCCTTTAACAATGCAGATCTACGAGTTCACGTTTCAAGGGTGAGAACTGAATTTCCAGGACCAGGGATAGGATGCCCAGCTGAAAACAGCTTCATTTTCAAAAAGCTGAAACTTTTGCCTTAAGCCCACAATGGGACAGGAGGTGAAAAAGAGGTTTATTAGCCCAACCTATCTCCTAGGCAAAACACACCTTCAGAAACACAAGTTCTTCTTTAAATCTGAAACAGACCTGAAGAAGGGCTTATGTGTCTGCAAGGGAGTCTGCTTTCTACAACACGGTCAGCTGGTCTAGTAAAAGCCTTATCTCTTCCTATAAATTCTGCCTTGCTTATAGCCCAACACCATCACTGCCGAAAAAACGTCCAAAACTTTGTATTGTTCTTCAAAAGGCAGGCCGTAAGGTTAATTTGTGTTCTCGCTTTCCCCGGTGTAAACCGCGGCATAGCTGTCCTCTTTTGTTCTTCTATTAACTATTTATGCCTCCCGCTTTGGAGGAGAACAAGACCCAGCTCTGCCCCGAGGCATTTACTCTCACAGGGTAACATTAAATCACCCTTGCGGGGCTTCCACAGTGCAGGGTGCAGTAAGAATCTGCTCCTTTCTTGCTTGGCATTAACTCTTCCAAGGTCTCAGACACGAATTGCAGAAGTACCCGAATCCATTAAGGATGCTCCCGGTTCCCCAGCACACACACACCAACAGCCAAGCTCGCCACGGCGAGGTTTGGGCGGCCGGCTGGCGGTGAGCACGCCGGCTCCCTCGGCAGCTCGGGGGCTGAGCGAATGTGCGGTTTCACAACTGGCCGAAGTTGACCTACAGCTGGGCTCCTGCCAAAAGGCAGCTCTCCCTCCCCTCTGCTGACACTTGTGCTCCTTTGGCTGTAGGGTCAAGCGGCGCCGGGGGCTGATTGGTGTCGGTACGATCCTCCCCTCTTCTTTTTTTTTTCTTTTTTTTTTTCCTTTTTATTTTTCCCCCCCCTTTTGGTAGGGTTAATTTTCAGTCGGCTCGGTTTGCTGGCCCAGTGGCTGGGTGGATGCTGGGGCTGGCCCAGGGAGATGGTGGGGGGGTGTGTGTGTGTGGGCGTGTGTGCTGAGATGGAAAGTACAAGCCTGGCCTTTCTGACGGCAGCGTGGACTCAGCTGGCGGGAGTCGAGGAGGGCTGCGGGCTTCTGCGGTGGTACCCTGCAAACCGCCCCAAATGCCGTGGGGGGGTCAGGTCAGGCAGCTGCCTTGGGATGGGACGCAAACATTCCTCTGCTCCTTTGAACACAGAGAAAAGGGGTTTAACAACCATCTGTTAAAGAATGGTGCCATGAGGAAAACACATCTGATATACATGTAAGTGAGGGGTTTTCCTGTGGTATTTAGGCCTAAGGTGTTTACTATTTTACCATCCAGCTATGCACCCAACCTTCAAATGTGTTCGGTGCAACACATGCACTACAGTTAACACCTCCCACACCATGGTTGTAGCTACAACAGCAGCTTACATCCTCGCTGTGTCAGCCACCAGTGCCACAACATGGGCAATGCTCTCTCCAAGGAACAAAATGATGCCCAAAATCAAGTGGCTTCCCTTGTATTTGAGGGCTGATGGCAGTTGCTGATGGGACAGTATATTTCTGGTAGGTGCCTGGCTTGGGGGAGGGAGTCTGGTGAAGTGCCAGTGCTGCAGCTGCATGGGGAGCTGTGGAGAAGAAGACCTAGTGCTCAGCAGTAAGGGAAAATGGAGGCAAACACTGCCAACCGGCTGAACAAGAGGCCCCCCGGCATTCCCTGAAGCGATAGCTCGTTCCTCCCTCGTGTGCCAGGTTTGTGCGGCCACTGTAAGATGAAGCTACACAATAAGACAAGTTCTGCCAGGGTGAACCCACAGCAGCTTCTCCAGTACCCTTCCCTTCAAGCAAAGGAGGATTAGAGACAAGATGTTAATGGGAGAGGAAAATCAGGGTCATAGGATGGCTTATAATCAGTTCTGTAGGAGAGGCAGGTCGCTAACTAACTTGCTATTTATTTCCATGAAATGCACCTCCATGTCTTCGATCCGCTCACTCAGCTACACCTTGGTCTCCAAGGGCACTTGTCTCAGCTAACTCATTTGGTTCCCATTTCCCCATGCCATCACTCAAATTTCCTAAATTGAAACATCTGGATGAACCCAGAAAAGGCTGCAAGTGATGTCCTTACTCTATCTATTCCAAATAGCCTATGGTTTGAAAATCACCTTCCATACGACACCTCTTTGCAACTAGCCACCAGTCTCCCCTCAGCCCAGGCTCCTGGTTCTGGGTCCCACTCTGCTGTTCTTGGTCACTACGGAGCTCCCAGGGTTTAAACCTATCTTATTGTCAGTGTATTTTGTTTGAATTCCAAAATTGTTCATATACTTCTCTCCCTCTATAAATATACAGCAATGAGTAAAGATCCCATTAAGAAAGAACTGTTTGGGCTATAGAGAAATGCTGCCAACTACTGTAACAGGAAAACATTACAGCTCCCTTTTGCCCAAAAATAACATTTTCTTGCTGTGGGTAAACAGCTATTCCAGTTCTTCTGGGAGCAATAATCATGGCCCTCTCTTTCTCCAAAGGGAGCGTCCAGTCCTCCGTCTCAGAGAGAAGCTCATTTCCCCAAGGCATGTCCAGACAGCCTCGGCCTCTGCCCAGGAGCGAGGGGAGAAGAGGATGAGGAGACCGGCAGAGAGGAAGCCAAGGGGGATACTCTGAGGAAGTCGGTCCTGCAACAGGATCACATGACAGAAGCTAAAAAAGCAGTTCCCCACCAGAATGGCACTCAAAGGACTTCATCTGGTCGCCTCTCCACCCGGAAAGGGATCTTACTTGGTTTCTTCTCCCTCTGCTCCATGCAACCTGTAATTCTGAAAGCGAATCTGTCCATGTAGATGTCTACAGAGAGGCAGATGTGTCTGGGATCTGAGAGACCTGGGCTGTGTTGCATGCGGTGCCATCTCATTTCTGTGTCTTGAGGCAAGTCCCCTTGCCTCTGCTATCTCCCTGCCTAGGTTTATTCCATCTGCTGCTCAGGAATGTCACCGGGACCTCAGACATTCATTTTCAGAGCACCTGCTGAACAACAGGTTCATTTTAGCTGGGGTTTCCAGGTAGAAAATAAAATAACTGTCAAACAAGGAACCCAACACCATTTATCAAACTCAGTTATACCATGAAGAGCAGATAAATAGATACCATAATCAGAAGTTAGTCCTCCATCTACAGCCTGGCTTTAGTCTGTGTGAGTTTTGCCCGTAGGACCTCTTTCCTCCCCAAAATACCCAGGTCTTGATCTTCCTGACTTTATTGAGGTGCCAACCTGTAGTAATTTCAAAGCAGCTACTCGAGTTCCATTAGTATTGATCTACTTCCAGAGGAACATTGGCCTCGTTAGGCTTTACTTTGCTTCCTGCCCCACTATTCATCAGCTAAGGGTTGGCTGAGATAACACCTAAGAAACAACACTGGTGCTTAGAGCAAAAAATGAATCCAATCCCAGCTCTGCCACTGACAAAAGACGAATCCCTGCCCCTTTTGTTTGTCATTTTCCTAGCTGTAATGGGAATAATACTGTTACCTCTCCTCTTACGGCAGAGGCACGACTGCTACTTCAGTTTGTAGAACACTTTGAGATGGTCAAAGCACATCTCAACAGAAGTACAAAGCGCTACTGATGTTTCTGAAGTGTGTGATGCGTGTCCTAAACTAATCCTTTCTGACCTGACACTTTGCACGTCTGATCCCCTTATCACGTCCCTACTATAAAATAAGCTGTGTTTTGGGTGAACTATTTATTAAATACGTAACTTTAAAATAATTTAAAAAAGGCTTTCAAAAGAGTCTGCTTGTTTTTAGATCGCCGCGTATCACAGATTTGGGCTAATCTGAGAACACCAGCAGAGCTCATGGAAGACTCTCCGACCTTTCTACAGGTATGCATCATGTTTAGTGCAATACAGCCCAGATCCTTAGCGCTTCTGAAGGCCGAGTAGCTGTGTAAGGTCTATTGTCAGAAAAACTACTCATAGATCATGACAACAGCATGAACGAGCGGGTTACATAACTGACGAGCTAGTCACATCTTGGTAGGCATAAAAACATTTATTTTCTTGTCACCTAGCGATATGACGAAGGATTATACCTGCTTCTTTCAAGTCTTGCTGCAAAATGTGCTTTGTCTGTGGATGCTCTTCCAGCAACAAAGGACGTACTGTAGAAGGGCACGTGGCTCTGGATTCCTACCGTGAGGCCCTGACTCTGAAGCTGCAGATTGCTGCTGTCAGCAACAAAACTCGTTTAAGGCATACTCACCTCCCTTCGCAGCCCAGGCTGTGCATTCCCACCTCCTGCTGAACCTGACCTCCGCCGCGCTTTCTCTTCCGCATCACTTCAGCAAAGCGACAGGATCTCCAGCACAAAGCGGGTTAACTGGTGAAGTGCAGGATGGGTGTATTTGAGCAGGTCCTCAGCGCTGTCCCCTCCTCAGCTCCATTGGGGTGCCATGCAGCGTGTATTTCTCCTTATCACTGGCAGTGGCTGGGGAGCGCTTCCACGCCGGTCTTGGGCATAGGGTCTGATTCCCACTCTCCCGCAGACGTGACTGCATTTACACTGGGTCTTTTGGATGTATAGAAAATGCGTATCATATTCCTAGCAGACACTGCTGAAGCAGGAAATGCCTTAAATATATATCTGGCCCTGCACCGCACAATACCAGAGCCACGGTCGTCTGCAGCACGCCCAGATACGCATGTCCTCTGCTCATCCAGAACTGCTCCACGTTGTCTGTGCACGTTACAGCTCAGCCTCTCTGGGGAACGCTGTGTTTGCTGTTACGTTCGCACACCAGCCAGCGCTTTGCTTTCTGGTCTGTGAATGGTGTATCCAGGAATTGGCTGCTACGCTGGTATGCTTCAGAGAGGATAATGCCGTCTTTTTCCCGGCTGTTTATTGTTTACCAGAGGTGCCTCATTTCTGACAAACAAAAGAGATGGATTCTGGACAATTTAGCAATAATGAAGAGCAGGATGAGCAGGATGGCTTTACAATACATACATCACTGTGTGTAGGGCTCAACAAAGACCTGCAACAGTGGGCGGCTTGCTGACACTGGGCCCTTACGCTGCCGCATTAAAGGTAACAGCAACAAACCTTGTCTGCCCTGAAAATCACAGTTGGAGAGCGTAAAAACCTCCAAACTAGCAACAGAGCAACCGAATGGGAAGCCTATGGCATTAAATACATGAAAGGGAAGCCTTGGGACCACGAGAAAGACTTGAGTATGTTCAGCACAGAATGGGTACTCCTCAGGGGACTATTTAAAAATCGTTGACTAGTTTCGCCTACTAGCGTAGCTCTGCCAAAGTCAACAGAGACATCAAAAATTTGTGCAGATTAAGTTTGCTCAGGTACAGAAGAGCAGAGCAAGACTTTCTACTTCGATCAGTCATCCGGCTCTGCCTCTTGGTGCAGAAATCCTTCTGAGATCTTTCAGGGTTTCTTTTGTCGTTTGATGGAAATCGCACGAGTGGAGCTGTACGACTGAGGCAGGGCGGCAATACGAGGCACAGTTAGGATGCGCGTGGCAGGGTTTATTTCATGCCGGGGCCATAACACGCGGCGTGCTCCCTACCTGCAGCACAGCCCCAGGTGCTCTTGCTCCAGGACCCAGGTGGCGAACACGGGGGATCTGTCCCTCAGCTGCATGACACACGCAGAGCCCAGGACTGCGAACTGCACTGCCCTGCGGATGCCCGAGATACAGACTGGGCTGCTATTACTTATCACAGCACGTAAAGCATCCTGGCCCTCCCTCCCTCTGCATGCTTCCTTCCCTCCACCAGCCTCCTCCGCTCCCGTTCTGTGGTGTCCCCTATCCCTTCCTCCTTACAGACAGCCGCCCCTCAGCCCCCAAACCTGGCAGTGATGCGGACAGAGCTGTCAACATAATGCAGAAGAATGGTGGCAAGAAAGGGAAGAGGCTACAATAAGGTAAATACTCCGCACCCTCTAGCCCTCTTGTTACTGTTGGGACATAAGCTGAACTGTTTCAGCTCATTCGTCTTAGTCCTAGAGACAAGGGTGCGTGAAGGCATAGCCTGAACACAGCGGAGAAACCTCTAATCCATAGTCTGCACTGCTGTGTGGGAAGAGTTCATTGAGCAAATGTAGATCTTTAAACTGTAGGTGTCCATTTGTGAGTTCCTCACCTTAGGATGCCGTTTTAAGTCAGAGAGAAATAGGCACTTTTGGCATACGATAGAAATTTACGCTCAGTTGAGCTAAATTGTGCTTTGTAAACTCCTGCTGCTCCCCGCTGACAATACAGGGAGTCAGGCACAGCTAGCTCACAGGTAAATGTCTGTACGACACATGTCAAATGACGGGCGAGATAAATCACATTTTGTAGGGCTTTGTTTTGAAATAGGGATGCTACACACTATGGGGCTGCTAGGAGCAGGGCTTCGTAGGGTGCCTGGTGGAGCACGCTCTGGCACGTAACCGCAGAGGCCAGGGAGCCAGATTCAGAGGAGGAACAGAGAGACGCAGTGACAGACAGCAAAACCCTTTGGGAATGTGGCCGCTGAAGCAACCATGACTTCATTAGACTTGCTCAAGATGCCCTCTAGCCTAGACCTTTCACCTCATTTAATGGTTTCTTGGCCTCAATCCCTTCTAATTCTGAAATGAAAAAAAAGATCTCTTTTGACTCCTGTTTTCAAGCCAGGGCTGTTTGATTTGGAACACTGCATTGAAGTCTGTGCTACTGATTGATTTCAGGTTTATTATATTTTCCCCTTTGAAACATGCTACAGTAAAAAAAAAATCTGTACACGTTGTCGTTTTTCATGTAACCCCCTCCCCTTTTTTTTTTCAATCTTAGCAAATGCTCAGTCTTTTCCACTTCAATAGCTTGAAATTCTCCCCTGGGAGCCCTAAGCTCTTTAAATATTTTTAGGTTGCCAGATTTCTTATGTTCTCTCTCCAGGAAGCCAATTTTGTTTCTAAGCTCTTGAGAGTAGTCCAGCTTCATCTTTTGCGCACTCACTGCATCACAATAAAATGCTGCCTAATTGCTGCCTCAGCTGAGTCCCAAAGGTGCTGGAGTTTGTCTCTAGGCTACAGTTGTGGACAATAAACTCTTCTCAGACTGGAGTTAAGCCTTTTTATTATTTAAATCTGAGTCATGTAAAATTAGTTTACTAGCAAGTAACCCACAAAGATCTAGTATGGAAAGAAACTCCCACATATTGTTTTCCAACACTATGAGAGAATGATCAGATATAAAGATTTGCAAGCAGCTCGTAATACAAGATGTAATAGAAAGACCAACATTTAATTCAGCCAAAAGGACGTGAAAATGTTTCCATGAGCCTAGGAGTTACTCTCGGACCTCGGCTGTTTGGTGTTCTTTACCTTCAAATTGAAACTGTCAGTATGAAAAACTCTCTTTTTTCCTCTAGCTTATCCGTAACCTGAAATACCTATGAAAGAGGAAAGGCAGCTGTATATAACAAAAGCCAGATGAGCCTGAGCTTTCTCTTCTCAGTCTAGCACAACAGCCAGAGGACTCAGTGAGCATTTTGCTAGAAAATCATCAAGAATATACTAAGACTGGGTGGCCGCTCCTCCATGAAGCTTGAGAAGACCCCTGTAGCAAGAGACAAATGGACAATACAGGGAGTTAGAATAAACAAACCCTCTTTTTGCACCAGGACCATATTCAGCCATCCTTAATAGCAGAAGATGACAGCTGTACACTGCATACACAGGCATTTTCTCCCTTCATGTTCCTTTTTTTAATCTGTATTTTAAAGTGCATATATTTCTGTTGCAAAATATGGCTTCTGATGATAGCGCATATTCCATGGACATTATAGTAGAAAGACTCATTCATTATTTTTTGAGACTCTCATTTTTAAGACAACACTTGCTTTGGGTGCATTGGGTGCTGTGTGCCCCAAACCACAGTCCTAATTAGGCAAAAATGAAGCTGGAAGAGATCTCTAGATTTTCGCAAAACGGTTAGACTGTCCTTTAATTAGAAAAGGTCAGACATGATAGCAGAGAAATGACACAGTCTTTGCAGTGGTGTCGGCAGCACACCTGCAACCTGGGACACTCGTGAATAAGGGGAGCACACATCCACGTCAGGGCAAGCCGATTCAAACGGCTCTTCATCCGGCTCCTTTCGTCAGCACAGAGTGTGTGCATAACAGGCAGATGGATCCATCTGCAGTAACTGCAAGGAGACTGTTAACCACACACCATACACTCGCTGTGCACAGACCCCTCCTGCTGCTGGGGTCTCTCATTCCTCATTTAGGTTTGTCTCAATCGCTTCTTGAGAACGTAATGGCAGACACAGCGTGGACCGCAGAACCTTCATTACTAATGGTGATGCATAAGACAGGAAGGATGCGCGGGTCTGAAGTCGATTTTGGCAGGCAGCAGTTAGAAAAGCTAGGACGCAATTTCAGCCTTATTCAGATCAATGGGAATTTTGCCACTGATGTCAGTGGGACGAAGACTTCACTCCACATGTCTGCCTGTAATCTGAGAACATGTATTCTGCAAGTCCTGGAGACTCAGTGAAAACGGGACCCCACAGAGTTCATCTTAGATTCATTGCTTGAAATAAAACTATGTGGATTCTTTGTGCCCTTTTTAGTTATCTGTAAAACAAGTATGATAACGCTTTGAGTGCTAAACAATACAAGGTGTGTAGGAAGACATAGTATCTTTTATTAGGCCAACTGATACAGTTGGGGAAAAACAGACAAGCTTTCAGGCTTGTCTGAAATGCTTTGAGATGCTCTGATGAAAGGTGTTCGAGCTGTGCAAGGGATCATTAAATTACATTCTTCCTCTCTCTGGAAATCATTTAGTGATATTTCAAAGGAAAGATACTGTACAGAAATAACTGATTTCTATTGCAAGTCCTGTCTGGAGCAAAATATCTTCCTTCCTCTCTCTTTATGAACTAATCTAAAGAAAAATATGTTTTAAATTAACATGTTAAGAATAATTTTGTGGTATAATGTATTGTCCTGTGAAATGTTCTGTGTTAAGGCTAACTTACAAGATCCTTAAGCGTATTTCAATGCACACAAACAAAATGGCTGGATTTCTGTTTAATCCTTTGTGGAAATTATGAAGGTGTCACTGTAAAGAAATTAGAAAGCATGGAAGCTCTGTGAAAATGGCAAGGAAAAACAAAAAAGGCAGATATGAGTCAAAAACTACATTACACTTGTAAACACTGCCTAACAAGTCCCCAGATTTTCACTATTGAGGGTGGGCACCATGCCTTTGAAAGCTGTGAATCATTTGGTGTCAGTAAAAGAGTGACAGAAACAACCAAACACTTAACCCCCTCCTCCCCCCGACTTAATGAGGAAGGACAGAATGAACTGGGAGTGCTCACTCAAAGTTAGCCAGGAGTGACAGACTAACAGCATTATGGTATTGCGACTGTGAGTGCAGCAAGAAATACCAATGGCATCATGGAGTGAGTGGACCACCAAGGTTTCTGGGGGCCATGAAGGGGTAGGTGAGGGAAGGTGGGAAGGCATTGGTCTGGTTTACCTTCTAAATTCAAGCAATGATGAAGGAAGAGAAAGCCCCAGGGTCACCTTGTCTTACAACCTCCATTGCAGCGTGATGGACGCACCAGCCAGGAACAGGTCAAGTCAGCCGCAGGGCAGGGGTCAGAGGAACCTCTCTCTGGAGCGACAAAGACCTTCCTCCTCCCCTCTTCCGGTCTCAAGATCTTCACTCCACTTACGCTCTGTCCAAAAGATTTAACTGTATGTAAATCCTACGAGTATCACTTTACTAGTACTTTAGTAGTTCAGTGTCAAGATGCAATGATGTCAATAACAGAGAAAACTGGGGGGGAATCTTTAAATATGTAAAAAGTAGTTGTAAAGAAGGATGAGATAAACTGTTTTTTGTGTCTATTAGAACAACAAGCAATGGGGATAAATTGCAGCAAAGGAGATTTACAGTAAATGACTAGACAACTGTCCAGGATTAAGGAAAATTAAGCATTGGTATAGACTGCCTAGAGAAATGGTGAAACTTTCATCACTGGAACGTTTCAAAAATGGCTTAAATAAACATCATCAAAAGTTTCTCTACTGGTGATTGTCCACTGAAGCAGAGCATAGACTTGGAGATTCATCTGAGAAAGGTTACAATATGTGATTAGGCTTTCCTGGATGTATTCTCTTTTTTTCCCCTGGAAGATGCTGTTGAAGATTTTCTGTTTTTTTGAGATTTTGAGATGCATTCCTCTGAAAATATTTGTCTAAGGCTGGGGGGGCCATTTATCTTCTGAAGTGCCTGTTCCTCTCCACTGATCACAGATGCAGTCACAGATGACTGGCTTGGTGTGGACACCTACTTACTGAATCCGTAAAGTCACATGAGATAATTCCCATCCTTAATGACAAATTGTGTCCTTTCTAATATATTCCTAGATATAACACTCAAATCTCCATTATTCATTCCAGCTATAATTACTTGTGCACGTATGAGGTGGCACCCATAACACATAATCATAATGTTATTTATTGTCCTGTATTAGTAATTTTATCACATTATACTTAGATGCCATATGGTGCAAGAAAAACGTAATGAAAGTCTCCGGTGCGATGGATAGAAAGCTTCTACACAACAATTAATATAATCTATTCCACTTTTGCATGCCATTCCTACTGAGAATATCACTGAAGTGTATGGTATCTCAGGAAGGAGAATTTTATTTTTAGATCCAAGAGCCAGCCAAAGCTCTGCTGAGTTGCAGGTAGAGCTACTAACTCGGAATGTAAGCGGCTTTATTTCAGCAGTACATATGGAACACTAAGATGCTTCTGATATATGGTATTAACCACTTCGGTTTTCAAAGTCTG
Source organism: Himantopus leucocephalus (assembly GCA_003993805.1). Taxonomy (NCBI): domain Eukaryota; kingdom Metazoa; phylum Chordata; class Aves; order Charadriiformes; family Recurvirostridae; genus Himantopus; species Himantopus leucocephalus. The sequence continues at coordinate 201,453,837 of RSEF01000001.1, read as the reverse complement.
TATACAATTAACGTAAGTACTCAATTCTGTGTGAACCTATGTGTTTATACTGTACTCATTCCACCACAGGAATAAAACTGGGCACTTAAGATACGTCTACACTGTGTCCTACACTGAAGTCAAGGGAACAAGCCTGAGCACCCAGTTGTTCCCTCTGCTTAATTGTTAGCTTTCTCCTGGGGACATGTTTAGGTACATCCCCTGCATTCAAGATAAGGCACCGATCTTGGGTAGTTCACTCTTGGGATTCCCCCCAAATGGCAATAAGGCCAAGAACATTCCGTTTGGCTCCCTCAAACCCATGTTAGTAGTTCAACACTATTCCCACTGGCTCTGCACTCTTGCAAGTGCAGAGCGAAGACACCACAAGGTGTACATATGAGATCCAGGGTACCGGCTACATGGTGTGGACAGTAGTGCTAAGCAGCTTGGATGCGAGTCAGGATGTATCACTGAGACTTGGGATGGAAAATCGTTCCCTCTCTTGTGTGGATACACCCCTTGGAGCCACTTGCAAATAATGGCACAGGGAGTCCACTCAGAGCAGCCAGCACTGCGCTGCACAGTGGTTCTGGAGGCTGCTTTCATAATGTAGAAATGTCCCAAGGACTGTCTCAGTAGGAGGGGGATTTTTTTGCTGTCTCCACAAAACAGGAATCCAGAATACAAATGGCAAAGGTGACCAGAAGAAACAGCACAGGATCATTTTCCCCATCTTGAGAAAACTGTAGAATATTATTCTACTGTGCTTTTGGAACAATTTTTTTTTAATAACCTTTGTTCTTCTTTTGTAACCTGTAATTATGGAACCACCAATCTTATATCTACTTATGCACAAGTACCGTCATCAACCTTGACAGGCTTGAGAAATGGGCCTGTGCAACCCTCATGAAGTTCAACAAGGCCAAGTGCAAGGTCCTG
>RSEF01000001.1:201428881-201443919 GCA_003993805.1 Himantopus leucocephalus | reverse complement strand
GGGAGCGGGGGGAGGGAGGTGGTTGGGGGTGCCTGGGGTGGGGATGGGGATGTTTTGGAGGGCTGCGAGTGGAGGACTCCGCTGGAGGTTGAGGAAAGAAGGAATGAATGCGAGGAAAGGGGCACATGGGAACGTAGTTGCATGGATGAAGGGAGAGAAGTCTGCTGGAGGAGGGGTGGATGGAAGGGGAGGGCTGTGCAGGAGCCAGAGGGCAAAGAGAGGCAGGAGTTAGCGGCCCTGGAAAGTTTTCGCCAACCAGCGTACTTTATAGTTTGCAGTTTCATGTGTCCTGCCGTGCTTAGGCTCTGTTGAGCTTGTTGCACTGAGGGTTCCTCACGTGAAGAGGCACAGTGTTACTTTTTAAAAGTAATATTGCTTCTTTTCTATTGTGCCCATATTCCTGTCGTGATGTCAGCGTTGGCATTTGTCTCTTTTCCCTCTCCAGTTCCTCTGATGACAGTTCCAGTGTTAAACTTTATCTTTTATTCTGCAGTAGACATGGGGGGAGAGTAAAATTGCAGTTCCTGCTCCAGATCCTATTTAAAATACACATATTTATGGTTGGTTTATTAGAGGGAGTTATTTTTTCTTCCTGAAAAATCTGTATCTTACAAGCATCAGTACAGTAGTATTCCCTTGTATATGGATATTGAACGTCTATTCCTAATACAGTTTCAAATGCCACAGAGACAGGTTTCTTTACGATGGATGTTTGATTTTTATTGCAGCTGAATGTTTTGGGTTGTTGGGTTTTTTTCCCCTTATTTCTTGTTTTACACCCCACCCCTAACCCCCATGTCAGTCGTATCCTAGGCAGGCCTGGGGGTCTTGCAGCTCCTGGTACTTAGCAGATTGCAGAAGTGAACATTGCTGCTGCAGCATGCTTCCAGGATGCTTTCCTCTGGAAGACTTGGGCTTCTGAGCTGGTAGTGGAGAGGAGTGGATCCTGCCCTGAGCTAATCACAATGTCAAGGTAGTTACAAAAGTAAATGGAAGACAAGGAAACAACAATAGGCCTTTATCTGGTTTGCTGTGTAAATAATTGCAAAGAAAAAAAAAAAAGACGATTCTTCTGGGGATGAGCTGGGAAATCTGAAGACTTGGTGTCTATCGTACTAACAGGAATATGCATATAAATGTATATTTTAAAGAATATATGCTATTCTTTAGAATAATTTAAAAAGACAATTTTTCAATTAAAAAATACACATTCATAGTCCTAAAGAGCAAATTTTTTGAAATTCAGAGGGGAATTCAAAAGGTGGAAAAGTATCCAGGCCTAAATTCTGACCTTATGAGTCAGGGTTATAAACACATGTGTGACTCCATTAAACCTGCAATTATTCATGGAGAGTTTGTCTGGGTTGCAGATTGGCTGCGTTAGGAATGTAGCAGCACCAGAAACGGAATCTTTGTGGAGCTGACTATGGTCTGGCAGGGCTCCGGAGCTGTGGCGCTGTGGGAATGTGGCTGTGCTGTATCCAGGGCCAGGCGCAGAAGCAGTTGAACTGCCTTTCTTGGCACAGAGCCTGACCTAATGAACACTTTGCACCCAAGCTGGCTCTGCACAGACCCATCTTGGGAGCCTTTGGTGGCACGTTTGCTCTACCAGAAGTGCTTACGTACGTGACGTGCAGAGAAGCAAGTGGCTCCACAAAGGGCGAGAGGGGATTATTGATTTGGGCTGAGTTCCGCTTTGTTGAGCTTCAGGCAGGCCCTGCAGAATCCTTCAGGTATCTGAGCCCCGCATCCCATCAGAGGAGGGACTGGTCACCTCAAGACTGGTGCCATCTGAACACTGGCTTGGGTTTGGTGTGGTACTAATGCCAGAAGCCCTGAATATGCTGGAGAGAAGAGAGATGTGTGGAGCCAGCCTGGGTTCAGCAGAGCAAAGATGGAAAAGAAGCTAGCAAGCCTCTCGCTGTCTAAACTGCGTGTGTATGGAGTTACACTCCCTGGAGTGCTCCGTAGTGTTTGTGTTAGCTGTTTTCATTTCTGTTTTCCAGCCTAGCTGATGATCACCTCGTTACCCTGAGTAATGGTGATGTGACCGTATGGATATTCTGGAAGCTGGTACACGAGGTGCTCTGGAGGAGGATACATTTTTCAGTCAGTTTTAGGAATAGCACAGCCATCTCTGATTCTCCTCTTTCTAGTTCTTCAGAAAATTGTAGTTCAAATACTTTGCAAACGGCCATTTCATTCTCCAGGGTGCTACTGTTCGGTGGAATAGTATATTATCTCTAATTAAAACACTGACCAACTGTTTAGTGGTTTCTTATGTATTTGTGTTTACTATTAACTTGTGGTTAATGTTTACTTCATTTGGTTTTTTTTTTTTTCATTTGAAGTAACATTCAACTCTGTTTCAAGTTAGCTCTCAGAAGATTCCACCCAGAAATAGTTTGAGGCCTGTGTGCATGCTTCTTCTCCTTCCCACTTCCATACACATTTCCCCATTAACTCCACGTCTGCTATTTCAAAACACAGTTTCAGCGCAAAGAAGCCAAAAACCAGTTAACAGAAAGCAGTTAACTGAATTGAAAGATCCCTGGGTGCTGGGTTTCTTGGACCACGTGTGTGTGTGTGTGCGCTTTATCTGGTGTGTGTGCTGCTTTGAAGTGACATGTCAAACGGGGGAGTGAACGCTCCAATGACATTACCTGCTGCAACCCCCAGTGCTGCTGCAGCGGTTGTAGCCGGTCTCGTTGCTGCTCATGCACACAGCAAAAGGAAAAAAAGAAAAGAGCACTGGCGTAGCACACTTCTCATCTTTGATTCAAGAAGCCATTTCAATGTAGTTTAAATCCAAATCTGCTGGAACTGTGCCACATTCTTTTATATATATATATATGTATATATTTTAAGAGGAGTTGTGATCCTGTGAGGTAATGATGGTTAGCTGCCACAGCAGTCCATGGGACCACAGCTGCAAGTTTAAACAAAGCCAAGTTAACAGGGAAAGATAGATCTGGCTGTGGAACTTGGCAAGCCTTTTGTTTGTTTGTATTTTATCTGACAATGATCAGTTAAAATGTTGTTTTTGTCATGTGAACGTAATGCCTGATAATTGTCTGCAGCAACAGTGATTGCTTCTGAACAGGGACAGTTAATTATTAGAAATGAAGCCCAGTTGTTCTGCACCCAACTCCAAAATAAAAGGGATAATCTTCCTTTTATAAAAGGAAAGCAGTCAAGACTTACTCAGATTTTTTTGAATCATTGCATTTTTGAATAGCTTGTTCTTAAAAATGAAGTAAGATCAAGCACACGAAGAAGAAATACAATCTGTATTTCAGTCAGAAATAGACTTCTTTAGGCTTCTAGTAGAAATCGCATGTCATGCAGGGTAAAAATGCTTTTTTTCTTCCTCTGATAATGTTCCAGTTACTGTTGCAGTTTATGCTTTTCCAGGTAGAGTATTGTCATATTGTTATGTCTCTATTTTAACAAGTTTTAACTTTGAAGGGAAAGTGGAAAATAGGATCGTTGTACTATTTTAAGTGAAAACATAGTCTAGAGAGAAGCAGCTGTTGGGAACTGGTCAAAGCCAGCTTACAAAAACAATATGGCCTTAAACTAAGAAGGGCAGGTTTAGATTAATTATAAAGAAAAGCTTCCAAGCAGTATGAAGAATTTGAGAAAGGAACAACTTCAGTTCATTGCTCAGATTCTGGTAATAGAAATGGGTGCACATGAAAATGGATAAATAAAAAATCAAAACCTTTGTAACACTGGAGTTCTCTTCCTTGCTTTGCTCTGTGTGGCAGTCGACCAGTTCTGGGGTTGTGCAGCGGCAGAGGGCCATCCTGGCTCTGTTTTGTAGAAGTGGGAAATGTGTGGTCGTACCTTGGCACTGGATTTCAGAAGATGGTGCCTAACAGCGTGGCTCTCTGTCTTGTGACGTTAGTCGGGTCTCTTCCATTGCATTTCGGGATGCCCAACGTCATGCTGCACGTCTGATTTGCAGAAAATGAGAACCAGAATTAGTAATCAGTCTTCATCTGTGTATGTCCAGGCTTTTCCAGATGTTCAGCTGTCCAGTCAGCAATACTGCACAGCTGCTATGATGTGAGACCATATGTCCAGCAATTTCAGGGAGCTGTGGAAAATTTTTGGTCTGCCTGGATAAAATTCTGGTCAGAAAAAGACACATGCCCAGAAAAATGGTATATTATGGCCCTATCAGTGAGGAATTAACAACTGATTCGGTGAAAAGTCTGATTTGTAGGCAGTAAATAAGGCTTGATGTGACTATTGAGATAATGAGAGTGAAGCAAAAATGAGTACCACTTCATTTAATGAGTGTCATCCATCCTGTGCAAGAGTTCAGTGCCCGTGGAGGAAATGGGACACTGTTGTGTAACTGATTGTGTTACACGTGCATAGGCATAAAGAGAGACGTGTAAAGATAGCAAAGATGCCTTTTGTTTTGGCATTTGCAAAGTTGAATATTCAAGATCAAGCAATAGGAAAACCCCTGCTACAGACCCCATCTGTGGGGGACGGCATTTATTGCCTCTGGTAGCACTGGGGTGAGGTTCAGTGGGAGATAGGCTGAAGGGGGCCAGTTGTCCTGCATTCCCACTGGCGTTCCACGTGTTTTGGGTAGTGCGCTAAACACACTGTCCCCCTTTGCCCACCATTCACATGGTGACTGTATCTGCCTGTGGGTATGTGTGTGTGCGTATAATGCTTTAATGTTAAAATAGAGACTGTCTTTTGGATCTTGCTCAATTGCGCGTTGCTTTAGTTCTGGGAGAAAAATTCTTTTCTGACCCCAGATAGGGATCAGCTCAGCTTGTGCTCCAAAGAATAGAGATTAATATCCCCTGTGACCTTTTAGCCTAGCTGCTGCAGGGTTTTTAACAAGTGGGCTTGAGACCCCATGTGTGGCAGCTATGCCAGCATGAATGTCTGTAATGTCTCTTCTTGTCAATGATCCGTGAACTAAGGAATCTCCAAGGATATCTTGACGTGCCGTGGAGCTGTTACGGTCTAGTGCAGGAAAGGACCGCGCAATGATAGGATGAAAAGCCAGCGTCACAAGTAATGTGTAAGTTGTTCTAAATGTATCTGACAACAGTTGTCCCTGGCTGTGTATTTACTTAAAAGATGTGGCTGTGATATGGTAGGAAAAACAAATATTTAAACAAAACCCCAAACAACAAAAACCAAACAACAGAAGCACTGTTTATGACTTCTGTATTTCTGTTTCCTTGGATGTTTGCAATATTGTATGAACTCTATAATATAAAGTGGAACAGATAATAAAAAATAGGTATGTAACATGAAGAAGCTCCCACCTAGTTCTAGCTACGTCTTCCTCTCCACCCCTGGTGCCGAAGAGTGGGGTTGTCCAGAAAAGAATCCAGGAACGAATTCCTTCCTAAAAATAATTTTTCCTTAATTTTGGTATTATTTGTTTTGACTTGATTTGGCTATTCTGAACTAACGTTACCATCATCAATGTGCATTGTTTGTTTAAACAATTTTAGCCGTTAGTTTAAAATAGCCAGTCTTTTTGCATTAGGACCTCAAAGAACTGCCTGGGGGTCAGGANGTTTTGACTTGATTTGGCTATTCTGAACTAACGTTACCATCATCGATGTGCATTGTTTGTAGTTTGTTTAAACTATTTCAGCCGTTAGTTTAAAATAGCCGGTCTTTTTGCATTAGGACCTCAAAGAACTGCCTGGGGGTCAGGGGGAGCACTGATTGAGGACTGAGATCTACAGTTGCTGTTTCAAACATGTCTCAGGTATATGGGTATGTTATATTCACTTTCTCAAGCCATATTACCTGCTTTAGTGTGTAGGGTAGGTGACAAGTAAAAGTTGAAGTGCCTGAATCCCAGAGAAAGATCCAGAGGCTTTTGTCAGCCTAGCTCAGAGGTATTGACAGCTCAGTCGGTACATACGTGTACATCCACCAACCTCCCTGTATGCTCCAAGTTTCAGTGCCTGTTGATGTTTAGAAGCTCTCCAGCATGACACACTGGGCACCAAGCTCTTACTTAAGTTTTAGTGTCACCAGCATGAGGCCAGAAGCCCCTGAACTCTTGGTTGTTGGAGGAAATTGGAGGCTTTTGTTTGGTTTCCCCCTGCAGTTTTAAGACCAGGTGCTAACCACTCTTCTGAAGTGAGCATGGGTTTGTGTGGTTGCTGTGCCTTGCCTCCTGTAGGCGCTTGCTAAAGTAAGTACATGTTCTGTTTAATGGATTTCTAGGAATTGAATGCAGCAGTTCCTTAGAAATGTTCTATTTACTTTCTCTTTTTTGCTGCATGTGGGGAAAACCTCCAGAGATTTGAGGAACATTTTCCTTACGGGGACAAGCTGGTTGTGTAGCAGGTCCTAACCTGGATGTGTTTTAAGATGGGGCAATGGATTCTGCCCCAGGTGGTGGTTTGTTCATTTATAAGTTGACTCATCGGATTTGAATGGGTTGTAACCTATATTCAGTTCCTATCTTTTTATCCATTTCCAGTGCAATGCAAGTGACATCACTTTTTCCTATCAGTTATCATCTTCTGTATTTTAAAATTAAGTGGTCTCAATTGTCACAGAGCTAGAGTTCTCCAACAATGTATCCCGCCCTTCATCATCACCAAGAGAAAATGAAATTAGGGTCGTTGCCCTTTCCATCTTAGTTCTGCTCCTGCTCAGAAGTTTGTAACAGCCCGTGGGAATGGTCTGCAAGCTGAAATGTGTGGCATAGCATGAGGATAAGTAAGCCCCAGTGCATCTTGCTGCGCTCGGTGGAGTGCCATCCGTGGGGTAGCAGGGTGTTCTTGCCATCAAAAGTCTTCAGCCACATGGAAGTGGTGTGGCCGGTGGGTTTAAGTGAGGGTAGCAGGTTTCCATGGCTTGGTTGCAGGGAGCAGGAGTGAAGAGGTGGTGGAGCAGACCTGGTGTGCAGCTGCAGGCAGCAGTAAGGACCATCAGTTTGGCCCTGTTGAGAGGCAGAGTGTGTGTTTGCTATAGGCAGCGTTCAGGGAGGGCAGAATGAAGGTCATGTGGATATATGTTTAACTTATTGTCAGAGGTTTGAATTTTGCTAGCCCTGAGGGAATACAAAGGCACGAGATACATCTTCCTTAATGCCATCTTGATCTTGTCTTGTCTGTTCTATAAAAACTACTAACATTTTTATAACTCGCTAGGATGTAAAAGGTTGTTTCTCCCTGTTCTGGCTTCTCTCTGCTACCACCTGCTCCTACTGCACGCACCCCCGTATCATGGGCTGTCTTCGGCTGTGCAGCCTGAACTGAGTGCTGCGCCAGGTCCCACACCCTGCTCTCTCCCCGTCTGGCTGTATCCCTCCTTCCCTGTTTCTTCTCCACCACCTTGGTCTTGCCAAACCCTCAGCACAGCTAGTGGACAGCCCTCCCGAGCCAGCCTCCTCCCTCTTGGTCAGTGCAACTCTCTGCGTTGTGTAGCTAGGAATCGTATTTTTTTATTTATTTTTGATTTCCAGAGGTTTACATCTGGGTGATTGTCAGGGACCCCACCTGTCCTGAGTTAGAGGACAAGGGAAAGGAACTGATAACTCTTTTTATGTGGTAAGGAGGTAGACTTTGGGTCATGTGGGATTCAGATAAAGAGGCAGGCACTGCTTTGGTCTTGAACCTTAAATACAAACCTAGCTTTATAACATAGCTCACTTTTGAATGGGTGGTTTAATATTGTTTTCTCGAATGGTTACTGCGAAAAGTTGGATTATGGGTTTGCCTTAAAGTCATGCTGCAATTTACTACTTGTATAAAAAAAGTTAGTAAAATCTGTAAACCTTAAATTGTTTTGGGGACTAGGGGAAGGTTGTACTTTGGGAATCAATGTTTTAAGAAATCTTAAATTTGGATTGCTAACTCTGTGATAAATCCCGAAGTGACATGTTAAATTTAATGAAAAAATCCAATTCAGCATGTGGATGTTGGAGTACTTTGAAAGAATATTTAAACACAATGAGGCTCTCAACTTTGTCTATAGTAGAGCTGTCATTCAACCATATCGTAATCTCATTAGGGTGAGGGCTCTTGAAAGTGCTACGTGCAGACTTCCCTGATGCTGGTTGGCACATTTAGGCATGTATGTAATACAACAGTATAAAAAGCAATTTAATGCCTTGTGTGATTTGTGATTCACAGGTTGATGGCTNACCATATCGTAATCTCATTAGGGTGAGGGCTCTTGAAAGTGCTAAGTGCAGACTTCCCTGATGCTGGTTGGCACATTTAGGCATATATGTAATACAACAGTATAAAAAGCAGTTTAATGCCTTGTGTGATTTGTGATTCACGGGCTGATGGCCGCTAATATATTGTGGTGATCTACAAATTAAAGTTTGGCTTGTTAGGTTCAGTGTGGGCAGGGCATTTAATTTTCTTGCATTAATTTAACAGGATTGCGGCCAAAGGCAACGAAGAAGTTGTGTTTTTTTATCACTATAAAAGAGTTATGATTCATGATCTCAAACCTTAGGCTAGTAAAGAGATACTCCAGAGCTAAATGGTTGAAAAAGAGGGGGACTGGATGGGAATGGGGGGCGGAAAGACACAATTCAGCTATGAGAGGAAAAAACAAAACTAAAGTGTCATGGTCTGAATTATCCTACAGCATGTAAAATTCATTTTTTTGGTGATTATGTTCTCTTTTAGATTTCTGAGTGAAGATGAATTTAGCAGAGATTTGTGATAATGCCAAAAAAGGAAGAGAATATGCACTCCTTGGGAATTATGACTCTTCTATCGTATATTACCAGGGTGTCATTCAGCAAATCCAGAGACATTGCCAGTCGATCAGAGATCCAGCAATTAAGGGCAAATGGCAACAGGTAAGGTGAAATAAGGTTGCCTTTATTCTGTTACTTGATATTTGAAAAACACTATGCTTCCCAAACCTTTTAAGGTGTAGAGAACGTATAGTTCAGTTCAGTTTACAACATTTCTTTTGCAATATTTTGTTGATATTTATGGGAAAATAATTCTTCTGGCATGTTCAAAAGGAATTCTGTTCTAATTAAATAAAATTTTTTGTTGTTTTCACTTAGGATGTCTGGCTAATCACTGGTCTGTTTCTGTGTGATTGCGTACTTTGGAAAAACTGTTTTGCTGAGGACTTCCTTTTGCTGTTTTATCTTTTGGCCATCTAATGTCCAGTAAACTAACATGTGAGTGGATGGGTTAGCATCACTAGAATGGTTGAGTAGCAGTGAACTATAATGCTACAGCGTGCAAATTTGGATCAGGTTTCTAAAACTCCAAGTAATACTCTTAGCCTAAGTCTTGCACACATGCATCTCCCTGCTAAGCAGAGTACTGTTGAAGCCAACGAAGTAATTCGCAGGTGAAATGTAAGAACCCTCATTTAGCACTTCCAGTATTTAAGTCTTCCTTACATTTTGTGGTCCCATTTTTCATTGTACAAATTGTGTTCCATCAAAAACAAAAAAGTTGGAGGATAACCATATAAAGGTGTCTTCCAGAATAAAGCATTCATGTTGCATAAATACTGTGTTTTGAAAGAAGAACATAGCTCCTATAAAATATGTAATTTTGCAGTAAGTAGCTGAAGAGATGATTTCAATAAGAGTTTTTCTAAATATCGTATGTTTAAATGATGTCACTTAGAAACAAGCACATTTTTCCTTTTTATTGCAGCAGGTGCTTTGGTTATGGTTTTGTGCTTGTAACATCTGACACTAACATAGAGTATTTTGTGTACTGATAGCTACAACACTGTTAGCAATCATTTTGTAGTGACAGTACTATTCATAGGTGTTTATCATAGAACTGTAGAAGTCTGTCTGCTTATTAAGAGCTTGTTTGCAAAGCATGTGCGTGTACAAGTAGCAGTGGTAGTGCCTAGCTTCCCTGGTGATGTAATAAGCTGAACGTTGTACAGGAGATATTAACCTTCAAGTATTTGTATTCAGGCTCTTCCCCACCTCAGGGCATGCTGATACAAGGTGTTCATGCCCCATGCGTGTCCGTAGTTCCTGCCGAACTTGTAGCTGACATGAAGGTAGAGCATGAGGCTTTCTTTGTTCTGCAGCTGCATCACTGCATTGCCTTCACTTCTAGTATTTACTGTTTACTCCAATGACATGGATTCTTCCATTAAACTTTTAACAGCTCCTAATTTCTGAAGGTTACTTCAAGTCTCATGATGTTGTGTGTTGTTTGAACTGCTTCAGAGAAGCCTGTGCACCATGGAATGCGTGCTGTAAATTGGAGACAAGCCTCAAGTAAAAAAGAACCATTAACACAATTTCCAGGATTATTCCCTGGGGAAGGCAGCTGGATCCTTAGCAGAGGATCTGAAGTTGGCACCTTCTCAAAAATTATCCCTTTTAGGTAAAAACAGAATGGCCCCTGACAGTGTCCCATAAATACTTTAGAGAACTGTCCCCAGAAAGATCAGCAGCAGGTGGGGTAGTGTTTGTCATGCTGTGCGCTCATGTTAATTCTGAAAGTTCCCAACACAGCGGTAGCAGATGAGCCTTGTCAGAATATCGCATTGCCATTACTGGTGCCAGTCTCGGCTCAGGGACAAACACCAAAAAGTTAGAAGCGTGATTAAAAAANCGTGATTAAAAAAAAAAAAAAAAGAAGTGCTCCATCCCCAGGCTGTTTGCCTTCCCATTCATTTATGGGACTATCTGTAGCACTGGGAATATAGTGATACAGCCCTTAGAGCAAATGATGCAGCCCCGGAATCCTGAGGTTATCCATACGTGCACCTGAATGGTTTGGCAAGACCTATAGAGGTAGACATGCTTTCTTACCCACTCTTGATAAAGAATTGTTGTGCCTTCTCACTCCTTGAGACAGACTAAGAGGGAGTCTGGTGATCTGGATGTTTGCACTGCTTTCCAGCTCCAACAGCAGCTACATCCAAACTGTCAGTCACATTCAGTAGCTGTCTGACAGCCTGTTCTGAAAAAAATTAAACCAAAAGTTGGATCACAAGAAACACTCATTCACAGTATTAAAATAATATTCAGGTATTCTTTTTAGATCATTCTCATGAAAGAGTTACGGCATACACATTACTTAAATTTAGCAAAATTCAGGTCTAACCCACTTTGTACCAGTAAGGTGCAGAAGCAAGTTTCCCATGCCTGTGTGCTTCTTGCAAGTGGCATGAGAAGCAAAGCAACACTTAGGTCATGGTTAAGAGGACGAATGCAATTGATTTTTACCTGAAATTCTGTTTTCTCTGGTGTATGGAACTAGCCTGTTCTTTAGGTTCTTCAGTTTCTTCATCCTGTGAGGAATCTGAGGAGGATAATACCACTGGTACCTTTTGGAGGTGGAGTTTAGCAATCTCTAGCAGATCCCGGGTAGGTAGAGCTTTTACTGTTGGGAGCAGTCCACAGTGTGAATGTCCGTGTAGATAAGTGCTTGAAGGAGAAGACTGTTACTTGAAACAGTTCTTGTGCGAGACGTACTGTCTACACGCACATTCACAATCTTGAACCTCCTGAAGGATTCCTGGGACACCAACATTGGCAGTATGAAACATGCCCTTCCTTTCTGAACGTGCACAGCGCACGAACAGGTGTTTGTCCTACTGGTACTTCTGAGGCAGTGAACTCAGTTTCAGGTGTTTGCATACATGTTCCCTCATAAAATGGAAATGTTCGTATGAGTAACATCTCAAAGAACAGTTACAGCCATGGCTCTGCAGCTGACCAGCTCATACCTGTTACATGAACAATTGTTCTCCCCAGTTGGTCACTTCTGCACAGAGAGTGCTCCATCCTGAATAGGTTATGTCATGCTAGGTGGATCTGTTGTGTTGCCTTGTGTGCTACATAGGATTTTTCCAGCAGTTTATTGAGCAATGTCGAGCAGAGGTGAACCAGAAGTAGCTGGGATTTGGGGTCAGACTCCCAAACACTGTTGATCTACCGCTCTTTGCTTAGGTGTCATTGTTTCCAAATTTCTGCAGGTTGGTCTGGACAGAATGATATTCTGTGCAGGTATTTGGTAGCTTGTATTTCGTGTCGCACAGTCAGACAGCTTCAGCTTTGCAACTGGGCACTCTGCTTTCAAGGTTCCTTGTGCGTGGTGCTGATAGTTATGAGGAGGAGGAATGTGAACATGTATCATCTGCTCCCCTGGGAATAACTGACTGGCTCTGTTCCACTTGATGCAATACTGCTTCTGGGACTTCAAAATGAAGGAGAGGCATTGTGTTATAAGTCTGGCACAACCTGCAGAAAACTTCAAAAGGGCAAAACGTGCATCCTGGAGGGTCCACCAAAGCGGTGGTGTGACAACGTAAGAATTCCTCTGACCCTTTGGAAAATTCATTGTCATTGATCGTCTGATAACTAGCTTGGCTTGGGAATATCAAGAGTGACCTGCATTTGAGACCCTTATTTGTTTTGCATCCAGGGAGTTCCCAGCTTGCTCTTGGGTGGCTGAGTGTAGCTTCATTCTTATCCTCATTCCTTGGCCTCTGAGCTCATTTGAAAAAGAAAAAGTTAGTTCTTTGTTGTACTTTGAGGTTTGGCTGACATGTAGGCATATTCATCCATGTAAATGCAGGCTGGGACTGGAAAGATTCAAAATCAGAAGCAACTCATCTCTCTTTCTACTTAACGACAATAAAAGGTAGGTTTACTCTCATGACCGCTACTGTGAACTTTACTTGTGTTGACATTCCCCCTGTTTATTCTGAGAGAGTTTCTTGGCTGTTGCAGTCTTTTTACTAGACAGCTGGCTTGTAGGAAAGAACTGCTTCAGTGACAGTTCAGCAGCTGCAGAATGACAGCAGAGCGTGCCCCCGGGAGATAGTACTGGCTTACGACAAGGCCAGCGGCTGTCGAGCAAAACCTGCTGCATGTTATAACCGTGCGCTCTGTGTTGCACAATATCGGAGAGCACAGGAGCCTCAGCCGGAGCGGAGGCAGGAGTTCAATGATTCTCTGAGCACTTGGAGCAGCCAGAAAAGCACCCTTACTGACCATGGTCACTGGAGCAGGTGATTAGGTGCACTGTGTTCTTGCTTAAAGAATGAAAGATGATTTTTACTTTTTTTTAAAATTTTAAACACATTTCAATCAATCTGTGCTTATGTTGGTTTTGCTTCATGCCTGTTTTATTAACACTTTATAGGTTACTTCATGAGTAATTAAGGAATATTCTGCAGGTAACTCAGGAAGAACTGTGATTACGGGAGATGTACTTTGACTCCATGGGATCAGACTGTGCTACAGGGCATCCATTTTGGATATGGATTAGGGAATTGTTATTTTCACTTTTTTAAAATGGAGCTTGTTGAATAACTAACACTAATTGCAGGCAGTAATTTCAAGTTTGGAAAACACTTTTATAGAAACTTGATTGGTTTTGTTCCAGCATGATATAATTTAAAAAAAAAAAACAACCCTACACATTATTTGTATTTACCAAGGTACAAATAGCCATGCTTATTGCTATGGGAAGTTGTGTAGAAGTACAAGCTCTAGCATAGCAAATAAAGGTGGTGATGCCAAAGGTACAACAGTTGCCAGATCGTGAAACACAGAGGAATCCCCTGAAATGGTTTTTGGAACTAACACTAAGAAAGAGTGAACTCAACTCTTGATCACCGTGTTTTACACCCATATTTTAGGATCTTTCTGCTTGGTTACTGTAAATCCTTAGGGCTGGAATGTCAAAACAAAGCTGTAGGGCCACCCTCTGGGCTGAAAGGCTGTTTATTGGGCTTTCTGACATCACCCAATGCCCATGATGCTGCTTCTGTGGAGGAGGTGATGTGGCTGGTAAGGGCGGCTGGTGTACCAGAGCATGGCTCTGGGGAGCAGGCAGTTTCACACGATAGCTGAACCCAGTTCACATCCCGCCGTGCCCAGAGAGGCTCAGCTCTTCCCTACCTAGTCTTCCCTCCAGCTGCACCAGCTTCTCTTCCTCCTCTGCGCCCTGCCATTCTTTGTCCTGGGAGTCTCCTGATCACAGGGTGGTGAACCAGTGCAGCTTGCTAACCGAGCAAAAGTGTCCTTTATTTTCTTTTTATCCTCCTAGGCTGATTTTCTACGATTTTACCAAGCTGGATTACTGTATTGAGATGCCAGAATTGAATCCAGAAGAGCAGTGGCAGAGTGCGGCTGGGGAGAAAGAGTGAGGAGAAGCGAGATTGTCATGATTCGGGCCAGACCGGCCACTGAGACGAACAACGGATGCTCTCCCCCACCTCTCTTTCCAAGGAGAGAGGGAAAAGAGAGTTTAGAAAGAAGACTAAATTACTTTAATGAAATATTAATAAAATAATAAAAAGGAAATAATGAAATATATACAAAACTGTATCAAGTTCCCAGGATGACAGTCACATCACCGGCTGGCACTGGGGAAGTCCCAGACTGGACTCAGTGATGGATGAGAACTGGATTCCAGATCTGGATTCAGCATCGGGGTCAAAGGCAGACGAACAGACAGAGTCCTCCTCGGATGTTGGCCGTTGAAGAAAGAAGGATGACCCCTTGATTCCTCAGCTTTTATACTGAGCATGATGCAGATGGGATGGAATACCCTGTTGGTCAGTTTTGGGTCACCTGTCCTGTCTGCTCCTCCCCACGGGTGTGACCCCTCTATGCTTTTCTGCATCCGACCATCCAACGGGGCACATACCAGAGTTCGCTGCCCTTGGGTGTTACAGCGATAAGTATAAGCAAGAGCCTCTCTGCATACCACTCCTTGGCATCAACTATAAACGTAGGTCTTATCACTCTGAGAGCAAACAGTGTTTCAACAACTCACTGTTAATTTCAGAGGGTTCAGTTAGTTAGAAGAGGCTTAGCTGCAAAGTAAAATTACTGAACAGAAAGTTGGTTCTGTTTTACCTCAAACCAGGACAGAGATCTTCCTATTTGTCAGTGGTGAGCTGTAAACTCGGTCCACGCTATCTCCTGAAACTGCTTAAACATGAATAACCTAAAAGTTTTTTCGTGTTCTCTGGAACCTGAGCTGGAGCCCCCTGAGGGCTTTGGCACCCCAGGGAAGGGTGTGACGGGGGGCAAAGAGACTGGT
>RSEF01000001.1:201403380-201428781 GCA_003993805.1 Himantopus leucocephalus | reverse complement strand
CCGCCGTCCCCGCCCGGCCCCGCCGTGCTGCCGCCCCGTGGCTGCGCCGCCGCAGCCGCCATCCGAACCGCCGCCCCTTTCTTTCCCCCTTTTATTCCTTTTGTTTGTTTGTTTTTCGCTTCTTTAAGCTGCGTCACACCCCGGCCCGGTGCCGCCCCCGTTGCCTGACCGGCGGGTTCACAGCGAACGGGCTGCGCGCAGAGCTGCCAGCCGGGCTCGGGGACCGGGGCTTCAGCCGCCGCCGCAGCCTCCTCCTCCGCCCTGCGCTGCAGCCGGCCGCCCTGGCTTCTGCTTTGCAAAGCCTGCCTTAACTCTGTTTCACCCAGAAAAAAAAATAACCCCCAAACATCCCATTTGTTTTGAGATGTGCAGAAAAATTCTTCCACGAGGAAAACCAATCCATTGCACAGGGATAGGAGAGAAGTGTGTAACAAAGACAGCAAATACCTTTTATTTCATTGTCTTTTTTTTTCACCTTCTTTGTTTTTTTTACAGTTACATTTCAGTACCGTTTTCTCTCTTCTGAAATCTTCCAGTCTCTACAGGTCTTTTTTCTCCATTACCTTTTTACAGCAGACCATTACATTTTTGACACCAGCTTTTTGTCTAAACACAACTTTCAGCTTCGTTTCCATTGCAAAAAAAAAAAAACAAACCCTGATCTGGGAGTACTAAACAATGCAGAGTTCACTTGGAAGCAAGCAATAAAAATAGTGGGAAGATAAACTGCTCCCTCAGAGGCCTCGTGGGCAAATGGCAACTGGGAGGGGTGTAATCGCTACCTTTTTCTTTTTCCACTGTGAGGTTATTTGTGTGTCTCCAGCTGCCTCTCAGCCCGCCTTTGCCTAGGCTGCTTTTGTCCAGCCAGCTGGGATTCTTTAACTTGCTGCTGATAGTGTTTAGAAGCTGAGTTAAGAGTCCTAAAGTAGGTCCCTACTCAGCCGCCTTCGTTAAAACAGCGCAGCTGCTTTTCAGGCACTGCAGAACGCTGCCGTTGAGCTGGGAGGGGAAGCGGTTTCCTTCTGAAGTGGGAGAGGAGGAGCGTGAGCCCTGATCCTTCAAAGGGAAAATGTTACTTCACCCCCGTAAGCTTAACGGCACTGTGGAAGTATTAACCCGAAACTTTGGGCCGTTTAGGGCAGAGGCAGTGTGTGGCGTGGTCACTGAATGAGCATTGGCACGCTGCAGAAATTATTGCAGTTCAAAGAAGCCTGGGTGACTTGGGAGCTTTTGGTGGAGCCCTTAAACAAATACGACCTTTTAAAAGCATTTTAACTGTTTATGGAGCTGGCCTGTGAATGATAGGAGGGAAATAGATTGTTTGCAGTCAAGGAAAGGAGAAATTGCTGGGCAGGAAGGCTTTAATTAAACAAAGGGAGAGAATCTTCCTGGTTTTCCTCCATCAAAGACAATGAGTGTAACAGCTTTTGTGTTCCTTTTCAGTGATGGTGGGGTGCCAGCTGTTTAGCTCTGGCAGGTAGTGTGGCAGGTGTAGCATCACCAATGCATGCTTTGGATGCTCTGGTCTTCAGCCAGGAGTTAATGTAGCATTAAGTCATGACGCAGCCCGCTTTGTGAGGCTGTTTCTGCATTTGTGCCTTTGGCTGGCCGGGAAGCGTGTCACAGAATCACAGAATGGTCAGGGTTGGAAGGGACCTTCAGAGATAATCTAGTCCAACCCCCCTGCGACAGCAGGTTCACCTGGAGCAGGTTGGACAGGAATGCATCCAGGCAGGTTTTGAGTATCTCCAGAGTTGGAGACTCCACAACCTCTCTGGGCAGCCTGTTCCAGTGCTCTGCCACCCTCAAAGTAAAGAAGTTTTTCCTCATGTTGAGATGAAATTTCCTGTGTTCCAGTTTGTGCCTGTTGACCCTTGTCCTGTCGCTGGGCACCACTGAAGGAGTCTGGCCTCATCCTCTTGCTGCCCTTTGTAAGCATTGATGAGATCCCCTCTCAGTCTTCTCTTCTCCAGCCTAAAAAGACCCAGGTTTCTCAGCCTTTCCTCATAAGAGGGGTGCTCCATTTCCTTGATCATCTTTGTGGCCCATCTTTGTAGTCCATCTTTGTAGTGTCAGTTATCTAAAGCATGCTTTAGCACTGTTAAGAGAGTCTGGTTTGCTTCTTTAAAACCAACCAACTAACCAGCCGTGATATGTAATGAGCTGTGTTGGGGTTTTATCACTGTGAGCTGCATCTACAAAGGAAGCCTGGTGCTGTTGTGGTGGAAGCAACCGCAGGTGTTTGGGGACTCTGTGGAGTGTAGGGTGTGAACGCATTGGTTTTGCTGGCCATTGCCGCGCTGAGATAGCTGTATTGAAGCTTGAGACCTTCTTGTGGCTTCTACAGAGGTGAACCAAACAATATTGCTATATATTGCTAGTAAAGGATATGTTCAAAGAGTAATGTCCTTATGAGCCTGTATGACTTTTACTTCTAGGGAAAGAAAATACCCCAGGAAGTTGGTGATGGGGAAATTCCAAAATTTGATGGAGCGGGTTACGACAAAGACTTGGTTGAAGCTCTTGAAAGGGACATTGTATCAAGGAATCCAAGCATTCATTGGTATGAGGATTTTCTCAATTCAAGTGTTTTTGCTAGTGTGGAGAAGGAAAGAAATTATCCTTCTAACTTTTAAAACAAGGAGCCATCGTAATCTTCTACAGATAAGAAAAACAAGATCTTTTGGTTTTAACAGTTTATTAATTTGATTACAGTTAAGCTTTTGTTGCTAACTGATATTACATGCAGTACATCCTTTACAGGTACTGCTGAAATGAAAGTACACTCCAGAGAACTTTAAAGATACCGCTTTAGTGTTCACATTGTCCAAAACAATTTTTAATTAAGGAGCTCTGTGTAGCTTCAGTTGAAAATAATTTTTTCTCTACCTTCCAAAAGTAGATTCAATTTTAGGTCACAGGATTATAGGAGTGGTCTCATGAGGCATATACTGGCATGGTAAAAGGGATGGTACTAAGTGAAAAGCTTTTTCATTTTTCTTATATAAAAATAGAAGAAATATTGTTGTACAGGAATCTTATACAGGTTTCTTTATCTTGCACAGGGATGACATAGCGGATTTGGAAGAAGCCAAGAAATTATTAAGAGAAGCTGTTGTTCTTCCAATGTGGATGCCTGATTTTTTCAAAGGGATCAGAAGACCTTGGAAGGTGGGAATTTATTTGGTGTTTGAGTAAACGCCAAGCTGTAGTTATGTGTGTCTGCTGCTGTAATGTGTGTGGATGCCTGTAGCAGAACGCTAAAAAGGCAAAGATCGGGAATTTGTTCATGAAATGCTCTCATAATGATTTACATAAAATGCAGTGAAAGAAACAGCTGGACATGTATGCAGGCTTTACAGTAAATAAGAATTCTTTTGTATTTACTCAGTTATAGCTTGTTGACTTTATAATACTTTCTATATGTCAGCCTGTACATGTGAGCAAGCATATAGGGTATATTGACAGAAGCAGAAATGCTTAAGAGGCAGCTCTGCTTAGGATTGTGGTGGCCGCTCTTCAACATTTCACGGAGGAAAGCAGTCCTTGGACTTTTCCTCTGCATGTGCCAACTATCTCTCACTCAGACTGCAACCTGCAGGCTGGATGGTGCAAGGAAGCAAGGAGAGAGTGGGCTAATCCGAGTGATGATTTAGCTTTGTGATGATTTAGCTACTTACACTTGCAGCTGGGCATAGTTACGGCTGGAATGGGAGAAATTCAAAGTGGGAGAATGAGCTGCAAGTGAGGTAACAGGAAGGATACAGGACTGAGCTGGGCTGGCTGATGGACCAGAGGCGAGCCCAATCTGGGCCTTTCTTAGAGCTAAAAAGGAAAAGGATGGAGGAGGTTGCTGAGCGTGTCTGCAAACAGAAAATAAAATTATCTTGCTTTTGTTGTGGGATGGATTGACACTTGTTTTGGGAATAACTAGTCACGACACAAGGGCTTTCTGCTTACTGAGAAGGATTACTGGGGAAAAGAGACTGTTGCAAATTGTTATTCTGAGTCTGCAAGGCAACGGCATGTGTAGGGAATGCTGTGTATGTGATTAGTTTTTGTGGTTTGGTACGCTGGCTCAGCAGCATATGTCAGATCTTGTGTTACTAATGCTTGCCCTCTCTTTTCCTGCTTGGTCCTTGTACTTCTCTGGCTTATATTTAGGTCTGACCCTCAGAGCTGTCCTCCTCCAGCCTGAGCCAGTCCTAGATCCCCGTTGTTCTGCTTATTTGTGAAACAAAGCCCTGAGGGAACTAATGAGTGGAAGACTTGTCATTCTTGGGGCTTTTGTCTGCAGTCAGTGAAGAAGGGAAGTCAGAAAGAGTGGGAGCTGACAGCAGGAGCTGGGAGATTGCTGCTTGAGGGCTGTTCATGGAGGTTTTAGTGAGTTGCAGAGGGGTGGCACAAACCTAGCCCCATCCCAAACCTAGCCCCAGGCTATATGGCCTTTGGGGTTTAGAGTGCTTGTGGTCAGTACCAGTGGGCTTGAGGTTAACCTTAAGGTTAACTGAGCTATCAGTTTGGACAGAGCCTAGATATCGTGTGTTACAAGTGAGATTTTAGTGTCTTTTGAACAGCTGAATCTCTCTCTTTTCCTCTTGGCATACAGCAAGTTGATCCATACCCTTATTAGAGACTACAGGGGCCCTGTCTGTCCAGTCTCAAAAACTTACAAGGGAGGGAAGAGCTGCTGCGCTTTTTTTCAGCTATTAACATGCCTAGAGGATCTAGCAGCCATCTGTCTTTAAGGCAGGTATCTCAGCAGACTGCAGGGAACATGAAGAGTGCCACTGGCCCTGTCTCCAAGTATGGTGGCAGTGGATAAAGAAACAACAACCCGGTCTTTTAAAGAGTTACAGTCTCCATCTCTTTGCATGAGATTATCTTTTCCTACTGAGCAGTGTCGCCTCTGAAAACTAGGTGGTTGTAGACATGGAAAAAAATGCTAAGATTATTTCCCCTCTTCAGTCTGAAATGCAAATTGATTTCTGACGAGTCCATGAAGAGTCTTCATTGTTAGCCTTTTCCCTGGTGACTTGTGAAGCTGTAACTCTTCTGAATTTATTTTTCACACAGAACAGCATGTATTTTCCCTACTGTTGACCTCTGACTGTGCTACAAGGATGAGAAGTTTTGAAGGGAAGACTGTTTTTTGCAGTAATCAGTTGTAGCAGCAGGCATTTGTTGAGCCTAGGCATTCAGGACCGTAATTCAGGGAAAAGGCAGCCAAATCTGTTTTTGGATGTTCAGACTCTCCTGAGAACAATTCCCAAGACAGCCCTCACAGTTTGTGCCTGCATTCAGAGGACAGTGCCTCGTATGACGGAGCCAGCTGTCTTCCCTGATTCAACACAGGTGCTGTGTAGTTGCAGACACGGGTTTCTGAGTGTCCACAGGCTTGCTCTTTCTTGTTCTCCGAATTGTTTTGTGCCAAGAAGGCCGGGTTGCTCGCTGTGCTTCCCACTGCTCTGCTAGTGATTGTTACAACAACAAGAAGTAACCCTGCAGTGATTTCATCAAAACACTTACTCCCTGCGGTGCATTTCAGCTTCTTATTGGAATACTTTGGATTAACAGAGCCTTAGAGGAAGAATAAAGAAGTCTTTGTGTTTGTCAAGGATTTTAACTAGTGAGTAAGTGGCAGCCTCCTAGTTTGCAGAGAGAAAGAGCAATTTGATCCTATGTGTTTCTGTTTGAAACCATGCACATCTTGTTTTGCCGAGAACTCAAGTTCTTTTTTTTTTTTTTAGCTGCTATTTCTATCGTCTTTATCCCTGGAGAGCTTGGTTTTCCCCTGGCTTTACACCAGGTGTGGCTGCTTTGCACCTGTGTTACGCATATATGTAATGCCACCAGTATCATGTGGTAGGTAGATAATGCTCACTGTAGTAGTTACACAGGAAGTGCAAAGTGATGGACTTCAATTTCGGCAGTGAGCGGCATGTGTAGCTGAAGCCAGAATTTGGCCTTCCGTAATAATGGAGGACCAAAGTGATATCCAAAAACTGATGTTATTCCCTTGTATCACCAGGTCCTGCAGTAAACACAGTTTGTCAAACATGGGGGTCAAGTGTGATTTGAATTGAGGTGAAGCTTGTTTTAAAATATTAAATAAACACATTTGTAACTCAGAGAGAACAGTAAGTCATCTCTGACCTGCATATCACAGGCTGAGTAATTTTCACCCAGTTACTCCAGGGTTGTACTCACAATATTATTATAATATCAGCATGACTATGCAGCAATTCAAATCACAGTATATATCTGAACGTTCATGGGGAGA
This sequence comes from Himantopus leucocephalus, assembly GCA_003993805.1. NCBI lineage: Eukaryota > Metazoa > Chordata > Aves > Charadriiformes > Recurvirostridae > Himantopus > Himantopus leucocephalus. The sequence goes on along the minus strand of RSEF01000001.1, from coordinate 201,422,498 downwards.
AAAAGAGTCTATTTACTTTTTATGCTTGCTGCTCTGGAGCTTAGGAGACCTTGGGCAGCCTGAGGAGTGACATTGGACTGTTAGCTCTATGGATGGTGTGTGAGTGTTTCCAACTTAATTTACCGATGAATGTATGTTGAGCTTGCATTAGCTAAGTGTTAAATGGCAATAAAGGTATTAAGAGTTAATGGAAAATGGAGTACAGAGAGGCTATTGCTTTTGAATAGTACATTTTTGAATAATTGCGTTCCCGGTTGATTTGTTTTTATAGATCTCTTCCATGTCATTCTTTGTGCTTTTTGAAGTAAATTTCTTTGAGGAACAGATGAAATCTAATTTACTATGTGGCTTGCATTTAACAGATATTTTATTGCTGTGGCATTTTATGTAAGTTATTAATTGCAAGCACATTATGATGTGCAATTCTAATTCTAGCTAATTTGATTACCCTTGCAACACAGTACAACTTTACTTTAGGAAACTCATGTTAAGCATGTAATAAGATCTTGCAGTTGTGAGGGAAAAAAAAAACCAAGCTGCTTGAGCACTACATTTTTGTAGTGCCATGCTTAAAATCACAGTGTTCTATTCTAGTGGTATGCAGGCCTGGAACAGTGTTGTCCCTCTCCAGCACTGCTGCTGAAATGGTTGGAAAGACCATCCATAAAGATAACTGTATTTAGAAATATTATCAAGAGTGATTAACCAGTCTCAGTGCTACAATCTTAATATGGGTCCTGAGAGCACTGTGTGTCTAGCTAAAAACCTGCTTGCGTAATGATGGGTAAATGCTGAGCTGCAGAGATGTGTGCTCCTTACTCTGTCTTTCAGATAGACCACAGATGGAAAGACAGTCTGATGACGTGGATGCCAACCTGGGACTTAACAATTGTCGTTCAGTTTTCTAGTTTAAAGCTTTCTGAATAATCACTGAGGTTCATATTAGGCTTTTTCCAGGACTGAGCGGTAGTCCACATGAGCCACGGTTGCTTATCTGTAAAACAGAAATAGCAGTGCTCTTGTGCCATCCAACAGTATGGTGAGGATGGTGTTTCACCCAGGAAACATCTACTAAGGTGCAGTAGTATGGCTATAGAAGTACTGAGATGGAGAAATTAAACAGTATGACAAACCGTTGTATCCAGTGAATGCTCTCATGCATGTAAAAATCAACCAGATTCATACATACACATCATCAGGATTTTTTGGCAAAATGCTTTTCTACAGAAAAACACTCTACTGAGGGAACACAACTTTCTGCAAAAGTATTTTGGTTTCTGTGAAGCTTTCTTCGTGAGAGGGCCTTTGTTCCAAAAAGAAGAATTCATTGTCTTCATCTGCCTGCGCAGCCCCTCGTGAGTTGGGAAAGGCCTAAGTTCAAGTCCAGGCTCTGTCTGATTCACAGCAAGACTGTAAATCTGTTGTCCGATTCCCAGGTGATAGGTGCAGCAACAGTTACTGGCTTTTGTGATTCAGACTCCAGTAGAGTGGTAAGAAGAAATTGCAAAACACTTCCACGCTGTTCTCAAAAGCAGGATTCTTGTCTTTTGTTTTTCACTGATGACGATTATGTTATTAAATAATTAAAATACAGATCTTGGATCATGTTGAGATGTAGTGCAGAGTACCAATTGCAAAGTGTCTTTATTTGTTGTTCAGTACCGCTGTTTTCACCTTTCAGGGTGTGCTGATGGTTGGTCCTCCTGGCACTGGCAAAACAATGCTAGCGAAAGCTGTTGCTACAGAATGTGGAACAACATTCTTCAATGTGTCTTCTTCTACCCTGACATCTAAGTACAGGGGCGAGTCTGAGAAGCTGGTCCGCCTCTTGTTTGAAATGGTATGTCCTCAATGACGTGATCTGGGGATCAATAAGGTGAGAAAGGACATCTCTCTTGGTTTCCTGCCCCTCCAGTAACATGTTGGAAGCATGGAGTTCATTGAACTGACACCCCCTCAACCAGTTAGAAAAATACAAGCTCTCTGTTTCCATCCTTTTCTAGTATGTTGTTGAGGATTAAGAAGAAAATGGTTCATCACCCATGTTTAGGATAGCATTTTCCAGACTAAACGTAGAGTCGTGACCTTGACAGAAATTTAGTTCTTATTTGGTTATGGGCTAACAAGCCCATAGGAAGTAGATTTGAAGTTGGAAGAGATTTGGAACTGTTACTCTAGAAGCAATATGTGCTTTAGTTCTGTTTCTGTTCTGAATGATGGACACAAGCCTTTCAGTGAAGTTGTGGGTGCGGTCCATGATATAGGGTATGTGAAGGACATGCCCATGTGGGCCTATACTGAAGAGTCATTCACCTCTTTGGAACCGTTATTGCACTTCTACTATACTCTCAGCTAAAACCTGTCTCTCTTGAGATAGGCTGAGCTCCTTTCTGTCCCCTATGCTTGCCCCCCACCAGCACAAAAACCTGGATGTGAAAACTGCCTGTATTTTGATTGTGTTCCTTTTCTGCTTTGCAAGACCAGTTGCTGAGGAAAACCAACTGACACTGAAAGACCCCTGACTCAAGGAGTAAAATTTAAAGTGTATAAACTTCAGCATATGCCAGGCAGTTTGTAAATCAAGATCTTGAATTATTTTCTCATGATAGGCAGGGAAGATATGTATGTAGTATATCTAGTGGGACTGGGTCGTGGTCAGATGAGGGCCTGTTCTTGCTGCTGCATCCTTAATGTTTTCATTTGAATAAAGGCGAGGTTTTACGCTCCAACAACAATCTTCATTGATGAGATAGATTCCATCTGCAGCCGCAGAGGCACATCCGACGAACACGAGGCGAGTCGCAGAGTCAAGTCAGAGCTGCTTGTGCAAATGGACGGTAACAAGTGTTTAGATCCGAGTTTGGGGCTGGGGTGCCGTTTCTTTGCAGGTGGGAATGTAAGAACTTGAGCGATTTGGAAAACCTGGCTTTATGGATTGGGGAAAGATAAGGCAGAACTTGAGAGTAGTGTATTTTTGGAGTGTTTGAAGGCAGGTGACTGAAAAGGGTGTTCTGCTTTATTTTTTCTAAAATAGCCATTTTGATGGTAAATTGAAAACTCATATTTAAGAGATACAGACTCTAAGAGAAGCAGATAATGGAGATTTGTGCAGTTTAATACAGGTCTTTAGACGCAGTTTAAACAAATGTCTCCCCTTTGCTAGAGTCTCCAGCTCGGGGACCTCATTGTGAGATCTGATTTTGCTGTATTCTGCGGTGGCAGCTAATATTACCCTTTTAGTCAAATTTAGGACCTGTTCTGTGCAGGTGCACATAACGAGGATGATCATCAACGGAATACTGTATGGCATAGTGGTTTGATAATCGCCTCTGTATTGCAGTTATTGTTTAACTACTATTTATAATGTCCTCAGATGCACAGGTTCATTGTGGTAAACTTGGGGTAGGCAACTTTTTGCCCCAAGGTGATAATTTCTTTGTAGTCCTCATTTGGGAGGCCAAGGAGTGATTCTGTTTCTTCTATGGCCTGATTTGACAGAGATAGCCCTTTCGGTGGGACTAGTAGGGCCACACTCATATATGGCTGTCATTAGCACTGTCGAAAAAAGCCCTCCCCTTACTCAGCGAAAGAATTAACTGTCCCTCTGTGATGATGACGGTTTTGTCATACCTAAGCTATGGGAATTTTGGAAAGGGGCACTAGGACTATACAGAGCTCTTGCTTAGCTTTGTCCAGGCTTTTGCAATGTTTGTCTGTGTAGTGTTTGTTAGCAAGCATCTCAGTCAATAAGAGCTGTGGAGTGAAATTGCTCTAAACTGTTGTGCTTGCAGGGGTAGGTGGTGCCCTGGAAAATGATGACCCTTCCAAGATGGTTATGGTATTAGCAGCTACAAATTTTCCCTGGGATATCGATGAAGCTCTCCGACGGAGACTGGAGAAGAGGATTTATATACCTTTGCCCACAGGTATGTTTGCTACGAGCATTTTCCTTTAAAATGGCCTTTGTAAGACGAGCTTAGGACTACTGCAGGACTGTTGGGTTTGGAAGGAATCTTAATGTTTTTGTGATGCGCAGTGAGATTCAGGGGTTAGTCATTTGGCTGGGTCGCTTTATTTTTAAAGGGAGTGAGAGAAAGAAAAAAAAATACTACTTGCTTGGGGGCTTAAAAACAAAGAGCTGCGGCATTTCATTGCAAGCCCATTGATGGGTTCTTGCATTTTGAAAGAGAGTTAGTTTTAATGAGCCTGGAATTATTTTAAATGTTTAACAGTCAATCCTTGAGTGATCATCAAAGGCAGCCTTTGGACATGTTCAGAAATACTGCAAATGCACTCCGTGCCCTTGCAGACAAATGCAAAGAAGTGGATCCATGAATTTTCACTTACAGGCTTAGTTCATTGTAAATCACTGCTTGCTCGCCTTTATGACTGTGCTTCGAGTCACTCAGAATGCAGCAGGCTGATTGCTTTCCTGCCCTAAGACGTCTCAGCTTGTATTGTCTTCCCTAGCTGTCATTCACCTGTCCTATTAATTTTGAGATTCCTATCACTTGAAGTTTGCATAGCTTCGTTTCTTCTTGGTACGGTGGATGCCTCATCTCCCTGCATGAGCACTCAAGATAACAAGATGCGTGTTCATGGTGACAGCAATTGTGATTGAGTTTAGCTGGTATAAGGACACTTAATAGTTCTACAGCTTGTCTTTGCAGCTTACAGGCGGTACCAGCTTCTAACAGGATGCCTGTCTTTATGACCAATTAGTTTAAAATCCTATCAGCTCTTGCTCCTGTTTCTAATTAAACCAGATTGTTTTTTGACACGGTGTATTACACCCTGGACAACATACAAGATGTGCTCCAGTTTTATTTCCAGTCTTATGTTCTGTTGCATCTATTCTGTAAATAAGAACGTTGAACTGTTCTGGGCAGGTCTAAATGATGCATTTATAACTGTGCTGTTTGATTTGATGTGGTCAGGCATTTTAATTGAAAAAGTGATATGATATGTCATACATGCACCTGTACATTGTGGAATTTGATGCAAGTATATATTCTGCCATGTTTCATTTTCAAAATATTGCAAGGACTTGCTTATCTCCATAGCAAAGATTAGAAGAATGTTCTCTGATACAGGATGCTCTCTGCAGCTATGCCACATGTACATTGTGCTCTGTAAATAATAAATCCCCATTTTATAGCCAGTGCCAGTTGTGTATGATTGATAACTCTGTATTCTTGACAGAATGTGCAAAGCACACAAAGCCAGCAGCTTTAGACAAGCTTTCTAATTTTTTTGTATTTCCCCTCCCTCCTTTTTTTAATTAGGGACATCAATAAATAAAATATAAATGTGGACATTTCCTTAAGACTTTTAGCCTTTCCTACTGCTACTTCTTCTGTTGTGGTTGTCCTCTTTTCTAAGTCATAAAAATTGGTCACTGTGGAAATAAAGATGCTGAGCTGGTGTCGTGATTTAACCCCAGCCAGCAACTAAGCACCACGCAGCCACTCACTCACTTCCCCCTGGTGGGATGGGGGAGAGAATCAGAAGAGTAAAAGTGAGAAAACTCGTGGGTTGAGATAAAGAAAGTTTAATAAGTAAAGCAGAAGCCACGCACGCAAGCAAAGCAAAACAAGGAATTCATTCACTATTTCCCATCGGCAGGCAGGTGTTCAGCCACGTCCAGGAAAGCAGGGCTCCATCACATGTAGCGGTTACTTGGGAAGACGAACACCTTAACTCTGAACAGCCCCCCCCTTCCTTCTTCTTCCCCCAGCTTTATACATTGAGCATGACATCATATGGCATGGAATATCCCTGTGGTCATTTGGAGTCAGCTGTCCCAGCTGTGTCCCCTCCCAGCTTTTTGTGTGCTCCCAGCCCGCTCGCTGGTGGGACGGTATGAGGCGCAGAAATGGCCTTGGCTGCTCAGCAACAACCAAAACCACCATTGTGTTATCAACACCATTCTCATCCCAAATCCAAAACCTAACACTACATGGGCTGCTAGTAAGAAAGCCAACTGTATCCCAGCTGGAACCATGACAGCTGGTGTATTTTTCTGTACAGTAAAAGCAGGAAAGCATTCGTCCTCTTCTTCACCACTCCTGTGCAGAGTAACACTGAAGCCTGAGCTGTCAAATGTGAATTCCCTGTTACAAGCCTAGGCTGCTTAACATATGTACCCAAATGCACGTGTGCACATGCCCTCTACAAGAAAAATGGTTAATTGGCTGCGTAAGTGCTCATTTACACAGCTGGTTATCACTGCATGCACGCTGCATCTAGGTCTGAAAGTGGGATACCCGGACATTTGTATTGTAAATACATTAATATGTTTACTGTGTTAATGTATCTGTTTTCTATCAGGCTTCAGCAGCTTTCTTGGGTCCCAACTGGGTAAAGTGCTTAAACATATGCTTAAAGTTCAGCCTATTGTTAAGGGGTTTGTGCTGTCTGAAGCTCTGTTAATAGAATCCTCATTGTGGTTCTAATGATACTGTGTGAATAATATGCAATCAAACACTTGAACAGCGAGCGAATCCAAAGGGATATGAGAAGAAGCAGACATTTGTAGGATTGTGCTTTTGTGCCCTTGGGTAGTATGTGACCAAATGCTTTGTCACCTGAGACATAACAGACATTTTTAATGATGTATGACTTTGGAAAATGTCTCAAAAGTATGCTGTTTTAATATACTACTTTTAACCATATACTTTATTGTATTTGATTGCACACTTTACTATGTTTTGTTATGTCTCTTTTCCTGTATTAAACCCTTTTGTTGGTACTTTTCACTGAAAAAAATCTAAGTTGTGTTTATGTCTTTTTTTTAATGTTACTCTTGCAAGTCTTCAAACAAGTATTTTTATGTTGTAGCAAAAGGCAGAGCAGAACTACTTAAGATTAATCTTCGGGAAGTAGAATTGGATCCTGATATCAGCCTTGAAGAAATTGCTGAGAAGATTGAAGGCTATTCTGGTGCTGACATCACTAATGTTTGCAGGTATCTCATCCCCCTTAATTTGCAAATAAAACTGCATGGAAAGTCATCATTTACATTATGTGATAAAAGGCAATACCCACTGCAGCTGAAGCCACGCTAACAGTGACTACGTCTGAGGCCCGAATCTATTTACTGGAACCATGTGTTACTGTCGTGTGGAGCAGGCTAAAGACCATGGAGTCTTAGTATGAGGTGTGGTTAAGTTTTCTTGGCTCTGAAGAAAAAAAAATTGTCTGAGCATATCTCGTGTTACCGTTGTCTGCATTTACTAAATATTTTTTAATGTAGCGCAAAGCAGGTTTGGATTTTTTATTATTTTTTTTTTTAAACCTCATGAGTTTAAGAGCTAGAAGTTTGTGATGCAAAGGAACCTTTCACAGAATACTTCTTCGGGGCTTCTATATGCTGTATGTTTGAAGAGCCCCCAGTGCAGCACGGTCTTGGTTTCTGCCTGAATCTTCTAGGTGCAAGGGTGATACAGATCATTTATAGCATTAGTATTGAATTTATTTCCATCCTGTTCCCACAATTTGTTTCATTTTTTGACAAATGAGGCTTTTCTGGTGGAGGAGAGGTATTTGAAAAAACTTACCAGTAGGAAGTCTGTGTCTCTTACAACGTTAGGATCCCTGCCAAGAGAAACTGATCCTTTAAGAACGTGGCTTGGGATTTTTTTTTTTCTTCCCCTGCTGCTTTGCTGAAATTGTGAAATGACTTCATGGTTTTGAAAACTTGGTGTGTGTCACGCGGTGCAATAGTTAAATTACCTGTTCTCCCTGAGGCCTGTGTTATCCCTTGCTGGGAAAAACCTGGGGAAAGAGAAAATGTAATTTCAGACTGCATGTGGGCCACGGTGTGAGAAATGAGCAGTGTTCTCCATGCCAGTGGGCCATGCTGGCAGCATCCAAGCTGGGGAGGAGTCAGAGCAGGTAGAGCATAAGGTGCCGCAGGCACCGATGGCCTCAGCCCTGCAGGGCCACGTGCCACTAGTGTCTGATGCCTCCTGCCCTGCCCTTTGCAGACTCAGGTGCTATGTGTGAGCAGACAACAGAGCTGGGCTGCACTCTGAGCACTTGGTGACTGTCCTTTTGGGCTACACAGTGGGGAGAAGGTTGAAATCTAAGGGGATGGGGCTGCAAAATCCAGACTACTTTAAAAAAAAAAAGTCTTTGAGTGCAGTTCCTCTCCCACCCTGCCCTTTCCTGCACTGAAGTTGTAAAATTTCATCTCTATGAATCATTGTAAAAGGTTTTCAGTTTTATAGTTTTAATTATCTCTGCACATTTACCATATGCTTAAATGGGTTTTTGTGCCAATGCATTCTTTATGTTGAATTAATGTAGTGATCTGGGAACATGGAAGCTAACAAAGATGTGAACCGCATCTTCTATGGTAAATAAATGCTCTCTTAAGTGTTCCTGACAGTGGTTTCTAGCAAGAGAATACAATCAAAATTCATAGGCTTACAGCACATGCTGCTAGCAATTAGCTCCCATACATTGTCCTGTATTTCCAGGGATGCCTCTTTAATGGCAATGAGACGACGTATTAACGGCTTAACCCCAGAAGAGATTCGTGCACTTTCTAAAGAGGAGCTTCAGATGCCGGTTACCAAGGGGGACTTTGAGCTGGCTCTGAAGAAAATCTCCAAATCTGTTTCGGCTGCAGACCTGGAGAAGTATGAAAAATGGATGGCGGAGTTTGGATCTGCTTAGTCTCAGTGACAGCTCTCCTTTGCTAGAGTTTTATGGCTTTTGTTGTTTTCACTTGCAAAATGAGTTAGAAATCTTTTTAAAGGTTTAATAAAAGGTCTGCCTCTTCCCCCATCCCACCTCCTGGTGACAAGATCTTTTAAACTCCATTTACCTTTAAAGGGAATGAACACAATAATGAGCTGATACTGTAAAAGATATTTTATCTCTGAAATAGTAAAATAAGACAAACAGGAAGGAAAAAATTATACTTGTGAGGATAATCTTTTTATCATTCCAATGAAGAGCAGTGTTACTTAACCTCATAGTCATCTTTCATGGCTGGAATCAATAAATCAGCTGGGGGATGTGACTCCAGAGGAGCTAACAAGGGCTTGCTGTACCCCCTGCTCTTAAGTGCTACGTTTCTGTTGAGCTGCTGGCTCTGCCTCCCTTGAATGTGGCATCGAAGTTACTGTTCTCGCTCCCTCTGCTCGGATATTCAGAGCAAAGCCTGTGGATTAATTCGCATTATGCGGAGGAAATGAGGATCAGTTTTCCTTCAAGACATGGGCTCGGCTCTCCTCTCGTGTGCACCCATTTGGAATTGATGTCACCTCAGACTGGGATGATGTTACCTGTGACAATGGAAGTGAGAGGAAAAGGGCCTTGATTGCTCTCAGTTTGGTTTATGCTTGATCTCTGAACATAGTTTGTACCAGTTTAACCAGTAGACACTTTGAAGTTTGACCAGTAGGCACCTTGACTTAAGTTACATTTTGCACTTTTATGCTTATGTATCATCCTATACTTTTTTTCTGTGATGTCTAGATATTATTGTTATTGTTATTATTATTTAAGTACCAAGAGTTTAATACAGTAAAGACACTAATATTAAGGCTGTCTTTAAAACACAAGGCTGTCCTTAAAACACATGGCTGTGGACTTCCACTTCTTCTGATCAGATATGAACTCTTTCCTAGCTTTACTAGGCAACGGAATTTGCACTTGTTTATGTTGTAGAACTGTTCGTGCTTCCTGATTTTTTTAAATGAANCAAGGCTGTCTTTTAAAACACAAGGCTGTCCTTAAAACACATGGCTGTGGACTTTCACTTCTTCTGATCAGACATGAACTCTTTCCTAGCTTTACTAGGCAACGGAATTTGCACTTATGTTGTAGAACTGTTCGTGCTTCCTGATTTTTTTAAATGAAGTTTTCTGAAAAATGTACATATGTTATGGATTTAAGGGAAAATAATCTGTACAATCTCATGTATGTTGTTATCTGTTTCTTCCCTTCCCACGTACAAGTGCAGAGGTGAGAAGGGTTGGGTTATAAACTCTAGCATGAGAAATCCTCTCTCTAGAGTGTAACTGTCATGCTGACTATATGAGCTTTTCACAGACTCGGGCAGTGAGTCTGACGTATGAAGGAGTTTTCCCATGGTAGGAATGAGAAGGAGGGATCAAATTTACCGAGGAATATGTAAGCTCTCAAATTTTTGGTGATTTTGTGAGCTAGGCCCAAAGTATCTTGGTGGATGTGAGTTGCTGTGTGGTTCAGTAGGTATTCTGCCCTTTGGCTCTCTGCTGAGACTCCTATGGCATAGCCAGATGTGGCAAACTGGAGTAAGAAACAGATAACACCTCCTCTTGAATGGTAGTATATCCTTATTTGCTCCTTTTTGCTAGTCCTTGCAAGTTCCTAATAATGTCAGGAGCTCAGCACACTGGTCGCTTGGGCCATGACACGTGAACGACTAAGACAAATGGTGCTCAAGTGTGTCTGCTGTTCAATAGCAAGGACTGTCAGGGTACGTGCGTGACAGCTCTGCAGCATCTATCTGATTACGTGAGCGACTTTTGAAGCTGTTTTACCATTGCTGCTTTGTCTGTCAGTATTCCTTTTTCTTTCTATGTGAAGACCACATGTTGGATTGATCCTGTCATTTTAAAGGGCTGCCCCATTGCACGGAGAAACGCCATGGAGATTCTGTCAATCTTGAATTTGCCACGAAACTCAGTCGGGGCTTTAGAAGTGTGGCGCTTTCCACGTGGCGCTCCAGAAAAATATCTTCTGGGGCCCCCAGACTGGTTGAGACACAGCTGCTGTTCATACCTTTCCAAGGACAGAGCATCTCCGCTGCCTACCGTTAGGCCCTGTTACACTCCTGGACAGGAGGTTTAGTGCAGAAAGAACACCAGCTTTTACCCTCTTCACCTACAGGGAGAACAAATGCTGCTTTCCTGACCGGTTTGCGGTAACTGCACAGTAGAGCCTTTGGGATCCACAATACCTGTGGCTGTCAAACTAAAAGGAACAGTCCTCTCTGCATTGGAAGGTGAGCAAGCAGAAGCCGTGTTGACTCTTTATAATTTTTGGATAAATTCCTACTAGGGCTAGTCTGTTCCTCCCAGGGAATAACTGGACTTTATAGAGAGAAAGCTTTGAAAACATTGCTGTGGTCTGTCATTTCTTCCTTATGAAAGCTGTAGGCTGCAGCCATTACTCTGTTTGTTTGTTTGTTTTACTGCAGTAGAAATAGGTAAAGCTACAGGAATATTTTGTGGCCAATGCCAGATTAGCACTTCAGGGTCTCTCACTTGAGAGGCCATTGCTGCCTGAGGAGCTTAGTCCACACAAGCAAGATCTAGAAGGGACTAGACATGAATGCCAATAACTTAACCTGTTCGGCTTCTCAAGAGCAGCGGTTGCTGCTCAGAAAGGTCTAAGTACCAGTTTGCTCAGTTTCATATTGCCAGCAGCGGTGCCCTTCCTGCTGATGAAAGCACAGCGTTTAGCAAAAATGTTGTTCCTTAGCTCTTTGACGAACCTTCTACCTTAAGGCATTAAACTTCCCTCTTGGATATTCAGCAAAATTCACTGTACTGGGCATTCCCTTTAGTAGGAATTATTCAGGTGCTGCGGTCTTTTTCTCTGAAGGTCATGATTTCCACCCCAAATAGGTTTTTTCCTTTACAGGTCCATTCAACCTTTACTGCTGTACAACAGAAAAGTGAAAGTTTCCAGGCTGCAGATGTTTATATGTACGCTGGTTGTGCCCAAGCATTATACCCGTGACTTGCTCCGCTAGGTCAGGCACCCAGCAAGACAGAGACCATCTCTTCCTTGCTGAGATTTTTCAGGAGAGGGATCTGACCCTGTTCGCTGAGCCTTACATCGTTACCAAGTCACTCTGGTGCACTCATCTAGGTGGGCTTGGAGACTGGGTTATTAACTCGAGGGGAGCCAGCAGGGGGTGCAGCAAGGAGCAACCAAGGCAGGAAGCAGCAGCAACTGGAGGCCCTAAGGATGAGCTTACGGCTCAGCATAACTCCAGTTTGTGTCCCACTGGGGGAAACCCTTGCATAGGGATGTTGGATTCCTTCAGAGAGCAATCTATGAGCATATCACCACCTGCTGTGACATTTTGTTCACTCTGTGTCTGTATGTGTATGGAGATACATGCGCACACGTGTGTATGTGTATATAGATACACACAATAGTATTTTGTACCTAAATTACATAAAAACCATGTTTTAAAGCTGTGCTTACGTGTCTCTTTCTAAACATCTGTGAAAGCCCTCTTGGGTGGCACTGTTAATTTTTGTACAATAAGCAATCTGGTTGTATGAAGTAATAAATGTACGTGTAGAGTCTTGTTTGTCTCGCTCGGGTTGGGCGGTGAGCGCTTTGCTGGTCACTGTTTCCAGAGGCTGCCATACAACGCACGGCTTTTCAGCATGTCATGGTGGTGTCGGACTCAGCAAAGTCTGGGACGGAGAGCAGTTAAAGCAGAGTCTGGGTTTTTTTGGATAAAGCTGTTAGCAACGCTTTCCCCTCTTAAATTGGCCTTTCGTTGCCACAAGCTATAAAATGGGGAATGCTCCGATGCCCAGCACATGGAGGGAGGGTGGGGGAGAGGAGAGCAGAGGCCCCAGCAGATGTTCAGTGTTAGCACCTGATTCAGACCTCACAGAGCCGGGCAGGCTTTTTTTATTTCTTGCCCCTGGGCTGGAAGTATAATCAGGCTCCAGAGAAGCTATATCATCAGCTGCCTGCTAACCAGGAGGCTTTCAAGAGCAAAACTTCTGCTAGGAAAGAGCTTTCAAACTTGGAAAGAGACCCCAAGTCTCTTAGGAGCGAGTTGATTATTTGAATTTGCTCACTGACTTCCTTATGAAAGAATGTGTAGTTTCCAGTGTTTCATAATGCCTCGAACATGAAAGAGCGAGCAAGGGAAATTGCTGATCAAGGGATTTCGGGAGAGGTCAAGTCTTTGCATAGAAAGTTCAGCTCACCCCAGTTTAAAAGAGACTGTGAAACAGCAAAGGTGCACTGGCTTGTTCTGATCATGGTGAAGATGAAAGAGCTTGTGTTCTGTAAAGGAGTCCTCCATCAAGCGGGCAAAGACTTAGCTGAACAATCCAGGCACGAGGAGGTGGAAGCAGCAGAGGAAACAGTGAACTTTTTTATTTGGTCTGTTTTTGGAATAAACCACCCTGAATCAGTTCGTGGCCTGAGATTTTTTTCTGATCTGAAAGGACAGATAAGAACGTGACGAACACGCAGGTGAAAGTGCCACTGGGGAGCAAGCAGGGAGCCTGGCAGTGCCAGCGCAACACGCTGGTGTGAAGTGGGTGCCAGCAGCGCGGCGGCAGCTGGGTCCTGCGCTGTGTGAGCCGCCCAGCGAACAATGCAGACCGCAGCCAAGGCGGGCAGGAGTAGTCTCGATAGCCCTCTGATGGAATAAAGCAGACTGCATAAAGCCACCCGTGTTGGTGATAGGAAAGGCAGAGAGATGCTTCAATTCAGAGAATGTGGCGCACGGTCTTTTTCCCTGCTCACCGTTAAGTGTCTCATGAGAGCGCTGTGCGAAAGCTTGGCTGTGGCCGCAGATGCCTAAATCACCTGTGTTTCAGAGCCCGACTTCCACACAAACCTTAGCTAACAGAGCGGCAGCAGCACGTGGTGTTCCCACCTCCCACGGCACGGGGTCATTTGACCTTCTCTGCTTTCTAAGCCAGCCTGGTTTTGTACGCCAGTTGTGACCTGTTCTTCTGCCCCACTTACCGCATACGCGGTTGTTCAGTACCTCTAATAGAGGAGCTCTTTTTGTGCAATACAGAGCTGTCTTTTGGTCAGCTAAAGTGCCATGCTCCTACACATGTCTGCGCCTTGGTGTCTTGGAAAGATCCAGGCCATTTTCCTCTTCTTCAGAAGGCCCCAACTAGCATTAAAAGCGTGTGGATGAGATGTCTTGGTGAGCCTGGTTGCCCAATGCGAGAACACTTACCTCAACAGCCAAGGAAGCGCCACGAAGAAAGTTCTGGCTTTGTTATGAAGAGGCAAAGTGTGGGGATGTTCCCATTCCTACCACACAGGCCGAGTTAGGGTCATACCGTGTCCAAGACCTATTTTCTGACTTTTGTGTATTTGTGAATTCTTTGTTGTAAAAGGAACATTTTTCTCCACGTTAGGGGGAAGCCATGGGGGTTTTTGTTCAGTGTCTGGGTTAGGGTTTTGGGGATGCCGTGATCTGGTTGGTACGTGAAGTTGCTGAGCCAATTCCCAGCATGCTTTCTTTGGGAGGACAGCATCATGCATCCTGCCTTGGCTGGCTGGCTCTACAGTGATGTCGCTTACTGGGGCTGTGCGGAGTCGTTTAAATATAATATTTAGAATGTTAGTTTGGCAAAGAGAGAAATTCTTACTACCAGATTACAAGTGTGTTGCTCCCATTTGTGAGCAGTCCCTTGCATAAGTTGTTCAACTGATGTAAAAGAAACTGCCTTGGAAGTAAGGGTTTTTTGAACTTCACTTTGGAGAGCAAGAAAGGTAGCAAAATATTTGCCTGGAGGAAGATACCGGAGCACCCAAGATGTTGAGAGCTAAAATTTCTTCTTTTTGTGGCTTTTCTTTTTGTCTAGCAGTTACACTGCTGGGTTGTGCTTTCTGGTTCCAATTTGTTTTGAACTAATTACCATTGTTTATCCGTCTCTCAGACAGCCTTTGCAGATGAATTGGTTCCACAGAGCCCTCTTTTGCTTAGCGGTTGGTGTTCTTGCACAGCATGTTGTGTGACATCTAATTGATCGGGCTGATGGCATGAGATCTTCCTTGTGATGTAAAGGTCACTGGAATGGGGAAGGTGAGAGGAACTGCACTGAATAGCAATTGGACTGGCGGTAACAGAAACCATAGCAACTCTGCACAGGTTTATAAATATAACCGAGAAGAAAAAGGGAGTAACCTTAAGGAGCTGCTGACAACACTGCAATATGCATGTTGATAAAAACGGTGGTCTTTGCATCTTTGCCAGTGAGGAGAACGTATGTAAGAGGGTGGAAGCGGCTCCATGAACAAAGGAAGCCAACTGTAGATGCTGCCGACAGGTTTCGTCGCCCAGCCTTGCTCCTTAAAAACATGCCGATCTCCAGGGCTGGTGTGTTACAGCCACTAGAAAAACTGCCTTTTAGGTAATCAAATTTGACTTCCTGATAGTTTGCTTCCCATCTTGAAATGTCTTCAAACTTTGGGATATGCTGAGGCCAGTGTTTTTGGAGGGCTAGAAGAACAGGGGGATGTTAATAGTGACGTGTTCTGTAGGGTCCTGGGGCTGCGTTGTGCTGGGTACCATTCGGGTGCACAAGAAGAGATGCTGCAAATGCTTACGGGGAGCTGAGGTGGTAGAAGGATGAGGAGAGAGGTGGAGGTGAAGTCACTCACCCGAGGTCCTGGGATCAGCAGAGGAGACAAAACTGTCCCTCTGACACCCAGTTCCTGATCCTAAAGCATACAATAGCGCTTTTCAGTTGCTTTTGATTTGCAGCCCTCTAGCATTTTTTCAACTGAGAACGGAGATCCCTGTATTGTGTATTGAACACAGCAAGTTTGTTTTTCTTAAATACCTTCTGCAGGCCCTTAACAAATAGCCTGTGGTGCTCCTGGGGGCTGCAGATGATAGTTTGAAAAGCACTGGCCCATGTCATCCTAAGCTTGCCTGAATTTCTGATGGAAGAGAGTCTATAATGGATGCTGCTGGTCTTGTTTTCTTCTTGTTAGCTTGCTCAGAAAGATGAAGCTCAGTGAATGTGAGGTGCTTCTGGGGAGTTTATTTACAGTGTGTTTTCTTCTGTGCAGATTAGCATTTCATCAGCATATGGCACAGCCATTTAAAACAAATATTTGGTTTTCCCTAATTTATGCTTGTCTAGAAAGGTCCCTGAGTATGCATATCTATCCCTCTGTTGTATCTAATTAGACATTTCCACCTTGGTGCTGAGGGACCGGGCTCCTTCCCCCTCGCCGAGGAGCCGAGAGCTGTGATTCATATGTGATGGATCCACATGCCTCAGCTCGGGGGGAGCGGGGCAGGCGGCCACCCCCTTGGCTGGCGGGGCTGCCAGCAGCACACCGGCGGCACTGCCGGGTCAGCCTCCCTCTCTGGACCCTGGGAATGTAGATGTATTTAAACTGGGAACGTGCCCAGCTTAAGCAAATGCTTGGCGCCCCGTCCGCGCTCGCCTCCTTCACCCGCCAAGGCAGCTGTGCTTTTGCAAGACACAAGCCCAAGCGATCGTGTGAGAGCAAACAGCTTCGGCTGGGGAGATGCTTGAGGAGGAGGTCAGGCAGCGGCGGGATAGGACACCATGCTGGGCTGCATCCCGGTGTGCTCACCCTGTCCGGGCAAGGGGAATCAATGGTGAGGAGAGGGAAAAGCACTCCCCCGGGCATGCAATACGGACGTGGATGGGAGAAGAGCTGGAAACTTCCAAAAGTTTCCAAACAAAAGGAACAAATGAAAAACTAATCAGTTTTAAGATGGAGTGGAGCCTGCCACAGCCAGTGACCCAGGAGGCCTTTTCCAGCTCTGTGGCATATCCAGATGTTTTGTGTTCTCGCAGATGATTTGGAAACTTTCTACTAGTTTCCAATCTAAGTAAGTTCACACTTGATTTGTGTCCATCTGATCTTGTGCTGATGTCATCTTCTAATGAATAGTTCTTACTGCCTGATATTTATGCTACATCCCTGAATGTATTTATAGAGTCATCATGTGAAGCAACACCTTGTGCTTTGTTAGACTGTAAAAGCTCCTTCGGTCTCTTATAAGACAGATCCCCTTCAGCAACCTTTCTTTCCACCTGAACCTGACTGTTTTTTTAACACAGATCACCAGAAGTGTACACAACGGATCCATAAGCCGCACATGGCAGGTTACCCAGTAAGGCAAGGAAAAAAAGAAATTGCCATCATGGTATGTGGCTGTAATCAAGCAAATAAATGAAGTATTTGTTTGTATACTCTATGGGAGGGCAGAAGTCTTAGCCATATTGTTGCACAGCAACTAGGGCTCATCAGATAATTGGGAAGATGGTAGGCAGTGGGATACACGGGGAAGGGGGGAAGATGCAGGAGCTCTCCAGGGGATGGCACGAGAAAAGATTTGGGAATTCTGTTCACAGGGGCTGCAGCTAGGTGCACCCACATTGTTTGAGACCACAGCGTTTCTGGGGATGTCTGGATGCTGTCCAGACAAAGGGGGAGAAGAGATTTGGGACCAGCTAACAAACTCCAGGGGTAGCATGGCTATCAGTAGCCAGGGATGACTGTGAGTGTGTGGTGACGGGATGGATCACATCTCCCTTCTGCCGGTCTCGCTGTCTCTCACGTTCTCCTGTGTATGCAGAGTCCTGCCAGGCCTGAGTTATCCTGGTGCTCGCATTCAGGTCCCCAAATGCCACGACTACCCAGTCGCTCTGTGCAGGATCCTGCCGGTACATGGTTCTCCAGGGCATGCTCCTTCCTCTTGAGCTGTCCAGAAACAAAACCAAACTGCAGCCTCCCAAAGGGAGCTGTTAAGCATTTGGCATCAGAAATCCTATTATGTGAAAAAGGAACCCATTTAGATTGAGTCTGTTCAGCAGATTCCCTTCATGTCTGGTGGTGGTTGTTACAGCCAAGGTGGGAATAAAGCTATTGCGCTTCCGCTCCTTGGTGACAGGGATGGTTTCGTGGGTTTTCAGTCGTGTTGCTCTGCTGGGACTATGCGTGGGTATGCCGGCAGCCCTCAGTGGCTGCATGTAGACATCCACAGCTTCACCACAGAGGGTTTGGAGACCCTGCTAACGTGAAGGCTTCACCTCTCATTAGAGATCCAGCAACTCTGCTTCTCAAAGACTTCTTCCAGTGGTATTTTACTTCTTCCAGAGGTATTTTTTTAGCTTGTTTCAGCTCTCAGACCTTCTGCTAGGAGTTACCTGCAGGCTGCCTGGCCAGAATTTTCCTCTGATAGTGCAGAATAGTTTTAAGAAGAAATTCTGTCACACTTAAGAAAAAAATGCTTGTCTGGATTTGGTAATAGGCAGGAACAAACTTGTGTCTGGACCTACCTGACAGAGCCCACTGCATGGCTTCCCAAAGGGGAGTCACGCTTGCTTGAGACCGTGTTGGACACAATTGGGGAAGGACTATGGGATGGGATGGGATGGGATGGGATGGGATGGGATGGGATGGGATGGGGAAGAGACTGGTGGTAGGAGTTCGTGCTGCTGGAGCGAGTCTTCGGATGGTGATGCAACTGCCCGAGTTAGGATCCGTGGCTGCTTTACAGGGCTGAGTTTGGAGCTCCTCTTGCCCAACTGCA
Organism: Himantopus leucocephalus; assembly: GCA_003993805.1. Lineage (NCBI taxonomy): Eukaryota > Metazoa > Chordata > Aves > Charadriiformes > Recurvirostridae > Himantopus > Himantopus leucocephalus. The sequence goes on along the minus strand of RSEF01000001.1, from coordinate 201,404,188 downwards.
GATACTTGTGTCTGAGCTGGTCACCCAGGGTCCCTGTAGAGTTTGTGGTGTGAAATGGGCAAGCTTAGGATGAGAGTTACCTCATGAATCTGAGATGCCTTCTCCAGGATCAGATGAGTGGGTGCTTCAGAGTGCCATTTATTACAGAGGGAGACAAGGGGAAGCAGTTTAGATGATGGATTTTGGGTGGGAAGAACCTCTCGGTGTTGGTCTGTATCTCCTCAGTGTCCCTTGCCCCTCACTGTTCCACCAGCTTTGCCGGCTGGTGGTTACCTACCTTCAGATGTCCTGTGGTCCCTCAGTGTCTTGGGTGCAGACACAGAACACATGCACCCTTGACCACCCTGGTATCTAAGTTGATCCCAAGTTCTGTCTCAATGCAGTTCTCCTTTGTGGATGGTTAAACCCCCTCCTCACTCCCTGCAAGGCTCCTGGTTTTAGTTTTTCCTGAATGAAGGTTAGCCCATCCTGGCCAAGTGGGACCAGCACACTTGTAGTAGTGAGACTGAGTTTATAGCACGGTAACACCAAGGCTGTGCACCTTCACCCTGACCCCTCCTGGCAAACACCATAACTGGAGGAAAATGGGATGCAACAGAGACTTTTTTCCTCAGGGATCCGTAGATCCTGGTACTAATTAGGCAGGATCTGCCAGGAAACAGCAGAGGGGATTCTTTCTTTAGTAGGAGAGAGGTTGGCATGGGAAATTTGGGAGTTATCAAGGGCCCAAGGAAGACTGAACATCCAGAGCTCTGACTGTTATACAGATGTTTCACGGAATCACGGAATCACGGAATTTTCAGAGTTG
>RSEF01000001.1:201379836-201403280 GCA_003993805.1 Himantopus leucocephalus | reverse complement strand
CTTCCACCTCCCCCCTGTTTTTAGCAACATAATCTGACCAAAGCATTTGGGAGAGAGGTGCAACCAAACGCCCCAAGGTGCAAGATGAAAGATCATGCAGGTCAGTCCCAGCTCTGACCCTGACTTCACGTGTGGGTTTGGGCAAGTCACGCACAGGCGGATGCAGATGGAAGTCCTAGGCAGCACTGGCTGCCTCTGGCCAAAATGATCTGGTGGCCAGAGGGTACTCTGTGTGGTTCCTGTGGTCTTTGGGGGTCTGTAGGAGAAGGTGTGCCCATCACGCCCATGGGACAGGAGGGGCCCTAGCACAGACGTGCTGCCCCCCTTCCCTTCCTAGTGCGGCTGGTGCAGCTGCGTGGGAATAAGGGGGTTTACAGCTCTTGGGGGTATTTCAAACACGATCCCCATCTGCTCAGACACATCCTGTGAGGTGTGAGCGAGCCTGGAAGAGACTGTGTGGCTGTTGAAGTTGCCCCCCTGCATTAAGACAGCCAGACACAGGAGGGAGAAGAGGAGCCTGACTACAGTGCTGAGCAGGCAGCAGACCCGGCGGGGCAGGAGGATCGTGATTTCCAGTCCCTGCTTCTGGGCTTGTTTCTGAACTTCTCTTTGTATCATTCCTTGCATGCTCCTGCATTACCAACGGGGAATTCCGCTCATACGAATGTAAAGCTGTACGTTAAGAAGTCCCAGACAGCTCGTGGCAGAAGGAGAAATGGGAGACAGATCCCCACAGTGCCCGTGGAGCTGCTTGAACAGACACAGCTTCGTCCTGCCCGGCATTCCCCCCATCCACCCCAAACCCACCCACGCGGTATACCCTCTCACGCCTTGTGACAGCGTGTATAACGACCACTGCTGCCCAAGGGCTTCGTCATTCCCATCGGGATGACCCGGGACACAGCCCGCCGCCCTTCGGCTCCCACCCACGCACCCCGTTCGCTCAGCCCGGCACCGGCACCGGCACCCCCACCCACTGCCACGGCAAAAATCCTATTAGTGAAAGCAAAGGCTGTGCAGGGAGGGGACCGGGCTTTCTGTCGCCAGCAGGTGGCATCGCCACCCTCACCGCCCTGCCCAGGGAAATCAAGCAAAACTTCTTTTTTTTTTAATTTTTTTATTTATTTTTTTTTAAGTGCAGGTGAGCACAGAGGTGAAAAGCTCATGATGGGTAAATTTATAAAATAAATTTATAAAACGGGATTTTCACTGAAAGGTCTACTCTTGCAAAACCTAATGAAGGAATGCTGCCCCGTTTATTTCTGGAAAATACAGGGCTGGCTGTGCGATACACCAAGCACCCTTACATCCTCCTAACCCGAGGAGCTGAGGGTACCCAGGGCCTTGGCTCACGCTCCAGGAGGATCCACCTCTTGCGCAGCATCTCCGAGTGCCTGTGGGGTGACAGAGGACCACGCTGGATGCCGCTCGCCTGCCAGCTCCTGCGTTTCACCCTGCGCCGCATGAGCCCTGTCTGAGCAAAGCACTCCAAAAGCAAAGTCAGTGAGTCAGCAAAATAAGGCTGACTAAGCACTTCCCCATTAAATGCTGGACACGAAGAACAAAGCATCAATGACTTTGCATTTATTAGGCAGAATTACTGGGGTGGCTACAAGCCAGCAGCCTTAAAGTACCCAATTACTCTCTTTCAAATGCAACACCCTTACTAAGTTCAGGTGATAAAGATTTCAATTCCTTCCTTCCCACAGCCAGGCAGATTTGTCTGGGAGAAGCTAAGCCAATATATCCTGTCCTCTCCACTTATATGCTTCTTCTACCACGTCAAAGGGTCAATCAAGTATGTTATGTTTTGTACATACCATTAATGATTAACTGTTGTCTGTAGAGGAACTAGTTTTCCTCTTGACTTGAAAAAAAACCCTTGAAAGATGAAATGGAAACCCAGTCTTGGGTTAGCTCCAGCGGGTATTTATGACTACGGCATTGATAGTACAGAAGATTAGAAAGCATTTGGAATCTCAGGCATTTTTTTTTATTATTTTTTGCTGATCTGTTCCTGGTAGGTTTGAAAATGTTTAGAAAAGCATAAGAGAAAAAAAACCAGGTTTGTAATTGGGGCACATCATTTCCTGGTCTGGTTGCCAACTCTGTGTGACCTTGAACAGGTCACTCAGAGAGGAAAGTGAGAAGGGAGTATCCATCACTCCTGTTTTTAGGCTTTTACAAGTTCAGGTCCAACTCTCAGTGACAGCAAACCCTTAGTCAGGGTCATCGCCTGAAGCACTTGGGCCAGGCCCCACAGATACCACAAGCTTCACTGAAGGTTGTTGTGTAGGTTCTCCTTACAGCAGATGGAGGGTGAATTGTCCCACACATTTTGGGATAGGATGAAGTGCTCTCTGGAAGAACCTACTAAAAAGAACATTTTAAAAGAGAGGTTCTTGTCTGGGCTTAGCTGCCTAATTTTGAGATGGCTGAAGATGGCTAGGATGATTCCTAGCCTTAACCTCCTCAGGATGCTGCCTTTGAATTGGGAAGAACTATCCCTTCTGCTGTCTTATTCCTTTGTATGTTAAGATATTCACAGAAAGAACCAATTCCTACAGTACAGTATCAGGGACCTTGTTTCCAGCTAGATGCCATGCCAGGGAGGGCCAGCCTTACCCAAGGGAGCTGGGGGATGTCCTGACACCCATGCTTGGGGATCCCCCAGCCCACTTGCGTGGGGTCGTTATATATAACAGGTCGTTATATCACTGCTAGGAGAGAAGCTGCACTGGCTTGTAGGCATGTACCTCAGCTGGATGAGATCAGATAGCTTATTGTTGACTTCCATCTTGGTGGCAAGGGTTGGGCAACATGTTCACCAGCAGCCCTGGAGCTCGCTGTGCCGGGGCTGAGGGTGCCTGTGCAGGAGGTTGGCTACTGCACCCAGCTCTGCTGTGGCCGTGGAAACCCCCTCCCAACAGACATCAAAAGGAGCACAGAAATAACCACCTCCCAAGAGGTCCCACCTCTCCACAGCTCCACTTTCACATAATAAGTATCCCCTGATGATAAAGGAAAATAAAACTAGCTCTGACCAAATTACTCTTTCGAACACCCTCTGGTCATTGGGGGAGAGACGGAAACATGAATACAGAGTCACGGATCAGTCAGTGGCTGCGCACAGAGACTGTATTGATGGACACGTTAAAAATATCCGGATGGCTGTAAGCCAGAAACCATTTTGTGTCTAAAAGGGGATTTCATTTCCTTTTCCTCTCTTTTGTTTTTGTTCCACTTTTTCTGAAGGACCCTTTCCACAATTCACTACGTTGGGACTTTATACTTCAGTTGTTCTGAGCCAGGGAGGATTTTTTATCTGCTAAGGTGCTTACAACAACGCTTTTTAATGGTACAGTAAGGACAGGCTCTCAGGTACGGTCCTGGTTCGCTGCTGCAGAGAGAGCTGCACCGAGGAACAGAAAACTCAGCACATCGCCTCTCCCTCCAGCTCTGCAGGGAGCTCATCTGTCCCAGGGAAGAACAAAGGGTTAAAAATCATATCATCCTAGAAAAGGTCAGGTTGGAAGGAGCTTCTGGAGATTGCCTGGTGTGACTTTCCCTTGAAAGCAGGGCCTCAAATTGGATTTTCCAGCTCGCTAAGAACCATGGTAGCCATCCTCTGCACCCTCTCCCGTTTTCCAACGTGTCCCTCGAACTGGGGGCACCAAAACTGAACCAGGCCCATGAACTGTGGAGAAGAGTTCACCCCCGGCTCTGCCCTTAAGCCCTTGCTGGTCCAGCCCAGGAGAGAGCTTGCTTTTGCTGCTGCAGGGGCACACTGCTGACTCAAATTTGGGAAGCTGCATTTCTGCTGCTCAGAAACGTTTTGGGAGGCTGATTTCAGCGACACATACATAGTAACGCACTCTGTTTGGGAGCAAACACGTGCTGAGTAATTGATATATACTGGGTACAGCAGTGTAGTATAATCTACACTGGATGTAACGAGTGCTGCAAAAGAAGCAGAGGAATATAAAGGCCTTTTGCCCAGGAGCCACAAGTATTTAAAATAATCATCCAATGAATTAAACCTTTCCTTCAAAACAGCCAGTTGTATTTCAGTATATAAATACAGTGCATTCCTCAAAATGAATATAATAATCACACAGCTTTTACCAAAGGTGCCCAATTAGCTTTTGGACATAATTTCACATTTCAAAATTTCAAGACATTGTGTGCAGAGAGCAGGTAGATCTTCTCTGGCGTAATGGTGGTCCTTTGTGAGACGTGACAGCTAACTCCCTAATTAATCTTCGAAATGTCAGAGCCTGCTGGAAGTAATTGGGCCTGACAGTTCAAGGGCTAATTAACTTCAAACCTTGCATTTTCTCTTGCTTCCTCCACAATTCTAGGTCACTTATTTACTTTCTTTTTACATGATTTTTCATGTTCTGGAGTGTGTCTGTTCATACCTGCTTTTCTGGACATGAAGGTCAGAACTAAAGGTATTAAGTTGGGTGTGTTGCAACCTATGAATCCAGTATCTTGACTTGATCTTGAGTATCTTGACTTCACAGGAGAAGAAAGCTACTGTAAGCAGAGGGCTGGTCCTCGGGGAGCAGCTCGCGGCAGGAGACACTGGCTGCAGCCTCTTGGGGCCTCCTGTTTGCTGGGAGGCATCAGCAGTGCCCGGGAGCAGGCGGTGTTCCCAAGGCCAGGCGTCCTGCAGAGCGGAGCCAGTGTCATTCATCACCATCGCCATCCCAGCGAGGCAGCAGGGAGCAGTTTTATGGGCCCCATAGCGTTGCAGTTTCAGTGCCCAACTTCATGCGAGCAGCGTTATGTGAGCTGCGACCCGCAGTCTCAGCAAGCCTCCGCTGGCCTCCTGCATCAGGTCTCCTGGGGCTGGTGTCTTATTTGTCTTTCCCTCTCTGCAGTCTTGTTTGACCCTTGCCTGAAAAAAGATGAAGGACTTTTGCAGCAGAGGCTCTAAATCCCATCCCCTGCTGCCTGTACCCACGTTGAATGACCTTGTGGCTATTACTAGAAATGCATGAAAAGCCTTTTCTCTGGTTGACAGGCTCAGCCTCTGGTCATGCATGGATATAGAGCACGTCTTTGTGAGAGCAGCGTGTGCGTAGACTCCCGAGCTGACCCCTGCATCTCTTTGGTTTCCACATGGCCAATTTACAAGGACAAGAGAGTCAGAGAGCTATTTTGGAGGCATTCCCCATGGGCACACCTGTGCCAGGAGCTGCCTGCAGGCTCTCCAGCAGCAGGAGCCCGGCAGTGGGAGCAGGGTGCTGCACCAGCCCCTGCTCTCTGCCGGCACTGAACGTGTCCCTGCTGGGGCACGAGAGCAGGACAGCAGCATCCCTCCGCTACCTCCCGCTGCCGGCAATGGAAGTCGCAACTGCCAAATGATTTCAGTCTCTTTCTGCCTCTGGCATAGCTGTGCTGATTACATTTGCCCTCAGTGTAAAAGAGTATGAAGAATGGGAAGGAAAACCTATTAAATCACAAACTATTTGGGGAGAAGAGAGGGTTTCCATCTGCCCAGGTCTGAGCACAATAAAGCTGCAATTCTGGGTGACTGAAGTTAAATCACGGCAGCAGCCGTCTCCCATTCAGCCATTAGCTTCAAACACACACAGCTCATACCTGAGCAGAAGGATCATCTGCTCTGGAGAACAGGGGCTGGAAAAGCTGTATCTGATTTCCTCACTCTGTTTTTTTTAATCCTCATTTCCTCTCGGCTAGGGCTTTCTTACAGCTGCTGCGTAGCCCTCTCCAGACAGTATCTAATCTGTCTGTCACAGACGTATCAAGATGTCCCTTGAGTGTGGTACCTAGTGATGACTGACAACTGTCATTAAGCGCTGCTCCTCAAACGACAAGGCTTATTTCATTAACAGGATTGCATAGACTCAGCCTGCAATCTTGGAAGGGGGGAAAAAAAAGCCATATGTTCACACAGGATTTATATAATGTCTCCTTTTACAATCCCTATCAATTAGTAGCCCAACAAAATGAAGAACATATGATGATACTAACCACATATTTCATGTATATTTTTGTTGGTTTGCTTTTAAGTGTTCTGTCAAAGAAAAGAATGTTTGATCTTATTCAGGCTGTTTTCTTTGACTAAATGTTATCCAAGTCACTTCTAATTGAGCCAATAAAGCAGAGGTGAAACGTCAGTGGAGGTTTCTGAAAAGTTACTATCTTACAGTAAAGGGGTGGTGGTGGTGGAAAGCAAATATAATGAACGAGAGACCAAATGGCAGCATGAATCCTTTCCATACAGACATTGCAATATTTCCTCTGCAGTTATGACTTTTTTTGTTCACACTCTTCTAGGAAGGCCATATGAAAGCACTATTAATTTCAGTTTTTCCTGGTCACCTTCCTATCCTGTGTTGAACGATGCCACGATGACAACAGTTCAACACCACCAACTGAAATCAGCCCTGCTATGAATTAAACTACTTATTCAAGTTAGAGAAGTCAGGGGTTCATCAGGCACAGGAATCCAGTGTCGGAAGTAATAAGTCTTTTGTTCTGGCTAGAAAGGTTCCAGAAGCGTAAGGAAATCACCTCCGCCAGCTTCCCTTCCTCGGCGTTGCAAACAAGGCACACAGTGACACGGCAGGAGCCAGCGATGCTGAAGGAGGGGGAATGACTTTGAGCAAAAAGCCCAGAATTTCTTGCTTGTGTTTGCACGGCTGAAGCTAACAGTTATCCTTGCTGCAGCCTGAACATCCTCCACTGTCTTGCCCTGGCCACCCTGCCCGGCTCAGGCAGCCAGGACAGCCTGGAGCCTCCTTTGCGTGGGTAATGGAGAAACCCCACATTGGGTGCTCTCTTGCAGCACCTCGGTACGTTGACATTTTTCTGCCTCGTGGCTCTATCCTTTGCCTCTGCGCATGAGCTGTACCACACACAAAGATAAAACTCAAGTGAGGGCTGTTTCTCTGTGAAGATGTTGGTATCGGGGCAGGATGCTCCTGGAGTAAAAAACTCATTTTCCTTAGTGAGGACCAGCTCTGACAAAGGCAGGGAGTCACTCCAAACAGGTAGGTGGCTCCAGCAGCTGAGATTACTGCCCCAGGAATTTTGTAGGCCTTTAGGATAATTTTCTTTCTGACTCTGTATGAAATACCAAGCACATTAGACCAGCATTCACCTTTGGCTTTAGCCCAATTCTTCTGAAAGTGGTCGTTCCTGCCCTCCCTGTCACTGATGTATTGGGAAACATGAAGGTATCTGGACTCTGGACTGCAGGTGTGAAGTAAGTCCATCCAGATACAGATAACCGTGCCTTGAGCTGGCTGTCAGCAAATAATCAATCTGGTGATGTTTTCACGTGAAAGAACTTCACACGCTCTGGAAGCAACCAGGGAGGAGAGCAGCTGCTTGCGGTCCCATCTCTAGTAAGCATTGTGCCTGCAGGGATCTGTATCTGGGTACTGCTACTCTTTCTTTCTTCAGTCTCCACCAAATACGTATCTTTTGTTGTATCCATGAGCAGAGCCAGATGATTTTCATTGTACTTTAAAAGCTGGAGAAGAGCAGTAGCATGCAGCAGTGACTGGAACTGCTAACATTTACTCGGACCACTGCTGCCTTCCCTGTTTTATGGAGCATCCCTGAAGGAGCATAGGAATGGCAATGGACCCTTCTGCTGCTGTCTCCAGAGAGAGGAATGGTTTTGCCGGCGCTTACATTGTGGCAAGTGGAAACCCCAGCAACACCTGTAGTTCTGTGCGCTCGCTTTCTAGCAAAGGCACCAGGCTTTTTCCTGACGCCAACACATTTTGTACTTTCCCTCTCCTCCTGCAATCCAAGGACAAGGCTGAAGGTAACCAGAGAAGAATTTCTCCTCTCCAAGCTGGAAGGCATTCGGGGAGCCAAAGTCAGCATGTGGCTTCTCTGGGTGTGAAATGTGGAGTTCAACATTGGGGAGAAAATCCTCATGGGTTCCTGTGCCTGGATCTCATTACAAAATTAAGTGATTACATTTTTCTGCTTTGCGTGTGTTTAGATTTTTAAAAGGCATAAGCATTTTCTGGTTTCAAAGTGAGAAGCAGTAAATACGCTGGTACCAGAAGTGGCTTTTGAATGCTTCTTATTGTCTGGATTTTCAAGCAGAGCATTTTAGCTCCTGCATAAGGAGACACTGCCAGCTTTTGCTATACATGATACGCAAGCTACCCAGGGCTCTGTGCTATTGCCTTTCCCCTGACTTCGCTGTGTATAGATGAGACCATCATTTCCATAATATACACGTAAAAGCACATTGGTAGCGCGGGTGTTTCCCGTGATTCATGCTGGAAAGGTTAGGCTTGGATCCCTTGTTGAGATATCACTGTGCACTTGCAAGGATCGCTTTGCTACTGTGCACAAAGTGGTTTGGTTGTTCTAAGAGCAGTAAAGTGTTTTGTTGTTCTAATATTATGAAGGTTGTTTTATTCAGATGTACTGGCCAAAATCACTTGAGCATTCTGTTGTTCTCAGCCTGAGGCTCCTCACTGCTCAGCGTGCAGCTGCAGGGGATATTTTTCTTTTTTTTTTTTTTGCATATCAGCAGAGCAGGAATGCTCTGATGGCGGGAGTATTACGGTACCACATCTCAGCTGAGAGGCAACCACATTTTAAAATCGATCTGGCATGACATGAAGTGGTTGGTTTTTTTTGAAAAAGGAACAATAGACTCTGTTGAGGGACCCAGAATCACTCAGTTTGTGTTTGGATTAAAAATTTAAGGTTGGGATTCCTATTACCTAAATTTAGCTTTCCAGGAGCCATGTTGGCTGCCTGTCTGGTCAGAGGAGAGATGGGTTGCCAAAATATGGTCCATCCCTCTGAAGACATCTGCTGGCATAGATGGGATGACTTGCCCTCTGCTCTTGCCTTTCTTTGTAGTTCGTTTGAAGCTTAAGGTAAACACCAACCTTTCAGATGGCTTTGAGGGGAATCCACTTCTAAGTGTTCAAAGCTGCTGTAGAAGGATTCTCTCTGAATTGGGGGACTGATATTTTCTCCATGAGATTATGTTGTTGGGGTGGGTTTTTTTGACTGGCATGCTTGCAACAAATGCCAAACCTGTGAAGAAATTAATAGATGGGGTTTTCTTCTGTCTTGGTTGGGTGGTTTTTTTTCAATTGTATATCAGTATTTTCCAAGGGAGTCGTTTGATCTGAGACAGGCTCATATGTCAGAAAAGGTTTGTACTGACCCCTCAGAAAACAGAATTCTGGTCCCTCCTCAGGGAAGAGAGGGTGGTCACAGAGCTCAGAGCTCAGAGCAGGAAGGTAAAAGAATAGGGCTCTTGGCACCTCCTCTCCCATTTGCTAATGAAACAAGCCTACCCAATACTTAATTTGGTAGATTAACAAAAGAAGCTATCCCCGCAGAGTTGGAAACAAGCTTCATTATGCCATGTCTTTAAAATTGCCAACAAGTCTCTACAGGACCTAATTTAACACATTCATTTGCTCACAAAAATGCTTGAAGAACAACAAACCCATCCAGTACAAGGACAAAGAAACTCTCTATTCACATTTTTTTTTCAAGCTGAACCAATCATAAAAGTAACTGTATCCTTCTCTGCTTTATTTTGCACATGTATATCTGATTCTGTACAATGAGTAAGAGTACCCATAAAACTTCCCTAGAGCCCTAGAGTGCACTTTGGACTCTTAACTAAAACACCCCAAATGCCCTGCATTAGAAGACCCCACCAAACTTGCCAATTACTTCTACAACAAACCAAAATTCCCAGAGGGACAAGCACTAGGTAATAGCACTCACAGGCAGGGAATCTGGGGAAAAAGAAACAACTGGCTTTACCCATGTACACACACACATATACTTTTATAAATATATATTTTAATATATATATTTTTCTATGTTCCCTGATCTGATTGGTACATTTCTTCGGCTTCTCTGAGAGCTGCTGGTCCCCAGTAGGAGGAAATGGATGCTCAGACTCTCTCAGGGGGAATTGTCTGATCAATAGATGACAAAAGCATCCATCAATCATTGCTCCACCTTACACAAATTCCCTGACAGCAAGCCAAGGTCAAAAGTGGGAAGGGACTGTCCCCCATGGGACTTCTGACAGATCTGGTCACCTACTGCGTGAGAAAAAGGCAAGGAGTGATTCAAAGTCCCTGCTCTCCACAGCTGTGAAGCCAGGACTCGGTGTTGAAATGAGGGAGAAACAAGGCTGCACCCAGACCTGCCACACTGAGGACCTTGAAAAGAGCAACCACGCTGAAACATCTAAGATTGACTTAAGCCAACCACTTAGGCTTGGCATTTAGACCAGACCACCTGAAAAGCTCACTGATCTCCTGTATTTAGTTGCCAGAGCAGGTGCTTCAAGCATGATCTCCAAGGTCATGGTGTGCATGACCCAAGGGCTGCCTCATGCCCCCAGGGAGATGATGTCTTCTCCCCACCCTTGGCCAGTGGAAGTCAGCCCCATGCCACAGCACGCTCCTTTCCCAGGACAGGATGGATCCCCTCATAGTCTCAGCATAGGCCAACAAAATACTGCAGGCTGTGCTTAGTTTTCACACATAAACAGCCCAGGATTAGAGATGTTCTTGAGATTAAGCATGCGCTAATTGCCAGAAGAAGGAAACAAACAGTATGAGAATGGAGGCTGGCGATGAAGAGACAGGTGTGCACTCTGCTAGCAGCTTAATGCAAACGAAATCTTCAGAACAAGATTAAACACATGCTGCCCAAACTATTCAGCTAGTTGTTCATAAACCTGTAAAACGTCACATCAAATTCTGTTAAACTAATTGGACTACATTTTTGAAATGGGCAAACCACTCTCACCTTTTTCATTTTTCCTAATAATTGCTGAGTCTGTAGAGATCTTGTCTCTGCCATCATTTTAAGTGCTTATTTATATTTGCTAGCATGTAAATCCATTTTAAGAAATCACCTGTCTCTAGATTAGAGGGTTGAATGAAAGGCTTAAATGCCGAAGAAATCAGCACATCCATTTATTTGTCAACATTTCCTGATACAGCAATCCTGTGACGCACCACTCGGATGCTCATTACTGAGAAGGAATGGCATTGCAGTCAGTGAAATGAAACTGAATCTAACGATGCATGCCAGCAGCAAAAAAAAAAAAAAAAATTTGCTTTGCAAAAGAATTTATAAGCAAACTGTTTAAATTATTAGTTTCCTCAATCCAGTACAGTGTTCAGTGTTTCCCACCTTTCCTCCTTGTTACTCTTGACATAAGTTGCTACAGGCTGTTGTTTATTGAAGGGCTCAACTGCAGAAAAGGAAAAACAAATGTGGAAAAGAAAAAGGCTTATACCACGTTGCATATAAAAATTCAAATTCTACAAAAATATTGCCAATGGCTTAGAAAATACAGAAAATGCAATTGTTGATCTCAAGGGCTTTTGTGTAATTTCAGGAGGGCACACACTGCTGCCATGGATCACCAGGCACGGGAGTGATGGTTTGGTGCTGGTGAGACTACAGTGAACACATGATGCTCGACTCTGCACTCAACTTTTATCTTTCAACTTTATACCTGTATTAGTACCTGGGCAGTACATAAGAACAAAATGAAAACCAGACACGAGAATGGACAGAGCAGCATTGGTAAATGGCTGCGTTTTAAGGAGAATATATTGCTTTAGTCCCTGAGTTTATGAATTGCTTAGCTGTGTGTTCCTCTTTATTGCTCCTCTCCATGCTACAGGCTGTGAGCTGCTCTAACTTAATACTCTTGCATTTCCACGCTCACACTGTTTTTCTCATGTCTTTTTTAACCTGACTCATGTTTGCAACATTGTAGGCTCGGATGTGATTAAGAGGCACCAGATGGTATTACTGGAGATGGTTTTGCTGATCTTATTTAAACTGACTTATTTAAGACCAGTTCCTTCCTGAAGAAATGTTTATGGCCAAGCGTGATACATTGCCAGTCTACGTTGTGGAGAGGCTGACGGGTAAAATCTATTTTGTCTAAGTGAGGGGTTTTTTTCCAGACATCAGTCTGATGTGTGGATTCTGCCTGTTGGTTACATCCTATGCAAGCAAGCAGCCAGGAGCGTTGTAAATCCAAAATCAATCTATGGAGAAGTTTGCCTATATTATTAAATTTGCTGGGATCCTAGAAAGAATTGTAAAGGTCTGATACTCTTGGGAGCTGGAAAAGTCAAAGCAGCGTGAGAGCTCTGCTGGATCACTGACAGCCTACAGAAACGTGCTGCTTTGAAAATCAGTTCTTTATCAAAAGGTTTGCGGGCATATATTGCCTGCAAAAGCTAAAATGGAAATGCATTTTTTGTTTCATCATGCTACACACAGTAATCAGGAATAGAACAATTCAGTCTGATGACAGTTTTCATTCCTTTTCTTTTAGGGGGAAAAAAAAATACTGAATAGCTTTTTGTTTTTCAGTACTTGCCTTGTTCCTCTATTCTAATCTACAGCTTTTGCCCGCTTTTCAACTGCCACTTATATACTTTCTAAAGCAGAGGAAAATTAGCTTTTCATACAAAAGGGAAGAGGTGTTTCATAAATAAGGAAAAGCGGGAGTTCATTTTTACTGCAGTCATTTGTCACAGAAAGGGCAGGGAAAGTGAACAAGATCTTTGTTTGGTGGCATTTTTAATACTCTTGAAAATACTCTGTAATATTCTGCATAACCAGTCTCTGTTTAAGAGCTACCTCTTTCTGCATCTACAAAGAAATCTGCAAGAGTGAACTAGAAAGCATACATGTTACACGCCATATTAAAGCTATGAAGAGATCTAGACATGTTTTCTCCAAGCTTTCACATCCTCATCTCATTTTTTTCAACAAGCCTTTAACAATCAGCTCCCTCACTGTGTCCTCAGTGTCCTATATAAGGATCCTTCTGGAAAAATGAAAGGTTTTCAGACCTGATGCAACTCTCACCTGGGCAGTGGGACTCTGCCAGATAGTTTTAATAGCAGCCAGGCTGTGCCCCGAGGACTTGACATCGCAGACTCCAAATCACACGCTGTGATCACTGAGTAGCCTCATTTAGGAGAACCGCCAGCCCATTACCTTCTCACCTCTCCCAGGAGAGCACTGAGGTGTTTTAAGTGATGCCACGATTGTAACGCTTCCAAAGTTACTTCATCATTCATCAGTCTGAAAACCGAGTTAATTAAGTGACAGTAGCAAGTTTTGTGCTGCAAAGGAAACAAAAGAAGAACATTTTCTTACCTCGAGGTGATTATTATTTAAGCCTTAATCCTGCCAAAGTTTATGCACCTGCTTAAGTACGTAACTAGTTCTGCTTGCTGTTAAGTAATGCATTCAGCCTATGCCCACTGACTCCAGCCACAGCGGTACCGCCTTCATGCTGAAGGTCCTGCATAAATGTTTGCAGCATCCCTGCCATCAGATCTCAGCACTCTGGAGCACGAACAATGCCAAGGTCTGGGTGGGTTGGAGCAAAACAGCCCTGAGCAACAAATCATGGTTAACTTTTCAGCTAAGCAGTGTGAGGAGCTGAAAACATCGTGTTAGTGGGGAGAAGTGGAAGAGATTGGACAGAGATTCACCATGGTTATCTTCAGCTGTCTAGAAATTAAGCATCTAGTCTAAACTAATTGTGCAGGCTTTTTAATAGTCAATAGAGTGAAGTTAAAGGGTCTTACCTAAGAGGTCAAGGTGGTGGACGTACCTTGCTCCGCAGATGGAAGCCAGACAAGTAGCTTAGATAAGATATCCAATACTTTTAGAAGACTAAATCTAGGTGAGTTGAATTCCACCCTTAGCGTCTGATAAAGGGAATCTGAAAATGCGGCATAAGTTTTTCACATGGACAAACATTGACACTAATGCTTCTCATTCATTTGTTGTGCCCACAGCTGGCACCCAAGACACCAGCCCACTGGCAATGACAGATGCAACATAAGTGAGTAGTGAGACTGATGTGTGACAAATTCTCCTTTCATTTAACTAAAAATTTTAATGAATTAATAAAACTAAAATTAAAACAAACTAATAAAGGTCTTCAACAGCAACTACACATACGTATAACAAACTCAAATATGGTAAAATCTGTCGACTCAGTCTGTCAGACTCTCTTGCTGTCTCCAGCAAGACTCTTGCTGACAGTAAACCAATTAGATGATTTTTAGTGCTGGCTATTTGGGGAGCATTCGCCTATACTACACAAACACCTATTACTGTCCACACAGGGCTTGGGACTGGAATGAGAAAGGAAGGCTAAAATTGAACCAGGCCCTCTTGGGTTTTACAGTCATGATGAGCAAAAGTGAAAATAGAGAAAAAAATCAATCCCAGCATCAGCAGCATTCAGGACCCAGGTGACTGTGAGCTTGGAAGTAACATGGAATTCAGGCTCCTATTAATTTGCCCAGTCCTTTCCTCACCTAAATGTAGACCAGGAATACTTCAGATTACATCACCGGAGTCAAAATCATATAAAATAATGTAAGATCTCAATGCAGCCAAAAGTCTCTCTTTAAAAAAAAAAAAAATCCTATATGCAAGATTCCACTCCCCGGAGCTACTTTTTCTGTATTTTCCCCTTTAGATCTGAAAGAAAGGGGACCATTCAGCAAAACAAAAAGCAGTTATTCAGTGTTTCATATACTGACAACATTCATCCTCAGGAAGTCTTTATGGATTGTGCCTCGCATGTATAGTAATAAAGTAAAAGAAATGCAAAACGGTGGCGTCTCCATATCCTATAGATGACATGAGACTATTGTCCCATTATGTTTAAACAATGTGCCACTGCTCATGGAGCGTCTCCCCAACAACAGTAACCAGTCACCAGAGGTCAAGCAATCTCTTTAGCCAATTAAAAATAGCATTTCTAGACACTGCTTCATTCAGATATTGTTTCTGGTTTGGAGACTAATGAATGACAGAAAATAGGGCAGATGAAATGTTATATTACATTGACATAACGTATGTAAACGACAATTATGTCCTCTGCAAATTCTGAGATGGGTTTTTGTTTCAGTTCAAGAAGCATACAATCACATTTGAGTGTAATCTATCTGAGTGCTACAGTTAATTTAAAAAATGTTCAGAGAATTAATACGCATGTGTGCATATAGATTTAGAGCCTATATAAACATGTTTATGTATATGTACAAATGCATATGCATACAAGTAACAGCTTTAAATTACAGACATAAGAAGATCCTTAAATTAAAAAACCTGAAGAATTCTAATGTAGCGTGGATAACAGACACAAAAATTGAATGGGCAAGAATGATTTCTTACTTCAATTTAGTATTTTTAGTACTAATTTTATAAATAGTAAGTACGAGCCATAATGGGAGCTCACTAGCGTTTAGCTTCCCACTGGAAACCCTTACACACATATATAAAAATGAACCTAACTGCCTGATAATGTAAAAAGTAACCTGCTGTAGTCAGCAGGACGGAGGGATGCTAAAATGCAGTCGGTACTGCAGGGTCCCCGCTGAGTTTGGCTCTGCACAGCTAATAGGTTACACACAGCCTTGGGCTGCAGCGGCGCCTGTAAGACATAAATGAAGACTGGGGCCCTGGTAGCACCAACAAGCAATTTGAGCTTTAGCTCTCGTGTTTAACAGTTTTACAAAGGCATTTTCCTTCTACATCCTTAGTTGGACCGAGAGTGATTTCTGGTGCTCTTTTTACTGTCCTCTCTTGAACATTAACTATGTATTTTTCTTCAATTATTTTCTAGAAAATTTCTTTTGCAACGTTGAGTTTTGCAACAGCCATTCCCCACAGTCACAGATTCTTGTTCCTTTTTCTGCAGAGCTGCCATTTAATTTGATATGGCACTTTTGGGGATCTTCGGCCTCCCTCTTCACTGGCAAATTTTAATAAATTTTGCCACCACAACCCTTATGACCAGTTGCATAGGACTCTTTTCCACGTATTTCCACATATTTGATTTCCTGATATTAAAGAGCATTGTATTGCTATGTTTTGTAAATCCTTCGCTAAATTCAAGTTTCAAGTTCAGAGCTTGAGCGGTGTTTCAATGTTCCCCTTAGTTCCTCCTTGTTGTCAGGAAGCTGATCCGCATGGATGCTTCTCTGCTAAAACTTCTCCTTCCTGTTTCTTATCTATTAGAAACTAAGGAACTTCTTCCGATTGTTTTTAAGGTTATATTTCTGTACGGAGTGGACAGATGTATCTTTTAATTCCTAGATGTACAGACGGTTAAGCCATCTCTAGAATGCTGTTGATTTTAGCGCTCTCTAAAACAGGCCCAGGGTTTTCTTCTTCTCGTTTGGGTTAGTCTTCCCTTTTCCTTATTCCAGCTTTGTACCGTCCTCTATCAGTCTTCACCCCTGCTCTCAGGAGTTCCCTGACACAATTTATGACATCAGTAACTGTAACACCACTATGTCATATCTCTGCTACGCCCATTAGCTTGGCAGAGCACGGGTCCCGCCTGGTTCAGCTGCGTCAGGAAGGTCAGAAATAACCTTCGGCACTTGGTATCACTTGGTTGTTTCCTATCACAGCACATAGGTACTGCAAAAATGAGGGGGGGAAAGAAATCCTTCTCTTGGAGCGTTCAGGAGCACAATGCGAGTTGTTTTAAAGAGCTGTGCACTTTCATCTTCCAGCAAGATTGGTCTGACAAGTAACTTAAAAAGTAAATAAATAAACCATGATGATGGCTGGTGGTGGACCTCAGAGGTCCTTCTGTTGCCTTTCTGCTGGCTCTGAGGAAGATGAAGACTGCTAAGCACTATTCCCAGAAGCCTGCTGGCATTGACACAGGGGCTGGTAGGACCCACATGCTGGTTTGGCTTGCCATAGAAGCAACAAACAAGCAAAAATCAGTGTTCTTCCAAAGGGAAAGGAATCAGTTTAGTATGAAAAAATATACGAAAACACAAAATCTGAGGTTTTTCCAGAGGCCAGAATGAGAAACCAACCGTGTGCAGGAGCAGACAGCAGACTGCAAGCATGCTGCAGCATCTGGCCCTCATTTCCAGTGCATGTTTTTGCCTGAGCGCTCCCTTGTAAGGGGTCTGAATTCAACAGGACTGAGTCACACCGAGTTAAATGAAAACTTGGCTTTGTAAGAGTTAAAAAAAATGGCCACGTGTTTCTACAAAGGTATTAAAACTATCCTGTTGACTAGCCCGGTGTGTTCCTTGCTGCCCCGGCTGCCAGTGAGGGAAAGAATCCTGATCTGTCCCATGGCCAAACCCCGGAGAATTAAGCCCTTTGTCTCGGGAGCCTTTCACCTTCTCGGGTTGCTCTGAAAATCTGGAGAGAAATCAGAAGCGATGGATGTTCTTTCCTTAAAAGAAATGTCATGGTAGTGTGTTACTTCTCTTGAAGATGCTCCTGTTCGCAGCCTGCTTCAAAGGGAAAATGCTGGAGCACAGTACTGGGCTGAAAGCTTTTAATAGTTGGTCTTGGAGCATACGTTTGACGTGGTGTCCAACCCCAGCAATAACATCTGTTGGGAAAAAGCGCTGCTCTTTTGAAAAATGGCAATTGGTCTTACATGTTATCAATGGGTTATTCTGCCATTAAGGCTATAAAGGACATGAAGTTTTGTGCTTCAGGGCATAAACCAGCCTCTCTGGCAGCCTTGGCAGCAGTGGAAACTTAGCAAATAAGAAGATTATAACATGATTGTCCATTGTGGGGTGTTGTGTGTCTTTCTGTGAAGCATTTGATGCTGGCCACTGCTGGAGACAGGATATCACATTGGCTGGACTACTAATCTGATTTAGAATAACAGACCTTTTATTCCTATTAAGCACGTCTCAGTACAGAGTCAGGTTTCAACTAGTACTGATGGCCATGAAACACTAAAACTGCAGCCCAACCTACCCATAGATACCTGGCACAATTCTCCTCAAAGGGAATACAGTGTGGTAAAATTCTACTTATTTACTCATGCCATGTCATATTTTTCAAATGAGGTACAAAATATCATCATTTTCCCCCCATAAATTGCCAAAGTAATGATGATGAATGATTTTGTACCTGGGCGGCTAAATTCACATGACAGTTCTGCAAGGGAGATTTAATGGAAATAAGATTTGTGTATCTGAGTACAGGATTATGCCCCAAAAGCGGAATAGCCTTTTTAGCTCTCCATGTTGCTAGCACTTCTCTTGAACGCCACTTCCCTTTTCGGTTGATCCTTGGATGTGGGAAAGATTTGTTTTCAGATGTGTATGCCTGTAGCATTTGCTCAGGGTTTAGCTGCAAGCTGATCCCAGACGCAGCCCGCAGTTACGCCTTTGCAGGGTCCCTTGTTCCAGCCGACTACTGCTGACCATAACTCTCATTTCCTCTCTGTGCGAATGTGAAATGAATACTATCATAACAGCCTTTCTTAATACATGCCAAAGAGAAAAGAGCTTTTTCTGTTTTATATTTGACCACACTGCATTTCAAATACTTGACCTCACCTCCATGGAACCGGTGGGATTTATCCCTTTCATCATACGTAGTACAACTTCTATCAGGACCACTGTGCAGCACCTCTTTTTATTCATTTGCCCAGCACACAATCATCCTAAAATGATCTCCAGCATGTACCAGCTGTGCTGGATCTTCCATTCGTTTGTGTGGTGTCATCATAGCTGAGAGCCAGGGGAAAAAAATCACGTAAATGTGATATGAATGTCAACCATAGAGTAAACGCAGTACTATGAACCTTTCAGGACAGAAACTCTGATATGTGCTTGTATGCGCGGTGCCTAAGACAGTGGATTTTGGCCTGCAGCCATAATTGTAGATTCAAATATGTAATAATAAGAATAAAAAAGCTAATTCTTCACACTGTCTCTCGGACAGCACAGCTGCGTGTCAAAGAGAGAAACTCATCCTCGTTTATACAACACTCAGCAGAAAAGTTGACCAACCCGATAGCGTACGTGAAGTAGCAAGGACAGTCCCCTGACTCTTCCGGTACTCCGCTGCTTCATCAACACGAAATGCATGATCCTTCCTTTAAACAGGTTGTTAAACTAGAGGCAAAAAAGCAAAACCCATAGAATCATACTGGTTTAGGCTCTATATCTTCTGTATTCTTGTCTATGGTTATACCCTATGTATGTGTTTATCTTTATGCGCCACAGATGAGCTCATGCATCTAAATAATTTAAAAGAGTCATCTCCAATGCAGCGGATGTGCCCTGCTGCTGCCTGCTTGCCTCGCTGACCTCTCATCCAGCTTGCCTGTACTTGCTGGCGTCCTTCCTTACTTGTCTGACTTTCTTGGGCACATGGATTTCTTGATGTGCAATTGAAGGGTCTTTCCATGTAACCTTGGGCAATTCACCCCGCGAGCTGTAAATAATTGCAAAGCCCTGCTGTCTGCCCTGCCTCCTTGTAGCACAGGGGGTGGGAAGGGCCATGCACTTTAGCTGTCACAGCGTGGCCAAGGACATCATTTTGAGTTGCCACCAATTTCAGTTTCCCTGAGAAGGTGGCTGTGAGCTACAGTGCCTGAAAAGCAGTCATGGTGCCTATTCTCTTGCCCGTACTAAGGGAGTGTTAGCGGGGAGGGCATGGGCAGGACACCTCCTAAATTATCCTGAGATCACCTCGAGGCACCAGTACAGGGCTGCTGTGTGCGTGGAGTGAAGGGCTGGTCTGCAGGATGGCCTTGGAGCAGATGTCAAGAGCCTGTTTAAACTTAAGCTGTTGTATGTAAGGGGTTTATTTAATTATTTTTTTCAGGGAAAAGCCCACATTAATAACGTTCTAAGTATGAACTTTATTCAGCAAGATCTATTTATAATTCTTCAGTCTGTCACTGATTTAGCCAGAAAGTTGTATGTGCCCAGGAATGTGTGTTATTTGGGATGGAGAGATACCCTTCAGGGCTCATACCCTGGACCCTCAGCTATGAGTATTATTATTTAGGTGCTTTATGAAAGTAAAAAAAGAAAAAAGAACAAGGAACGCTTGCACTTTCTCTGTCCCTCAACGATACTCAATTGGAGAAAAAGTATGCGATGCTTCAATAATTTGCAATTACTCCCACAAACACAAGCCTTTCTATCCTGTTGGTGGCTAGAAGACCTGACTGAGATTGGGAATGATGATATAAAGTACCATAAAAACGTTTATCAGGGGAGAGTCACAGTCACGGCATGTTCAGGTTGGAGGGGACCTCTGGAGGTCATCTAGTCCAACCCCCTGCTCAAGCAGAGACAGCCAGTGCAGGTGTCCATGACTATGTCCAGTTGGGTTTTGAGTATGTCCACAGATGGAGGCTCCACAACCTCTCTGTTCAACCTGCGCCAGTGTTCGGTCACCCTCACAGTCAAAAAAAATATCTTTTCTTCTGTTCAGATTGACTTTACTGGTTTTTATCTTATCCCCATTGCCTTGTTCCGTCAGTGGGCACCACTAAGAAGAGCCCAGCTCCCTCTTCTCATTCCCTCCCACCAAGCACTTAACACTGATGAGATCCCTCCAAGACCTCTCTTCCTCAGGCCGAACAGTCCTAGCTCTCAGCCTCTCCTCCAGTGAGAGATGCCCCAGTCAATGCCTCCCAAAAATGTACCACCTAAGCAAACTAGGCTGACAAGGGAGGGAGCGACTTGCCTAAAGTCGTACATGTGACAGCACAGGATCCTCACAGAGCCCATGCATGTGGGGCCACTTCTGCTGGTGCTAGCTCTTCTCCCAGGCATCAGACAGTGCTGCTTGCCATCAAATCCATTGTCTGAAGTTTGTAGCTTTGTGTCATTTTAGAGCAGAGTATAAAGAAACGAATTATAACCTCTGCAAGGGGTGGTGTCTTGCCAGGGGGTTGCCTTTGCTGCATGAAGTCCTAAAGAGGAAAGGCAGCCTCAAACTTTTAGTATTAAAGGGAACAACTCTGTCTTAATTTCCTGTGGTTTTACATGAGATCTGTCCCCGAAGGAACCAGGCTGCATGTCACAAGTTCCATCTACTTGATTTTCTTGATGTTTTTTTTTCTTGGGACAGTTTTACAGTACCAGCATATGAATGTGTCTCTCCACACCCCTCTCAAAAGGCCTACTCATCTCTTCAGTAGACCTGCACCTTGTGTAGGATTTTGTTGTGTCTTCGAGGTGGGATGCATTTTTCATCAGGCAGAGCCTTTCTTTGTTGAATGCTGGTATCTGGGAGCGGCCTGGAATAAAGAAAAATATACACAGTACTGACACCTTTTCAGGTAACGTGGATCCATAATAAAGGCGAAGCTCTTCAGAGAGCGGGACGGCTTCTGAAGGGGCATTTTACATGCTAAGTGCCCTTTCTCCAGATGCTTCCAAGTTGGAAGCCATCATTTTCACCGTGAATCTTACAGGAGCTTTTTACATTAATAAAACTACGCAGTTTGAAACAAAACAAACTAACAAACAAAAAAGAAACAGGAAGAACCTTGATAAACGCTAAAAAATAATGTAAGGAATGAGAAATACAAAGAAATTACGTACAGGCCCAGACTTGCGGATCCAGGGTGCCAAAAAATTGAAACAATAACACAAAATTATTTTTTTTTTCTCCTTTTTGGAAGCCGTCCAGCACAGGCCCACACTCTAGGGAAGGGGATCCATGGAGAAAGGGCTGCAAGGGGAACCCCAAACGCCCTGAGGAAGCTGCAGCCGCCCTCGGGAAAACGACGGGTTTTTTTATGTGGTATTTGCCCGGGTGGCAGCGGGGGGGGGGNGGGGGAAGGGGGGGGCGGGACTCTCTGCTGCCAGAGCCGAGAAAGGGCGCCGAGGCCCCGGCGGTGCCCCGGGGACCCCACGGTTTGGCGCCGCCACCGCAGGGCGAGCGCGGGGCGGGGGCGAGGGGCCACCCCGGCGGGATGAGGGACGGGGGACCCCGCGGAGGAAGGCCCCGCACCGCCGCCGGCCGCTTCCCCGCCCTAGCAACGGTTGTTAAGGAGAAAAGGGCGGGGCCAGCCTGGCCCCGCCCCCGCTCCCCTCGGCCGCCTACAAGCCCCATGGTGCCGCGCGGGGAGGCGGCACGTGACGCGGCGGGAGCGGAGGAGGAGGGGGTCCGTCTCTCCCCTGCTGTGTCCCCTTTCTGGGCTCGGCAGGCGCCATGTTGGTTTGAGGCGAAGATGACAGGGGGCGGCTGCGGGCGAGGATCGTGCTGAGGACCGGCACCTCCGGCTCGCAGCGGGGCGAGGCAGCGCGGCTCGCGGGGGAGGGAGGGAGGGAGGGAAGGGGGGGGGGGCCCGCCCCTGCCGCGCCGCCGAGGGCGCCCGGAGCCGCCGGAGGACGAGGCGGGGGAGGGAGGGGGGGAGGGCGGGCTGAGGAGGAGGAGGCGGCGGCGGCGGCGATGCGAACGGAGACCTGAGGCTGCGGGAGGCGGCCGCCGTTGAACGCCCCCCCGGCCCCCGCCGAGTGCTGTCGCCGCCGGAGCGCCGCGGGGGAGGGCTTTCCCCTCCGGCCGCCCCTCAGGCAGCCCTCCCCGGCCCGTCTCTTCGCCAGACCCTGTTGAATGTCGCCCACCGCTTAGGGGTGGGGGGGGAACCGAAGCCCGGCGTCCTCCCCAGCGGCCCCGGGCCCACCCCGGCCCTCCCGCCTCCTTGCCCCGCCGCCGAGGGCAGGAGCGAGGTCCTGCCTGCGCGCCCGGGTCGCCTGCGCTGACTGAGGAGGTGACTTGGACGCACCATTATCCCGTGAATCATCCCGTCGTCATTTGTCAAGGCTGGGAGAGAAGGAAGAGGGAGAGAGGGGGGAAAAAGCCCGCACGCAGCTCATGTGGCGGTGTAGTCCTGCCTGGTCTACCTGGCACCGCTGGTGCTGCTGCCGCCGCCGCTGACAGGGATCTGCTGCCATCTCTGGTCTCCCGCTGGCTCCTCCGGCACCGCTGGCCACTGGATATTTCTCCTCCTCAGCCCCGCCGCCTTCCCCGCTGCACATCGGGGACCTGTTTTTCGTAGGGGACGTGGAAGTTGCTGCCTCCGACGTTGACACCGGTTTTGCTTCTTGAAGGTCTCCGGCGGGTTGCTCTTGGTGCTGCTGCTTTTTTTTTTTTCCTAAGTTGGTTTTAAGCCATTTAGGGTAACATCAAGATGTCTAGCAGCGTTCCAGCTGATATGGTAAGTCTTAGACTCCTTTTTTAATAGTATTAGTATGGAATACCGTTTGTTTCGGCATCTTTTGGCAGAGAAGATGGAAAGAGGGGCGTGGGAAGAAGGAAAAAAAAAAAGGGTCTCGGTTACATATTTAAGGAACAAAAAGTTCCCAGTTAATACCGCCCCCCCCCCCGCCCCAGATGCTGGTTCTGCTTTGCTTTTTGGTAGCGGAGTGGGAAATCTGCAGCGTCGCCTTCTGTGTAGCAAGTCAATTGGGGATGTCTGCCTTCTCTCACCTATGGCAGTTAATATCTGACTGCTCTGCCTTATTTCGTGTACCACTGCTGTTCACCTCTGCCGAGCGTTTTTGGGGGGAAGAGAAATACGCAGTAGAACATTCAGAATGATTTAAACGAGACGTTTCTCTCCCCCCCCCCCC
>RSEF01000001.1:201308170-201379802 GCA_003993805.1 Himantopus leucocephalus | reverse complement strand
CCCAACCCAACACAGCTGAAATTTAGTCTCAGTTTTCTTCCTTTTCTTCTCTGAAACTTCGCTTGTTTCTTACAGACTCTTTGTCTTCCGATGTTGGTGGAAGTTAATCTCTTCGCTTGCTGCCGGGTCAAGAGTGAGAGAGAAATTCTCATGCGTTTATTTACATAGCGAGGTCCTTTGTGCACTAGCTGCAATCTGGACATTTTTCAAGGGCACTCCTAGTACTTCTTATGGCGGACTGTACTTCAGCCTGTGTTGGAGACTCGGCTCGGTACATTTAAAATAGGAAGATGTAGCAGGGTACGAGGAGGGAGGGTGAATCAGGTCTGCTGGGTAATCTTTATTTCAGCACGACTTTACTCATTTGTGTATATTTCCATAAATCACTTATTTGGGGGGAAAAAAAAAAGTTGTGGCTGCGGTTTGATGTTAGTTCTTCATTCTTATGCCAGAATATTTTCACGTATCCCCCCACCATTGTTCACATATAAAGGTACTTTTTTTTTTCTAAAAGCAGCAGACTTGTCCATGCTTTTTTTCTTTCAGGATGAAGTTCTGTTTTGCGAGTAAAACCTGCCCTGGTAGTGATAACAATAAAACCGAGTAGCCCTTGTTTCAGCCATTGATATGCAATTAATAGTGCATATGTATCACAAATGGGCTATTGAAATAATGGTATCCTTTAGTTGCTTACTTTTAGTGTTTCCTTCACAGCTTTTGTACTGCAGTCAAAATGAGTTGAGTTCTGCCAAAAAAGCAGAAACAGTAAGATACAGAGGATGATCAAACACGGTTTTAAGCTCACCTTCCCCCCCCCGCCCCCTGCCTTTTTCAAATATAAATAAATTTTGCCACCTGGAAAAAAATGAGGAGGAGGAAACTATTGCCTCTTTAAATCCTTTCAACTATTATTTTTCATGTATTTCTTTTTAGGATCTCTCTGGCTGTTAAGAGTACTCTGAACACTCTTCTCACTTGTGCGTCTGTCATGCATTATATCACAGAAATCCTGTCCTTAGCTGTGGAGGGTTAGATGCAAATCTCTTAGTGCTGCTTTTTAAATTGCCTGGAGGAGTCCCTTGTCAGTGACATGAAGCACTCCTCCTCTTCCCTCTCACCCCGGGCTGAGCGCACTGCCACCTCCACACTACTTCTAGGTCCTGCCTGGGAATTGCGATGCTGCCGCTAGGCTTGTAATGTTTGACACTTGCCATTTTATACAAAATACACAAATTTTAAGATAGGCAAAATACTGTTTCATCTCTGTGAAAACTATTTCCCTCTGTTATTATAATGTAATGAGAATACCACTGGCAGGGATAGCTATAGGCCTACCGGTGCTCTGTTTCTTCAAATCAGGAAGAAGCTTATTATACATAGTGATGTTTAAATACTGAGTCATTACAAAAACATTTGAATGAAGATGTTACCAATGTTGGTAGAATTTAACTGAATAAATAGGTGTATTCTGGTCTGTTTTAGGATCACTTTCTTGAGTTTCTGCGTTATTAGCTGCAGCTTCTCTCTGAAAGTTTGAAGCGTGTTGTAGAAATTCAAGTTATTAAATACAGTTAATAAGTATTACTTTGTAAAAAGAGCACTTGAAAACTCATTTTGGGTCTCCTTTTGTTACTGTCCTTATTTCAAAGGAACTTGTTCAGGAAAGAAAATGGGATCATTGTTTGATTGCTCTTTAAAGAGGAGTACTTATCAGGCTCTCGCCTTGTTTATATATGTTTTTATTTAGGGTAGGATTTTGCAGTTTGCATTTCTCTTATCCACCCACTGTGTAATTTGCATTTATAAAAAAAAATTATTTCCCATTTCTGTAGGAGTTGGCATCAGTGTGATGGAGTGTCATATTACGGAGACTCCATCACACTTAGTAAATCTGCTATGAAATTACTTAAGTATTATAATAATTATGTTTCAAACTGTTTATGTCAGATTCATGAACTAACCCTCTCATAATAATAATAAAACTATTATAATTGCTGCTTCTTAAAAATGTGTTAATTTGTCTTCCTGTCCCACCTTTCAGAAGGATCTGCTATACATAAATTCATAGTAAATTATCAAATCTTTAGTAAGCTTTGTACTTGTATGTAGGCATAATTTGATCCCACCTCCTTTTCTCTGACATTTAGTTGACTTCTTCCCAGAACTACAGCAGATTTTACCAGCTAACCATTTCAACATCACTTCTTAAATAATTAACACAGTACTTTATCATTTGCATTCCACTAATAAATTGGATAGTGACACACCGCATTCCGGGTATTGTAAGTTTGCGGTGCATTATTCCTTAGCAATGTGTGCTTCTTACAGGTTAAAACTCCACTCCTGGAATGAAACCTGCTAATGTTGTCCTCTGTACTTGCGTAGTTTCATTAGCTTAATTAGGACTAGACATGTATGGGGCAGTGCTTGAAGACTATCCTGCCTATCTAGAGCCTTTTTTTTTTATTATTTTTTCACACAAGTGCTGGTGATTGTGGTGGAAACAGGGTATCTGAATGTGTTCAATAATTTCATCAGATAATTTATCAGTTTTTCCATTTGGTAGCAGCTAGAGTTTGACTATGAATAACAATAGGGCTGTTGGCAAGTTGTATTTCTTTTGTAATAATAAAGACACATGAGGTGGTTTGTGGACTTGTGAAGTTAATCACTTTGGGTTTTTTTGGTATTTGTTTAAACACTGTAGCTGACTATTTTAAAAAAAGTTATGAAAATCCTACACTTAGTCCAGAAGTTATTACTCAATTGAATAATCCCCTTTATTTCAGTGGAGTTAGCACAAGAATCTGGGAAGCTGTGTCTCTGTATTCTATGTGCCTATGATACTTCTCCTTACAGATACAATTCTTCAGGGATCTCAGAAGTTCACAGTAAGGGGCCTGTATGGCTGAAAAGTGTCCACTGTTTCCTGTATCGGTGCGTTTTATGTGGGTACAAAAAAGACTCTGCCAGCACTTTCTTCCTGGGCAGTTCTTCGCATGCCCTGTAGGATATCAAATTCTTTTTCTGTCTGAGTAGTAATTGAGAGTGATGCTTTTGGACCATGATGGCATTTTTCTTGTTTGTTTTTGGCATTTGATAAACAGCAGAAGACTGAAATCTATCAAACAGTTAAAGTTTTTCAATTTTAATATGTACAGCTATTGAACCCATATGCTATACTTGAGATGTAGGCAGTATGGGAGAGATTATTTTTAATAAAACAATGTTTGGTGTGAGATGTTTGTAGACGTGCAAGAAGATGGGAGTCTAGGGTCTAAAACACTTACATACGTGGATGATATTAGAAGGGGCAACAGATGGAAGAATAATAACAAATGGAAACCCTGCTCAGTTCATGCCTTGTTAGTGTCAGCATCTTTAGTGGAAATGTGTATGTGCATGTTCTTTTTTAGGAAATATAGCATAGAATGCTGATGAATAGCTTAACATATATGGACTAAAAGGTCCTTATATTAATGGAGGCTAACAGGGGAAAAGGATCGATGTGTAACTGATGCTACTTCAGTAGGGGAATCTTGGCATCCAGGAATAAGATTCAGACAGGAAGGACTCAAAGGAGTAGCTGATTGTATGTCAGCTGAATTTTGTTGTCAGTCATTCAGTTTAAACAATTCTTTCATTTAAGAATAAGTGCAGTATCATTAGAATATGCTTGGAAGATAGAAAGAAAATACTTCACTCACAGCATTTTAAGGTATTGGAACAAAATGTAGGAAGTTGTGCATCTCAGGTCTTCTATTTTAATTGCTTTTCCTTTTGCCTTCAGTAGAACCTTTTTCCTCGTTCTGAAAGTTGTTGTATCCCTAGTAGCCTGTGTGCGTATAGTCATAAGTTAGTCCCTTAAGTTCTTTTTATAATAAAGGTCTAATTATTTATCAGTAATTTTGCACACCCCCGCATATTGAAAGTTCTGATTGATTACATTCTAAGATAAAAATAACTTATTAGGTTCTTCTGCATGGATATTTTTCCCTTCCCTTTTTTGATTTTTCACTAATGTTTGTTGATTGTAACAGAAGTGTCCTAACCTTTGTCATTCTCAGTGTTTTGCTTTGGGTTTTTTTGCCTCCTTTTGGAGAAGGAATTGGTGGGATCTGTGTTAGAAAGAAGAGCTTGAAGAGCTTCCTGACTCCTTATATATTGAGGCAGCCTTTGCAGCTTATTGCAGTGTTTCTTGTAACGAGGTGAACCACCTCCTTCTCTGTTATTTGCAGCAGTGGCCAGGGATAAACTTGTCAAAGCTGATGTTGAATGTATGTATTTGGGTATACTTCAAAATGATTTCTATGTAACATTTCCCCCACCCACCTTTTTTCTTCCACAGATTAAAAAATGTCTTACTTATTCATCTAACAACCAAAAAGAAATATCTTAATGACTGGCACTTTTATGTATGGCACTGTAGTGGAAATTGCACAGCATCCTAACACATTAAACGTACTCTAAAACTATGTTTGCATGTCCTTTATCTCATTTGCTTCAGGGATGAACAGCTGTAACCTGTGGATGAGATAATGATTGATATTTATGCTGGGCCTTGGTGCAGCGCTATACTTCAGATGGAAGTGTAGGCTGGCAGTGTAAACTGTTCCTTCCTTCCTGCCACCCACCCTTGTTGTTGTTGTTACCTGAATTGGTTTCTCTCTACTTTTGTTGTCTAACTCCATGGAATACTGCAGGGGATGTGTGCTGAAGGACATTTAACTCCTCCCTTGTTGGGAATGCTGGGAAGCCAGCAGTAGCTGCTGGCAGGTTCCAGCAGGGCTGAGAAACAAAAACCAAATGCTGAGTATCTGAGTGTAGCAAAATGATCACCTCTATGGCAGGAACATTGAATTCTGCATGTTAAAAAAATTGCCTGATGTCATCTGTGGGAACTGGGCAGCTCAGTCAGGACCTGAATGGGGACAAGTTGCAGCTCTCAGTTGTGGAATTAGGGACAGCTTCAGGTACCAGTAATCTGTATTTCACCTTGGAGCTTGTGACTGCTGTTTGTGCATATCTAAACTTAAATTTTACATCATTCGAGGCCCACAGTTCTCTTCCTTGGCTTGGCTTAAGGCTGTAGTAGGAAATTAGCCTGTCTCAATGTGGTCCTTGCAGCAGACTTGGTAAGTAATACTTTTATGGTACTGTAAACAAAATGACTAAGGGTGTGCTTTTCTGTTTTTTTTCTGAGTGTTCTTCCTAACTACAACTTCTGTGACTGTTGAAAGCCATGGTTATTGTATATGCAGTACATGGGATTTACTTGCTTTATATTTCTGGTCGGTCAGCTTTCTCAGTAGAAGTCAGAATGTAAACTCCTAGTGATGTCTCTCTATATGCTTATGCAATACTGAGCAGAATGGAGAGCTCATTCTGACTCAGCCTGTGAGTGCTACTCTAGCTTGCAGGAATCCAGAAATATCTGGAATGTGACTAATCATTCTTGTGGTTTTATGTAAAAGAGATAGTACAGCTTATTTTCGTTCTTTTCTTTGTACAGTATTGGATCCGCTATCTTGGTTATTTCTCATTCTAACTATGGTTAGAATAGCAGCAGAGCTGCTGATCAATACTCTTTTCCGTGTTAAGTCTGGTTTTGCAGCAATTAATTGAGCCTACTGAAGTAGCAAACCTTCCTTGCCACAATTTTGCATGTATAAACTTTAGCTCACCATAATTATTAAAGGGATATGACTGAGTGCTGT
Organism: Himantopus leucocephalus; assembly: GCA_003993805.1. NCBI lineage: Eukaryota > Metazoa > Chordata > Aves > Charadriiformes > Recurvirostridae > Himantopus > Himantopus leucocephalus. The sequence continues at coordinate 201,374,085 of RSEF01000001.1, read as the reverse complement.
GCTTTCATTTTAGAAGCTATTGAAAATGAGCAGAATGTCAATGAGAAATTTTAATGTCATTGTTTGCATGTCAAATCTAAACTGAGACCCCAGCTCTTCATCAGTTTTAACATAATTTAGAGGTCTGTCTTTTGAAATTCAGCTGTTGTTAAATATTACCCTGTAAATTCTGCTAGAAGGACAGCCTTTAATTTTTGACAGCTTCTGTTATACATATGTTATAGAACATCGTAAAGTAATGACTGAAACATTTTTTCATTTGGTATACCTCCCAGACAAGTTTAAATTCACAGATGTACCACTAAGTGTTGAAAGCAATGATAGGGAGGAAATACGGAGGAAAGAAAAGAATGAAGGATCAACACCCTGCAAGAATTGTTGTTTTTTTTTTTTTTAAAAAAAAAAAGGTTGCTGAGACATCTGTTGAGGTTCTGCAAATAGCATTATGCACTTCAATACTATGGGGTTTTTTTTTGTATCTGAGAGAAATTTGAGGGGGGAGAAAAGTTGCTAACAGTCTTTCTAAGAATGTAGAGAAAATTATGTAGGAGATCTGTTTATTTTTGAGAGCAACACTTAACTAAAAAGTTCAGACCTTCTTGCTTTTAGGTTGCTGGGCCTCAAAAGTATAGTTCTGCAGAAATACTTAAATGTTTTTGCAGCTGAGTACTCTTACGTATATGTGGAAATTCAGTGTATTTTGCGGTCACTAACTGGGATTGTGTTTAGCTCCTTGACAGAAGATAAATTTGTGGCTGCTTGTAAACCATCCGCAGTGAAGGCAATCTCTCGATTTGTATTAAGACTCTGCAAGTATGTTGAAATCTGATTTTAAAATGTACTGAATGTTTTCCGCAAATAGAAACTTTGTGTAAAATGAAGACTTGGCAGATTACACAGTTGTGACACTTGTAGTTTTTTCTACTTTCTGTAAAGAAATTTGAAAATAGCTTGCCAGTGACAGGATTACATTTGTGGGTTTGTTTTGGTTTGTTTTTTTACTTAAAATTATTTGGGAGATTCCATTTAGAGTTAAATGGAAAGTTTGTGGCAGAGTTTAGCTGAGACTTTATTCCATGATACTGTTGTTATGGAGACAGAAACAAGCAAGAGACTCCTTGAGTTTTATGTATTCCATATAAATTAACCAAGTAAATCCAGAGATTCTGCCTAGGTGTTTGGTAGGTTTGTTCTTTTACCAAAAAAATGAACGTATTCCTTAGTGGGACGTGGGTACCAAAATGGTACTTCATGTTCAACTTCATGCAATCTGGAAATGTTTGTGCTGGTGTCTACCTACTGTGATGGTTTCAGTTCCTCTTGAGAGCTGGCACAGATTAGCGTTCAGGCTAATCTAATTTATGTCAATGACTTGGACCGCTGCTGAGGAACGAAGGTGGTCTTATCCTGGAGTGCTCTTTAGCTGCAGCTGAGGATCTGGATTTTAATCTGTGAATCTATAGGCAGTTTGGATGGGAATGAAAACTTAGCTCTTCTTTTTTTTTTTTTTTTTTTTTTAAGGGTGGTCCTGAGCTTTTCTGGAAGCTTTTCTGTGATCTTCATTATGCAATATTCGCTGTTTCATGTTGCATAAGAAATTCGCTCAAGCACTTGATAAAAGTGTAGTACCAATTTCAAAATAAACACAAGGAAACTAAATGTGTTTTTCTTTCAGAGACTTAAAAGAACAATGTGTTTCATCTGAAAAAGAAAAGTACTTCAAAGTCATATGCTGTAGCATTGGTTGGTATCTCCTCAGTGGAGTTATGATATGGTAATGCTTTGTGGTCTGGCAGAGATCCACATCACCGTAATCTGTTTCTGATACTTAACATATATCCTAGACGGTACTACTTAATCTGTCTCCAGAATCTGACATATGTTTTTAATATAGAGAAATAATGGAATAGTGATAAAATAGTGAAGTGCCGTGTTAGTCAAAAGTCTTTTGTAGCTCGGGGTGTAAATTTAGAATTCTTTTCTTAAAGGTAGATTAGTGCCAATCTACATGTGAATATATGTGGCATATGCTAGTAAGCCTCAGGAAAGTTATTATAAATCAGATTATTATAAAATAATTCTTCTAAAATAGTAGTCCTTTTCAGTAATTTTTTAAGATTATATACTGTCTAGCATTTTTCGAACATGCTTATCTCTTATATGCTGTACAGAACTGACTAAAAGCCTTTGTATGCTTTTAAAGCCTAGCCTGAAATACCTAGTTGCAGTGTTTTTTTTTAACTATAGAATTCCTATTTGTATGGGCAGTAACATGAACATAAAAATAAATCTTGGAATAGTGTTCTGTGGTTGTATTTAATGCACAACACATTACTCAGGGCATATTAAATCTGAATATTTGTCATTTTGCCAGTGAATATACTTTTAATCTGTGCAAACGAGTTACACATAACAGCTGTGCCGTGTGATAGTGAAAGCTTAGCTCACTTCTGAATCCAGGTTATTGATCTGTGATGGAAAGAAACTTTATTGGACTTGAATATTTTAGTGATTTATACTTTATACTTGTATAGCTATTCTTGGCAATAACCCCCAAACTTTCAGAAGGCTTTATTAAAAGATTTTAAGTGAGGGGAATAAATTCCCATTCTCTAACTGCATATGATTTAGTAATAATGAAATTAACATGAAATCACACAAGAAATTAGTAACTTCCAATAGCACATAAGTGGTGATAAGGATGTATTACTGTATGTTTATACTTATAATTAAAAAGCTGTTCTCTCAGTAGAGCTGTGTGCTCTCTCTTACAAGGATTTCCTAAGTTTTTACTGGCCTTAATATTCTGGATTTTAACTGTTGTACTGCAATGTCCTATACTAAGCAGGACTAGTTGTGGTGCAGCATCACGTGCATGCTGTAGCTGCCCCCCGGTAGTTGCTGGAGGTAAATCCCTGCCTGAGGTTGGGCCTCACTGTGGTTAACGTGGTTGGCACCCTGGAATCGGTGGTTTAGCCGTTCTTGTGAACGCCTAAGGAGATGCATTGCTTTCCCTGTTACAGAAAGGTCATGGTAGTGTTTCATGGAGTCATTTTAGTTTGACTGTATCTCCGGTCAGGAACTTGATGTTTGTGAGGTAGGGTTTGTCTGACATGTTACCTTTGGCCATAAAAATGTACACGGTTTGTTTGACCTGAATATTCAAAGAGTTTGTACCAAAATGTGCTGTAATGTGTATTCTTCATGCTATGGATTTCCAAGAAAAGCTATTTTAAAGGCCACCTTTATAATTTAAAGATGTGGTGGGTATTTTATGTGAATGTCAGCTCTATGCTGGTTCGCTTAAAGCTCAAGTAGAAAGGAAGGGACGCTTTTATCTCAAAAAAATAATAATTAAAAAGATGCTAGTGAGTATTTCTAGTTGTCTAGACACAAGACTGGGGTTTTGAAGTACAATATGTCAGATCTGGCACCAAGAGAACAGCTTGTTACTGAGAAATTCAACTTTGTTTTGAGGATCTTGTTTCTGTAAGTAATAGCAAGATGACTAGGAGCTCTTATTAACGAGAAACTCTAACTGTGTTTGATTACTGTCTACATACTGCCTCTGGCCAGTATAGTTTCATATGAATTGGGATTTCATGTAAAACTGGAAATGGGTAATTTTTTTTTCCAAATTACTTATCTTTAAAATTATTTGGAGGTTTAAAATATCCACTATAGTGGGTGGAATACTAGGTAAACTGTAAGCAGGGTTGTGATGAGGGGTCCAGTGACGGTGGCAGTGGGTATTTGCAAAATTGTTTTAGCTTGGAGATGGTTGTCTTTGAATTGTTTCTTCTTACTAAGAAGGGAGTCCTGTAGAAGGTGGTTCAGGGGAAGAGCATAGGTGCTTGGAATAGGGTAGCAGAGGAGCCCAGTGGTGGGCTCTAATGCTTCTTCAGTAGCAAGGATCTCAAAAATTCTAATTTTTCGAATTCATTGTGAAAAGGAGGGTAGAAGCATGTGGTTTTGCAGTAAACTGTCATCACTTACCTCAGCTGGGGTGATGGGACTTTTTAAAGTTCTCCTACAATGCCACTTTTCATGGGAATGAAAATGGGCCCTGCATGCCCATTTCTTCCACTTTGGGGATAGCCAGGGAAATCCCTATGGAGGGCTCCAGTGCAGGTGCAGAATACTACTTGTTCCAGCACTCTGATGCTGGCACTTGATGATGCTAGTATACATGCTCCTTGCACTTACTGCCGGACGTAAGTAGGACTTAGAAAGATTTTAATGGGGAATCTATAAAGTTTTGTTGGGGGTGGACTCCAGAGCCACAGATATATCTGTCCGTGAATTGAGTATGAAGAGTGTAAAATCTCTCTGTAAAGAGCCTGGCACTTCTCAGCTGAGGTTGTCTTTGTTAATGGAGATTTGTGGCTTTTAAGCAAACACAGTGTATCTTGTATTTTTTGCCACTGAGAGTACAGTGTATGTACCATAGCACTATTTGTGTCATAAGTGGACAACTCGTGTTAAGAGGGAACTCTTCCACTTGTAAAATGAAGTACAAAAATAGTCAGTACAGTACCTGTTTATTTATTTATCTGTCCTGTGGTATAGATGCATAAATGTCTCTTCTTCCCGAATCATGTGCTTTTCCCCCTCTCCTTATTCAGCACCTCCTCATTGTTCAGAGACTGGATCAGTGCTTGACCTTCCTGTACTGCTCAAACTTTTCTTGCAAGATAAGTCTTAATTAATTTTGAGCCTTCCTGTGATACTAGTCTCCTTAACAAGTACTTAATAAAAATCAGTTAATTTTTGGAAGATCTGTGAGAGAAGAAGTTATTATTTATCAAAAACTGTGGATATTGTGGAATGTAATTTCACTGAAATATACTCTATACTAGATAACTCAGCAGCAGACTTGCAAGGAATGAGGTCTTACAGTTTGAACTGCAGTCAGAAACAAAATTCAAATAAGATCAAGATTTTCTTGTTTGTGGTTGTTGTTTGGTGTTATTTATTGGGGGGTTTTATGACATCGTATATTTTAGTCAAATTTTATTGAAATTTCTCTGGGCAGCTCTGCTCTTTTGCATCTTCAGTGTCTGTCAGTCTTGGTTGTTCAGAGTAGTCATATTGCATGACTGTATCAACATTTCATTTAAGCTAGTGTGCTCTTTGCTGATGTGAAGGTTTTATTCCAGAAGACTTGTTGTGGACAGAGAATTAATTAAAATGATGCAGAAGTCAATAAAATATTTATCCATTGATATATGCTCCCAAGAACACTTGGAGAAAGATTGTAACTGTATTTGTTAACAAGTTGTGAAAAGCAAGTTTTGAGGCTAATGCTTTAGGGGAAGCTGGTTTTCATACCGGCTTTGTTGTAGGGCTATGTTAATATTTCTTTCAACTCTTCTTATTGGTTGAGAATCACCTGATTTTGTTGAAGTGTTTTTGGTGATCTTTCAAAGAAAGTGAAATTCTGAGCACTTGATTGTCAAATATTGCCTTAATATAACTGTCAACTTTCATGTTCCTACTTTTCAAATAGCATGCTATCAGTTTAAATCTGAAGCGATCTCAAGAGAAGAAAACAAATCCACAGGAGTTTCCAGTGTTCAAGGATGTGGAGATGTAGTTTGATTCTTAAATTGTCTCCCTCAAATTCTGTATTTATTTTTTTAGAAATGAAATGTAGGAAAGACGGCTTGCCCTATCCATAGAGCACAGATTGATTATTAGCCAATGCCTTTATCTGCAAATGTGCTGCTTGGTACATTTCAAACTTAGCTTAAAAAAACAAAAAGGCAAGCACCAAAGTGAATAATTCAGAGTGCTGACTAATGCCAGATAAGGTGAAGTGAAGGTAAATAGTTTCCTGCCTTTTATAGTTGATTCTGCTGCTGCGTATCAATCCGGACTTTGATGCTTAAGTAAGTGTCCTAGGTCATGAATTTTATTTATAATGAACGTGTAGTTAGGAGATGATTTTGTTCCCCTGTATTGTTCTCTTCGGGGGGTGGGTGGGGGAACCCAAACCGAAACTTTTTGTTTTAGCTTGTACTTCTTAGCATATTGAAATGAAAACCAGAGAGGAAGAAAGTCTATGTAGTTAGTGCCTCTATTAGTACAGTTTTGAAGTGTTTTTTTTTTTTCTTTTACTAGACGTTGTTTTTCAGGAGATGGAAGATAGAAAATGTCGTGTTTATTCAAATATAATTCTCTGCAGTCCTTTGTATCATGTAATGGTTTTGCCTGTAAAATAAGATTGCAACATGTTCGAAAAAATGGGATACAGTTTTTTAGGAAGAACAATAGCTCTTTGTGGGAATTTGAAATTTCCTATACAAAAATCACGTATTCAGAATCTTGAAATATAGTAGTCTTGTATTTTTGTTCTGTCTTTAACTTTGGGGTGATGCCAACTGTTGTTTTGAGGTGCTCTATTTGAAGCTGTTCTGGCTAATCCTAGAGCGTCAGTGGAGCTGTTGGGATAGGGAAGAGAAATATTTTGAATTGTTTCAAAATAGTTTTTGCTGGGTTGCTGGAAAAGATGGCATTTACTTTCTGTTGTAGTCTTTTTGGACTGCTGTAGCAGTTTGTAGGCTGGGTGGTGGTAGTAGCTGAAAGGAGCACAGAGAGAAGCCGAATCATGATTACACAACCATCTGGTGACAAAGGTACGGCACTGAACATAGCTGGGTCAAAGCCTTCAGGCTTATTTATGACGAGTAATTTGCTATACAAGCACAAGGGGCAGCAAGAAACCATCAAGGAGTCATCATAATTTTCTCTTAGCATACATGGGTTTGTGCTCTTAGTGATTAAATTCCATTTAATGAAGTTTTTAATGTGTCAGATGACAATAGGTTTCTGATGAAGGACATCCTCGCCCTTTCTCTGCCTGCCAGACACAAACATAGAATCATAGAATAGTTTAGGTTGGAAGGGACCTTAAAGATCATTTAGTTCCAAGCCCCCTGCCATGGGCAGGGACACCTCCCACGAGACAAGGTTGCTCAAAGCCCCGTCCAGCCTGGCCCAGAACACTTCCAGGGACATCCAAATCCATCCCTTAATATTTGTATTTTCAGTATTGGTGCTGAATGGAGGTAGAAAAGCAGTGTGTGTTACTTTGCCAGGTGGAAAAATTATTGAGATGTGTCTGGGTAAACATTATCTCACCTTCTGGCAAAAGTAAATCTTACATTACCAAATATAGGCTCTAAACTAACAAGGCTTCAAAGACTTGATTCAGTTGCTTAAACATGGTGTTTAGTGCCAGTTTGCACATGCCAATGTGTCCAGGATGGCCAGAGAGAGCGGACGGCTATGACACATGAGTTATGAGAGACCCATGCCCATCGGGAGGAGCAGCTGCAGTGTATGGGGGGAGCACTTCACAATGCCTAAAATTAGCACTAGCTGTACATGTTTAGGTAATTCTTTTGAGCTGTTGGGGCTTTCTAAAATCTCATTTGCAATGTTTTCATACTGGTTTTTGGTAGGTTGTCTTTTCCTAGCTTAAATTCATGAAGTAGTGCTTCAGAATCATTAAATGTTTTCATTTACAGTAAATCACAGTGCTACCAGCTTTGTTATTTCCTACAGAAAACTTTCACATCTATGGCTGTGAACACTACAGTAGAAAGAAAATTTTCCAGCATTCAAGATAAATTTATTTCCTTTATCTTAGCAGATCTTCTCCTAATTACAGCTATGTGGAAACTTGAATAGCATACTACTGCTCATTGTGGTGAAATAGGTACAGGATGATTGCAGATCTCTTTGGCAAGTGTGATCGAGTCTAAACTGCTGCACACAGCCTGTTAAAAGAAGAAAATGGAAGTTTGTACATGTTATCACAGTAAATTTAAAAGTAATTTAAGTTACCAAATAAACGAAAATTTCTACACAACTGGGTTAATTTTGAAGATTGCCTGAAGTCCTTGAAAGTGCATTATTCATCCTCTTTGTAATTCATTATATAAAATTGGACTTGAATGGTCTGTTCTAAACATCACAGCAGAAATGTGGTATGTTTTTGGTGCTGAAATGTGTAATCACCCTTGTGGACCAGGAAAGAAAGAATACTGTCTATACGAATGCTATGTTGTTTTAATGATACTGAATTTTTTATAAGGAGTCTTGCAAAGAAGTCAGATACAGCGTTTTTTATATTAGATTAAAAGAGGCTTACTACTTGAAGATTGACAGGTGTCTCTTGACATCAGGCCTGAAATGTTTGCAAGGTATTTCATATCCTCAGAGCAGAAATGAATATGAGTGGGTTGAGAATTTATGCTTACATAATTAAATAATGAAGATTCTTTGGCATTATATAATGTATGAATGCAGGGGAGCTTGTTATCATTGCCCTAGCAAGGTTTCCTGTTGTATACTGGAGTAAACGTCATACCTATTTTGATAAATACATTTTACATTTATATTTTGGAGGACAACTTTTGATACTTGTATATTGCTAAAGGTTGAGTTACCAATTGAATTAAGCCTTTTATGCTGTTTCATATTAGCACTTTTGTTTTGTCTTAGTTTAAGTTTTGAAACATTAGTTTTGTATGTGTGGTGGGTTTTTTTGTTTGTTTTGGTTTTTTTAAAGTTAATGTAGAAAAGTAATGATCATAAATGAAACCTTTCCAGCACTAACTGTTATAGTGTTTGTAAAAGAGGAAACAATATCCAAGCTGCTTCATGATTAACTTAAAACTAAACATATTTTGTCTCTGCATACTTAAAGGCTACATCTTATTTTGCTTAAACACTTCCTATTTTGAGGCATTTCATGTAGAGGAATCTTTATATGGTAACTGTATAAATAGATAGATATCTAAATATAGTCTTCATTCCTTTGACAAGACTAATCTTTGCATTTGTTCTTCTAGCAGACTTCCTTTGAATAGCTAGATTTCATTACTCAGAGATCAATCAAAAATGTGCAAAGTAGAATTGATAAATCAGGAACCCTGGAAATAACACTTGACCTGGAGAGTCAGATTTTTTTTTTAAATAATTTTTGAATATAAAGAAGCAAAGAACTAGCGGCCCACAAGTATATTCATTCAACTCCATCCATTTTCTGCTGTGGATACATGGGCTATTACACTCATCCGCAAATAGAAGCTGTATTATAAAGTGTATCATGATTGTTGAATGCAGGCAGTTTATTCAAAAGACTTTTATTGTTCAAACTAAGCTGAAGATGATCTGTAGGATAAAGCTGTGACCTAGTTCTGGGTTTCCATGCTGTGGAAAGCATTATATTGCCAAATCTGTGCACGTGTATGTCTCTGTTACATTTTCTTTCCTCCTCTTTGAAGGCTGATGATTAATCAATTATTTTTAGATTAATAGTTACATATCTATGAATAGAATGTGCAAAGTATTCTATTCTGTGTCAAATTTTAGGGTTTTATTTTTGTGGGAATAGACTTTTTCACCCAACGTAATGTATTAGAGAGAAGGTCAGCCTACCTAACTCATGCTGGCTCCAAAGTAAGCATCATGCATGTTTGTAGCATCAGCATGTGACATATATATAGGGAGAATTGACTGCCTAATCTGTAATGATTTTGTGGGTTTAGTAATGTTCCCATGGTGAAGTCTGTGTAAATGAGCAAATTTAATACTAAACCACATACAATATTATAGATTTTTTTAAAAATTAGAATTAAAAGTTGCAGTTATGCACTTATGTTCTGTTTTGCTTTGCTTTTAAATTGGTGAAATATGGGGCTGTGTTACCTTTAATGGTAACCTGATGCCATGTTGAGCTTGATTTTTGTGGCATTGAACCTGCTGGTTAAGTGGTCACAGAACTGATGGATGTTTATTTGCATGTTTAAGAAAAATCCCTAATGCAAAATAATGTTGTCTGGCAAGATACCATCACTTTTCCCTACGTCATGTGAAAGGTTAAGACTTTGTTTTATAAAGTAGTAGAAGGGAATTATACTTGTTATTTAAAAAACAAAAAATCTTCTTTCCCCCCAAACCCTGTGATGTAAAACAAAGATTATGGAATTACTCTTTTCTCTGTGAAAATTGGGTGTGGTTGTGTGGCATTACCTGCCAAAAGAGTACATATAGAAAGCAGCTTGGTGGATATATGCATGAGAGGAAGGGTTTTTGGGTGTTGGTTGGTTTTTGGTTTGGTTTTTTTTGGTTGGTTTGGTTTTGTTTTTCTAATAAGCAACATAATGTTCAGGCATCCTCTCGCTTTTTTCCTTGGCATACCTCTAACTTTTTTGCTTGAGGTACAAGAAAGTAATCCTAAAACTCATTTTTCCAAGCGTGGAGATTTTCTCTTAGTAGAAATGTGGACTAGGATATAATCTATAGAAACATGGTATTTGTTCTAAACGTAAGTGCATGTGCTACAATAAGTGCTTAGTTTTGTTTCACTTGAGAAATATTCTAAGGCTATTTAAATATTGTATCTCCATTGCATTAAAACTTTTTTATTCATAGACTGAAGCAAAGACCAATTTTATAACCTGTGCCACCATCTGTTAAATACACCAGAAGCTTATTTTTTTTTCTGGATGGGTTTAGCCAGCTGTCCATTTTGCACTGTTGCCTGGATGGAGGCGTGCATTTAAGAATAACACAGTAGGCTTTCTGTGAGTTGACAAAAAAGCTTTTTTATTTTGATCAGAGACTCCGTTAGCTTGTCTGACACTTCCTTATATTTAGTCTCTGGCTGAGGAATGTATTTGAAACCTTTCCCCTGTTGCACTCCTCTAGTCTGTGCTTTCATCTCCTCCCACTTAGGTCTGGAGCTGCTCCACAGGACAAGACATGTGCTTTCTGGCCAAACTCTGTGAGACATGTGGATGTATTTGCTAGCAACAACCCAAAGTCCATTCTAATCCTATTGACATCTAACCCAAGTGGCATTTAGTTAATCTGTCTGGCGCTCTCCTTTCTTTATCTGGCCCTGTGAGATGATACAGCTTTTTGTAAGTTTATTTTCTTTTAGATGAGTGTTTTGGGATGGTAATACAGACCGGGTAGAGTTTACAGAAATCATTTGCCCTTTTTAAGTGTTGTCTTCATGATAAATAAGACCCATTCAGTAATGGTGTCAGGGTGACCTGGCAGATTTTAGTCTTATGTTGTTGTTATGCTTAATTATAATTTACATGAGGGCTGATGAAACAAAGAAAAATTTGGTATTTACAAAAGTCTGGCAAGAAAACTGTTGCAGACCCGTTAATCATTCTATTCTGCTGTTCAGTTTGCAGTAAAACAATCTATATTCACGAAAAAAATAATAAATGGCCGAAAATGGTTTAGAATTAGAAACCAGCTCTTTGCTGACTGCAGTTTAGAGCTGGCTTTAACTCTAAAATGTAGTTTTAGAAATTCATTTTTTGACTGCCACAGGAGTTTTGCTTTTTTTTTTTAAACTGTAAAATAATGTGCAAGTAAAATCTAGCAGAATTCAGTTGAAGAAGCTACCTGAGGCGATGCACTGTTTTTTCTGATTTGGATTTCCATGGAATACATTGTGTGCTGTGTCTGATCGCTCACACTTAGAATGGCAGGGCTCCTTTTGTTGGCTCGCTCTGTTCTGTCAGGTTGAGGCTGCTGGGTTGGGAAAGGATTTGGCTTAGCTTCATGTGGAAATCCTTGTTTGTTTATTCTTCATCACAGAGTCAGCTAGAGGTGTCTGCACCACTTAAAAGTATGAAACCTCTGAATTCAGTGTTGTGTATGAATACCCCAGTATATTCTCGTCCTGTCCAGCTTTGTTTTCTGATCTTCTCAGAACAGCCAGCACTCTGTATTGGTGCAGCTTGATGGACTAGCATTTTGCTATGTCTCTGGAGTGCAGATAAGCATATGAAATGGGAACAAGAATTTGTTGCTATTGTATGGAGGACATCTGTGCTACTAATCAAGCTATGCTATCAAAATATTTTAAATGCTTGCTTTTCTTGTATGCATGTGTCCATTGGATAAACTGAACTTGAGAATTAATTGCATCCCGTCTCTGCTGTTTGTACGTGGCTTGCTTTGGCTTAACTTTATTGGCCCAGCTCATCAGAGGCTTATTCTAGGAAGATCAAGGCCCTCAAATCTATGCTTTTAAAATCTCGTTTGCCCCAGCCCTTGTCTTCAAAGTCTCACTGGAAGCTTTGTAGCTAAAACCAGGGTATATAAGGTGATTGCAAGACAGTCCATTTATCTGTGTTCCTGGACAGCCATACCAAGCACTTAGTGCCTTCATTCAAGTGTTTTGATGAACCAGTGGACAAAATTGTGCTATAAGCTCTGTTTTGGCAATTCAGTTCTTCCCTCTAGTTTCCCATCTAGTCATTATATCTATATGTGACTAGCCATGTAACACTTGCCCTCCACCGGCGATGTTTCCACCATGTCCTTATGGTAGGATTTAGTGGTCACCCAGCTGAAAGAGGAATTGGCCACTGAGTGATTTGATGGAGGAGTAATCTACCAGAAATTTCCCTAGAGCTTTTCCGTCCATCCAGCTTAAACCCACTCATCTGATTATACTAGGTTCACTAGATCTGACCCCAGAAAGGGGGAGACAGTGGGAGCATCCCTTTCATCGATAGCCTGCACTCGGACAAGTTCAGATTTAACAGGAAATGCACTCTCTTTATGAAAAGTCAAGCTAGCTGAATATTAGAGATCCAAGTGTGCTTACATTTATGTGACCACCAATGTACTGAGACAATATCCATCTCCAAGTAGGATCGTAACAACGAACATAGCTTGAAGGATTAGTTGCTTGTCAGGCAAAACAGAAACACTCTTAATTATTAATTTTTTTTGTGTGAATTGAATATTAATAGTAAAAGGCACATGAATACCTAAATAGCCTTCATTTTAAATAGTTATTGCTGTTATAAACTTCAGGTGGAATTGACAAACCAGGAAGAAAATTAAGGAAATAAGTTTCTTTCATTTTAATACCTTTTTGATGCAATATTTACTCACTCCTTTCTCACATTCCTGGTGCCATATTTATCAGACATTAATCTTGCTACCAGTGCTGCTTTGTGTGTGTGTGTAAATAAATCAGAGGAGCAGTGAGAAATATGTAGCAATAAAAATCCTTTGGCTTGACAGAGGATATGAGTTTTAATAAAGGTACAATGTGCATGTGTGTGGGAGGCTTCAGAGCTGTTCACCTATTCCTGTAAAATTTTTTGTTTGTTTTTTGTTTAGCCTTTCAGCTATCAGTTGTAGTAATGAGATAATCTTATAAATTGTTAAGGTAGAATAAAATATTTTTTTTTTTTTTTAACTCTTTAACTCTCAAAAAATTTGTGAGTCAGAGGTTGTTATACAGAGATACAGTTCTATACCCATAATATGTTATTTTTCCAGAATTTATTAGTTGGGCTTAAACCTGTTGGTGGGGTTGCCAAACATGGTCTTTGAAGCTCTACTCAGTCTAGTAGTGCCTTGATATATGGAATGTGTTTAATACAAATGGTATTCAAAAGTAAGAAAATCCATATTTATAGATCAGTCTTAAGGTTAGAAGAGACCTCTGAAGGTTGTGTAGCCTAAAGCAGAGCTAACTGTGATGGTGCCTCGAAGCAGGGCTAACCTCAGACTTAGACCATGTTGCTCAAGCTTTGTGCACTTGAGTTCCGACTGTGTCCAAAGATGCCAATTCCACTGCCTTTCAGGGCCAGAGCTTAAACAGAGCTTTCTGTGCCACAGCTGAAACTACCTTCACTGGGAGGGTTTAACTGCAGATGCAGTGGGAATTTTCCCTTGCTGCAGCTTGTGACCATCAAGATGATAAAAAATGCTATTAGATACATTATTACTTGTATTTTAAAGTCTGTAAGTGATTGATTTGAAATTTGTAGCAGATAGGGAGTTTGCGTGTGCATGGGAGTTGTGAGGTTTTTTCAAAATAACCTATCATTCTGTATTCCTGATTTCTCTTCATTAGGGCATTTATCCTCATCCATAGATGGAATGGTTGTGATTGTATAGATTGTTGTTGAAAAATGGGCTTAGATAAAATACCCCCAAAAATCGTTCATCTCTGTTATTTAGGTGAGAGTAGGAAAGAGAAAGTGAATTTATTTTTGGGTTAAGAGGGACTTAAAAATAGCAAGATACTTCAAATAAAAACAGATAGCTAAATAGGAACAAATGAAAGAATTCTCCCCAAATGCAAAACAGGCTCTTGTGATGTTTTGGAGAGGAGCAGTTGATAAGATTTTTTTGTAAGGCAAAAGCAATAAAGAAGGAAATGTTTATTCTCTTTTTGTTGTTTGTAACATGAAAAAGTACCTTAAAGAATGCATGCACAATGTTATGTTCTCTCATCTTTTGGGGTCAGAAGTTAACCTTTTGTTCCTTGCATGTATAGTATTCTGTGTTTTGTTCACTCATATACTCTGTTTAATGTGTTCGGGGTTGTTTTTTTTTTGGTTTCAGCTTTATTTTAAGCATTAAGGCTACTGAAAGAAACAAACAGAAAAAGGGGGAAAAGACACCATCAAAATGTCTTGATCTGAATGGTGTCAGTGATACTAAAAGAGGTGGAAATTGTGTTTAAGTTGTTCTCTAAAACACTACATTGCGTGTGTTTCATAAATTTTTTAAAACATATTGCAAGAGAGGTTCTCATCTCTCGAATATGCATCCTGGTGGAATTTAGTACTAATTGCTGGAAAGGAGGAAGATCTGTAACAGAATATTGCTCTTCACTTTTGTTATGGAGGGGAAAGGGGCATCAGTTAGTGTCTTGTCCCTGGCTGGGCAAACACTTGATGTGTGCTTCACTGTCCTGTGCTTCACTGTGGATGCTCTGCTCAAATGTCCACACTGTTGCTATACCTTGCTATTTGTGTATAACAAAGACTTTTTTTATATGAATGTTTATTCCCCTGGCTTTATTTACAAAACCTCCTTCAGTTTTCTGAAGTGTGATAAAGCATAACTAACATTTTTAGTGTAATCCTGCAAGGGCACTGGGACTGGTGCTGCTCCTGTACAGATATTGTCACATCAAATGTACAATACCTCCATCTGCATATTATCAAGTACTGTCATCCTCCAGCAGGTTGTGAAATTGCCAGGTAGTATTTTAAATGATGTGACAGAAAAATAGACATATACAAGCAGTCATAAAGTGAAGAATATTATTTAAAATACTATCTCATTCTAATACCAAGTATAAACAGGCAATGAGTTACTGAAGAAAAGCACGTTTATAGTATTTACATATCAAGGGAATGTGAATGCTTATACCTGGTGACTCTTTTGATCCATCCAGATTTGCAGGAAAAAAATTCCCATGCCTGTTGCTCAAAGAAACAATTTCAATACTGGAAATAAAATTATGACGTAAGAAAACACCCAAACCACCTATAAAGCTGTGTAGACTCAATAAAGAGTTTGGGTAAAGTTCTAGGGAAGTGGGGCTTCAGAAGATCTTAATTTTAATGAAAATAACACAATGGGTTTTTTCTCCCTTCAAATAAAAGCCATGAAGAGAAAAGTTCATGCTGTTTTAATGAATTTTAAAAATGACCTTTTTGTAATCTTAGTAGTTACAGGAAGAATTAATAAAAAAAGCACAAAAAATACCTTCAAATCCCAAATGACTTCCTGAACAGATATTTATTCACTGCAATATGTTTGTCTTTCTAAACAGGTTCAGGGATTGGTTTATTAAATTTACATTTAATTCTTGGTTCCAAGAGAGGATTATGAGTGAAATGAGAATAATTTTTAAGTAGGTTTATATACCAACAATTGAAAACATTCTGATAAGACATGCCTTTCTTCCCTGGGCTTTTAGGCCAGGCAAAATCCCTGGTCTGGTTGTGGGAAAAGCTATGTTAATTCAGGTGTAATGTAGACAGACATACGGTAGAAGAAACAGAGGGATTTTTTTTTTTTAATTAGATAATGGTGGAGATACTGTAGGCTACAGCATCCTACAGTGCCAGCTGGAAACTGTGTCATGCCCCTTGCCAAACTGATGAAGCTTCCTTTTTCTGAGCTTTCTTCATCAGGGCTTTTTACAAGTTCCAGTTCCTCTAAGCACAGGGATAGTCCATCCCAGCTATCACGAACACAAGTAGTAGATGAGCCAGTAGACTGGCTTGGTTAAACAGGGAACTCGTGGTTGGATCATTAAGCTTAAGAGCTAGTGCTTTATGTTTGGTTTCCTACCTGCAGGCTGGTTACAAGGAGACCCACAGGGGTCTGTTGTAGGACCTAGATTGCTTAATATCTTTATCAGTGACCTGGAAGAGGAGACAGACTCATTAAGCTTGTGAACACCAAACTGCAGGTGCAGCTGACCTGCTTAAGGGCAGGCTGCCGTTCAGAGGAACCTAGGCAGACTAGGGAATGGACCGGCAGGAACTTCATAAAATTCAGCAAGAACAAATGTCTTGCACCTGCGGTGGACTAACTTCCAGAAGTGATACATGCTGGGGACTGACAGGCTGGGGAGAGCAGTGGGCCACACACGAGCTGCCAGCGTGTCTTGGCAGGAGTAAGGCTAACAGCATCCTGGGCGATATCGGGAGGAGTGTAAGCCAGGGAATTAAGAAAAGTGATTGTTCCCCTTTGTTTGGCACTCAGTAGACTGCACTAGGAATACAGTTTCCAGCTTTGGATGTTTTTTTCTTGTACCACACTGGAAGAGGAAATGTATTGATCAGCTGCAGCATGTCCAGCAGAGGCCACTGAGGCTGAAGCACCTCTCCTATGAAACTTGCTGCACGTCTTCAGGTTTACTTTCCTCTGTCTTGTTTGCTGGAGAAGTCTTCTGGTCATAACAGTTAGTGAAAGAGCTTCTTTATTTTCCTGGTCCATGGTGAACCAAACCACACTGTCCAACTTCTGCAAGGGTATATATTTTATCCTTATTGGATAGCCAGCAGAAAATGCTGGGAAGACAAGATGCTTCATAAATTGGCCAAATCTTTAAGATGAATGACTGCTTTGTTGTTAATAAGGTACCTTGAAATAATCTTTAATTAAATCTAGGTTAAGGGAAAATTCAAAAAACACACACTATAACATTTGAAGTAAAAACCAGAAATGATTTAAAGAACACAAATACAGAAATGGAAAAGAAGATTATAGCTACTTGAATTACATTGAGATTGAATCTGTAAGACCTCCCTCTTGTATCCAGATGGTTTGCCGTATTTTATTTCTGAAACCCACCTTGAGAGGGATGCTGTCTTTTTGTGTTGTGTTCCATATGTAGTTGCTTCTCTTGGAACCTCTTTAATTTTTTTGTTTGTTTTTTAATCCTTGACTTTTTAAAAAGGCTGAAAGGCTGTGAACATATTTAATCTCTCCCTTGAAACTTCTTTGTTTATACTTAAGAGAATGTATTCCGCTGTGCTAACACAAGTACTGTCTTGCTTGCCTGAAGGTGGAAATGGAATTTTATCAGGTGTCATTTTTGATTAGGTTTTTGTCCTGCTAGTAGCAACTAAAGAAGACTTAAAACTTCTTGTTCTTCCTTCTGTGCCTGCTCACATGCTTGTAAATCTTTGACAGAAATGTCATCTTCAACTACCTCATCTATCTATGTCCAACATTCACTAAATAACACACTTGTTACTAACATTTAAATGAGATAAATCTATATATCTCACTGTTGGTTGTGGATTTGGGATCAGACATGGCAATAAATTACAGCTTTGGGGTGATAATGGATTTGAGGTAGTCTGTTCTTCAGGGATGCTATGAAGTTGTTTTCTCTTGTTTCTTCTGCAGTGTCTTTATTGCATCCTCTTTAGATGACACTCTAACTCTATTTTTTTTATTCTTGTCTCTCCCTGCTACAACTTTACCAATCATTTTCTTTTTCACAGACAGAAACATCTGTTGCCAGGTTTGTACAAAAACCTCTCTAGTCCAGGCTTGTCTCCTGGTCTGGCTAAGATCTGTCTATCCCTCTGACACATCTTTGATTAGCTCAAACAAAACTGGGCCTAAAGCCATCCGCCCTACCTCTGTTCTGGTTATGTGGGCAGTATCAGCTTTCTGATCATCACTTGGGCCTGTAATCTGGGTGCTATTTCTGAATGGATGTGATTGAAAGGCCTTAATGAGATCTTTATCTAAATCTTTCAGATTGTTGTTTCATAGCAACTCTAAGTAACTTCTGTTCTCTTTACTTGTCCCTACAGCTAGAACTCTAGAGGTTTTCCTCATACCATTTTTCAGTTACTGCAGCATTCCTTGTCTTCATTTCATATGCTTCCAGAATGATCTGCAAAGATATAAATGTAATGTTTGCATTCTTAATATGAATGGATGTTCACTATCTCTTTCTTCCCTGGTTCATGAAAAATAGATTGCTAATTTTTCTATCATACGCTTCTGTTTTCTGCTGGGTTGTTTGGCTCTCAAGGGCTCCTGCGTATGCACTTAATGATCCAGTGAGTATATGTTGACCTTTATTCCATGCTGCCTATTCTGTTCAGAAAGAATATTGTATATGTGTACTGGAAAATTAGAATTTTCTGTTTTTTTTCCTCCTGAATTTCTTGTGTGGATTTCTGCAAGAATTTTGACAACACGTAGGTGATCTTCAAAGACCACTGACCATAATAATAATAATCAGCAGTGCTATCTTTATGATTTGTCTGTAGGGTTTTTGTATTTCTTTGCCATCTTAGAGTGACAGGGGACAGTTTCTTTATTCTTGTCACAGTTAAGTGTGTTAGACTTTGATTTCTAGGCAATATTGCAATACAGTTAAGTAAGGAAAAGGTGGAGAGTGTCTGTCTATGTTTATAAGGGGAGAAAAAATATTCAAGGCAACCTGAAAATTGTAAGGTGTGCCTGAATGATGAAAGTCCTGGTCAGCAGTTACTCACAGCAGTTGGAAAAATAGGACAAGAGTAGTAGGTACAAGTAGGACAAGAGTTTGAAGGTAAAATATAAGCATACTTTGGGTTGAGTTGAGACCAGCCTACCTGCAAATGAAATTAATTGTCAGATATGTAGGAGACTAAATTGAGGGAAAGTAGTTCGATATATAATGTCAGATGGTAAGTAGAAGACCCTGCTGAAAGGGGGAAAAGTTGGGAAAATAGATAAGAAAATTAATAGGAAGCTGAAGTGTTGTAAGAGGCAGGGAGGGCAAAGAGCACACGGGATCACAGGAGTTCGGAGGAGACTAGAGATTAAACAGAGTCATCAGAGTGTTTTATTGCAGTTCTTGTTCACCTTCTGGAAATAAATTGGTTTTTGGCTTCTTGACAAGTCACAGTCAAACAGGAAGGGTGATGTAATATGTGTTTTCTAGTGATTTGTGCTGTTTTTTCCCCACGGAGCAAGAACTTACCCACCTAGAAAAAGTAAAGTTAATTGTGTAGGATGATCCATGAGGTAAGCTGAATATGATACGTAATGCTCATATAAAGATTTCCTCAGCATTGTATACTTACCTGTATTGCTGTGGATGGTTGGTTTCTGCAGTTGCATTTACTTCTTCATGTAGTTGCATCTAGTTCATTGTGAATTGAAGTAGGAAATAAACCTTATCTACAGACAGTAATGTTGGCCAATGAATTAATTACCAGAAAGCTATCAGCTAAAATGACATCCGCAAAGCATGACTTGTTGCAAAGCTTCCCTTTAAGATGTAACTCAGGAAGGAGTAAAGGGTGTGCTCTGATATGGTTTCCAAGATAACTGTAAATAGATGAATTTTCTTCTCTTGGGTTAGAAGGTAGCTATGTATAGATCATCAGTTAACGCTGAATATATAGTACATCACTTAAGCCTTACCACTGGACCTTCAAATTTATTTCCATTTGTTTTGGTGCAATTGTTCTGAAATTTTAATTAAAAAGTTGCTTTTTTGAAAATACGTGGAAATGCTTCTCTTTTTTCCTTGTCCCTTCAGTTCTCTCAGAAGTGGTCGTTTCATTCTGGTCTTCCTTTTGCACAAACAGAGCAAGCTGTATCTTAAGTGAGAACCAGTGTAGAAAATCTCAGCATCACAGGTGGAAGTCTCAGAATATTAAGTGTGATCAGTGGCAGAGGCTTCAGTAGAAAACCTTGCTCAGTGCTAACCATCTCTTTCCTTTTAACGCTGTATGTATTGTTAATGCAATGAACCTGGGTCTGTCTTTCTCTAAAAATGTTTCTCTGGACAAGTTTGAGGTAGATGTACAACCTGCGGTTTTATACATCAAAAATGTAATCTTGGAGTTTCAAGAGCAGTTAAAATGATTGTGACTGTTAAAAAAACAAAAGAACTCTACTAACCCTGTATTGTACATAAAAATACATCTATTAAAAGATACTATTTATAGTTCATGAACACTTAATACTTGCTTTTAAGGAAAAGGAAGCAATCATTGTTATTTCAAGAAACTAAATATTTGTTCTGTTTTGTACTGCGTTCATACTTGAACATGTGCAAAGGCAAAAACATTTTGATTAGTAATACAATTTCTATGCTAGAGCACACTTTAATAGATTTTTAAGCTAGCTTCTTTTATTTTTCTAAACACTTAAAGTTCTTGAAGTACGGTTGGAATAACTGAAAGTTGTTCTTCTTACTAAGCACTCTTGATCAGAAGTTGTAAGGTCTTTGTGCCTGAACACAGAGTGCTTATTATGGTTCTGATTTGGTTAGTGCTTAACATCTGTTAAAGGAAAACCTGCTCATTTTGAAAGCTTATGGTTCAGTGGCTTTATTCTCTGCAGAGTGAACCACTGCCTATGGAAGACAGTGGTGAAAAATGTTTGTGTTTGGTTTTCTTTTTTCTTAAGCTCAAACTAAGAGCATGTACTTAAGAGTAGTACTTTTATACCTGTTTCAAGGAACAATATGTCTGACTAAAACTATTCAGGGTGTGCACAGGTACAGCACAGCTTTCAAAATGGAAATGGAAAGCTTTTCTAGGTTAAGGCTTTTGCCTTTGGCCTGTTGTCATGAACTTATGCTTCCAACTGTTAATCTTGCTGCTTTGCTTATAGGATAGGGTTTTTTTTCCCCTGTATGTGTCTCTTAATGTTTCTATTTGTGCTGGTTTCTGTGCAGGAGAAAAATTGTATGACAGCATGTGTGTGTTTTTGGAGAGACAGAAGGGGTGGAAGGGGTTCCATTTAGCAGCTTGTCATCATTAATATTTCTCTTTGGTTTTCTTTTTACTGCTTTGATGAAAAGCATTAAGAACTCTTTAGGAGTCTCTGTTTGGCTTCAGCCTGTTGTTATGAGGCAGCAGAAGCAGCAGCCTGGGGAGCTGCAAGTCAAACTTCCAGGTCCTCCCAAAGCACATAGAAATGATGCAGAGACCTCTCTTGTAATCTTCTCCTATTGAATCACTGTTAGTTGGACAGTCAGCATCCATTCAGAGAACGGCTTAGTTGATTGAGAGGGGGAAAAAAATAATTTAGAATCTCTATGACTTGTCTTTTGTGGCTTGCAATGTCAGTTGTGTTTCCTTCCTTGATGAAACAAACAGTATAATAACAAGGGTGTACTAATTACCACTGTAGTTTCCTTCGGAAAGTTTGTAAGTCTTTAACTGAGGAGTGTCTGTGAACGTAGCTTGTGAAGCAGAGAAGTGGGGTGAAATACTCTTTGGATTTATATCCCTCTACTCATTTAGCTTACCACAGTACCATCCCTCTGTGCAAGCACTGCTACCAAACCACGAAAGAAATAATTAGTAGGCAAGAAACATTTGGGTTTGTGTTGCAATTTGCAGAGTTCTGAAGAAACATGTTTTCTCTGTGTGTATGTGCATGTGTTTCATGGTAACGATTATCAGTATTTAAAGAAAGATCAAAGCTGCGTTCTTTCAAACCTCCCTGTGCAACTTAGACTTAGTGTGCTTATATGTGACTTCAACTTTATCTGTACATGGAAATATCACATTGTGACTTATGTTTACTATTAAACATTAACTTAGAAAATAATGTGTTCTGAGCAGCTATGAATTGTTATTAGCCCTTAAATTAATGGACAAATGTGAAATTCAGGTAAAAATGCTGTTTTAGGGGTAAAATGACACTTTTTTGATAAAATACAATCTTTCAAAATAGGCCAAGCTTGGGTGGGCCACATGCTCAACTACTGTCTTCTTGGACATTAAAAATACCCTTAATCCTTCGTTTGAGCTAAGAAAAAGAATGGAAAAGTGCGGTAGGAGTTGATACCTATATAAACTGCCTTGGGACAGTGAGGCAGATGAATTGTAAGATTTAAAGAGCATAGAGGTTGTGTGAGATAAGTATTCAGCAGAATTTACTAGTTTTAATGAGAGAAAATATGTAATTTAATAAGAGTCATTGTGGAAACTATTATTGTGACTTATTTCAAACAGAGCTGTTTATTTTCAAGAGCCAAACCCAGTCATTGAAGGCAGGAAAACATCCTTCAGTTATGACACTGTGGAATAGAGACTCCTCATGAAGATTTCACTCCTTTCTCTGAGATATCCAGAATAGGATTGTGTTAAAATAAGGCTCCAGCTATCTAAGATGGTTGATTTGATCTTTGGTGGTGGTTTTTTTTTCCTTCATTTCAGTCACAAGAGGCAAGAAAAGTTCTAAACAACTTTTTATCTTCCCCCCTCCCCCAGTTTTCTTGCTTTATAACTTTACCCCTATGTTGCAAAATGACGGAGTAGTCCTTTATATCTTGTTTCACCTAAATTTTAAATTCTGAATTAAAAGTTAGACACAACAAAATTGAAAATTTTGGAAACTTCTCAGATTGGCATAAATTTAATTGGGTTGACTTTGAGATTTATGCACTTTAATGTAATATCTCATTACATAGGGCAGTTTTGCTGTGCATTGAAGTACCCTGTGTGGAGATCCATCTGCAAGTTAGTAATAAGTAGTTTTTATACTGAGAAGTAATACTGTAATTATTAATTATGGAAGTTTTTGCTAGCATATGGACATTTACTCTTTTGTTTATTTAGCAGCAGCATTGATGGGGAAAGGTAGAGGTGTTATTTGCAAAATGCCAGTAGGATTTGAGTTGCAAAGGAAGTATCTCAGAAGTTTAAGAGAAGTTTAAACTTATGAGCTGACAAGCATTCTAGAATGTAAGATTGAAATACTGTCTTAGTTTTTTATCTTTGTGAGAGTGTGCATTATTAATATTATATGTAGAATCACACTACTAATGAATATTACACACTGCTACCTGAACTCTACAGGTAATGTATCTTAATTTTTCATATTGGTGTTGAATGTGAGTTATTTTTCATTATAATGCAATCAGATTGACTCAGTATGTGTATTCCAGATAATACTTAAAACATCAGTGTTTTTTAGCAACACTAGTCACTTTTACTACTTAATCCATTTTCTTACATGCACTTGTGTTTGACCTCTGTTTTGAAGTTTCAGATCGTTTGGCCTTCTCTTGCACTGATTTTTATGAAGTATCTTCATGGAGGCTTATTCTTGTTTTGATATTTAGTGTGTCGAAGATTGTTCTATTATGTTAATATGTTATATATCCCAATATAGTGTATATAGGTAATATTACATTTCTTAACGTAGGGATTTTAGTTCATTATGGGTGAAGTCCATTCTCTCCACATCTAAAGAAAGGAAAATGGATTATGGAGAACGGATGTGTTCTCTGTTCCACAGTTTGGGTGGGTGCAAGACTCTGAGGACCATGCTGCTTAACATATGATCATACATGAGATCTTTCCTACATTGTTTTAAGAACATGACACCAAGGCTTTTGAAATTTGACTGTTAGCAGGTAATCACAATAATGGACTCCTTTTCAGAGAGCAAATAGTACCCTGGTGATTTTACTGACGCACTTGAGGAGGAAGGTGAATATGATCAGCTGGTTCAGTACTTGCATGAAAAGCTAATTAAACTTTTTAATCCTACCTTTGAGGCATGTATTGGAAAGGCCAAAAATACCATGGGTTTTGAAGAGAGAAGTTTTGCTTACTGTCTGTTACAGTTCTCTGTGCTGCAGTTCTTAAAAGATGAAACTAGCTTTTGCCAGGATAGAGTATAATCTTTGATTAAAAGTTCCAACACCTTTGGCTCAGAGGTACTTTGGGCAAGCTTTTATTTGGGGCATAGCATGTTAGGTGTATTTAATGGATGTCTCTGTGAAAGATGTGCAACATGAGAGGCTCAGATGATTAGTACCTTGGGTTTACTTATTTTTAACTGCTTGGCCATGAATATTTGTGGCCAGTTACTTTTAATGATTTAGAGCCTTTTAGGCTTCATGTAGCTTCACAAAGATTGTAGCTGACAGCCATCAGTCTCATTCCATGCCACATTCATCACCATTGTACTTGTTTTTCTTCCTTTTGCTGCTGTTCTGTTTCCCTTGCTGATGTTATTCCTGTGTTCCTTGCAGTCTGGAACTGGGTTGGTTTTTTTTTTCTGTTGTTGTTTTCCTTTGTTTTTGTTTGCTTGGTTGGTTTGTTGTTTGTCTGTTGGTGTTTGGTTTTGTTTTTTTTTTCCCCCCAGGGAGAGAGTTTCCAGGTTTTACAAGCTTTTGTAGCCTGTCGTCTTGTTCCACTTCTACCAGTGTCCTTTGTTGTTCTTCTCTGGGCTGCCTTGTTTAGTTACTTTGTAGTGGTTTCAAACTTTTTAATAAAGTCTTAAATTTTTTTTAAAAAAAATATATCTTTGAGCATCACTTACACTTATCTAGACTGAATCGGAGCTGAACTGTGACAGGTGTTACTCACCTGTCAGTTAGCTAACACACTAACAAATGTATTTCCAAGATGACAAGATTGAACTTTCCTGTAATATGGTGACGTTTAGATCTTTGACAGTATCTGGCACAGTGTACACTCAGGTTCTTGATTTGTAGTGTAAACACAGTGTTCATGCAACACTTACTTTATATAATTTGATAGATTATAAGTAAACAGTCTCGCCTGTTGAAGCAATCAATGAAATAGTTATATGCACATGAGAATTCATTATGTTATTTGAAAACTAATTTCTGAATGAGAATGTTAATATGAAAAGCAGATGATGCCATAGTTGTGTCTGGCACCACTAAGTGACAGTATCACTGGTCGTAGGTTGATGCTGATTGACTCTCAGCTGAATAGTCGCCTAAGCCATGAGTAGCTTAAGACAATAGTTTTCTTGATAGCTGTTTTGTATGACAAATGCACTTTTCTTTCTAAATGCCAGATCCTCCTTTCAGTGTTGTATAATGATTTGTCTCCCAAACTATTGGGAAGAATGAAATAGTTCTGACTATGTGGACTTTCATTCTCTTCCTATAGAGCAGCTGTGTTTTCTATACTGTCTTGTTGAGTATATGCTAGACCCTTTGTAAGAAATAGTTTTATCTACAATTCTACTACTGTTCTGTAATTGTGACTTGGTAATTAGCTAGAAAATCAGTTGGCTTATAACTAGAAACTTTTGAACTATGCCACTGTTAACATCAGGTTGTACTCACAGAATTGCTATTCAGTCAATACATACATATTTCCCCCCAAAAAAGATTAATACTAATGGATGTTGTGTCTCCTGACAGAGAGCTTGCCTAATTCTATTCTTACAGTCTTCTCCAAAAGCAGTTGCTTTAACTTTTATCATGTCATGACAACAAACACAAAGATATGGCATCTTTCTTCCCTGTAATGAAAGGATGTTTTCTCTTCCTTTCCTCTTTTTTTAGTAATTATTTTTGTTAATGATTGGTCATCATAGCTGACATGGATGTCTGTCCACAACTCTTGAGTTGAACGTGTTGAGTCCCAGCAAGAGAGAAGACCTTCTAGCTTTGTTTTTGGGAGAGGGTGTTTGCTGTTTCTTGTACCATCAAAGTAACGTTTCAATTGAGATAATTACAAAAGTTTAGTAATTGTCTGGGAAATAATTCTCCATTAACTATAGTTAGTCATAACCAATGGTACCAGTGAGATTTTTTTTTTTCGTAACATGGTCAGTCATTGATGCTATCTCTCCGGACTGTCATGCCTTTTGCCTTAATGAAAAGAGGGGGTGAGAGAGTCTTTAAAAAGCATAATAGAATTTGTGGAACTATTAATAAAACAGTCTTGGTTTTAAAACATCTGTTTGGTGAATGAGCTATAGCCTGGGAGTGTTACATATCAAGCAAAACAAGTAGCTGTCCTAAAAAGCTGACAATCTGAGGACATGAGAAACAAAAGGGGAAGAGGGACAGGTCATCTCCATGTGTTGGAGAAATGGGATGTGTGGAGGTGGTGAGTAGTGTGTGCTAGCTGTATTGACCACATGTGCTAAAAACATGAGAACAGGAAGGTTTAGGATTTGGAATATGACTTAAGTCTAAAATGGTTTTGTTCTAGCAAAATTCACAATGTATGAGGAGAAAAATGTTAAATGGTTTATCCTCCTATTGTCTATGTATATAGATTCAAACAAATCAGTTCAGGGAAGTATTACTATATCTTTTTTGTTTTAGAGGTAAGAATCATAGATACTTTGGGGAGCTTTCAATAACATACCTCTGTAGTTGTCCATACATAGTGTTTTGTAAATGATAATTAAGATGCAAGCTAGAACACATGTTGCCCCAGATTCACAGAAGCCAAACTTACTCACTACGTTGACACAGAGCAGATGGCTTGTTATAATGTAGTTGTTGATGCGGTAAGAACTGAGAGCCCTGACTGGTGTTGCTTACAATCGCTATGGAGTAAAAGACTGTAATGCCTTCAAGAAGGCATCACTATTCTTCCCTCCTGCTAAGGGTTTAGTGAGATCCTAGATCAAGATGATATTTATGCTTAGAAGACGCCTGAATATCAATTGGTTCTTAAATTTGTGCTTTTTATATATATTTGTATGTAGATAGATTTTTCTGGAAGACTGGAATGAAGCATTTTTATGTAATTTGATGCTTTTTGTGTAGAATCTGGGCATACAAGACAAATGAAGAAAGGAAAAAGATATTGAATGTATGCTCTCTAAAAAGCTTTTGTTATTAATTCTTTTTTTTTTTCCTCACTAAAATCTAATTTTCTTTGAGGAAAACTTTTTATGGATGAAAAAGGTTAAGGTACGTTGCCAGGCAGATGCAGTCTGCTTTGGAAACGCGTGACTACTGTGGTGGCAAGTGCTTCACAAAACCATGTAGTAGACATACAGGGATACTGCATCAGGAACTAGATCATCCAAGGAAGTTGATCACTGAGCTAAGAGCTGGTAAATTGTATGTTTCTGACTCTGTAGAAGGCTTAACAATACCAAAGGAGGAGGTGGCCAAAATGAAAGGGCAGCTTTAACTGTTTTAGTCATTAGTAAACAGTCTGGATGTGCTAGTGCTCTTCATGATGGAAATAGGATAAGAATAACTATTAGACTGCCAGCTGCTTGGGAGAGCACAAGCACTTGACTAACATGCAGTAACAGAAAGGTGGATGAGCTGTGCCTTTCAGTATTCAACAGTGAATGCAGAGCACAATAAATAACTCCATCAGACCTTGTTTGTGGTATCACTCCATTAACTTCAGTCAGTTGACTTCAGCAGGCTTAGCTTGGGGATGCGCAAGTGCCATAATGTTTAAATAGAACAAAAATGTGTAAGCTTTATATAAACATGTCTTACATTTTTGTTGGACATTAAGGGTAACTCACTGAGAAAGGAAAAAATGGAAGTTGAAGAGTGTTCATTATTCTGTTCTGAGAGGTACAGGCGTAGCTCAAGGTCAAGCTGTTTGCTCTTGAAGAACTGCGTTTTGAATAAATTGGCATCAGCATCACAATCCTTGATCTCTTATCACGTAATTCAGTATTTTGTCTGGGCTATTTCAGGAGGAAAACAATTAGAAAAGGTTGTGTTCTCATTCATATCCAAGTTGCTTCCTTTCACTAGAGTAAACGAGATCTATGGTCATTGAAACATCCATTTTGATTAAAATTTAAACTATCTTTTGCATCAGAGGCAAAAATATATAATGCCCTGTCTCTTGCCTTTAATTATCACAGCTCAGTGATTTACATAGTGCTTTGGAATGGCGAAACTTTGGCTGACTGCCATGATACACAGTAAGCCCAGAGAAACTAGGAATCAGTAGCTAGTAATAAAAATTTAATTTTATGGTATTTCCACCTAGGTGAACTGAAATACATCTTGAAGTCAAGGTGCAACTCTTTGCCTCTTTGATGTCTTAAAAGACATTTCTATTTTGTTTTTGACACTCTCTCTCAAGGCTCCAAAAATTTAATACTTTAGTGCTGACCGAGGTACAGAATCATACGAAATGAAGGACAGCAGAGTCCCAAAATGACTCTAAAGTGGGAAGCTGCAAACTTACCTCCTATTGCTGGCGTTTCCATTGGGATGTAGGTCCTGAAAAATCTTAGGGAAGCTTTTTTTTTATTCATACAATGTTCTTATTAATAGCTTAGAGCTGATATGAGGGGACTTTCAGGGGACCATGTCACTCTGTCTTTAGGGAGTGATTTTCTTTTTTCCTAGAATTTTTCAAGCTGTGTCTAGGTTAAATGACAAATAGTATTTATGTTAGCTGTAATCCTCTACTTAGTTGCAGCGTGTTTCTTTTGTACTGCACAGTAAACTTCATGAAAACCATACAATACAACAGTTACTGCAAGAGAAAATAAAATAGAAGACAGCAATGGATTCAGAAGGTTGTTTCCTTGCTCTTCCATTATTTCTCCTCTGCTGCAAATCAGGCTATTTTTATACTTGGTTGTCACTGTCCCTTTTTTGGGGCTTGAGGAGTAGCACATTTTAAAAATAGGCTTTGCATTGGAAATTAATTTGTTTCTGAGGAAAAGTATCATCACATGAATCTTTATGGCCTCGTCAAGAACTAAGGGGTGCACCTTTCATTTCCAAGAAAGTGGGGTGGTTTTTTTCTTCTTTAAATAAATGCGTTTTTTTCCTTATTTAAAGATCTTCCAAAGAATTTTCTAAATTGGCTAGTTACATGTGTCTTTTTGGTGAGAATTGAAAAATGAATATATACAGAAACTTAAGTGATCCTTAATTGCTGTTCCTGTGTTGCATTGTAGAAAATGGGAGCGGGTGAAAAGCAATTGGATTTCTGCAGTAAAGATTAACTTGGGAATGCAGAGAGTCCAATACGTGTTTGTTATGTTTAAATAACTTAAAATGAGAAGTCACTTTTTAAAACTCCATCTCAAAAAAACCCAAACAAAACAACCCCAAACCAAAAACTTCCACTTGTCTTTCCTGAAAATTAGCATGTGGAACTAGGTAATATCCATGACCATGTGCTGCTCGCAATTATCATTGTTTTGATTTCCTCCAGTTAACAGCAGCTCCCTTGAAAAGTCGGTTTTTCCTGTACTTTTAATGCTTCCTTTGTGTTCACAATTTATTTTTTTTTTCTTGCTGAACCCCATTTCTGGTCAAAGTGAAGCTGATGTTTATTTTCATCCAGGCTATAACTGAAAGATTACTTTCAGCTTTGTCTGTGGTCTCACTGACCTATTCTGGTTATAAAATTGTAATACCTCCAAGCCTAGGTATATTGTACATGGTTTTCGAAATTTCCATTATGCAGCAGGAAACTCAGTTTTCTGCCTCTGTTTTCTCACAGTGTACAAATAGAGCATTCAATATACTCTTCCTTGCCCAACATTAGTTTTTCTTTATTCTTTGTAATCGTGAAACTGCTGCATCTGAAACTCCTAAGAACATGGGTTAAATCAAATTAAGCGCCACAAAACTGGTTAAAGATGGGGAAAAACTAATTGAGTGGGGATTAAGAAGGGGTGGAGGATATCTGTCTGCCCCTTGGATTTGGAAAAAGCAGCTATGTATGGAACTGGTTCCTTGTAACTTTTTCTCCTTTGTTAGCAGCAGGAATATTCACTTTCAAATCTGAGATGTTAGGCATTTCACAAAATAAGCATTCACAAACTTTTTAAGGATGACATTGAACTGTCCTAAATAATATTTTAAAATATTATGTAAATACTCTCTCTATACAATATATTAGATCAGATGTTGCAGTATATGAGAATTAAATCCAAATTGAAGGAAGGGCCTAGCATTATTGTTATTCACATTTATGTAGTGAACTTCTAAGCTTTAAATACCAGCTGACGTGAGAGGGTGAAAACAAGGTGATGGGCTTATCCAGGGGCAGCTCTTGAGATGGCAGGACGGTATCACAGATGGTACGAACTGATTTCACTTTTAAATTCTGGAGTCCAGTGTTGGGATGTGTGTCACTAGAAGATATTTTTAGGGAGATAGAGATTGAAAAAATAGAAACAGACACCTCCTTCTCTCACCTACTCACATTCTTTCCCACTTCAATAAGAATACCTGGAATGCTCTTCTCTGCTATTATTGTATGTATGTTCTGAAAAAGTCACACAAAAGCCTGTGTTTATCACTCCAGGATGGGCCGATTCCAGTTTCACTGGAAGTCCCTCCTGAAAGCAGAAGCTCTAAAACATCGGAGTTATCAAACCAGCTTGCTGTGACCATCTGTGCTCACCAGAGCTAACGGGTTCGGTCCGCAAACACAAGCATCTCATCTGTGCATTGTCATTTGATGCAGTTTTATTATTTCCACTCTTGTGCTTTGAAATGACTGGCTCAGCATGGTATACTGATTGCTAAATGTTCCTTACCAAAATTTCATGTTAATTTGAGTATATCAGTTTGTGTTTTGTGTTTTAGTCACTTTATTTCCAAGTGAAAATACAATTACTCTAACACCGGGTTGAAAGGATGAACTTTGAAAATAGCAAGCTTGAGTGCCACATGGTTAACTCTTTCTGCCATGTTTGCTACCTATTTGTATTAAAGCTCAGTTCCAAAACATGGTCTTTTGTGTGTGTAATTTACACATTATGATGGATTTAGACAATTCTATCATAATGTAACAAATTTATTTTGCATGTGCTGGGTGAACCTGCCCCAGCTCTGGCTGGCGAGTGATCGGAGTAGGTCTTCCTCTGAATCTTTTCCTATCAGAGTGGATTCACTTGGGGGCCAGCAGGAGACAGGTTAATTCTGTACCCTACAATTAAAGCATGCACCTGGGATACAGTTGAAAAAATTCGTTTGAGCTGAGAAGACCAGATACTTGAATACTTGCATTATTTCAGGTAATGGAGTGCCTCCATTATTTCATCCTGCTGGGAGAGAATTTATTCCTGGGTGGTCATTTGTGGCTCTTATTTCATCAAATTATCGAAGAGTCTTTTACTGATAGAATCAGTATGTTTCAAGAAAAGGTTGTTATTCTGTTTTTACTTTCTTATTAAAACTGATTTTCAGTGAAAATTCTTAACTAGCTCCAGTTCATGCTTTGATGTGTTGAGTTCACCCCCACTCAAAAAAAAAAAAAAAGGGGGGGGGGGGGGCCGCAAAACCAGCCAATTGTCCCCGGAATGCTAATAGTCAGGATAGTAAAGGAAACAGTGTGTAAACTCCACTGGAACCCATTGTATTCCTCTGGTTATTTGTGATAGTATCTGTATTAATTTAATTTGAAGAACACTGTTTCCTAGACATTTCTTGTTAAAAGATAACCCTGGAACTCATAGGAGGATATTGAAGAATATATTGCCATTGTTCCTGTGTTGTTTGAACTGAAGTGAAGGAATGGATGAAGTGTGACCGAGCACTATGATTTTAAGTTCAAGAATGTCCTGGTTTCCATAGAAACAGCTAGCTCTACCATAGCTACTGAGTTAAATGCTTATAGGATTTTGCTTTTTCCTCCTCTAAAATTTGATTGTGCTTCATTTTGGTTTTCTCTTTCCCTTCACTTCAAACTTCTCTGAAATTTGCTAACGTAGTTTTTGTCAGTGCAAAGTTGTCTTAGCCATTCCATGTTTGAAGGAAGCAGTTGCATGTAAAAACTTACTTGTTTCTCTTCATAGTAATCTAAAGATGAGTGTGTCATTGGAGCTGGCTATTAAGTTCATCTTAATCTTGAATAGGGTGATGTGGGATGCTGTCACACTCGCATGGTGTCATGTTGGGATCGCCCTACTTCCACAAGTGATGTGGCTTTGAATGAGTGACACAGATCTGTCCGCCAGCTGGCAATGAAACTTCAGAGCTTTGTTCAGTCACACGGACAATTTATGTTACTTCTCATGTTCCACGTTTGTTTCTTTGTTCCTGATATGAAGTAAATTTCTTACAGGTGCAAGGTATTGTAAGGGTAGAGCATGTAAAAGCTCTGAGTGTTGCCAAATGTAAACTTTAAGTGTTCAGTTGAGGAACTGCAGTTACATTACCTGTATTCTTTATAAAGTAACTGTTGAAAATAGGTGTCTAGAAGTGTGGTTCATAAGAACTATAGTTTTATTTATTTTACCAAGTGACTTTGAACAAGAGACCAGAATCAAGGAACTCTTCTCTTGTATGAGGATATTTGCAAATTCGTACTTCTTGCTCACTTACTTTCTTTCCTTACACACCTGCATCTCAGTCCCTCTACCAGCTAGTTTCTTGGCCAAGAAGGAGCTAATGTTATTATTCTAGATATGTCTCTTAAATTCCCAGAAAGCTCTGGAAATCTTCAGAAGGCTGCTTGGGAAAATGATATTGGATCCAATCATTACAAGCTGATAGAGTTAAAACCAAATGGAAGAATAAGCACAACAGGAGTGTACAGAAAGGCTTTGGGTTTCAAGGGGGCAGGTGCTGATTAAACAAAGGTTTACTAGGTTAGTATAAGGAGCATATCTGAAGAATTTGCATGCGCAGTGTTTCTTTAGGTTGAAGACATTAAGGGTATAAAATACCTGCATGCTAGATGACTAAAAGGATGTGGCGAGAGACTGGATTTGACAGATGAATAACCACCTCAAGAAGGATATTGAGAAGGAACAGAGAAGGTAACAGAAGAATGGATTAAGGTTCACAATATATATTTACCCAAGTTAGATTATGATGGATTCATCAGCCAATTTTCTTTGCAAGGAGAGTGTTTTTCAGATGAGGGAAATGCAGAAGAGGCGTAATCTGTCTGGACTTCAGTGAGTAGTTGGTGTTGATTAGGAAAGGATTGGCTTGGGAAGGCAGGGCTTGATAGCGTGACTTGTGTGGAGAAGGTGATAAGACACAGTGTTCAATGTGGAAGTGCCAGGCTGGCAGTTATGCTTAGCGGAATTCTTTAGAGATTAATTTTGGGACCAGCTATCTTTCTGATGTTTTCATTTATGCCACTGACACAAGGAAAATTCGTATGTTGAAATTTGTTGATGATGAAAATTTGGAGGCACCAGTAGTACAGAAGACGATCATGGTGTTGTATGGAAAAGATTGGATTGTGTCAAAGGCTGAATTAATAGGAACAAAATTAATTGCATTAATATAAAAATACCTTGTACGTCATGGGTGGTTAAAATCAGTATTTTGTAATGCGAGCTTGAAGGCTTATGTAATGGAAATGACTGAACTGGAGAAGAGCATTGGAAGATTTCTGCATTGCAAATGTGAGATGGTTGTGATGTTTGTATGGAAAATGGAGAGGTGTTTGCAGTCGATTTAAGGAGGTTCTAGTATAACTTTGTAAATTCCTGAAATATTCTGTCTAATTCTAATCATGCATACTAAGCAAAAAATAATCAAAACTAAAACAGATGCAGACTGAAGTGAATTGTAGAATAATTCACTTTGGAGAGGACCTTGAGAAATTTTCTAGCCCCACCTCCTGCTGGAAGCAGGGACACCACTGAATTCAGACCAGGTTGCTTGGGGCTTTGTCAGTTGGGTCTTGAAAACCATCAGTGACCTCTTCCACTGCTTTGGAGTCCTCAGGGCGAAAACTTATCGCAGTTCAAAGCCTCTTGTTTTCATTTATGACTACTGTCTGTTGTTTTTCTGTCTTGGATCTCAGTACAGAGGTCACTGTGTTGGTAATTTAGGCATAGGAAGGCCACTAATAGGTCCTCCAGGCTAACCAAGCCCAGTTTCTTTAACCTCTGTTGATATGCTTTAGAGCTTTGAAGATGGTGATCGCACCAAGGGCCAGCCTATTAATGAGGAAAACCTTTGCTTGTTTCTTTTAGCAAAGTGTGTCCTTGTCTGCAGATGTAGAAGAAAGCCATCAAAACCCCGAGGGGCGAAAATGCCTGTTACAACTAAAGCCCAAAGTAGGTGTGGCATCAGTGAATGCAACCTGTCCAAGAATAAACTGGTGCTGGGAATTAGAAGAAAGCTCCACTCAAGGGAACAGTCAGGTTCTAGAGCAGCCTTCCAGGCAGTGTAAAAACTGGAGTTCTTAATTATATTCGAGTGGATGCATTTCCAGAAGGTATTACATGAGATGATATACCTACCTTAGGAGTGAATTGGGGTCTAGAACCTGCAGGTCTCTGCTGACCTGCCCAGTGTAATGCTGCTGTTTCACTTAGACTGTTATTCAGGCTTGGTTCAACCTCTTACGTCAGTCTGGTGGAGTTCAGTCAGTAAAGTGTACTGTATGGTGCTGTGAGGATTCACTTTGGTCTAGAGTCATTAGGAAACTCTGATGCATCTTTGGAGAACAAACTTCTTACAATTATGAACTTGAACTAGGAAGTAAATGTATCCGAATTTGAGAAGTGAAAATTCAGTCTGTATTTCTGAATGCTCTTTTCTTATGGCTTTCCCTTCTGGTCTGTCGTTAGTTTTTAATTCAATTTCACATCTATTAAGAAAAGGGGGCGGCGGGGGGAATGGTCTTGTATATGCATTTTAATCTTAAACAGCTGAAGAAAAGCAGTTAGTTTAAACTCGGGGTTGTATACCGTGTGGTGATATGACACTTTTCCTCCTCTGCATTTTAATTGTGAGAGGGGAGGAATCTTAAGCTGCTACTGGACCATAAAATTGATAATAAAATAACTTGTTTAACTGAATAGATGGGAAGTCACTTAAACATCAAGAAACATCCTGTGGGTTGTAAATATCTCATTTCTTGATGTTTAAGTGACTTCCCATTTATTTAACTTTAGCTGTGAAATTAGAAGCACTGTTGCACTAAGTTTTGTTGTTATGCCTTAAAGAATGAACAAACTCTGTTGCAGCTGCCCGTAACATACAAAACACAACTTGCATTACATCTGCATATACGTGACCCAAATTTTTGTTCC
Source organism: Himantopus leucocephalus (assembly GCA_003993805.1). NCBI lineage: Eukaryota > Metazoa > Chordata > Aves > Charadriiformes > Recurvirostridae > Himantopus > Himantopus leucocephalus. The sequence continues at coordinate 201,339,045 of RSEF01000001.1, read as the reverse complement.
AAAAGTTTGAACAGTTGTTACTACAATCTTTGCATATATATACGTTATTTTATTTTGGGTTTACAGTATATAATCTACACTGAAATTCTTTATTGTGTATGTGATGCAGCTGCTGGAGTAGTTACTGGAGCTGTAATGATGAGGTTGGTGTTGGCTGTAGTGGGAGGGGGGCGAGGGCAAGGCTTTCATGCTTGAGGTCACAAAGAGAATGTGCTATTACATAACCCTGCAGAGGGGATGTCACCCACAAATTGTATTTAATCCTAGTTCTGATACTGTGGCCCTTAACTGCTTTCGTCAGTAACGCTGCAGTTGATTCTATAATGCAGAAGTGTGAGGGTATGAGTTTGCTCAGAGAATATGTTTGCTGTAGCGAAAGGCTGGAATTCCCTTTGGTAGCCTGAAAAAAAAAATAAAAATCAGAACTGTTGTCATTTTGTCGCCTGTGGAAGGGCAAACTTGTCAGGGCCACAAGAATTGTGAAAGTGTCTTGGGACCAAGACTCTTTTGAAAAGCATAGTGGAAGGGCTTTAAGCACACAAGGGATACAGATACAACATCCTTGCTAACTTTTAACATAAGAAGTAAGATACAGGGTACATAAGACCACTAAGAATCCTTTCATAACTTGAAAAACTAAAATTTGCTGCTTTGGGGTCAAAACTTCTCTACCTAACCAAGATTTTTTTTTTTCTGCACTTTCCTTTGAGTACATGTGTATACACATATGCGCTTTCTTTTTTTTTTTCATCTTAGATATGAACTTTCATTAGTGGCATTTTGCCAGAAAGGTTTGTTTCAAATCCCCTGTAGTTTGTTTGAAGTGGGGTTCTCAGGCTTGCAGAGTAAGTAGTACAGCAGTTGCAAACCATTTAAATTTCTCAGCGCTCTTGAGGGGAATGAGATTAGACTCTAAAGGAAAATTCTGGGATTCTTTGCTTCAAACCCTTTGAGCTAGTGTGATGTGCAACTCAAGACTAAGATTCCTTCAAGCCAAGATGGAGAAGTATAAAGATATATATATATCTCCTATACATATACATATATGCATATATATAGACAAACATGCAAACTAAATGTGTCAGTGGCATGCTGTACTATAAATAAGAAAATAACCTTTCATTAGAGCAGCTGTTTCCTTGCACTTGATGCAACATCTGCTTGACTGATTTAAGGATTTATTTTGGGCTTCTGCTGATATTTGGTGATATTGGTTTTTTTAATGAAAATACTCCTTCTGCATTTTACACATACTTTGTTAATATATCCTGTAAAATTATTAGTTTATCTTGATGTGCCTTTATATTTCATAGTAAGACTATAAGAAATGTTCTTCAGCAACAAAAAACTTCAGCACTATTAAGTTACCCATCCTCTGGAGGGGGGGGGAAGGAAGGAACCAATATTTTTCACTTCCCCCCCCCCCCCCCCCCCCCCCCCCCATTTTTTTTTTTTTTNATATTAATTGTAGAAGTATGACTTAATCAAATTTTCCAGGAAGCCGAGTTAGTTCTGATTATTTCTCTGTGATAGTCTTCTCCTTTGTATATTCACTTTAGTGTGCCTGGTAATCTCAAATCTCAGTAGTGAGAATAAAAAGAAATGTGTCTCCTTAATGTTATCCTAGCTGAAAAATAACTTCAGTTCTGTAGTAATGCTGTGCCCTGATCATATTTTAAGTTCTGAGCAGGACTAATCTTCTGGGGTTTTTTTCAATAGTCTCCTTGTGGGATCCAAATCAGACAGCTCTAGGAGCTGATGTTATTTCTACTGCCTAGCAAAGTCTTATGATCTTCAAAACAGGTAATCCCCACCACAGAGAAACGACACACAGATGAATCATAGACTGGTTTGGGTTGGAAGGGACCTTAAAGATCATCCAGTTCCAAGCCCCCTGCCGTGGGCAGGGACACCTCCCACTAGACCATGTTGCTCAAAGCCCCATCCAGCCTGGCCTTGAACACTTCCATGGATGGGGCCTCCACAACTTCTCTGGCCAACCTGTTCCAGTGCCTCACCACCTTCATGGTGAAAAAACTCTTCCTAATATCTAATCTAAATCTACCCTCTTCCAGTTTGAAGCCATTACCCTTTGTCCTACCACTACATGCCCTTGTAAAAAGTTGCTTTCCAGCTTTCCTGTAGGTGCCCTTCAGATACTGAAAGGCTGCTATGAGGTCTCCCCAGAGCCTTCTCTTCTCCAGGCTGAATAACCCCAGCTTCTTCAGCCTGTCTTCACAGGAGAGGTGCTCCAGCCCTCTGATCATCTTTGTGGCCCTCCTCTGGACCCACTCCAACAGGTCCACATCCTTCTTATGTTGAGGACCCCAGAGCTGGATGCAGTACTCCAGCTGTGGGGTCTCATGAGAGCGGGATAGAGGGGCATCATCCCCTCCCTCGACCTGCTGGCCACACTGCTTTTGATGCAGCCCATCCTTAGACAACCTGCATAAAATCAGAGTTTGGCCACAGGGGGCAAGCGAAGGCCTGAGGCGTCTCAGGAGCCAGTTACAGTAGGGAAAATGGATGCCGGGGGATTCGAGCGAGAGGCAGGAGGGCTGCTGGTGAAGAAGCTCCTCACCGCTAGGGCCTACGGCAGGCACTGCAGCCCAGTACTTGGGGTTGGTTGGTTTGTTTGTTTTTTAAACAGACGGCCCATTCCCGAGTACAATAACAGTCTGTGATGTAGTCTAAATCTCCTTAATTTTTGGCAGTGTGTTGGTGTTATAATGAGATGCGTTAATGCTTAAAGGATAATTAAAGATAATGAGGTATAGAGAAAGTGGATTGGAGCGCAGCACGCCGTGCCTCTGAAAGCTGGAGCATGGCAAGCTGACTTCTAATGAACAGATTTTCTACATAGACATTTTTATAGTTTCATCTGAATGTGTATGTAGTAACTGATGTAGTGCCGTATTGCACACTGTTGGTTAAATAGGAGAAGTTGGGATTTAATAGAGAAATGGTGAGTGTTTATAAGGGCCTAGCATAAAGGACCTAGCTGAGAGGAGGGGGAAACCAGCTCAGAGCGAACTCGTTATTGGAATCGTAACGGATCAGTTGTCAGATCAGTGTTATGTTTCCTGATTCATGTAATGACAAAGGTTCATGTAAAGGGATCTTGCTGCTAGAATTTGTTGATGACATGAATTTTGAAAAATGCATTTATCAGAGAAGGAAGTGTTACACAGAAATTTTGGGGGTATTTCATAGATATGGGCCCAGACATGGGGGAGATCTGGAACATCTTTGTGGTGCGGAATACTTCTTTCCACCTACCCTTCTTTCCCTGGGAGGGATGGAGTAATAGGAGCTGGATGAAATCTGGAGCCTTGTGCTTTAGGGCATTACAGCCAAAATGTCAGTTATAAGCTTGGAGGCTGACTAATTGAAAGGATCAAAGTAGAGAAGGGTACGAAGTAACTGAGCAGATGACGTGGTGCAGTTAGGAAGAAGGTGCTCTTGGGACACAGTTAGAGAAGATGTTTCCAGTAGACAGTGGAAATTACTGGTGGTGTTACACAAGCATCTGGTGAGACATCACTTAGTAGCCTTCAGAAATAGTAATTTGTTTTGAGGAGAAAAGAGAAGAAGTTGAAATGTGCAAAGCCAGGCTCCTAGGATGAATGGGGAAATGGATATCTCACTAGAGAAAGCTTGTCTTGGGTAGTCCAACAGAAGAAACTGTATATGTAAGTGTTGTCTATACATACACAGGTGGAGACAGTTAAGAGGGGAGGAAACTATTTAAACTGAAAGACAATATAAGCAAAACAACAAGTGGACATAGTCTGGCCATAGCTAAATTTAGGCATAACATTTTGAAGTTGTAATTCATTACAGTAGTCAGGTTTTTGGAGTACAAATGAACAGTGGAACTTAGTCTACTTTTCTGCTAAATCTTGGTGAAATTTGAAAAGAATTCCTTATTCATTCTGGAAATATCAAAGAAAATGGAACTTTATAGCCAGATGTGTTCTGAATTTTATGAATAATTGTCTTTGACTAAACAGCATTTCTGCAGCTTCTCTCCTTTAAGTTTTTTTTTCAATTCCCTGGTATGCAGCAATGTTCTTACAGTGGCTATGGTGCTTTCTCAGACACAGCTACCACTTGGCTTCGTTCCTNCAAACAGCATTTCTGCAGCTTCTCTCCTTTAAGTTTTTTTTTAATTCCCTGGTATGCAGTAATATTCTTACAGTGGCTATGGTGCTTTCTCAGACACAGCTACCACTTGGCTTCGTTCCTGGGCTAATGGCAGAACTCCTATTTTCTTGAAGGGCGTTAGCAGAGGGGCAGGGTGGGGGACCTAGCCCTTTTATGCTAACTCCTTTTATCCTTGCTACACTTTGAAATAGAGACTAAATTGCTCTTTGAAGGAATCATTTTCTTAGTTGACCTTGAAGTGTGCAGGATGATAGAGATTGTAATTTGGATACTTCCATTAGGTACTTAAAGATAGGTGGGATGAATCCAAGCCAAAGCATTCACGAGAGAATAGACAATCTGTCTGGAGAGCTTCTGAAATAAATGGGGAGTAGGTAACTGAGGCAGGGCTGTCATGTTCAGTGGATATGATGTGCTGAGATTTTTGACCCTGAAGAAGTCTTGAAAACTTGAGCATCACTCTAAATTTTTCCTTTTGTCATTTTACTGAATTCCAACAAGGAAAGCTTTGTGGCAGCTTAACTTAAAATGAGAGCCATGGTTTGAGAGTGTGAGCAGTTAATATGCTAACGTCTTGCTAAAAGTTGATGCAGTTTAGGCTTGTATGCCAAAACACAAAAGCTGCTAGGCTCCTACTTGCCATGGGCATTGGGAAGTGCTAACTACCCAAACACATTTTGTGACCTTGCTAGCAGTTGCTTGAGGAGCCAAAATTTAATCTCTTTCGCACTGTAAGTAATGTCATAGTCAGCTCTTCATACACGTTATTTTCATGTTATATGGAAAAGGAATTATATTCAGTAACTTGCAAATAGAAGGGAGAAAAATTATAGCTGAAGATGTTGATGGTTAGATAAAGGAAACCGATGATCGAAAAACTATGATGTGGTGTTACTACTGTATTGCATGTGGATCTCAACCACTTCGCTTGTAGTGAAAGACAATGGTGGAACAAAGTTTTGGATTCAGAAGACTGTCAGAGGGATTCGAGTTCTGTGGCAACTGGGACCAAGGAAGGATGCTGATGCTGTCCGACTCTGGTGTTTTCTAGGAGTTGCAGTGGGTGAGATCAGGGCTGACAAATACTGCATTGGAGAGAGTGTGCTAGGGCTTTTACTGAGGCTCACAGGCTATTCAAGCATAGATTTTGATATTTCTAGTACTCTCTGTTCAGGTTAATTTTTTCAGGTTTGTATTTTTCCTCTTCATTCAAGAAGATGCATTGCCACTGTCTTGGCTGGAATTGTTTTTTATGCTCTGCTGAAAGCTTTTTTTTTTTAATGGCACAGTTGATCCAGTCACTACCTATCAGATTCTTCTGGTTTTTATCATCAAAAATGCTAGCTGTTAAAATTTAATCTTCCTAGATTATGTGTAAACAAACAAAACTTTATTGACTACTTTGACCCTATTTTAACACCATCTTAAACTGTTCTGAAATCACTTTGGATCAGTCTTCATCTAAAACCAACGGCAACTTTTTAGTAACTTTAAAGAAAATAATAGTAACTTAAGTCTTCTCTGGATGCTTTCCTAATACTGCTTTTTTTAACAGATAAATTTGCGCCTCATCTTGGTAAGCGGGAAAACAAAAGAGTTCCTATTTTCCCCGAATGACTCTGCTGCAGATATTGCAAAACATGTGTATGACAACTGGCCGATGGGTGAGTAGCTGTGTGGCTTTGGCTTTTTAACTGTTGACCTAGAAGCTTCCCTGTATTATCAGACTGAAGTGTCAATAAGCCAATCTCTGTTCTCAACATTCCAATTAAATATGTTTATTATGTGTCTGAGCATAGGTTTATATAGAAGTACAATTGTCTTCTTGCCTTCTTTCGCTTCTTTGTTTGATTGTGCAGATTTTTAGATGTTTGGACTACTTCCCACTTTATTTCTAAAATTTGCTTCCCCAAACTGAAGTATGTCTTTCCCCCTATCTTTAGACACTTTTCTTGATCAGCCTTGTTAGAGGATCTAGTAAGTGTGAGGAAATGTTGGAGATATAAAACCTCTTATGTGAGAACAGATAATGTAAAACATGACATGTCACAGGAACATGTGAAATTCAGCCTGAAGTACTTCTTCCTTGCTGCCTTATCTTGGAAAGTATCTGTAATAATGATATTTTTCCAAGAAAACATCAAATATAAAAGAACATTTTAAGAGACGTTAAAAGACCGAGGGAAACTGAGATTGTATGAATATCTGGTGTTCTGCAGCAATACTAGCTTTAGAAAATGGAATTGAAAACTTAAAATGTGTATTCACATATGTGAATAGTTTCACAAAAACAAAGTGCTTCTGTTCTCCCCGACTGTGATTTCATGGGAAAATAGCCAAAACACAGACATAGCATTACATATGATGAAAGAAAATGCTTCTTTTGGTACAGGACTTCATCTGGGTTACTGTTTTGATATTAAAAAAGACTACTGTTTACACAAACTAAAACATTGCAATATCTGTTTCTGCATGCCTTTTGTCGAAGAGGTATGGTGGATGATAATTCATGCCAAAAAGTTAGTGTTGATAATCCATATTTTAAGCCTTCAACTGTTCTTTGAGGTCAGGAGGAACAGGATTTCAGGGGACTTGTTTGCTGTTTGTTTTGCTGGGATGCAGCATTATGTATTTAGTAAAATATGTAATGAAGGAGGAGGTTTTTAGTCCTCTGAAGGATTAGATGTAAATGTAAAACACTTTTGCACTAAGAAATCTGGTCGATGTAGCATCTGTGTACCTACTGTACATATTTTATTTTAATGTGTGCCTACAACATAGTTGTCATGACCAAATGTTCTTTGTGTACTTTTATCTGAATTAGTAAAGGCAGAACTGTTTTGATTTTTCTTACTCAAGTTTATTCCTGAACATGTGGTCTCATGTTTCCAGTCTTGTGAAGAGCTTGAAGGTTGCAGATTGAGTTTCGAGTTGGGAAGAAACCCAGACTTTAAAGTCTCTTTTTTTTTTTTTAAGAAAAGTAGAACCGGATATGGAAGCCTCAGTTCAAATACCTGCTGAGGGAGTGCTCTAAATCTTGATGAATATTTAATTGTCTGTGCAAAGAAGAATATTGTCAGTTTAAAAGACTGAGGAAACATCTACTTCAGAATAGTGTGTAGGTTTTCACAAAAATTAGCCCACTAGCTGTTTTTAGAATGAGAGTGCTCTTTGCCATGGGACTGAGAAATCTTGAGGAGGACTAAAGTTCCCTTGAAGTAGAGATGATATGAAATTATTTTTAATTTTTTTTTACCACCCTTTTGACTTGTCATGATCTTGGAGGGGGGCGGGGGGGGGGAAGTCACAAAATATCCTTAGTCCCATGCTAGCAGGATTAAGGCAAACCTCTCCTCCCCTCTTTTGGCAATACAGTTGTTAAGTTGTTAATTAAGCATCTCTTGACTTGTAGGGGAAAATGCCAAATTTATATTAATGTATATCATGTAGGTAGGTTACCTGTTCTCTTCCCCCGCCATTTTCTTCTAAATAACGTTAATTTTTTTCTTGTACAGCAATTAACTGCTGAATTAAAAAAAAAAAAAATCGGCAGGTAAATATTTTCATTGTGGCTCATTTAGTCATCAGTGGAAACTAAAATTTGAAATCATGTCAAAAATAATTGTTTCAGACTGCCAGCCAAGAAGCAAAAATTAAAAGGATGGGTAAATTAGCAGCTTAACAATGAGCAAATACCTGTGCCAAAATATAGTCTTTTCGTCTTCTGGTTGCTGTTTTACGTCATTATGGCACTGTAAACTGGCTGAACTTCTCTTTACAGCCATAGTATAGTGGAGTTCAGACTTTATGGTGTAAAAAAAATAAAAAATGGTATCTTGCAAAAAATTGTTTACCCTAGCAATATGATAATTCAGATCCTTAATGTAGCCCAGTTCACGGCATAGCAAAAAGGGCCAGTGCTTGAATTGCAAGACAATTGAATCAGACTGTGAGTGGAAGCACTTGAAATTCAAATAGCTTTGGTTGCCTAATTTGATCTAATCTTATAAACTAGGCACATGGCAGCACCCGGGGATACTGCAGCTTCTGCTGTTGGTACCAGCCCTGCCTCCGCCGTGTTCTGGGGCTGCGATGGCTCCTGCCGCCCGCGTCTCTGCCTGCTTGCTTTTTTGCACCAGATGCCTCTCCGTACACTCTTTGCAGCCGTGGCTTTTGTTTTAAATGCTTCCCTTTCGCCCCTTTTCAGTTCTTCGCCCTTTGTGGTGCCAGTTGCTACTGCCCGTATGTTAATTGTATGTTCCCAGTGAACAGGTCGGTTTCTGTTGGTTGTCGTGATCCCTTGCTGAATATTCATTTTGGTATATAAACACTACAAAAGCAGAAAGAGAGAACGTTTGTGAACAGCTGTTACCAGATATCTGGACAGCTAAGAAACAGAAGACACTGTATTCCCAGAGAGCCCATTTAAATTCAACATTTTAAGGTTTTATGATATTTGTTCTGAAAGCAAAGTGCATATTTGTTTGTTGTTCGCATTGTGAAAGGGAACAGTAAAAGAGTAGGAAAAGATCATTTAAGCTTATAAATGATTTATGACGGCTTAAGCATTATAGGCAACACATTATAGGAAAATGCACGCTTGCTTTTCCTGAATCACTGTTTGCCACATGAAAACATCCACAGATTGTCCTTTGAGAAGTTCCTTAAAATGTATGCGTCAGTGTCTGCTCTGTGAGAGCCCTCTGTTCAGGCTCTCCCCAGCGACCGTTCGGGGCTGCTCAGGTCACTGCCCCCTCTGGACATTTAGCTGGTTGGATCTGGCCACCATTGAACACCGCTGAGCAGCCTGCGGAGCGTTTTCAGTGCTGTTATCTGAGAATCCTATTTCAAATGACCCATCACATGTGCCTTCTGCTCTGTGTTTGTGGCTGCTTCCCAGTGCTGGGGAACAGCTCCGGTTAGACAACTAGCTGGTGAGGAGTATGGCTTGAGAATCTTCCAAATGGGAAGAAATGAAGGCAGTTTTAACAAAGTGGATATTAAGCCTCAGGAAGCAACTTGTGTTTCTGAAATATTTTGTGTCGGACTTGTGTATGTGCTAAATATCTCATGCAGTCTGTGTAGTTAGTAATATTTATACTCGCAGTCGTAAAATTATGAGTTTCAATGCCCAGTGTCAAATTATAAATTTAAGAGTAGATTTCAGGAGTGCTAGCCTTGAATTATCTTTCTGTATCTTCAGCCTATGCTGTCTTTAGTGTTTCATGCAAAAGCAGAGTCCCGTTCTTAGTTTTATTCCTGGGTAAAGGTGAAAGATATAACAAAAGATGTGTTTATTACAATGTAACTATGAAAATTCTCTTGTTTCTTTTCAGACTGGGAAGAAGAACAAGTCAGCAGTCCAAATATCTTGCGGCTTATTTATCAAGGAAGGTTTCTTCATGGCAATGTGACATTAGGAGGTATGAAAATAATTTTCATTATGCATGTAACAGCCAGGCAAAGGGGACATTTATTTACAGGGCAGTAAATACTATTTTACTGTTCAAGACAACAGTATGGCTTGCTATATACTATTTTCCCTCTGGATGGAGTGTCATTGTATCTTACTGTGTATTTTTCCATCTTGTTTACCACTAGTTGTTAAACTTTGGGAGGTACCACCTGCTAAGTTGAGTCTCCTTTTGCATAAAGAAACAGTAATGCTGCTTTTCTTTGTCTTTCTAAATGGAATATTTTGTTCCACTTCTCTTACACTGCACTTGCAGGGTAAAATACTTCATATATGTCTGAAGTATTTTAAAATGTTTGATAAACTTTATGATAACTCGTTAAACAATATTTTAAATCTTAGTGCAATGACGGAAGACACCCTATGAATGAAAATGAGGGGAAGCATTCTTGCTGTCCAGTGCTCTCCCAGGGATACAATTGCATAGTTATGCGAAAACAAAAGTAAATGGCTTCACTTCATATGCTAAGGAAATGCAATTCAACTATGCCCCCTTGTGGCAAGTTTTTTCCCACAATTATATATTTTTGATATGTATCTTAGGTAGAGATATGACACAAATTTGTAACAATAATCTTTCCTTTTGTAGATATAAGTTGCCAGTGTGAATATCAACTCTATCAATGACCAAGCAAATTGAGACTCTTCTCTGTGCCAGTTTAAAAATAAATTAATGCTTCTGCTTTCTCTGTATGTTGATTGTTCATGCATTTGGTACTTGAGTGCAATACAGAGAGGAGAATATAATACAAAATCACCAATAAAATGTTTTTGAAGCTAAGATGAACCTGAAAATAATATTTCTGGACTGCTTATGGAGATCTTTCCGTGAAGAAGTGACTGGGATGATACAGGCATCGATTTGCTTTCTGCCATTACTGATGTTGGCTAGTGATATACTTTTAGAATAGATTTACTCTCCATATAAATCAATTTTTAGTGCTGCTATATATACAAACAAGATCATTGTCAATTCATCTGGGAGAGCTCTGAAATTTTTATTCAGTCTTTAATTTGTGTGTTTACCAGGTGCCAATGAGTGCAGCTAGCAGCAGCTGGAGTAGGGTTGCAAGACCAATGTTAAGTCTTGGATCATCTCTGCAATTAGAGATGCTAGTCTGACCCTACATTTTCCAGGCAAGGACAGCTAAATGGGATTTTCTTTGCCATTCGTCTCTAGATGTTTCTCGTGATCACCAGTGCTTGTTCCCTCTAGTAACACTTGTCTAAACCCGAAACAACTTTGAGTATTTCTTTAATATATTGTTTAACGAGTTAAGCTGAGAAATAATAGCCGTATGCAGTTGATTCTTGCATTGACTCAGGTCTACGGATTTTGAACACTTACATGGGTTCATTTTAGTTCATTCTTAATCATTCATGTGTTGCAATTTAATCATCATGATTTTACCCTAAGGACCCTACATGTATATTAGTGTTTTTCAAAGATCTTCTTGTTGCTGTATTGTTTTAAGAAAAAGAATCCCTAAAACATTGGCTTCCTTCAGTACTAATGAAGTTACCTGGACTAAGATTATGCAGTTGAAAGAGGAACAGCAATTCATGAAGCAGACTGAAAAGAGGGTTACTTGTGGTGTTCATTAGATGTAACCCTAAGTGAACTAGTTATCTTTAAAGGGGCGGGGGGTTGTTGGAGGGAGGAGGGAATTTCTTGCTAAATACAATATTTAGTATCTGTCATAATACCGTTCTATTAAGCTTTTCTATCTGTAGCTCTCTATAACTGAGTTATAGCACTCAGTGTTTTATTTGCTTTAGGTGATTAGGAAATATCGACTGGAATTTGGACCTACTGTGTACTGAAAGTCACTTTATCAACTAGTGAAACAAAAGTTTCCAAGGAAACAGTTTGGTGTTGTTTTTTTTTTAACAGAGTCCATTTTTGTTCACATTTAAAAATGACATTGTAATGTTTAGTTGTAACTATGTCTATGTAGTATCTTATGAATTTGAGACTCCTTTAAACTAAGAAGCATCAAAAAGTGACAAACTGATAGGAAAAACTGGCTTTTGAGTGGAAAATTGTATTTTAAAGAAACCGTCTCTTTTGCCAGCTTCTCTGAATGGTCTGTCACTACAAGAACAGTAGAGCCAATGGCACTGGAAGTGGTGAAGAGCTGTGAAAAGGAGGAAAAAAAAAAAAAAAAGCTGTAAAGATCGCCATGCCACTCTTGCCTGCCTGTGTGAAGGGTTGGGGAGTTAGCTAGCAAGGCAGACTCTGTCGTTCAGCTTCCAACAGGAAATTTCATCCTTTAGCTAAATATTTGGTCTGCAGTTTGCATTTGAAATAATATTAATTAGGGAGGTAATACATAATTGACAGTTCTCTGTTTCTTGTTAGATAATGGTAATTGGCAATGTTTTACTTTCCGCCTCCCCAGTAAATAAGGAGGGGAAGCCAAGCCAACCCACCCTGTGGCGTACACATACCAAAAGAGGTGGTGAAAAGTAAATTCTGACAGTAGAAAATCTGGAATAAAGGTGGAATTAAATAGATGGGAAAGGAATTGAATAAAAGTTTGCTTTAGGTGAGAGAAAGGGGTGAAAGAATGAAGACAAAAGCAAGAAAGGATTACTGAGCATAGGTTAGGGTGCTCGGATTCTGTCATGATGCTCCAAGCAAGAAGCTGAAAATTGCTAATAAGAAGTCGTGTGGACTATGCAAGCTACTAGCTGAAATTAGTTAATTGAACTATTAGCATACTTTTACTTGATTACTGCAAATAATTAATCTCCACAGCTCACTAATCAAGTCTCCTCAAGTGTCTTGATATTATGAAAGATGTCCCTGATGTGGTTAACTTGTAATATTTTGCTCTTTCTGTAATGGCTTCTTAAGAATTTGTCATGAAGACAGTCCTTTTCCATTGAGTTTAACAGACTGTTAATATGCTCTTTGCAGTTTTCAGTTGCGTCACAGAGTCAAGTACCCAAAATACTTCATTGTTGTCAGACTTTAAGCTATCAATAGTTTCTAGTTGCAGGCACAGGCAGTGCTTCAAATCAACTAAGCAACTTTCAGATTGGACTTCCTATAGAGATGGCTTTTTCCAAAGTACAGCTCCTTCAAAGAAGCTTGTGGATCTGTGTATCCCTCCATATGCTTACACCTGTGTTTTAGTCATAACTTGGTTTTTTTCAAACAAATACATAGGCAATCAACGTGATTTAATAGCAGCGTTGTAGCTAGGCTTGTATTGAATACATATAGTAACCAAATGCTAGGTTTGTTTGTTTATTTTTTACTACAGAATCTTGAATCTATGCTGTAGTGATTAAAACAGAGGCATTTTTCTCTTCAGTTACCTTCAGGTTTATCAAATGTTCCTTATTCATTTATTCACCTAAAATGCCTTGGTGCACTGTATGTGAAAATAGAAGATGTAAATTGAGTTTGAGAGGACAAACTCTACTCAAGTCAGAATATTTTGTGTATTCAGGGTTAAATTCTTGTTATGTCACTAACTTTATTCTCTGTAAGATGGGGGGGAGGGCGAAACTTAGAGCATCTTTACCTTACATTTCTCAGAAAAGTAATCAAGAAAGATGCTTAATCTTAGGAGTTGAAGAGGAAACAAAACTAAAGTTATGTAAAGAACTTGTAAAAAAACCTCCCCCTTCCCCCCCCATAATTGGAAGAAGTCCAAGTTCAGAATATTGAGTCTGGCAATGAGAATCTGCTAAATAGAATGAGCAACAGAGAATCCTTTTCATTTCAAGGAGACTAGAAGTTTTGATAAATACTATACTACAGTGCTAAAACTGTAAATACAGCATTGTGTTCGTGTACTTAAATCAGAATGTGAAAATGATCATTTTAGTTTCAGCAGCAAGCAGAGCGAATTGGGGAAAGCTCCAGTTTTGTTATTTCATGTTACTAAAGCTTACAAAGGCAGCATTGTGAGAGCTACCTTATCAGATTTAAAATGTTTTAAATTCAGTATTTTTCACATGCGGCTGATGTTACAGATTAATATTAAAAGGCAAGATGCAGACATTTTGTATTTTGGAAAATCTGTATCGTGGATCAAAGTATGTTACAGGAAAACCAGTTTTGTAGTAGTGGATCAGTGTTTTGATGTCTCAGGAGTAACAAATTAGTGGCTGAATTAGCCACTTTTTTGCATCCTTATCAATAAAGAGTGCTTAGCATCTGAGTCTTGGCATGAATGCCCACTTCTGCTTTTACTGAAGAGATGAAGGCTAAGTTTCCTAACAGGAGTATCATGTCTCTAACAACACTGTGTTTTAAGTGATTGTTACAGGGTCCCAAGACCATGATCTGCAAAACTTTAGCCAGAAACGCCTTTATAAATCTATTTAGTAAGCAGTTCAAACCTAACAGTGTGAACTTTTGAACAGATGCTAATCCAATTATAGTTAGTTTCAATTGAGTGTTGTGAAGAAGATGACTGCTGTAATGTGTTAATAAATCTCCCTTTCTCCTGTTGCAGCGTTAAAACTTCCATTTGGCAAAACAACGGTCATGCATTTGGTGGCTAGAGAGACATTGCCAGAGCCAAACTCTCAAGGTACGCTGTGCACAAGAGGTATTTCGTACTTAAGTACACGGCAAAGCGGTCAGGTCGCTTACAGGCTTTTTGAGTGTTTCATAGTAGAGAAAAGTCAAGTCCTGATGGTCTTTTGTGACCCAAGTAATGGAGTGCTTTTGTACATATTGTTTATAAAAAGCTAAGAAATTAACCTTCTGGTTTAGCATTTTTGTAGAATGCAGAAATTTGCTCAAACCTTAAAAGTTTTTGTTTTTATTGTTAAAAACTGCTGATTTATTTTTCAGTTATGTATGCATATGTATAATAATACCTTAATTATTTTTTTTTACTTAAAATAATAAAAACCATACTTGTATCAGGTACACTCACACAACAACCAACCTAATTGCTTTAGAAATGGCATGTAAGCAAAACTTCCTTCTTCCTCCACAGGTCAAAGGAACCGTGAAAAAACTGGAGAAAGCAATTGCTGTGTAATCCTGTAAAACCCCGTTAGCTTTACCTGCTAAGTGTGATGTAATATAGTCTTTGTCTTTCATGCTGCTGGAATAGAAGAGGCCCTACCTTGCTTCAAACACCTGTAGGAAGAGCCTACGGAACTGAAATATTACACGAACACTGTCTCATTAGTCTTTTTGGTTGGTTTTTTTTTTTTTATTAAGAGAAAGATCTATGAACACTTTCATTGTTTATTTTTTTTTAATTCCTGCTTTTTCTTGTTGAATAATCTTAACAGTACATCAGTTCTTGAAAGAATTCAATCTCCAGAAAGGTTAATGTGTTGTTTTCCATAACAGGAATAATTTTGCTACCACAAAAATCTCCATTAACCGGGTCTAACCAGTCAAGCTTTCTAGATGCAATTTGCACTAAATATGGTTGACGGTGTATTTCTCATCAACAATCTCTAACAATATTTGAGAGACCTAGTAATAACCTACCATGTATAACGCAACACAGGAAAATAGTATATCTATAATTAATACAAATCTCACTTATGGCCAAATCAAAGGAAAAACTGTTCAGTCAATTCTACCTAAGTCAACCTTGGTGGCCGAACTGGCACAGAATACTAACTAAACCAAGTCTAACTATATATATTTTCACTGCAACAAACAAAAAAAAAAAAACTATGTGCCTGTAATTTAAAAGCACTCTGTAGAGGGCTGATGAAACTGATTTTTTCGTTACTGCGTGCACTCTGATCTCGTACGTTAGTTGAGTGCTTATTCAGACAGCACAAACAAGCGCAGAGAGTGCATTTCCTAGCCTTAATATGGGAGGGGTAATTTCCTGTAGTTCATAGGCTTTTGTTATTGTGCATAAATGTTAGAAAACATCATTTACTAATCAATTTTATGTATTTGAATATTGGCAATTGGTGTTTTTCAGTCATTTTCTCATCTGTACCTTAGTGTCCAGTGTCATGCTTACTCATTAGAGACTTCAAAAGAATTATTAAAGTTTAAAAAGCAAAAAGAAAAACCTCTGCCATAGTACTAGTTTTGTTTCTTTACGTAATCTGCATTTGGTGTTAGTGCTTGCAATGGTATTAAAATCAGAAGCTGATTTTTGAAGGCATACGTAATTAAAAAGGATGCCATTCTTTTATTTCATATCAATAATTTAAACGTTGATATGCTAAAGAAATTTGCACAGCACTAAAGCATGAGCTAGTTTCATCTAAATCTGTAAAAAATAAAAATAAATAAAAATTAAAAAAATATAAAAGATTTTATATTTTTTCACTGGGGAGTAATTCTTCCTGGGTGAAATTACAAATATGTGTAGAATATATTTAATAAAAATCTTATAAAATACATAACTATAGAAGTTAAATATAGATTGGCGTGTAGTATAATAGAACAATATTCCATATAAATAGCTTTAGCCTTTAAAAAAAGTCACAGGTTGACATTGTGTTCTGTACTTAAGTGTCCACAACTCTTACAGATGTTCTGTGTAATCGTTTTTTCGAATGATTGGCATCATTCAAATGTAATCAGGTTATTTTATTCATTGTTTCTGCTTTGATGAAATGCTTTATATGCAGTAGATTTACAAAAATATTGTTCATACTGATCAGAATTAAATTTGTATAGAGCAGAGTTTTAAAACAAATTGTAAATAGCACTAAACATTTTCTTTCTGCAACCTGTACTGATAGACTCCTCTGTAAACTAAATAAAAGAATATTGTAGTGCATTTTGGTGGTGTTTTAAGGGTTGTAACTGGGTCTGTAACTACTTTTAATAATACTTAATCTGGAAACTAAGTAAGGACTCCATTTTATTTTTTTATGGGGGGGGAAAAAAAAAAAGGAGGGAGGGCGGGCAAAACCTGCTGAAAACTGCTCAACACCTTGAACACCTCAGTAACACAGGCTCGGGTGAGGAAAATGGCTATGACAGTACAAGAAAAAGAAATGGGCTGAGGCAGGACATGTTTTGTTAGTTAAGTCTTTCAGACGCATTGATTTTTGAAAAATGAATGTTTGGAATGTAATCTCGGTTTGAAAAAGTAGCAACGTACTTCATACAGTATAAATACATGAAAATCCAACAGCTTCTGGTTAAAATATTTGGCGAGCTTGAATAGCGAAGTATGTGGAGTTCCCTTTTGTTGAGATGAATAAGATGCATATATGTGCATGTCCAAGCGAATCCTTAAATGCTGCTTGGCATTTAAAGCGTGCGCTTGCCAAAATAACTCCCGCAGAAAGCGGGTGGAACCGTTGCCTTAATTTTCTTGCAAACTGCCAGAGTTCTGCCCATCGCGGAGCATTTCTGTTGTGGTGTGAGGCTGGTGGAAAACTCGGGGGGAGAACTGCTGAAAGACTTGTGCTTTTTTTCCTTGGGTGCTTGGTATTGTGGATTGTATATTTGCCAAAACAAAAGCGGTAGCTCTTAATCCCAGATTCCTCAGCCTTGCTAAAGTTCACACATATGCTTCTCTTCTGCATTGATTGGAGTCAAGAGGATACTTGCTGCCTGTAAAGATTAAAGCTAAGTCTTTGCAGGGTCAGGCTGTTGGATGGTCTGATAATACGTTGAAGAGTTTGACGTTTAATTTTCAGTGTTAGATAGAAATGATATTTTCCCTATGGATGAGTTAATAGGTGTCATGGAGGAAGGAAAGGAGAGGATGAATTGGAGCCCTTCAAGTTCTTTACCACGAAAGGACCACATCTGTCTCCCAAACCATTGTGTGTGTTATCAATTGTAAATTAATATTCACACATGTGAGGAATGATAGCTGGTAGCAGTGAAAGTGCTCTGCAACTTCTCTTAAATGACAGCGAAAATATGACTGTGGAAACAATCTTGGGGATTCTCTCAGCTGCTGGAGGAAGAAAGTACGGCCACTGATGTTAAAGGCTTTGCTGAGGTGCTGCATCGATATTAATCCAGTGATGATGGCTGCAGTCTCTGAATACCTTTCCTTAGTACACTGCATTTACAACAGGGGAACAGTGATTAAATTTAGAAGAGAAATATGCAGCGCTCTGAAAAAGCGTCCTTCCTCTCTTATAGGTAAGAAGGAAGGCAGCCGTTTCTGGGCTGGCCAAAAGTCGGGACTTTCTGCTGCTGCTCTTTGATGAAGTAAAACTTGTGTATGTTGTGGTTCTGTGTGTGCTGGTAAGATTCGTTATACAAACCTGACTTCAAGAAGCAAATAGGAAGATGGATATACTTCTCCATCTAAAACTCTCGCTAACTTTATGCTAATTAAATGGGTAAGCTTAAGCAGAATTTTGGGTTTGTGTCCTGTGTAAATTGGCATTTAGACCATTCCCACCAAACAAGTGGGAATTCTGTGCTTAAATCGGAGGAAATGCCAAGATCTATTAAGATTCTTAATTCCTACCCCTTTTACTACTTCTGAAATATTTAGATTCTTCCTAGATACTCTTTCTTGGCCATAACTTGTCAATATCAAGCTTATTTTCAGAGCACAACAAAAGGCCTTTGTTGTTATTTGAGAGGCTGACAGCAATATATGGTTCATGATAATAAGTTGTTAAAAATCCTCATAAGGGAGCAGCATTCTGCTGTGCCACGTGCAATACCTGTGAAGAGGTTTACAAGGGAATAGCTAATTTGCGTACCAATTTATTATACTAGACTGAAAAATTACAGAAACTTCTTTATACTCTGGGGTTTCCCTATAGTTCTGATTGACTTCTGCTTTTTTTTTTAATTGATAGGGTTTTTTTTAATTAATCTGGAAAGGGAATGGCCCATGAAGTAGAAAATGGTGAAGGTGATTAAAGTCAAGCTCACAAAAAATAAGGGAAATTTAATGGTACCTTATCAAGCTCACGGAATGGATCCCAGTGACAAATGAAGTTCAGTTTTGAGTGTAAAGGACGGCATAGTTAGAAAGCAAAGTACTTGCACAACTCTTGAGTTTTAAAATTACCTGGATCAGTCTGGGACTGAGTTCTGGGCGTCATGGGCAAACACTTTGTATTGGAAGTTCTTTAGGGTTTGGAAAGTGACAACAAAAATAATCAGACAGCAGAAATATCATAGAGAGATTGAAGAGAATGAGAGCTTAAAATAGCTACAGTTATGACTAACACAGAGAAAATGGATGGAGAACTTCTGGTTTTGTCTTGTAGCTTTATTGGCCCAGTTTTTACATTCGTCTTTAAAGCAGGGGTGACAAATTCAAATCCGATAGAAACATTTTTCCTGAAATCAATGGCACTCACTTCCACCAGAATTAAGTCAAGGAGAAAAGCTGAGCAAGATTTAAAAGGAAAATGGATCACTGTATCAATGAAAATTGATAGAATTTCCAGAATTGCCATAATTAGCGATGCAGAACTTTTTCTCAACAAGGTAGTAATTTTTGTCCTTCAGACGTTACGTTAAGTTTCGATGAAGAGCCCAACTCTTAGGGGGGAAAAGTATTTCTGGCACCTTACCACCTCCGTTATGTACAAGCAACTGCGTAAGGCGAGCCCCAGCCCGGGCAGGAGAAGCCTCTGGTGTACCCTGGTAAGAGTTTCTCCGTACAGACCTGCTGCTGCAAGAGCAGAAGTTTTGGTCAGAGTCAAGGTGATGGTTGTGCTTTCCCAGAGCCGGCTGGAGGGACCGAGTTACCACGTTCAGCTGGTAGAGAATGTGAACTGCGAGCAGTTCCTTAGGGCAGAAGTTCATGCTGCTTGAGCAGCGCGAGATGAAAGCACCCTGATTTATCAATTCAGAGGACACTGAATTTATAGGTAGTAAATGTTTTGACTCTTTTACCGGAAATTACTCTTCAGCTACCTTTTTTTTTTAATATAGAGGTGGGGTAATGGGATGAAACAGAACAATTTTCTTTTTGTGCTTTTATCTGATTTATCTAAAGATCAGGAAGAAATAACGGGAGAAGTTTTAGATGTCTACTGTAGGATCGACCATTAAATGGCTGGTGAAAATTCCCCTACCAGCAGCTATCCAGGCCACAAAGAGCAGCTGTGGGAAAGAGGCAACCACTGCCCACAGTGTGGCAACTCTAATTGCCAGGGTGATGTGGCCGAGGTTGTGAGTGAGGGGCAGAAGGGGGTGATGGTGGGTCGCTTCATGAGGCTTTCAGTTGTTGCCTGGGCAAAAAGGGGGTTGGGATCTTGCACCAGGCATTGAGGGCAGAATAACTGAGTGGAACTACCTGTAAAGGTTACATTTAAAAAAAAAAAAATATAAAAACAAATCCATGGTACTGGAAGTCAGCCGTGCTGGATGGTTGATGCTGCACTTCCAGACTGAGGCAGGGAAATACATATTGGTGTCTGCGTTACCTGCATCTGTCTGTTACCTGTGCTGGCTAAATTAAACAAAAAAAAATAAAATCAAGTTTCAGTTCTTTAATTTCAGCAACTCACACGTGTCCCTAAACAAGGATCGTTAATCCCCCGGTGCTGCCAAGGTTACAGCTCTGCTGCAGCAGGCAGCGAAGCTGGCAGGGACCTCGCAGCCTCGCCGACTGAAAAGTCAGCGCGGCAACCGCACGCCCCGGTGCGAGATGAAAACCACGTAGGTCTTAAGTGGGATGAAACGTCAACGTGGCAAATCAGCAAGTGCCCAGGCAAGGGAACTCCACCACATCCACGCGACTGTACCAGCAGCTGAGTTTTCTGCCTTTCAGTGAAGTAAATTCAGTGGGTATTCTTCTGGAAAGCAAATATGCAAGAGTCTTCTCTTGCACTTTTGCGTTAACTAAGCGATGTCAGCCAAATCGTTTGGTTCCTGGTCACGCTGATTGCCAGCATCCCAGGGAAAGGTCTTCTCTCAACAAACAGACATGAAGGCCGCCTCAGACTCTTTATTTTTCTTGTCCTCTGAGAAATGACCATCTCTGGCTTCATCACCAAAGTCTTCAGGTGTCCCATTGTTCTGATTTTCTCCCAGCCTGGTGTTTCTGGCTGCAGATGGCAGTGATCACCACCGGACACCCGCTCTACTGAGTTGGGTCCACAGCAAGGACTGGAAAAAGACGTCACCGACGTGGATGCAGCGTGTCTCTGCTGAGCTGTGGACAGGACTTCTCCATGGCTGTGGTTGTTGATGGGTAGTCTGAACTGGAGAGGAACACGCTTTGAGCTTCCAAGCCAAGAGCAGACCCACTGTTCCCAGCTGCTTCTTTCAAGTTGGGCAAGACTGAGTGTTGCGGCAAAAAAACCTCGCTGGTGATCAAGCTGGTAAGAACTACTGTCCCTCCTGCACCAGGGAGGCCGTAGCCCCTTGGGTGCTTTTCCAGGTCTCTAATCATGAGAGCAGACGTGGGTCTGGAGTACCCACTGCTGAGGTGAGCACCATGCTGGCATGGGGCTGCCCCTGAGATCGCGGGGAGCAGGCAGGGGAAGAGAGCGTGGGGAGATGGTCTGGGACCTGGCCATGCTCCTTCTTGGCTACTGGAGCTCCTTGTCACAGCGGGGCAGGGTTGGAGCGCCAGCCCTGGTTCCAGCACCCCGAGCTGCCCTGGCAGGGACTTGCCTGGGGGCTGCTCAGCTGCCAATGCAATTTTATGGTCTCGAGGACTGCGATGATGAGAATAATTTTCAGCTCGCCGTTGGGAGGCTGGGATGTAACTGCAGGGCTGGGTGGCCCTGAGCCAGCCCTGTCCTTGGAGAGCCACTGGGGAAGTGCAGTCAGTGCAGATCACTTCTGCCAGCTTCCCGTGGCTGCACAACTGCTCGTCTTTGCTTCCAGCCCCGGTTTCAGAAGCTGACCCTGATGACCACGGTGCTGCGTGGCTCAGCCTGTCTACCAAGGAGCAGCCACGCTGCCTTCCCCGTATCCCCCGAGACCAGAACTCACCCCTGAGCTGGTAGCTCCTCCGGGGCAAAGTGCTCCCGTGAGCTCCCCGGAGGCATGCTGTCACCAGTGGGATGGGGGGGCTTGGGCTTCCAGAAGGTCTTGCCAGGGACCAGGTCTGAGCCCGTGGCTCTCATTTGCCTGGTTGGCCCAGCAGCTGCTGCAGCCAGTGAAGGCATCAGCCTCCTCCCTGGGCTTTGTCTGGGTGGGGACTGGAGGGGTGGTGGGGGTGACATGGATTGTTTCACTCTTCAAAGACGTAGTTCCTTCTGCTTGGTGGTTAAAAGCTACGAGGAGGCTTTTGTTCATGTTAAATATTGTGTGTGTGCTTCTGTGCCTGGCTTTTTTAATCAACTGACAATTAATGGTTAAGCTCCAGAGACGGCGGCCAGGCGCTGGGATGCCTCTCCTTACTTCTGGAAATTAAGGCAGCTGGAAGGTGTGGTGACTTGCTGCCTGCGTAGGTGCCAAGCACCACCCTGCCTTCGAGGAGGGCTCTCTTGTCAGTGGTGTATGGTTATGCTCCCCGCACATCTGGGAGGATCCGGCTGCGGCAAGGCTTGCATGCACAGGTTCATGGGCTGCTTAAGGAAACATCGTCTTAAAGATGTTGGGTCAGTGTAGCAGTATCTGAATCTTTTAACTCCTCTTTGATTTAGCAAAGAACTTTCCTCCCGTTTCCTGGAAAGGGGAAGCGGTGTGCAGAAGTTAATCCGTTCCATTTTTTTTCAGACAACAGTTCTGCTGAAAATAGTTGCCTGGAGGGCAGGTATAGGTATTCCCCTGTGCTCCAAGAGAGACAAGTTGGCCAACAGAAAGCCAGCGTGGAGCTTCCTTGCATCCTCCTTAGGGTGAAATGTAGCTGCTGCCAGGGAAAACCTGAGAGGTTCCTTTGATCCCTGCTGGCTGATTCCAAAATCCGGAGAGACACTTCTCCTTACTCAGGTGGAAAAATGAAAAACGGAGGCAAAAATAATTTTCATGTGAGTGGGTCATTGCAAAGAGAAAAGTTTGGAGGTAATGAAGCTTCTGAGAGCACAACATAATTGGCACCTAATGCACAGGTCACCTTTCCAGCTGCTGGTAGGTATTTAAATGTGAGCGGTTCAGTTCCTGCACCTCTGGGATGTTGCAGTCGTTAATGCCTGGGATGTGTGTGAGAGAGAGAAGATGACCTTCAGTATAAAACGTTGAGGGCACATGAACATAGTGGACTCTTATAGCTATGAACGCTCCCCGACTCGCCAGACCTTTCCTTGAGGAAAGCCAGTGGGATGTGCAAAATCAGGGGCTGAAGCTTATTTATCTGCTGAGTGAGAAGATGATGAGATTTGACAGCCCTCCAGTGCCCCCGGCCCCGCGTCGGGCAGCGAGCCTTGGGCAGCCCCAGCCGCGCTGGCACCGGCGTGGGCAGGAGGGAGCACAGGGGCTCGGCAGCTGCGCGGTGGAGCGGTCTGCGGCCGCGCTCGCCTGCGTAAGGAGGTTTAAATTAGAGGTGTACGAATCCCTAATTGCACAGTGTGGCCAGATACGTCGAACGGGTTTTCAGCCAAAACTAAAACGGAAGTATTTATGGAACAACAAAAAGATCATCCATTCAGCTCCCCCGAAGCACAATCGCAGTCGGAGACGCTGGCTTCCAAGGCGAAAGGTAGCACGGCGAATGGAGGGGGAGGAGAAAAGGCTGAGCGCAACTCGGCTGGGGAAGAAAGCGGGGTACCCCAGTGCCTGGGCATCAGCATCAGCAACGAAAGGCTAGTTGTAAATAATGCTGCTCCCGGCACTTTGGGATTTTGCAGGCTGTCGTATTGAGGCTGTATTGATTCCTGGATACAGGTGCTGAATTTCGACATGTCATAGTCCTTCACAACTGCAGTTCTTGAGCTTATTCCTTTATAGAAGCACAATTTCTACATGTGAAAAGAGCTTTGTGTTAAGAAACACTCCAAGGGAGGAGAGCTGGTTTTATTAGGAAATGCAGAAGTGGCTGGTGTGGGGAGCCGTGAAAAGCCATGGCTTTTCATCTGACGTTCTTGCCAGGTCCTGACGAGGTGCTCACCGCACGGATCAGGACTTCCCCTCCTCTACCTGCTGCCATTCCTGCGTCGGGATATTTGTGCTTATTGTCATTTTCTTAAATGTGAAAACAAGGTCTCACCAAATGATAAATACCAAAGCAGGCACTTTTAGTCAGCTTTAGAGTGCTGTAAAGCTGTAGCTTGACTTCTTGTCCTAGTTTTGGCATGAAAACAGTATTTTTCTACTGAAAACCAGAAAAAAAGAAAGATTCTGTATGATACACTAAAGATGCAGAAGCATGTAATAGATGCTATTAGTCATCTCTAGACTGAAAACCCAGCCACAGTCTTTGCACATGATTCAACAAAAATTTACTTTTTCCCGTGTGATGTCCCTTCTTTACACCTCTTCTAAGTACTGACTTCACTTCATCAACAAGAAAGATCACCTTTCTGTGTAGCATAAACTCTTGGCAATGCTGCACCATCAATCCTGCTGTGCCTGTGAGAGGAGCTGTATCTCCTTCTCTATGGCTACTCCATCACTGCTCCCTCTGGAACTGCCGGCCCAAGCACGGAGGGAGGCAGGGCTGGGACTTCTTTACTTTGAGGGTGGCAGAGCACTGGCACAGGCTGCCCAGAGAGGTGGTGGAGTCTCCCACTCTGGAGACATTCAAAACCCACCTGGATGCCGTCCTGTGTGACCTGCTGTAGGTGACCCTGCTCTGGCAGGGGGGTTGGACTGGATGATCTCCAGAGGTCCCTTCCAACCCCGACCATTCTGTGATTCTGTGACCCCTGCCTGCTCCTCTGGGTCTGGATCAGACCCCGGGTGAGGCTGTTGGGTTTTCAGGTGCTATGAGGAAACTATGAGCGCGCAAGTCTCTCCCTGAACTTCTTTAGGAAGATCCTACAATAATTTCCCCATTTTGTATCTCTGCGTGGATCCTGTACCACTGGTCTGTGTATTTAGATACTCTTTTTTTTTTTTTTTTTTTTTTTNCCTTTTTTTTTTTTTTTTTTTTTTATGTAGGACATACTGAATTTGGTTAGCCTGCAGCAGCAGGAATCAATCTTCTCTCCTCCTCTTATGAGGTATGCATCTTTTAGGATGCAGTTGTGTATGGAGTAATAGCTGCGAGCTGTAATGCAGTCATTACTAAGCAATCACAGGAACGGTTCAGAGAAAATAGCATGAAACCGCATCCCGCAAGTCACGCAGGGAGGGAGGAAATGAGACTGCTGTACTCCAAGCCGGTATATAAAATGCTGTAGATTGTAGATGGGAAGGTGGGCTGATGTGCAAGTACATCACGTGATGACTGAGTTTGAGCTGGTGTAAATGAACATCTTGGAGCGCCAGGGACCAAAGTGGAGGGCTGTTGTCTGCTCTCACGAGCAGCCGTCTCACAGCCTTACTCTTAGTTTCTGCTTCCAGTGCAGTTTCTCTTTTGGGCCTTTTGCATTTGGGTTACACCAGGCTGCAGGACAATACTGACATGCGATGAGAAGGGGGGAAGAGAGGTTTTCCTACCAGCATGTGAATACAAGTCTAAGCTGATATAATATCCCTGTTAGGAAAAGGACAGATGGGAAAGGAGGTTGCACTGATTTTTTCCCTATTTAGCTTCACTCCTGTGTTGGTCCCTCAGTGCTTTTTTTATTTTGCATCTGTTTTAAAAGCTGAGGATCCACCTTATATAAATACATGAAGCTCATGTGTTACATGATGCTGTTGTGCAAACTGGTCTGTTAAATCTGTCAAACCTAACTGGCCTGATGAACTGTGTGAGAGCTACGGCTGCCTGGTGGGTTTTGCTCAGTCCTCCTCAGCCCAGACTACCCAGGGATTTATCAGCAAACTGGAAATTGCTGTACAATTTCCATTCTTTCCTCTCAAAGGCTACAAGTTGTGACTGGGCTGCCTTAGTTGGGAACCATTTGGCAAATGCGTGTTGTCTCTGAGCAGGCATGTGCTCTGCTGCAAATATTTTGGAAATCAGAAAGGCTGATTCTCATTCACGGGAAGGACCGCATGTGCCATGAGGGAGGTTTCGGCATTAGCAGATGTGCAAAGTTGCATGTGGATGGAGCCCTTCAGCGCCTTTGTGCTGACAGTGATGCAAAGGGCTCACAGCCCACTGAATCGAGCACTCACATCATTCAAATCAAAGTGATCCCTATTAATGGATGGGGGATGGAGCGCCCTGACCGAGCACCACACAAGGGCAGTGACTGCAAAAGGAGTGATCAAGAACCGAAGACCTTTTGGAGTCTCCTCCAGAAGAAATTGTATGAAATGGCCTACAGAGTGCTGGAGACCCAGTGTCAACGCAACTGTTTTACAAACTTTAATTAGCTGAAACTTCACTTTGTCAAGCTATCCTTGTTGCAGGAAATGATAATGCACTAACAGAAGTAGCCAGTGCAAGGGTATTGATTTTTCGGAGTATGCTGATAAATGAGGAGCACAGGAAGCAGACTTGGCTGGTCTCCAAGGATTGCCAATAGATAGGAGTAGCAAAAAGAAAAAGGTGCTGAGAAATGTGGCCCCATCTGATTCCCACAGTAGCTCAGGGAAACATTTCTGTTGACTCCAGTCATTTTTTCTGCATTTGGCCCATACCAAACCTGGTGAGAGCTCTGATGGAAGTTTCCTGCCAAAAGAGTTTGTCCCTCTTCTGAATTCAGGAGATCTCAGTCCTTTTTGAGACGAGAGTCAAGTCTGTCTGGGATGGGGATCTGGATGTTTGAGTGAGTCAACAGCCAGGCTGCGTCAGTCTTCCCCTCCCTTAGTTTTCCTTTGAGGACCTCCTGCAGGGAGCCAGAGTGGGTGAGTGGTCTTTCTCTTGGTGGGTTGTTCTTTTGCTGTGCCCATGGTACAAATGCAGCCACAGAGGGATCTGGGGACAGGTTTATCTGTCTAGGGGACTATGGTACCACTTCACTGGTGGTGCTGTTATGCTTTATTTTTAAAAAAAAATCCTCCTGAAGCTTTGTCATGTCTAATGTCTTCAAAAGCAAGCTACTGATCTCAGGAAGACCATTGTTAGCACACTTCTAAATAATTACAGAAGAGAAAACACTATTCGTGAACAGGAGAGAAGGAGTCAGTAGTGCCAGCCATTCGAATCTACAACCTGATTTCCTTCACCAGATGCAGTCAAGTACATGGTCATCCTTCTAGGAAAGTACATTAATATTTGCTTTGAAACACACTCCCTTTAATAGAGACCAGCTTTGCAAATATACCACTGTCTTCTTACTCTCTATTGTTGTTAGGACTGAAGATCACAAGGTAAGAGTTTTGGAAGGGTTGCCACCACACTCACCTAAGTGTAACATCATGAGTCTGCAAGTACAGTTTGGAGATGACGACTGTGCTGATCTTTGAAAGGTCATGGCGATTGTGTGAGGTTCCTAACATTGGGAGAAAAGCACCCATCTTGGTGGGAAAAAAGCCCAAACAAACAGCCAAAAGTAAGATCTAGAAACTACAGGCTGGTCACCCCTTTCTCTGGTCCCTGGGAAAATCATGGAGTGACCTCTCCTACATATTCTTGTATCCAAGTTAGGACATTACGGTCTGGATGGGTGGGCAACCAGACGGGTAAATGACGGTTGGACGATCAGGCCCACGGGGTAGAGGTTAATGGGTTGTGCTCTATCTAGAGCCCAACAAGTAACAAGTGAGGTATTACGAGTCTATTGTGGGACCTGTTCTATTCAACATCTTTATCAATGACCTGGAGGAGGCAACAGAGTGCATTTGTCAAGTCTGCAGATGACACCGAACTGAGGGGACCCATCAATATGCTGCCATTCAGAGAGATCTAGGCAGCCTGGAGGAATGAGTCAGCAGGAACCTCATGAAATTCAAGAGGGAAAGCCCTACCCGTCTGCAACAGCGCAGACCAGGGGACTGCCTGGCTGGGGGCAGCCAGGCTAAAAATGCCCTTCCACCATGTAACTGAACATCCACAATGAGAGTGGCCAGGCCTCGGAGTGGGTTATCCATGGAGGCCGTCCTGTTTCTTTGGCCTCAGAAGTTCTCAGGACCTATCTGGACCCTAAGTGACCTGGCCAGATCTCACAGCTGANCCCTAAGCGACCTGGCCAGATCTCACAGCTGACTTCGCTCTGAGCAGCAGGTTGGACTACAGACCTCCTGAGGTCCCTTCCAGCCTGAAATATCCCATGGTCCTAAGGTCAATGAAATGCTGAAACATTGTCAGAGCTACAAACTTGGTGCATTACTTACCCTCTCATGCATGCAGCAGCCCCAGTCTCACTTGGTACTTATCTATTTCCAAACGCTTTCCAACAATGGCAAAAAACCCAGAGATAATTCCATTAAAAATTGTCCCACTCTGGGCAGTGACATCAAATGATGCTACTGATTGCTAGGTCCAAAGCTATTTATCCCTAATTCTGCCAAAAACCTTCTTACTTAAAAGCAGGGAGAGTATAAAAACTGGATGGCACAGCACTAGGAAAAAGCCAGTCCCACTCTTCGACGCAGCCCTGGGGAGGGCGGGAGGAGCTGGAATGGCTGCAGCATCCTCTGACGGGGCTCTTCTGGGACAGAGGAGGAAAACTTTGACGTGAGCGCGTTGAGGAGGAGGAGGAGAAAGCCCCTCTCCAACCCTGCCTTGAATGATGGAGGCTTTGCGTGGCGGGTGGTAAGGACACCTGCATACTTAAAAGCTTTCACCTTCTAGTTTGGAGCAAGGCAGGCAATCCATATTAAGATAAATGTAAGAAAGGTCAGTCTGAAAAGGATAATTTATTTTCTCCGTTGCGCTTAGCAGTGTCTCCAATTCAGATGATTCTGCCAAAAAACATACGTGGGTAGTGAGACAAAAGCGTGAGGCAGTTCGTTTCCTATCCGAGCCATCTTTTTCCCCTGGCAGATATCTCACAGCTTCAAAAAAAAAATAATTGTACGGCTTCAGCTAAACAGCCCTGGCTTTCCTGCGCATCCTCTGCATGAAAGTGGTCTCTGAGCCCCTAAATCAATATAGTCCTTCCTGTGCCTCTGAGATCACTTATCTGCAGTTACTTCTCCGCTCTTCCTGCAGACTGCTGAGCTCGTGGGTTTGCCTTTTGAGCCGGGCGCATTGCAAGAAAGTGTCAGATTCCCGTTTCCCCAGCCCAGTTTGCCAGTTCAAAGGCATTTCCCACTTCTGTCGCAGCGAAGCCCGATCCCTGGAAGCTGCAACTAATTCTGCCACTCCATCCCCCTGTGAGGCCATTTGCCATCAGTAGCATAACAAGAAGGTAATTGCTGATGAATAAATAAGACCTTTGCTACAAATGTCCCAAAGTTCTGTCAGGCTTCACTACGAGCCCATGCAGTAGAAATGCAGTGTTTATTTTAGAGGGTTCAGGCAGGGGCAGTGCTAGATTCCCTTCCTGCCCCTTGCTCTGGGGTGGGACCCCCCTAGCCGTGCTGCACCCCCGCTCGGTGCTACGCCATCCTGCAGCAGGGAGCAGAGGTAACTAAAGATGCTTTTACTCCCTCCAGCGAGTTTTGGCTACTGCTCTGATGGTTTTTGAGCTGTCGGATTGCCTTCAGGTTATACCTTGATATAATGTTCATGGACCCCCTGGGGAAAACCCTCCCCAGCTCCGTGCATTTCCCTCTGGGCGCGTGCCCCGTGCCAGGGGACGCTGCTGGTCCCTCGGCTCTCTCCCCGCAGCCCCGGCCCCTTGCAGGGCTGCGCTCGCTGCACCGCTGCTCCCAGGGGCTGCACGCAGAGAGGAGCACGGATCGCTCATGGGCACGTGGTGCACACCACGGCTTTCACAGGGTCGAGTGGTTCACTTGCCTGCTGCTAAGGAGAGGGAGAAAAAGAAATGCATTGGTTTCACAGCAGTTTATTCAGCAGAGCCACATGTCATTGTGTTCCAGGGACAGAGGCAGCAGCTTCCCACCACCGCAGCCCTGAGCATCAGTGGGTATGGAGAGACCCAGAGGCACCTCCAGATCAGGGAGGAGGGGACAAACGGGCAATCGCACAGCCATAGCTCAGCCCTGGTCCTTCCCCGACCACAAACAACACCTGCACACATGGGTTTGTCCTGGCACATCTCTCCTTAGGGTGAATTTCATCCTTGATGCAGAAGGTTTCCCGAGCCATAGGCGTTGGCTGTGTGGTGAGAGGTTGGCTCCAGAAGGCCATGCTGGCACCTACAAGCTTGAAAATTTTCCCTCACCCTCATAATTGACATAATTACCCAATTACAGGAGTGAGATGTCAACTGAGATTCATGTCAAAAGGGGAGCCAGGAGGATGACTGCAGCCAGGTGAAATTCTGGCTGAAAAGCAAAATCCCTCAGCTGCGGCTTCTGTTTGAACACCAGGAAATTTCCTCTCGTCCCTGTCATTTCCCTTTTCTGGTGTCCCTGTTTTTCACCAGGAATGGAGCAGAAGCCCTTTGTTATTTTGTGATTTCACAAAGACAGAAAGCCCGTTAGCGTGCCCTCACCTGGCCCCGGGAGCTGCGCACGTCGCTGCCACAGAGACCATCCTGAAGACGGCACGTGGGTTTCAGGGTGCAGCATGTGTTTCATCTTCTACAAACTATGAAGAAGAGGGAGAAGATGGGGAGGAAATCTGTCCCAGTGGCGTATCTTATTCACATGCAACATTTTCTTTTATCGGTTATTTAATGCTGGCAGAGACTGTTCCAAATCGGAAGGTCCCTTGGATCCTCAGGCTCTGCCTGCAGAGACGGGCACGGCTGGATGTGGTGACTGCAGGTAATCGTTCCCTGCTTCTCAGCGCAAAGTGTTGGTGTCTCCTCGGTACCAGCAAACTGCGATGAGAAACAAAAATGGGCGGTTGCAAACGCCACTGGCAGGGCTGAGTATGTCAGCTGCAGTAAAGTGGAGGAGCGCTGAACGGTGGCCACTTTCCTGCCCGAGGAGCGGCCCCTGGGTTTTGTTCATCTGTTTTTAAAGTACATTTTATTGAGACTTACACATGTGCAGTGGTGCAGAGCCGCAGCTGTGCTCTGAAGAGAAGAAAGCATTTGGGCTCCTGGACAGGCTTTGCCAAAGATAAGTTGCCCAAAGCGAGATTCAGAGAAGCTTCTGGCCCCTTCCCTGCCTGCTGCTGCCAGCACAGCCCCCAGCATCCCCCTGCCTGCGTTGCCCTATTGACCCTGTGGTTGAACACAGGAGATGCTGGGCTCTGCTCATGTCTCTTAGTGGTATTTTTTAATTTGCTTTTCGATCTTTTACTGCTATAGATCCAAAAGGCTGTCATCACCTGGGCAAAGCCTCCTGGGCCTTCCTCCAAAGAGGCCTGGGAGGGTCTGGTCTGGATAAGCTATAGAATCATACAAGGGTTTAGGTTGGAAGGGACCT